>OY728139.1:521118194-522368194 GCA_963277665.1 Viscum album | reverse complement strand
AATATTGAATTCAACAGATTATATTAATTCCATGTATTAATTTTGTTTTATTTTATTTATCAGGGACTATAATCAATCATCCTCTACAACTTTGTGATAGTCAATAAGCATAACAGTCCCTTTCTCAAATCGTTAATGGATATGAAATATATACCCAATAGAATCGATCCATTATTTAAAGAGTATGGGATTAGAAAATATAATGAATTTTATAATCCTTTTTCATATAAATAAATCAACCACAATATGATCATTATTGGTGGAAGGAGTAATTTACCTATGATTTATGTTATTATATATAACATGTTTTTCTTTTAAATATATAGATATGAAGTTATCATGTCCCACTCACGACATATTAGTCATCTTGATTGTGAAATCATTTCATTTACTATAACATTGGTCATTGATATTGATCATACTATTTATATACATTTACAAATAAATATGGAAAATATGAATGAGAATATTTGAATTAATAAATACAGAAAAGGAAAAACAATAACCCTATAATGATTAATTTCTATCTTAAATATATAGATCCTTATATCTAAATATATATTCTTATATATTTTTCATTTATGGTATATTAAATATTATTTTATCCAAAATAATCAATAGAAATATCATGACCATACTTTGATATAAACTATATCTACCAGGGTATCATACACACAATATTACATATTTTTTAGCCTCAAAATCAATAACTAAAAACTGTAAAATCATGAAGTCGAGAGGTTTAGGAGAATAAATTTACACTATGTAAACATAGAAATAAGATATATCATTATTATTTAAATTCAATAATGTTATAAAAATTTATGGTTTTCATTTTTTTTCGAAAAAGAATATTATAGGGACATATATAAATGAATAAAGGATTATAATAAATCCTTGATTGAGAATAACACTGATAATGAAGTAATACATATAATTAAAGAGGAATTACCATATAACAGAAATAAATGGAACACATATAATAAAATATACTACTGGTTTTAAATATATGATATCCGGATATAAATAAATTATAATAATGAGTTAGTAGCATTATACTAAAATCATAAGTGGAATTCATGGCATACTACTAAGAAAACATAACATAGATTGATAGGATTGTTTCCCATGAACCATAAACAATATCTCATGATCTGAAAACATTATCCAATGAATTGGGGGTGTAAAATTACAGTCCCAACCATTTAATTATATTATGTAAAAGAATACGTGTACCACATACAAAAATATTATATATATATATATCATAATCATATTAAATACTCACGGGAACGATATGAGTAATATAACAATGTCATATAACCAAATGATTTATACTATTTATTACCATGAAAATAAGTATCTATAGATTTTTTTTTGTTAATAATTTATTAATTAATATTATATTATTAATAAAGATTTCAAACGAAGAAAAAAACACACAAGAGGTATGGATATGTAAGTGTTGAAAAGGACATCTAGAATTTTATTTTATAGATTGAGTAATGAAACGTGAAATATTATCAGAACATTGTGTTTTTCAAAAAAATATAAGTGGAATAATTTTTCATAAAAAATACTATATTTAGAATTTATATAATATTATATTATTAAATATAATGGTATATTAAATTCCATAATAAATAGAGAATTTTTCTTTTATCATGCTTCTTAAAAGAAAGAATATATAATAAACATGTGAAATATATATATCCCCACCAAAGAAAGATATGATAGATTAGGAATATATATATATATAATAATTTTAAACATAATTTACTATAATTAAATTTAATTGAGAGATTTATAAATATAGGAAAATAGGGTGAAAGTATAAATAAAAATAAAAGATGGTGGAATGGGATTTCCCTTACTATAGCTCCATAATTACATAAAAGATAATCTTAACCTCTTAAAATATATATATATATTTTTTATATTTTATATATATATTATATATATATTTCATTTATTATAATTGTTTTATTTTTTGTAATACTATTTTTATAAACAAATTTCCTTTATTAACTTTTTGATAACAGTTTTCGTTTCATCATTCCATGGTCATATCAAATTATCATTAATGGTATAATTTCTTCTCAAATGTTTTCATAACTACAAATAATTAATAATATATTGTTCCAGTGTGTAGATTTATTTAAATTGTTTTAAATTTCATATTTTTATCAAATTTTTATCTTTCTTAATATAGAATAAAGTTTATAGGTTAATAGTTAGTTTATTTTGTTGATATACTGACCAAGACTTACATAATATTTATAGTTAATAATTATGATTATTTATATATGTTAATATATATATATATATATAAACATGTAGTCCAATATTTAACAATAAAATTGTAATTATAACTAGTTACGAAGGTGGTGATATAAAATGAAATATGTTGTCTATAGAGGTAGAGAACATACCATAATATAAGAGATGTTATCATTATAAAATAAATTAGATAAAGGAAAAAATGAACAATTCAGAAATATAATATCAATTAATAATATTTTTATTATTAACGACATTATATTTGTATGGTTATATTATTTTTATTGGATGTATATTAAAAAATAAACCTAAAAAATCCTCGTTGAGATAACAACCATTCCTTTCGAAGTCCTCCTTTGAAACAAACTAGTAGGGCTTTAATAAATGGTATTTATTTGAGACAATAACCTGTAAAAAAATATATAAATATTTTTTAAGGTAATTTTATCAAAAATTATAAGATATTATATATTTAAATGGTGAAGTAATTTGAGGTATTTTATGTTTTGTATTTATAAATGGAGAGTTGACTGTTTTGAAAAACAAATATTAAATTGTTTATTATTTTTTCTCACGAAAACCAATATTAATAATTCATAATCCCAGAAATAGTAATTGTTTCATCTGATTAAGAGATAATGGTTACTTACATTATCCATGATTTAATTTATCATGTATTTTATATATATTATAAAATTCCAAATTTTAACATTTTTCATTCTTCACTAATAAATATTCTTTGTTAAAAAAATTAAAAAAAACACCCTAAGATAATATATGTATTTTAATTTAAAAATATGAATCAATTATATAACAAAATTGTATATATTTTGAAATTAATTATAAATTGAAACCATTTTTTGTGGAATAATATTAATTTTTAAGACACAGTAAATTTTCAATCCCTTAGAAAATTTACAAGTGATTTCATAAAATTATTAAATCATTTAAATAAAAAAGATTTTTCTAATAAAATATTTTCATAATAAACTAATTATTTAAAATAAAATTTTATTCTAATGGATTAAAAACATATATGTTTCCCTAATAAACATTAAGGTATTTTCTGTCTAATATTTATTTTTTCAGTTTTAAAACGTTTGTTTAATTTCTATATGATACAAATTTCTTTTATTTCCTGAATTACCTATTAAACTATTAAACTATTATTTTATTCATTTTATCATTCTAATGGTGAGGATTATATTTCTAAGGATCATTTTTATTTTAAAATGATTATATTTCTAATTCTCATATAGGTTCTGTAATACCTCTTATTTCCTTCAATCCACATTTGTTTAAATTTATCATAAGGTCATATTCATCATTTCCATAAATATTGATGACAATAAATTAATTAATTCATATTTATAACCCTATTTATGAGTATGAGTTTTCTAGGAGACCATACTGATATTAATTTCTGACTTTTTTTTATTTTATTATTTTCATTTATTTACCCATTGTATAGAAAACAACATTATTCTATCAATTTATATCTAAATTTAATGTTCTAAATTATAATAACATGTTCTTTTTTTTATTATGTGGTACATATGTTTAATACTATATTCATTTGTATAACATTTATCCACAATGGAAATTCAATATAATAATTATTAACTAATTATAAAATAGTTGTTTTTAGATGATGTTCATTTATTTTACTCGTATCATCTTACTATCCCATGATGATGAAGAAATCTGTTTTTGTATGATAAATTCACTGATCAATGAGATACATTCAATAGTCAAATATTTGAGTTTAATTAATATAGTTCTTCAAAAAACCATTTTGGGATTTGGGATAGTAATGGGATTTTTAAATTCTCATATCTGGATGCAACTCAACTTGTGACGCCTACCTACTCATCTGCATTTCCTCAAGTGCATTTCCCTAAACGCCAGAGGCTACCGACAAGAACCAGGGGCCGAGGGAGTGATAGTGGGAAAACTATGCCCTCATTGGATGGGTATAACATAGTGGATTCAATAATAAATCAATTTTAGAAACATTAAACAACATAAAATGAAATAAACTGCATAATACTAATAAGATAAATAACCATGAATCATTCTATAAAAAATATTATGCATCATGTTGTGTTATAAGAAAAAATCCATAACCAGTACACTACATAAATACAAAAATATAAGTTCAAAAATCACAAAAGAAACAATGGAATCTAAGAAGCATCGAAAGATTTGTCTTAGTACCATGTAATCATTCTCTTAATCTACATTTCAAAACCAGTAAAAGGGTGATTTCCCTGATCAAAACATGCAATCATATAATCTATTTGGTTATAAAAACCTGACCCAAACAAGATGTGAGACTAAATCCCAGTATGAAACCACCAAAGATCTATGTCAACCAATTAGTGAATATATATATATATATATATAATAGTTATGGTACAATAGTGAAAGTGGTAACTAGAAGATACTGAAAATTAAATAGTTCTACAATTAAGAACAAAATACGTCTTAGGAGACCGTATAATAATGTATAAGTGAAGATCGAATAAAATAATGTTATTTTTCTTCATAGACGCATCATATATCATAACTTTTCATTATTTAGATCAATGAGAGACTGAGAATATCAATTAAATAATGTATCCCTCATGATATAGAAATAGTATGTGAACACTCTCCCTTAGGCATAGTAAAACCCCACCCTTAGTCACATCAAAACCTTGTCCTTTGACAGAGAAAACCCATACCCACAAGAATTGAAAAACCTGAACCCCAATCATAGAAAAAAAAAATGAAGGAAATCTAATATAAACAATAAAAGACCAACCTCATAATGCTTGGCCTTTCAAATTATCACATGGGATGGATTTATAACAAGAAACTTGTAAATTAAATTGTTACACGGATTCCATAATAATAACTCATGTGGAAAGTCCTTTAATTAACTAATTTATAATTTATGAAACCCATAATAGGTCATCTAAGACATGACCATAAGAATCCTAGGACTAATGGCTAACATTGGTCGCCCAAGTAAAACACAGACACTGGGTGGCCCTTAATCAAGGTGATCAAACCTAATCATGGTTTCAAATATAGATCAAATTACCTAATCAACAATAGGAAATATTTAAAGACAAATTTAAATCTAGAGGCACCCTAATAGTGGGTGTACGACACTCCAACATATATATTCAACTCGAAATCTTGATGAAGGCATAGGACAAACTACCTCATAGTCATACGACACTCCATGTCCTACGTTGGGCATAAAATCGACCTAGAACAGAGTAGATCAACAAAACAAGAATAAAAGAAAAAAAATTGATAACTAGGTAGGGAGATGAAATTAAGAAGAAAGGGATAATAGGAACAAATCACTCACAGAGGGGATTTCAACAGATCTAAAAGTGTTTGAATCAAGAGTCGGACTATGAAATAGGATGGAAATTCTTAATCAGATTGCTTGGGCACATTGCTCGTTGAAGTTGGTCTACATTCAATCTGTCTGAAAAAAAGATGCTACTAACCAATTTGATTTAAAAAAAGTACACAGAGTTTACCAGAATCTAAATTTAATATTTGTAAAAATATTGGCCTTGTAATTACATGGGCATGTACTGGGATTATACAACGTTCAACCCTCATAATACGTAGTTTCCCAGGATAAATAAGATCTGTTACTCCCTTTGACATCATGTAATAGGCCTGCAATCTCCCTTTATTCTCATTTACCTAAATTTTCATAAGTAAAAAATGAAGATGAAAGATCCATATTCAATGAAGAACTAGTTTTTTACAAATATACCATGTTAAGTCAATTCTACCTCAAATTGTCCTTCCCAAGGTGGGAAAAGAATTTCTGAGAATAATTATGGCCATTGTGATCGAAGGTTGTCCTCCCTCTATGTGGTGCCTTCCAAAACTTGTTTGTTCTTTCTTATTACATGTACTAATGGAATAGATCGACCATGGTCACCCTTCTTTCTACGATCCACAATATGTGTAAAATTCTCATCAAAGGACACATCTTCCTGCAACTCCTCTTCCATGGGATGAAAAGCGTGATATAGGTCCAAAAGTAACATCGCAACAGAGAGACATGGAAAACATTGTTAACATCCTTGTACTTCTGAGGTAACTACAATCGATAGAAAATAGGTTTAACTATGTCTAGAATATGAAATGTCCTGAAGTATCTTACTGAAATATTTCCATGTATTTTGATCCTCTTGTGTACCATCCTCAGCGGGATGTGTAGGAAAACATGATCCGCAACTTCGAACTCCTAGGATTATCAGGGGTGACTAGTATATGATTTTTGATGAGACCACACAATATCAATCAACTACTGAATCAACTGAACCAGTTCAATGCACTTATGGACAAGACGAGGCCCTAGAATTGCTACATCTCCTTCATCCATCAAACACTAGGGTTAAACGAATGTCCTATAGTACAATGACGCATATGGTTCGATCTGAATAGTAGTGCAGAAGACATTGTTGTATGTAAACTCAAAATGGGGTATGTATATATCCCAAGAACCCCTAAAATCTAAGATGGATTCCTAAAGCATGTCCTATAACATTGTAATTGTGTTCTCTGAAAAACCATCTATCTAGGGGTGGTAATATGTGCTCAGAAGAAACTATGTACCAAAATCCCTATGTATCGAATGCTAGAAATGAAAAATAAACCAGGCGTACCTCTCTTAAATGATAGAATGTGGGACCTCATATAGTTGTATGATCTAATTGATGTATAAACTCCCATGCTCATCAACACATAAGCTCTACATGATCAGAAGGAAATTTGGAACCTTCTTAAGTCTGTCCACAACAACCCACAGTGCAACATTACCTCTGGGTGACCTCATCAAAACCAGCACGAAATCCATTGCAATGTCATTCATTTTCCAATAATGAATTGTTATCTTCTATAAAATCATAGTGGTTTTCTCATTGTTCACGTTCAACTACTGATAGGTGGAACATCTCAAGACAAAATTGGCTATATCTCCCTTCATACTTTTCCACTAGTACTAAATTTTCAAATCACGATACATCTTGGTGACTCTAATATGAACTACCCAAACAGAAGTATGAAAATCATGAATCATCTCATCGCACATGTATCTCGAAACCCATACATGGCCCTGTATCGATAGGACGTCATCCCCATTAGTGGTCCAATAAAGAGGAGGGTCCCCTCCTAACAACCTCTCTCATAGGAATTGGAAATTGGAATTTGGTAACTCCATCATGTTTAATAATTCCAATAAGGTATTGGTAATAACTAAGGATGAAACAAAAGTCTTTACCTGCCTATCACGCACCTCCAAATAAATCTTATAGAACAATTCCATAAGAATCAACTCGTTACTAACCTATAACACAACATGTATGTCAATCCTCTTTCTCAGTGCATCAACCACTCTGTTACCTTTCCAAGGTGTGTAGGTAATCTCAATGTTATAATAATTATGGTATTACTTCCACCTTCACATACTCAACTTCTGGACACACTGAGTAAAGATGTACTTGAGGCTTTTTTGGTCTGTGTATACCACAAAATTTTCTCAAAGTAAGTAGCATCTACAACAACATAAGACATGAAAAACCACGGCTAACTCAAGATCGTGCGTCAGGTATTTCTTCTCTAGTGGCCACAACTATGAAGACCCGCGCACAATTATTCAATCCCCTTCCATAACCACTTCTCTCTACCCGAAACGTGATGTGTCATAGACCACTCTATAACTCCTTCCTAGTTATGGAAACATCAATATTGATGATTATGTTAATCTCCCTTTCATTTCCTGAAAGGCCATCTCACAAGAATATGACCATACATACTTCACACCCTTCTTCTTCATCCCCATTGTTAGTGCGACTAAGCATGATATGTACTATGTGAAATTCCTATAGTAACCATCCATCCCTAGGAAAAAATCGACCCTCAAAGAAATTCATGGGGTTATCTTAGGTAAAAACTTATCCCACTTCCTTTGGGTCTACTAATACTCATTTCCCTAAGATGACATGACCCATGAAGTGAATCTGATCTATCTAGAAGTATAACTTTGTGAGAATAGAATATATATATTTTTCTCTCAGTGTATTCAAATGATCTCATGATGTGTGGCATGGTTAGGTGGATTGTGATAATACACCATGATATCATACACGAAAGACACAACAAAAATAATCATGACAAGGATTGAACACTCAGTTCATCAATGCCATGAAGACCGCTGGAGAACTTGTGAGACCAAATAGAATAACCACATACTAATACAAACTATATCTTCTTCGAAATGTTGTGAAAGGTATGTATGCTGATCTAACACACACCCGATGATAACCATATCTCAAATCAATTTTTGAGAAAACACAAGATCCACAGAGCTAGGTGAAAAGATCACAAATCCTCGGTAGAGGATACCGGTTCTTAACCGTCAAATAGTTTAGTTATCTATAATGCATGTAGAACCTTAGGGTATCATTAGAATTTTTTAGATAACGGACTGGGGAACCCCATGGAGATGTAATGGGTTGGATGAAACCCTTTACCTCCAAGTCCTCTAAATAATAATTGATCCCCTGTAACACATTAATTTACATTCTATGATGAATGGATACAGATGCAAATATTAAAAATAGATCAATATAGAACTATAACTCTCTCAAATGAGTTAAAATTGAGAATTCATTATGGAAAAATTCCTTGAAATGATCAACAAGTTGAGAGAAAACCATATGACGTGTCCCCTAGTCATCTAGATATAAACTGAAAATATGTAATATCATCCCACTCATACCACGATGCTAGGTTTTAGCTTTACATTCCTAGACAACCCACTCTATCTTGTTTAAAAATGATCCAAACTCTAGTGACTTGAAACTCACCCTGTATTGATAGAAATCAAAAACATCATGAATAATACCAAAAAATCCATTAGGAATTTGACATCAAAGTCTGCCATCTCTTAGACATAGTGATCCAAAACATAGTGACACGCAACAATGTCAATGGGGAATTCCTTTCACTATCTCACAGAAACATTTATAATCCATATTTTACTGTCTGACCTCATAACAACATCATAAGTAATAAAACAGAGCCTTATTATCACCATAATGGGAATAAATATGAAACTATTTTAGTCCCCTACATGAAAAGGTGCAGATACTAAAATGGAGGTTACTGGAATATTACCTCTACAAATAGATGTTCCAGGATCCTTCTTCTAATAGGATTGTTTCTATGCATAAGTCTAGATTGTACTGTGTCCCTACGACACTACTTGGGAACCCTTTAATAATCCACCCTGCTATTGCTGAGGACATGGTGTCTGGATACCATGCCCACGACCACTACCTCACTCTGAATTACTAGATACACTTTAGTTCCCCGACTGGTGAGAAGATACTAACGCTTCTCCTAAACATGGAGTCATTGTAGACCTTCTTCCACTAGATATTGGAGGAAATTCCCAATCAAAAAGTTGAACTTTTTACCATATTACCATAAGATCGGTACTCTACGGGATCCATATAAAAATTTGGTTTGGTATTCCCAACACTTTCACACTAGTAGAACCTCACTTGGCTACATGATAATGCGTTCTAGCTACTGGACTCACTGCAAGTAAGGTCTAGATGAGGCTTTCTGCTACTGATTGAAATAGTACCAGATCTTAGTGCTGAACAATTCTGGCTTACACCTCTAGATTCCCTTGGGAATAATTTGGTACACAATGCCTGGTTCACAATAGCATATACAATATTCATCCATATGATATTCACCTATTATTGGATGTTGTACCTATGTCCATCCTTGAATCACCTTTCCTTTGAAAGATTTTCACCCATTAGGAAATGTGTGAAGCGCTAGTGCTTAGTAAAATAGTAAGTGTATTCTATAACTGATAGGGCACCCAACTCCAGAGGTATGAAGTCTTAGGATTTGTTGGTACCCACAATCATGGGATAAAATTAATCATATAAGACTTTCTGAAACACATATCAGTCCATTTCATGACAATGTTCCTTTGAGTGATAACAACCCACCATCTCATGGAATAATCACACATCATATATGTAGCATGCTTGACCCTCATCTAAGGATGCATATCAAGATGCTAAATGATTTATTACATTAACATGAACCATTGATCTACATCCAGTGGTCACCCATCCCCATAAAACATATGCGGATTTTTCTACTAGATCAATCATGTCTACTCAGTAGTAGACATTTCATATTTTGGTTCTCCTTGGAAGGTATTCATGAAGTGCATAAATTTGTCACATAAATATGCCTTGTAACTTGTGTTCAGTATACCTATTGGTGCCTCATTTGGCACAGAAGGTGGATCCACTGGTAGCTCATTGCCTACAATCATCTGTGTGTGATCATTGCCACACTAATTCCATAAAACTAGAGGAGTTCGTGAAGGAATGAATCTACAAGGTTTAGCACGCACCTAAGTTCAAGATCCCAATAAATAAAAAAAGGAGAAAAAACATAAATGTTATCAAAGGAGGAGTGCATGGAGTGTACAAACCATGCATGGCGTGTACCCCCAATATCCTACCCAGGAATGTACTTCCATTGACTTGGGAATGTTACTACCTAAACTACAGTATGTTTTTGATTGACACACAGTGTGTACTTGAGCCTCCCCTCCTATAAATGTACATTAACATGTCCATAACCACACATGTTCATCCTAAGAAACACTACCTGGTGTGTACCTAAAGTACACAGTGGGAACTAGCCAAAAACCACCATTCAAGTTTATCCTTCACATGGCCGGACACATGACCATTTACCATAAACCATGTAAACATAGCACACAACATGTAATTAGAAAAGTTTTTCTTCCTAATCATAAGAACACATGTCATGGGTTCAACGAATTACACACTGTGTTGTCTGGTTTTTCTGTATGTGACCCTCTTAAACATCCTGAAAACCTAAATTTTTTAAAATTAGAACAATGGTATTCCAAATTACAATTTTTGAGGTCCCTTAATCCCTGAGAATAAAATTTTGGAGTCCACATTTATCACATCATATATAATTTAATGTTGAAACATGATCCTCAAAATTATGATCCACTAGGTTATATATACCTTAGGGTCCAATGATTGGCATTCATCAAATTCAAACCATAACACATACCAATAAACCTATCACAACAGAAGACATATCTATAAGGGTATCTATCAAAACAACATGAAATAAATAAATCTTTCTAAAATTAATGGAAGGAATGCATGTTATGTGATTTCTAACAAGTTCTTTCATGATGCCTGATATGGAATACCATCATTTCATTGGGATGCATAAAAAATTAGAACCACAATGATATCAATAATAACAACACAAAACAAGTGTGTAACTCAACTGATAAATTGAATCAACTAAAATATCTTTGAATCCAAAAATCACAATTCAATTAGAGTAAATTTGGATTTTCCCTATAAGTATTTTAGATACTCCCTGGAAGAATATATAACCAAACTCCATTATCTTATAATCCATATATAATGTCTCAAAAAATATGGAAAAACTAAAACAACCAGCTCTAATATGACTTTGTAACATCCTTAATCTGAATGGAACTCAACCGATTCCTTGTACCCTATTGGCCACATGGCCTAAAGCACATTTCCTCAAATTCTAGAGGGTATTGACTAGTAGTGAGGGCCATGGGTGTGATAGTGGAGAAACTATCCCCTTATTGGAAAATTGTAACACATGGGAATCAATAACAATACAATTGTGTAAATAGTGACCAACAAAAAACTGACATAAATAGAAGATGTATGATATGATAAATAACAAAGAAACATTCCATTCAAAGATGATGCGGTGTGTTATGTTATAAGAAATCCATAGAAACATGTACATGATAGAAATTCAAAATATATCTTCCAGAAGCTCTAAATAAAAATGGAAAATAAAAAGCATTGCATGCATCGGCTCATTCCCATAGTATCCTCCTCTTAAACTGCATATCTAGAACCTGATGAAGGCGATTTCCCTGATCAAAACCTTTAAAAATATAATTCATTTATCCACAAAAGCATGACCCAAATAGTGGGTGATACAAAATCCCTATAAGAAAACACCAATGATCTATGTTGATCAATTAGTTGAATATATATAAATATATATATATATATATATATTACAGGAAGGGTATAGTAGTGAAAACAACAATTCAAGGATACTCAAATGTAAACAGTTCTATAAGTACGAACAAAATATGTCTCATGATACCATATACGCATGTATAAGTAATGACTGTGTCAAAGATAGTGAATTTTTTGGAAAACGTTTCATTTTCATTCTAATTCATTATTTAGTTCAAAATAATGACTGAGCCAATCCATTGCATCATTGATCACTCATGACATTGTAATAGTAAGTGAACCATCACCCTAAGTCATAGAAAAACCCCACCCTCTAGCATAGAAAATCCTTACCCTCATGCATAAAAAACCCTCACCTTGAGGCATATAAAAATATATACCTCAGTCATCACAAAACCAAACCGTAAGGAAACAATATAAAAAACATGGACCAACCACAAAAGGCTTGGCATTTCAAATACTCAAAAGCACTGGATTTATAATAAGATACATGTAAATTAAACTACTACATGTATTCCACAATAATAAATATGGTGAGAAGACCTTCCATTAACCAATTTCAATTTTAAACAACCCATAACCGAGAATCAAAGTAATGCCCATCGGCATCAAAGGAAAAATGGTTAACATTGGTCATCCAAGGGAAACTCACCCATGGGGTGGCCCATAATCGAGGTGGCCAAACATACATATGGTTTCAAACATCAAACCATTTGCCTAATCAAAAATAGGGAATAACAATGGACAAATATCAATCAAGAGACACCCTAAATGTGGTTGAACGACAATTCAACATATATATTCATCTCAACAACTAGAAAAGGGCACACGACCACCTAACTCGTACTCATATGACTCCCCTCATCCAGCCATAGGATTCAATTAAACATTAAAGATGGTTGATCTACAAAACAATATTTAAAGAAAAACATTTGATAACAAGGTCGAGAGATTAAATCATGAAGAAAGGATCAAGGTGAATCGAGCACTCCCTCAGGGTATTTCAATGGATATGACGAGGTTCAAATCTAGTGTTGGGTGAAGAAACGAGAGGCAAATTCTCAATCGGATTTCACATGTGTGCTACTCATTGAAGGAGGTCCTCTTTCGATCTGTCTGAAGAAAAAAAATTATACTGCCCAATCTAAAAAATTAGTACATGGCGTGTACAAGAAACTACACTCCTTGCATTAACAAATCATGGCTATGTAATTTCATGGTCGTGTACTAGGATTATATAGTGTAAAACCCCCATTACAGGACATGTCCATAGAAATTCATGGTGTGTAAGTCTCAGTCACGTCCTGTACGGTTCCCACTACTAGATTTGTTCTATTTTCCCTTCATTTTAATAAGTTAAAAATGAATAGGAAAGATCCATACCTCAAAGGAAGAACAGGGATCTTACTGTATTAATGTCCACATGTTTTTATAAACAAAATTTAATGAAATACTAATTATTGTTTAAAATTTTATAATGAAAATATAAAACCAATTACCAATCACTTATAGTAAAAACTCATGTTGATTATTTATAAGTAACATTGAATGGAATATTAGGTTGTGTATAAAGAAATGTTTACTTTTTCATCAGTATTTGGAATCTAGATCTATGTAATAGTTTGTGAACTATCAGATATTGTGCTTGTTATGGAGGTTGTTTTCATATTTTAGAATAATACCTAAAGATAACAATGGAAAATATTAAAATAGAACATTCATTATTATAGTGTTTATAAAATTTTCCATTATTTTTAATAAATTATAAATAATTGATGTTTTTTTTTCAAATTCTGAATTTAGGGGAGACATTAACACATGAAGGGGATTCATGGGTTTTTTTCTTTACTATCAAGATTATGATGGGATTTGGATGAAAAGATTCAAAAGTGGTATGATAATAAATATTAAAATTGGAATTTGTTACATTAATATAATGTATTCAGGTATTGTTATTTATAATGGGGATATTGGATGATATAATAAGAAGGTTAAAGGTGTATATCTATTCTTTGATTCATTTTATGTGATCCACATGGAAAAAAAATTATGCGTCATTATATAAAAAACTATATTCGGAAAAATTATAAAAATATCTTATTATTTTTGCATGATACTGCTATATATCATTGGATATGGGATGAAGTTAAAAATATTTTAGATATGCGGGAAAATGTTATAGTTCTATGTATGATGAGGTGGTGTTTATTTTCAATTGAAATGGGATAACTAGAAGAATATGTAGCATTAATTAAAAACTGAGACCATAATATAATATTTAGAAGATCAAGAATGACTTTTTAATAAATCCTGGAATTGGTTCTCAAGTTAGAGATTGATATTTTCATCCTTGTGGAAATAATTTTAGGACTAATTGATTGGATCTAATTGAATAAAAAATTATAAAATACCTTTATCCAAGTATTGGATATAGATGGTATAGAGGTAATTAAAATATATATAGGTTTGGAAGTAATGAATGGAATCGTGAGGACTGTAAGTATTTAGTAAGAAGATAAAAATCAAAAAGATCAATGATAATTTTGATTAGGGATCTTTGGAGATACATATAAATTTGGCATGTTTTTCTTATATAAGTCTTAAAACGTGATAATGATATTATATTAGGTTTTCTGTTAGCTCTATTGTGGATAATGGTTTTTGTGTGTGTCTTCGGAATGATACATAAGTGTCAACTAACAAAGCATCTGGAACTGTTCACTGATCACTTGAAAGAAGTGTTATATTGGTTCATGTCTTTGACAAGGTGGAGGGATACCCAAAAAGATTAGATATCCCATTAAAAATCCCACTAAAGATTGGATGATCGTGAAAAATGTTACATTTTCTAGACTATACAATATGTAGTATTGTGGGGACACATTTTCTGAGTAGATGATAGACTGATTGTCATTGTATTCTTATTTTTTTTGCTGAATAAAATTTGTATAGAAGTAACCTCATTGTTTAGGGACATGTAATTATTATGTAGAGATGTTTTTTTATCTATCATTCCCCATATTTTTGATATTCATTTATGGATTTTTATTTTTCATTAATTTAATATGAAATATGCATGGTTAGTATTCTTTTTTCTGGTATATAATTTATGTTGGTTAATTCTAATCCAATGTTTTCATTTCATTATTCCTACAATGTAAGTTCCCAATGATAAAAAATGGTCAGTAGGTTAATTAAAACCAATTATAAAACCATTTTAAAAACAATTGACTAATGTTTTGGGTGGAAGAAAAATAAGTAATAACTGATTTATAAAATAGATATTATTAGTAAAATTTTAATAGTCTTGAACAAAATTATTTTAATAATGTACAGAATGTGTGGAAACATAATGAATGTGGTAAATTATTTCTTTAACATATATGTGTGTATAAAATAAAAAATATTTATTATATAACTTTATTAAGATAATATTTGTACACATTTAATATATTTTCAGGTGTAATTACAACAGAAATTAACTAAACGGACTCCAAAATTATTAATATTTTTTGTACATTGTAGACATGAACTCCAAAACATAAAAATTAAGAGAACGTTAGAGTATATTTTTATCTTATATGGGTTGGTATATTTTTATAAAAATACTCAATATGAAAAATATGATAGAAACTTTTATGATGTTTACATTTGTAATATTTTCTATAGAAGATGTTCAAAAAATGATAATGAAAAAACGTTTTTTATCATTGTAACTTGTCTTAAATATGAAGATAAAAATAAATAAATTGTTATTAAAATGTAATATAAATATAACAATTGAAATTTTTAATTCCAATGATGAACATAATAATTTTTTTGGGTTATTAAAAAATTAATATTATATAATAAAGATATTTAAACGATGCTTTAAAAGTTATATGTGTAGCAATAAATTTTACAAAAATTTATATTTTATAAATGAATGATAATTTGGTATATTCTACATAACTATAACTCTTATAATGATTAAACCAAATATAATTGTTAATATTGAAAAATTAATGATTATTAAGGAAAACTAAAATAATTTTTTCTCAATATATATCTTTATAAGATCCATGAAATGTATATAAATCTGATTTATAAAATGAGAAATATAATAAACAAGGTAAAATATATTTTCTGGCTAAAATAAAAGAGGTTCATTATTTTTTTCATTTATTCCCAAATATAGTTTTTATTATTTATAAGAATATATTGATTAATAAAAAAATTGTGAAATTTTCTAGGGATATGTCCTATATATTAAAGATATATTTTTTCAAGAATTTGAAGTGGAATGTTTTGCAGTGGTGTCTATCAATTAGGCCTAAATAGTCAAAATGAAGGTTATACATCTAAAAAAAGGCTTTCACTATCAAAAAATTTATTATCTAGACATTTCAGTTCCATATTTTCATCCTAATATATTTGGGTGAAATAATTTTCAATAGTGCAATCAAACTAATAGTATCTTATCTAGTAAAAAATATAATTTAACGGCCAAACATTAATCATTACAAAGTCAATGTTTGTAGTTAATAATTAATTTTCTTTCATTATATATAAAATATTAAATTTAGAGGTTTATATAATTAGTTCAGAAAGGTTATATAGGAAACCCATATATTTCATAGTTTAAAAAGAAACATTGTATCCATTCTTCCCAAAATATGATTTTTTTAATAATAAAACATGAATTAATTTCAAAAAATAATTTCATGACATTCAACATGGATTCAATTTTCCTACTACTCATCCTTAGGCCCTGATATAAAAAAATTAAAACATTGGATGATAACAAAGAGCTTATTAAGAGACATACAAATAAATAAACACACTTTTAGATCAATAATACATATAGATATATTTTCCTTTTTTGAAATACAAAATAGTTTTAAAAAAACATTTTGATTCCTAATAAATTAACTAGACTAATAAAGAAACACCTTTTTAGATCATAACATATATTATTCATCATCCTGAAAATCCCATTTATATTAATTATTTACTCGATCAATAAAATTTTCAATTTCCTTATTCTTTTTTTGATACAATTTTATATACAATTATATAACTGATTATGTTAGTGTTCGTTTTTACAGATATTTATTACATTGTACAAAATGAAATTGGTACGTTGACTATAGTAAAAGAGGTAATTTATATGTAATATTTAGAATAATAATAATTAAATATTTATCATATTTATACATATATTATAATTTTAAAACAATATATGCCTAATGGTTTTGAAAAATGTGTTACATTATAATCAGAGATATGGTAGTTCATACGTATGCATGAGTAACCTCTCTATTTTTCTGTGATCATTTTTAAAAAATGGTAATAATTATTTTATCTTTAAATAATGTTAGTTATTTCATAGATACCGTATTATTTATTTAAATATATTAACATATATCAACCATGTGATGTTGTGATGAAAAATGAATGACATCACTTCATGGGGGTTGTATTCAACACATACACACACATGACGTTATAATATTTTAGTTAATGTAGAGTTAATAAAGTATATGATATTTTTTTAGAACGATTATTATTTAATTAATTTCATATATATATATAAAATCCATCATTATAACCATATTTGAGATACAATGATGTAAATCAATTACATTGGTTCACGAAGTAGTAGTTTTTGGTATACAAAAATGATGGTCTTGTCTCACATTTTATAGAAGAGGATATGGTTATATGATGTGACGTTAACTAGACAATATATAGATATATGGAATATAATTTTTTTATTATTTAAACATTTTTTATATTTTATGGAGTTAAAATTTGAAATAAAACTAAAACATTCGGCTAATAGCTACCCCACTTCTTCATACAACCTCCTTCTACTTTCAATATAATACCAATAAGGTTAGTATCCTAGAAAAAATAATTACAAGTGTGGGTATGGATTAATGGAAGTGATTTGGGTTAGGATTTGATGAAACTAATTGTTATTTAATTTTGTATTAAAGAGTATTTGATTTCCCATTTTATAAGGGAGGGTAGGGGTCTGTCATAAATGAAAGGTTATAAAATTCATATTTTAGGGTTTTTTAAAGCTTGATGATTCATGTAATGAATCATATGAAAAATGAATTATTTTATGTAGAAATAATATCAAGATGATACATTCTCCCCTTCCCCAAATTGACCCATTTT
Organism: Viscum album; assembly: GCA_963277665.1. Classification (NCBI taxonomy): domain Eukaryota; kingdom Viridiplantae; phylum Streptophyta; class Magnoliopsida; order Santalales; family Viscaceae; genus Viscum; species Viscum album. Next base: position 522,349,598 of record OY728139.1, on the reverse strand, counting down.
AATTTTAACTTGATAAAAAAATCAAGTGTTTTCCATAAGAAAATTCCTTTGTTGAAATCCCACATCGTATAAACGGTTAATAAAAATTCCCCATGAAAATATGGAAATATAAATATGATGGCCAATTTTAAAAACATGTCACTATAATCCAAAAAAAATAGTGGGTTGTGAAAATATGGGAAATAATTAAAAATAATAATTTCTAAATAATGATGGAAAGGGAAAAATATCATTAATTAGAATAGAGTGAAAGAAAATGATACAATCAATGACCTAAAAAATATGACCAAAGTAGGGTAAAAAAAGATGAAAATTCATTATAAATTATGATAATAAGATAAAACAATTACTAACCGATCTGTTCCCTATTTTTTAGGAATATTATTACGATATATATAAATAATAAAGGAAATATTCATACTTTAAATATAGAATTTAATCCTTTATAAATTTCCCATACAATCTCATCTTTTTCCCAAAATAATGAGTATTGAAAATTAATTTTTTTTGTCTAATCAACTAAAATCAATTCCAATCATGTAATATTCGTCTAAAAAAAGGATAAACAAATTTTTATTCTATAATTCTATTTCAAAAAATTAAAATGGTTATAAAAAGGAAAAATAATTCATAAAATGAGTAAACCATTATATTATGAAATAATATATTAATATCAAAAATGTGACACTAATACACATAGTTCAAACTAAATCTATCTTTATATAAATTATCATAAAATTATTTAATATATATTTGAATTAGTTTTAACCCCCAATTTTATAATGAATTTGTCATAGATTATTCCAATATTAGTCTCCAAATAATGTTAACGACTATTCAAGTTTCATACCCAAAATTCATATCACCTAATCATCAAACCTCAGAAAATTACTACTTATTTCTATAAATAAAAACAATCACCATAGATTCTCATTAAAATATTATATTCTTAAAAAATATAACATAGTAACTAATATACTACTAGAAGCCCAAAAGATTCAATTTACCTTATTCCTATAATGTTCCCAAAAAATATAGTGATATTCTTCCAAAATTAACTTAATAACCAATTCACGTTTCAGGCCAATGATTGTCTATATGATAAAACATATATTACAAACAAAAAATCAATATTTCTTTTTAATTTCTTACTAACTTGGACATAACTTATGCAAGTGGTTAGTGGTGAACCCATGTCCCCCTTTTTTGTGAGTTCATGCTATGTAGCCTTATATGATGTGATTGGTTGTCAGCTAGCATGCAGGTTTTCATTTAACTAAAAATATACTAATATAATTATTATTTCTTTACCAAAAAAATATTATCAACAACATCAATAATATCACTAATCATCACATAACTTTTAAAACTCAATTTTTTCTATACATCACATTTTTTCACAAAATACATCATTAACGGTTTACTATAAACCATAACATATTTACTTAATGGTTTTTCATCCCTTTATAATATTTCCCAAAAATGAGTGTCTCCAAAAATTATTACATTTTTTCAATACAATTTTTAATAATTCTTGGTTTTCTAAAAAATATGGATCCAAAAGTTGAAAAACAATTCTACTATATAATGTTTCAAAATTATCATAACATTTATAATGTACCATAATATCATTGATAAAAAATATTTCATTAAAAATATTTTCGAAACATTTTATAGTTATTTGTTATCTTATTCAATGATATGAAATATTTATTTATTGTTTAAAACACGTATATAAAATATATGGAAATAATTCATTCCATAAATCCAAGTATCAATGTATTTATTTATGTATTTTATATACCCTTAATATTTCAACAAGAAATTAATAAATCCCTTATAAAAATAGTCATGTACTTATAGGTATTTCCCTTACTGAAGGAGATGGATTGTTTTATATTTTTAAATACAAAATACCATGATTCATTTGAATTTTTATGAAATTAAAAGTTGTTGGACAGATCCAATTGTTCAATACATGTGGTTTGGATGTTAAAAAATATTTAAAAATAATTTTATAACCCTTTTAACATAATATTAATTCTATAATAACCATCAAGGTATTATCTATTATTTGAGATCTGTTTCATTCTATGTTGTTAAGTGATCAATAACATTCAGGGAAAAATATTATTAATACATGAAATGATTTATTGAACGTTAAAATGACAATATTTATTGTAAAAAATAAACATACAAATTACATAATAATATAAATTTAAAATACTAAATAATAACTTTAAAAAGTTAAATAATAAATATATTTTATCCTAGAAGATGTTCTCAATCCTTTCCACTTATACCCCAAAAAAATATACCAACATTATTCTAAAATAAACATTCCTATTAAACCTAAGGGTTACATTTTTCCAAACACAACAAAAAATTTCAAAAAATCTCATTGATCACCTTCAAATTCAATAACATTAATCCTAAAAAATGGGTGTCAAATACTTTAAACATATGACTAAACATAAAATCATAATACCAGAATGGTTTCTATGGATAATAATATTACCACTCATAAGAAAATCCTAATCTCCAAAGCTATATAAATCCACCTCTGAGACCACCGATTAAGACTCAATATTAACCATAATGTAATCTATAGTTTTTAGTGAATAAATAATTTTATTACATTGTAGTGAATTATTTTGTTTTAAATATATATATAATTATGTCTGAATAATTTCACAAAAAAAAATTTATTAATAAGCATACAATTTTTCTCAGTATCCATTTTTTCCAAAATATAATCTTTTTAAAATAAAATATGTTTTCTTATGAAACATCTTAATTAATTTTCTCTTACCTTATTATATTCTCTTAACCATATTAAAAACCTACTAAAATCATTTCAAAAAATAGGATGCTCAAAAATATAACACTATGTTGTATAAAAATATAGAAAGACACCATTATACCCTAAATTATTAAAAAAAATTAAAAAAATAAACATTATTTTTAGAATAATCATTTATGTACCCTAGATCTACTTCACTAACAAAATCATTTTATAAAACATTAAATAATAAATCCTAAGGGAAAATAAAAAAATAAATGGTTCTTTTAAATAATGGAAAAACATGAAAACATTTTCACGAATCCATACTATTCACCCTTTATATGACATCCCTAATTTTTATTACAACTTAATCATGATTTATTACATAAAACATCACTTGACACAATAAAAAAGATTGAGAGTTTTAGTGTCTTTGGGGCTTAGGATCATTAAATAGAAACATGAAACATGAAATACAACATCCTTATTGAAAACTTCCTTTACATGACCTCTACATTCCCTCGTAATTAGCATTGAATGGGAAAACCTGAGGACATGCATAAGAAAAGGGTGAGCTATAAAGGCTAGTAAGGGAAAACACATGGAATAACATGAGGAGTAAAATAAATGTTATACATTAGGAATGTCAATAGATAACAAGAGAAAAATGAAAATAAAGTCACTATAAATTATGATAATCATAACATGGAAATGTGGCAACAACACTTGACAAGGAATTAGCATAAGCCAAGGCTCATTGTAAATATAGCATGAGTAAATCCTCATTGCACATGAAGCACAAGTAAACCCAAGTTGCACTTGAATTAGCCTGAGTCAACACTAATTTCACATTATGTATCATGATATTATACTTTTCCTGATGCATTGGATCACTATAAGGGAACACCCTTCTTAAACATTTCATTTCATGAATAAGTGTGCCACAGGGATGATAAAACATGGATTCATAAACATAATAATTTATTCTACGATAAAGGAATATGGAATGAACACATGAAACTTTATAATAAATAAGTAAATGTGCATAAAGGTGAATACCCTTGATGGTAAAATGGGCATGGTATTCACTACACAATGACATTGGCTTATAAAATCGGTGCGATTTCGGCTGCATTATGGCGTGACATAAGAATTCATGAAAATGATTGATGAGAAATGGGTTCCTCATTATATTTAAATGTAATGGAAAGTAAAGTGGTCATATAGATACATTTACGAACAATTTTAATGGAATTTAGATTCATGATACAAAGGTATTGCTTCAATGTAAAAGAGGAGAGAGAAGTTCCTTTCATAATTTTGGCATAGTAAGGGGTGTCTATGGGAGGAATTAAATGAGAGAGAAAGGGGCATCCCATCATTCAAACATAGAGAGGGAAGTATGTGGGAGGTGTGAAACCATTCCCTAACATTCATAACTGAAATTAAAATGTCAAAACAACTTCATAAAAATTGGTCAAAAATGGGAAAGGAAGAAAAAAACCCTTACATGGAAGTGTGCTTCCAAAGGCTAGAGAGAGGATTGTGAGAGGATTATTGAGATATTGGGGCACCTTGGTAGGATTATAGAGAGAGTATAGAAGAGGTTGGACAAACTCCAAAAGCATTGAGTGTGGAAAAAGTGGGAGCTTGGGTGGGTTTATATAGGAAAGGTGAAGGAATTCTTTATTATTTAGGTTTGGGACCCCTTACATTAAATTAATCCAAACCACAAACCATCCCATTTTTTTTCCCATGGTTTTTTGAAAATGTAATATGAAAACAATATTTTATAAGGCCATTTTCTGAAATTCTTAAAATAATAGGGTTGCTTATGTGGAGGTGAGTCACACTCCCATGGAAATTAATTTAAAAAGACAAGGTGTTTAATAAGTCCTGAGAGGTCCATTAATGCTTTGAAAAATAAGTCAAAAAACCAAATATCACATTATTTTAAAGGGAAAAAATATATTGTCTGAACATCAAGATTATAGTATTTTATTACATCACTATTGGGTCATTATGATGTCATAAAACACATTATATATTTAAACGGTTTTAAATTTTTAACCAAAAGATTGAATGTCTCAGAAAATTATGAAAAATTCTCCTTTGGATAATTTCGACAACCTAATTCTAGAAATAACATTTATTTTATATAAATAATTTTCTAAATATGTTAATTTTCACTTTTAAAATCAAAACTGATATTTATCAAAAATTCACGGCTTTTGACAAAAATGGATTTCAAACCTTAATAGATATTAAAATTGCATTCATAAAATTATTTGATCATTTATATATAATAAAATTAATTTAATAATAATAATAATAATTTATTAAAATATTATTTGACTCAAAATTTCCTTAATTTAATAAAATATAATTATTAATTAAATAATAACTCCAAACACTATTTGTACTTTAAAAACAATTTACAATTTATCAATAATGACAAGATGTTATATTTATTATTATATAAAAAAATAATATACATGAACATAGTACTAGTGATTTGTTAAAAAACCCATTAAAATAGCCGCATAATACCTAAGGGTAAGGTGTGTGATGGTGACAGACTCTTGGGGTGTCTCAGATAACATCGCTTGAGTGGTAATCTCTACCAACTTCCACATTTCCCGTAGAAGGTCTTATTCGAGCTTGACATGATGAAGCTCAGCTTGGGCTTTATCAAGAGCAAAGACCAATGATGCCACCGCCTTTCTGACCTCCGACAAATGGACTTTGTATGGAGAAATTCTATTGGATTAGGCCATCACTTCCTTTGTCTGAGTAAAATTAGGTTCGCTAAAGCCATATATTTATACTAATCATGTGATAACTGTTAAAAGTCTATAAATGTAACGGTCACAACTCTTATCATAATACCAAATAAGTTGACATTTTATAGAAACATTTTATATAAAGACACATTTAATAATATCAAGTGGGATTTACATTAATGAAACTTTGGGTCGTTACAATATTCCCCCCTTAAGAAATTTCACCCTCAAAATTTCCTTTCCCCACACTAAAATATATATGGGTAACTCAACTCCATCATTTCCTCTGATTCCCAAGTCACTTCTTCAAACTAGTGGTATCTCCACAATACCTTGATGGGGGGCATTGTCTTATTTCTTATAACTTTTTCTCTGCAATGTAAGATCTTCACTGGTTGAATGATCATCTTCCATTTGTACCACCTCATAATTGAATACATGTGAAGGGTTCGGTATGTACTTCCTTAAGAGGGATACATGAAAGACATCATATAATTTGGCCATGATAGGTGGATGTGCTAGTCGATAGGCCACAACCCCGACACGATCAAGAATCTCGAAGGGGCCGATGTACCTTGGACTTAACTTCCCCTTCTTTTTAACCCTCATGACCTTCTTCCACATAGATATGCGTAGAAAAAACATATCCCCAACTTTAAACTCAAGGTCTCATCGACAGTTATCTTCATAACTCTTCTGTCGACTATGGGCTGCCATTATATGCTGTTGAATGGTTTTCACCTTCTCCACCATTTCTTCGACCATTTCTGGTCCAAGCAGCTTACATTCACCGACCACATCCCAACATGCTGGTGTTCTGCACCTTTTCCAATACAGGGATTCATATGGTTCCATTTGTATGCTCGAGTGGAAACTATTGTTATAAGAGAACTCAACCAGAGGAAGATGTTGATCAAATCCTCCTTTAATGTCCATTGAGCATGCTCTCAACATTTCCTCAAGTGTTTGGATAGTCTGTTCGGATATTCCATCAGTTTGAGGATGATAGGTCGTACTGAATTTCAGTTCAGTATTCAGATCATGTTGAAGAATCTTCCAAAACATAGAGGTGAATCTTGGATCTCAGTCAGACACAATATATAGTGGTAATCCATGTAGCCTTAACACTTCCCTGATATATATCTGTTCCAGTTTATCCAATGAAAAATCCCCCTAAATAACAATGAAGTGTGCAGTCTTTGTAAGATGATCAACAACAACCCAAATTGCATTGTTGCCATTGGATGTCCTTGTATGTCTGGTGACAAAGTTCATGTTGATGTTCTCCCATTTCTATTCTGGTATGGGCAATGGTTGCATCATCCCCTTAGACTTCTGCCTCTCTGCCTTCACATGCTGACACACCAGGCACTTTGATGTATATTCAGCGATCTTCTTCTTCATATTATCCCACCAAATGTTTTCTCGGAGATCTCGATACATCTTTGTGATCCCTGGGTGAATAGAGAAATTTGAACAATGTGTGTCATCCAAAAGTTCCTTCTTTAGCTCCAGACTTGATGGAACACATATTTTTTTTACCAAACCACACAATTCCTTCTTCATTAACATTAAACACCGAGGATTTACCTTTTTTGATAGCTTCCACTTTTCCCTGGATTCCTACATCATCCTTTTGATAATACTTTAACATTTCCAAACGATAGGGTTGAGAAATCCTTTGTGAAAGTGTTGGTGATGTTCCGATCTTAATGATTCCCATGTCCATCTTCATCAATTCTATGAATATCGGATCCTTCTCAATTCTCATCATTGATAGAATCACTGGGTCCTTTCTACTAAGGGCATCTACCACCTTATTATCTTTCCTAGGGTGGTAATGTATTGAACATTCATAATCCTTGATGAGCTCTATCCATATTATCTGGCGCATATTATGCTCTTTTTGTGTGAATATATATATAAGACTCTAGTGGTCAGTATATATCTCAAATTTCTCCCCATACTGATAATGCCTCCAGATTTTTAATGCATATATCACATCCGCTAACTCCAGATCATGCGTTGGGTAGTTTCACTCATGGATTTCCAACTACCATGAGGTATAGGATATCACTTTATCATTCTGCATCACCACAAAGCCTAAGCCCTTCTTTGAATAATCACTGAATAATTCAAAAAGTTCCCCACTTGTGGGTAAAGTGATAACGGGTGTAGTGATAAGCCTTCTTTTTCAACTCCTTGAAGCTTTGTTCGCTTTCATAACTCCAAGAAAACATTACTCCCATTACAATTTTCTAGGTAAGAGTGTAGGACAATCGTGAGAAATTTCTCACAAATCATCGATAATATCCAGATAACCCCATGATGCTATGGATATCTGTAACCGATGTTGGCCTCGGTCATCCCTCAATTTCAAATATTTTGTTGGGATCCACAGATATCCCATTGATTGTGATGATATTGCCCAATAATGAGACCTTCTCCAACCAGAACTCACACTTTCTTTACTTTTCGTAGAGCTTATCCTTGCACAAAGTCTAGTAGATTTCTTAAATTCTTCTCATGATCCTCCTTTGTTTTGGAGTATATTAGAATGTCATCTATAAATACTACAACAAATTTGTCAAGGTAATCTCTAAAGACTCTATTCATCATGTCCATGAAGATTTCTGGAGCATTGGTGAGTCCGAAAGGCATTACTATGAATTCATAGTGCTCGTATCTTGTAAGAAAAGCATTCTTGGGGACATCTTCCTTCTTCACCCTTACTTGATTATATCCAAACCACAAATCTACCTTGGAGAACTATTTTGCTCCACGCAGCTAATCAAACAAGTCATTGATTCATGGAAGAGGATAATTTTTCATTATCGTGATTTTTTTAAGTTCATGATAATCGATGCAAAGCCGCATGGACCCATCCTTATTCTTGATGAAGAGGACTGGTGCACCCCATGGTGAAGAACTTAGGCATATAAACCCTTTATCCAGATTCTCTTTTAGTTGTTTCTTCAGATCTTCAATCTCAAAGAAAACCATTCTATATATAGTCTTGGATATTGGTAATGCCCCGGGTATAATTTCAATTGAGAATTAAACATCACTTCTAGGAGTAAGACTAGGAAGTTCCTCGGGAAAAACTTCAGGAAATTCCCTCACAATAGGCATTTCATCATGGATGGTTTCTTCGTTGGAATCAATCATCTGAGCCAGATACGCATGCTCATAGGGAAGTAATATAAATTCTTGAGATGATGGAGCTAAAGTAGATTCATCTTCCCCCTTACACTTCTAATGAATCAGGGGTCGATTCTCCATATGGAGTGTGATTTCCCTCTCCCAACAATTTATGTTGGATCTATATAAGGAAATCCAATCCATGACAAGAATTGCATCAAATTCCACTAGAGGGAGTATGAAGAGGTTCTACGGGAAATTCAATCCACATATTATAACAGGGGATGACTTATATTCATGGGATGCAATGATTTCCCCATTTTTCATACTCACTGACATCTTCACTTCCATGATTTTTGGTGGTGCTGGGATTGTTCTACTAAACATTTGAGATGTAAAAGTATTTGTAGAACCTAAATCAAAAAGTATGTTTTCTATTCTTGAATGAATAACTAGAATACCTATCATCACTTCGTTGTCGGGGTTCACTTCGGCAGAAGTGATAGCAAAATCTCTTCATTGATACCTTGGAGGTTATTTGTTGCCTCCGAAAACCCTTGGATTAGGGCACTGATTTGCAAAATGACATGTTTCTTTGCATTTGTAGCATTGAACAATGTGTTAAGGTTTGAACGGATCGATCCTCTCCTCTATCACAGTCACGGCTCTTTCTTGCTGACAGTTAACAGCTAGGTGCCCTTCTCTTCCACACCCGAAACATTTCCTCGTCCCCTTAAGGCAGTTTCCAGGGTGCTTCTTTCCACACTTTTGGGAAGTGGGGTGCTGGATGTTCTTAGAACCATTGGATTTATCCATCAGACTGCCAGAATTGAATTCCACCTTAGGTTTCTTGTCCCCATGATACCCTTGTGATTCCCCATTCTCCATTCCGACCTTGAGGGCACATCAGAAAATTTCCTCATAGCTATCGAAGTCACGGATCGCTAATGCTTTCTGTAGGCTAGGCTTTAGCCCACCAATGAAGCCTTCAACTTTGCATTCGGGGGTAATGAAAAAGGCGGAAGCATATCGTGAAAGCCTTGTGATGTTTGCGTCGTACTCTCCAACGGGTTCTTCATCTTTTTTCTTGAGGGAAAGGAATTCCATTTCCATCATAAGCCGGAGGGTGCGTGGAAAATATTTATCGAAAAATATCTTCTGAAAATCCTTCTATTCTAACGCCTCGATATCCTCCGTAGGCTTCGTATTTTTGTTCAACGTCCACCATTGATCAACTTCTCCCTCCATACGATATGCATCCCAGAGAACCTTCTCTTGTTCAGAACATTTAAGGATGGATAAGATCTTTTCAATAGATTTGATCCATTGTTAAGCAATCATGGGATCAGATGATCCACTAAAAGTAGTAGGCCTTTATCTCATGAAGCTCTCAATAGCGACATGTTCTTTCTTATGGGAGGTTGAACGTTCCTCTTGACCCGTGTTTCTATTCAAAACTTGAGTTAAATGATATATAAGCGTGGAAGAGTTCGCGATTCTCCCTCCCATTGGATTGGGCATCTTGTTAGTACAGTCATCACACTTATCTTCACACCGGTTGACAGCCTGAGTCCTCCTATTACCAGCCATTGGCTGGAATAAGAGAAACGTTAGGGGGATCACAAAAAGGTCAATCCAAAGATAAAAGTTTATGACTTATAAATAAACTTTTATTTCCTTAACTCATGAGTCTATAGGCTTCAATCTAGGGTTTTCATGATCTACTTTCTATCATATATTCTTAGGGGAATTTTTTTAATTCCCTTAATAAGGGTTTATACTAAGCTTGTGGATTTAACAAAATATATCCCCTGGGAGTGTCGTAACTAAGAGTGATGCAAGGCCCGTTGTCGTGCACCAGTTCCCGTTCGAGTCTAGCTCATAGTGGTGTTTTCGGGTTTTACCCCTAGGATGCATCTGTGCCAGAGCCGCCTCTACCTGTTCATATCCAGAAAGGAATGTATTTTTTTGATAAACCACTTACTCAGTACTTACCAAAACATAGGGATGTTTTTATTATAATTATTTTTTTTAAGGAATTACTATGGATTTCTAATCCTAATCCCAAAAATAACTAAACCTATCCTCTGATACCAACTATGACAACCATGCTTTTTATTACAACTTAAACACGATAAATTACATAAAACTTCACTTGACACAACAAAGAAGATTGAGAGGTTTAGTGTCTATGGGGCTTAGGATCATTACATAAAAACGTGAATAATGAAATAAAGCATCATTATTGAAAACTTCATTTACTTGAGAACTACATTCCCTCGTACTTAGCAATTCATGGGATAACCTCAGGACATGCATAAGAAAAGGGTGAGCTATAAAGCCCAATACGAGAAAAAACATGGAATAACATGAGGAGTAAAATAAATGTTATACATTAGGCATAAAAATAGAGCACAAGATAAAAATGAACATAAAGTCATGATAAAGCATGATAATCATACCATGGACATGTGGCAAAAACACTTAACATGGAATTAGCATGATCCAAGGCTCATTTCACATAAAGCATGAGTAAATCATCATTGCAAATGAAGCACAATTAAACCCTCATTTCAATTGAATTATCATTATTCAACACTCATTGCACATGATGTATCATGATACAATACTTTACCCAATGCATTGAAGCGTTATAAGGGTGCACCCTTCTTAAACATATCATTTCATGCATAAGTGTGCCACATGGATCATAAAACATGGATTCATAAACATAATAATTTATTCCATGATAAAGGATTATAGAAATAATAAATGAAACGTTATAGTCAATAAGTAAATGTTCATAAAGGTGAACAACCTTGATGGAAAAATGGGCATGGTATTCACTAAACAAGGACACTAGCTTAGAAAATTGGTGTGATTTCGGCAGCGAATGTCGTGACATAAGAATTCATAAAAATGGTTGATGAGAAATGGGTTCATCATCATATTTACATGTAATGGACCATAATTATTTCATAGAGATACATGTCCCAAAAATTGTAATGTAATTTAGATTCATGATACAAAAGTATTGCTGAAATGTAAAAAGAGGAGAGAGAAGTTCCTTTCGGAATTTCGGCATAGTAACGGGTGTACATGGGATGCATTTAATAAGAGATAAAGGGGTCTCCCATAATTCATGAATAAAGAGGGAAGTATGTGGGAGGTGATAAAACATACCCCAACATTCATAATTTAAATTAAAATGGAAAACAAGTTAATGAAAATTGGACAAAAATGAGAAAGGAAGAAAAAACCCTTACTTGGAAGTGTGCTTCTAAAGGCTTGAGAGAGGCTTGTGAGAGGCTTCGTGGGAGAATGGTCCACCTTGGGATGATTATAGAGAGAGTAGGGCTGAGGTTGGACGAACTCCAAAGGCATTGAGTGAGGAGGAAGTGGGATCTTGGGTGGGTTTATATAGGAAAGGTGAGGGAATTCTTTATTATATAGGTTTGGGACCCCTTACATTAAATTAATCGAAACCACAAACCATTCCATGGTTTTTGCCCATGGTTTTTGGAAAAGGGAAGACTAAAACAATATTTTATTTGGAAAAAGTCCAAACTTCTTAAAATAATAGGGTTGCTTATTTGGAGGTGAGTCGCACTCCCATGGAAATTAATTTAAAAAAGACAAGGTGTTTAATAAGTCTCGAGGGGTCCATAAACGCTTTGAAAAGTAAGTCATACAAACCCAAAATCACATTATTTTAATGTTAAAAAATATATTTTCCAAACATAATGATTGTAGTATTTTATTACATCACTATTTTGTCATTATGATGTCATAAAACACATTATATATTTAAACGGCATTTAATTTTTACCCAAAAGTTTGACTGTCTCAGAAAATTATGAAAAATTCGCCGTTGGATAATTTCGATATCCTGATTCTTGAAATAACATTTATTTTATCTAAATAATTTTCTAAATATGTTAATTATTACTTTTAAAATAAAAACTGACATTTAGCGAAAATTCACGGGTTTTGACAAAAATGGATTTCAAACCATTATAAAAATTACAATTGCATTCATAAAATTATATGATCATTTATATATAATAAAATTAATTTAATACTAATAATAATACTATTTTATTAAAATATTATTTAATTCAAAAATCCCTTAATTTTAAAAAATATATTATTCTCAATTAAATAATAACTAAAAACACTATTTATACTTTAAAAACTATTTACAATTTATCAAAAATGAAAAGAAGGATTATTTATTATTATATACAAAAATAGTATACATGAACATAGTACTAGAAATTTGTTACATAACCCCTTAAAACAGCCGCATAACACCTAAGGGTAAAGTGTGCGATGGTGATAGACTCTTGGAGTGTCTTGGATAACATCGATCGAGTGGTAATCTCTATCAACTTCCACTTTTCCCGTAGATGGTCTCGTTCGAGCATGACATGATGAAGCTCAGCTTGGGCTTGGTTAAGATCGAATCCCAAAGATGCCACCACTTTTCTGAGCTCCAACAAATGGGATTCGTATGGAGTAATTCTACTGGATGAGACCATTGCTTCCTTTGTCTGAGTAAAATTGGGTTCATTAAAGCATTATATTTATACAAATCAGGTGATCACTGTTCAATGACTGTAAAAGTAACGGTCACAACTCTTTTCTTAAAACAAAAGAAGTTGACATTTTATAAAAACATTTTATATAAAGAGACATTTAATAAAATCTAGAGGGATTTCCATTAATGAAACTTTGGGACATTTTACTTGGGATGAAACATATAAATTCCATTAAATATATATATTCTCATTTCATACCTTTTTGAATTCTTAATACTTCCCTAAAAATTATATAAAGAATATAAAAATCATATACCTAACCAGAAACACAATTTTACTATTAGTAATAAAACTTCAATAAACGTCATAGCTTTAAATGTGATAAACTTAATGTTTCATATAGAATAACTATAATTGTTAAACTTAGATAAACCATAAAATTTAAATATGAAATAACCATCAAGGTTATACTTGAATTAACCATTTTTGACAACTTACAAATACAAATCATACCAAATTCATTTGATGCATATCATGGACCCACCAATTCTACGTTTTAATAGATCCACCTATCACCATAAAAATTTCATAATATCTTTAAAATAATTATAACACATAAATAATTATAGTTTTATAAATATCATGTGCACCAATAAGAATAATTTTATTGATTGTATATTTATATTCTATTTTTAAAGCATTTTGAATGAAGATAGAACACAGGGGTGCATGTTTTTTATTTGATGAAAATGAGTAGTATTACATCATAATTAAAATATAAAATAAATGGTTAGGGCTTTAGAAAATGTATTTTTATCCTTATACATTAAAAAATGGTATTCATTTTTTATTTTGTAAAGAATGTATAAATGTACCATGTAAAATCACTAAAAGATTAATTTTAAAAATATTTGAATGAATTTAAAATAGAAATAAAAATTAATTTGTAATTAATTTATGTGCATAAAAATAAATCCATGAAATAATGTTCAAAATTAGGACATTGAAGAGAATGTTTTTAAGGGAAACATTAAAATAGTGTTTTTTTAAAGAAGGTCCCTTACACCGAGTCTAAATAATTATGTTTTTTATTTATATTCCAAAATAAAAAAAATTAATTTAAATATTTACTTACTTATGAACTTTTTTCAAGTTCATTATATATTTAATGTTTTCTAAATACAATTTTATATTCAGTTAATTTATCAATTATGTTCATGTCAGACGTTATGGTGATATTTGATACATACATTCAAAATGAATTCACTATGATGAATATAATAAAATAGGTCATTAATAAATTATATATTGCACAATTTACATGAAAAATTATAATTTTTATATATGAATTATAATTTTAAAACCATCCATGAGAGACGGTTATGAAAAAATGTACTAGGTTATAACTATGGAGACTGTAGATTTGACATATGCATGAGTGATGTTTCCATTTTTCAATGATTATTAATAAAATAAGTTATATATTATTTAATATATTATGAATTATAATTATATCACAACTATTGTTTTATATATTTAATTGTACTTATATTTATCATCCATGTGATGTGGTTATGAAACAGGAATCAAATCTCTTCATTGTGGTGATAGTCCACAAATAACCTTGAATAACATTATCATTTTTCAGACAATAGAATTTTAAGAAATTATAAGATATATTATTATAAATTATGATAAATATTACTTGAATATAATATATATATATATATATATTTTGTTTCTGTGTGTGTTAAATCCATCATTATAACTAGCCATGAGAGATGTTGATGGAAACAAAATTATATTGGTTCACAAGGCAGCATTTTTTCATACACATGAAAGATTGTTTCATTTAGATGTAAATGGAATATAACATGGATATTTGATTTGAAATTAACCTAAAAAATATAATTATATTTAAGATACTTTTGAAATTATTTTATCATTTTTAATAATATTTTATAGTGGTTTAAAAAAACAATACTAAAATATTCTGTTTAATGTTATACCACTTTTTTATACAACCTCCTTTTGTTTGAATCCTAATACCTATAAGAATAAAATTGTTTCAAAAATAAGACCATTATAATTTGATAATTAATTCTTTTATCTTAGTTATTTCTAAAACAAAATGGTTTTTGAGGGGTTATGACAAGAGGATAAGATGTTTTCATTTATGAGAAAAGGAAGGGAACTCTTCGAATTTCTTAAAATATTAAATACATATAAATAAAATTTCATTATAAAATGGCTATAAATTGATAAAATGAAAATAAAATATGATTATAAGAAAAAATTATTTTATAAAATAAAATTTTAAAAAGTTAAATTGTGTTTTTCATATAATTTAGTTTCAATCCATTTGATCCCTTTTTGAAAATTATTGTGATAACGAATATTATACTATGTATGGGGTAATATAGTTTATTGAAATGTGAAGTTGAACCTTAAATAGACCATGGATAATATATAAATACTTATAAAAATACTTTTTCGAAATATAGGATTTTAGGTAATTTTAAATCATTCAATAAAATTTTATTTACTATAAAATATCATTAATGTCAAGTAAGAAACTATTCGTTTGAATTGATTTTTTAAAAGTAAAAGAATAAAAAAATTATTATATAATTAATTAAAACATATATAATATGTCATTTTTATATTAAAAACAATCATGCTACAAACTTATTCATTCAATTGATATTACATTTATCATTTTCAAAATCATTTATATTGTTTTCTTATTTATTAAATAAATTATTTGTCAGTGGTTTTATAGAATTTAATGTAATTATTTAATAACATATATTTAGAAATAAATTAACATGATATAAAACTCAATTATTATTAAAATAGTATTTATAACTACTCATATCTTTTAATTTTTAATATTTAAATTATTCATAGGTAGTAAAAAAGAGACTGAATTTTTATTATTTTCTTTATATAAAATAATATAAAAGTCAAAATAATAAAAAAAACTAGAATGAAAACATCATATATGAGAAAAGTAGATGATTATGGACCAGATATAATCCTCAAATGAAATTACTTTTGGTGTTAGGTTCATTATTTAGTCTATATCATACTATTTTAAACCATATTTACCTTATTTATCCTTTACCATGATAAAACATATTACTGAAGATACCATTATTAATGTGCTAAATTTATAGAGTCATATTTACCCATTTTTGGAATCCATATTAAAAATAAGAAAACAATTTTTTAATATTAAAAAAATAATTGGAATAACTCGATTTAAAATAAAACATGAAAAATTAAATGAAATTTAATTTTTCTGAAAAAATCCATCTTATGTATAAAGAGTTTATATAATAATTAAAAGAATAAAATTATTTTACACCAAATAAATAAATAATTTTCAATGAAAATAAAAAAAAATATTTTTTAATACAAATCCATTTGACCAAGGATACCCTTATATGAACCTTCCAAGTTGACTTTAATCCAACCTAAAAATAAAGATCCTAAAAATGTCGAAAGTATATTTGGGAAGGCTAAAATTTCCAGAAATTCCATGTCACCGTAGAATGATGAAATCCTATACAGAGTAGTGGAAACATCCCAATTGATTGGAATAATAATCCCTTATAGTATCTATTAGACATTATAAAGAGTCATGGAGATTGAAACTTGGTTGTTCAGAAATCAAATTATTTCTTCTACTCCATATGATTTAGATTAATTACACTATAGACATGTGGAAAATTTATAAGATCTGTAAACACATTTATAAACTAGTTAACTAATATATTAGGATAATAATTTATATTTTAAAATATCTATAGATATCAAATATTTGAAAAAGAAAATTTTATAGTGTTGAGGTATAAGAAAAACATTAGAATATACAATATACATCCCTCATATACTAGTGAAAAATAATACTCTTATAATAGAGTGTGATACCAAAATATTTTCAAAAAACATAAGTATAGATCCATTAACGAGAATTATTCTAATCCAAGTTCATATCTGATGGTTTTAACCAAGGATTCTTAAAATTATTAATCTAATATAGATTCAAGATTCCACTTCCTATAAGTAAAGAGTTAACATAGTCTAGCCTCTATCTATTAAGTATTTGAAGTTTTATAGTCTAATATATCCTCCAAGGTATTAAAGAAGTAATTATTCATAGGGATAACAATGTTATTAATTTGGTTTAATAATTTCTCAGCAAGGATATTCTTGATAGAAACCTAAGGATCAATATTACAATAAGTGATAAGAAAAGAATAGAATAAATTTGATCATATATAGTTATCAAGAAAAAATTTTATAGGAGATGCACTTCCCCTAATCCACCAGGAATTGGATATAATATTAGAATATATATACATTGAATTTTTTTTAAATAGAGGAACAAATGTAATTCAATTAATAAATAATGCGTTTTTATATAAATATGTACATGAGAAATGAAATGTAATAAACAATTTTTTTGTGATAATTCCCCATATGAATTACACATTTAAGTATTAATTGAAGCAGGAAACGCACTTAATACGCAAGGCACCAACACAATAGCTTTTTCTAATTTCATCCAAGTAATAGTGGCTAGTATTTTATCCATGATTCTTCTTATTGGATTGATTATTTTGATACATGAATTATAGCTTATTATAAGGGAAAAGGTCCATTTATAAAACACAATAGAGTTAACTAGATATGACACAAAAGTGGATTTAACATGGAATTACCTTTATTCCATCGAATGGGATTTCCACATCCATGAATTATAATTTCATTTAAAATGGCTCAAAATATTATTAATGTAAAATATATTAATTGTAAACCAGAACATTTGGATCTGAAGTTATTTGAAATATATACATCCTTACCTTATAACCAATTAATTTAGAATTTCATTCTTCCTGAATGGGAGAATGTATTTACTAAAATAAAGAATGGATTTTCCCAACCCGCAAATTAGACCATGACTATTCCATAGTAGGAAAACGTTTCCTTCTATATTTTATTTTTTTATTTATCACAATTGATAAATATAATGATATCATCTACATAAATAATAAGAAAAAAGATATATGGAAAACAATTAGGCTTAATAGTCTTCCGAACAATATAATTCAACATATTATATATAATCCAACAATTAAAATCATCAACTATAAGAAAAAAACCACACATATTGGGTCACACATTTTAACCCACCTAATGTAGGAGAGTTACCCATTCAGATATCTATTCATGGTCACATATTTTTTGGTAAATTTAATTATTATTTATGTCTAATTAAAAAAATACCACTAAACATAAAACCTACTATATTTATAAATATGAATATGAAATCCATCGTGTTAAAGGAATTTTTCAAAATAACTTTCATAGAAATTGAGCCATATATTCAAGGTATCTTAAGGAGGCTGATAGTTTATAAAGTAATAATAAGTTTATCATTCAGAGTCATTCTCTTATGAAATCATTATTTATTCCCAAAAATAATTATTAGAATCTATGTTTCTCAACCTATTGACCATAATATTATGGATAACAATGTCGATGATGTTAATATGGTCTATGGCCCTAAATTTATGATTCTTGCAAGAATTTTGAATTTGTGAATCATTGTGAGTAATTTAGAATTTGAAAAATGTGGAAGGAGTATATTACATTGGAAATAAATAAAAAACCCAAAAACATATTTTTGAATTACATCCCAATATTTCTAGTAAG
The DNA here is from genome assembly GCA_963277665.1 of Viscum album. NCBI lineage: Eukaryota > Viridiplantae > Streptophyta > Magnoliopsida > Santalales > Viscaceae > Viscum > Viscum album. The sequence continues at coordinate 522,330,624 of OY728139.1, read as the reverse complement.
AGAAATTAGAAAATCAATCCGTTCAACTGGAACTATCTTTTTTAGGCTAAAAACAACCTCCCTGGTCATTAATTATGGAAAAATGTTAGTGGCTCTATTTTTTAATTTATTTTATTGTAATTCATGGATAATACTATTAAATATGTACTCATTCGATTCAAAACCATTAAAGTGATGTTGACAATATTCATTAAAAATAACTGATATCCTTTCATAATTATTAATGATCAAATCCCATTCTATAATAAATGAGATTAGATTAATTAATTTTATATCCCAATTAAGGGAATTATAAAATATTTAATTTAAATCCACTTATTGGAGCCATTGGACTCGAAAATAATCCCCATGGATACCATCCTTCATGCTAATAAAAATTTTATGTGTAAAGGTAGCATAAATATTTTATTTTATGTCAATATAAAAGTCTCTAATTTAGTTGTCGTCATAAATTTGTTTAAATCTAAAACTATTGAAGTTGATTAATCATCTTCACAAAATTAAAAATAAAATGATGGATTAGCTGTTAGGAATATATATATTTAATATTTATATTACTAAATATTAAAAAAGTGTATACATAAAAAAATCATATTATTATAATAGGAATAATAAAACCTGTTTAATTATTTTTAAATTATGATTATATTTTAAATTCAATGAACACTGGTTTGTTGTTTCATTATGTAACTGTGTCATGATGGTATAATTTGATAGATGGAAGACCACTAATATAGGGTGGAATATGTTGTCATTGTATAATACAAACTTATTCTCAAATTTCCCTTCATCTGAACAATTTGATCATTGTACAGGTTAGGGCATGAATCACTTATGATAAGGGGATTATTGTGATGGTGATGAAAATTTATAATAGTAATAATGTAATTAAAAGGTTAAATATTATATTATATTTTAATTTTAGTTTTTTTGCGAACACTTATTCACCACAACCCCTTCTCTGTTGTCTTTTATATTTCACTCAGGCTATTAAATCAGTATGAAGGAGGGATTGTATGTTCAATATAGAATGGTTATTTCAAAAACATCTAAAAATAATACATTTTCAATGAAACGTAAAATAATAGTTTTTTAAAACCCATTTTAATATAAAACCTTATGCACTTATGGGAATTTTCTAATTGGAAGACATCTCCTTGGTCATGCCTATAATTTTAATTATAAATTCATATTTTACAGTTATATGAATCAAATTTGAAGAAATAAATTCCATATTTTTAATCAGGATAATTAATATGATAAAATAATTTTTAAATAATTTTTTTCATAATTAATAGTAAAAACAGTAAAAAAAAATAATTACCTCAGATAATGTTAAAATGAGTTTACTAGGGGTTTAATTGAAACGATAAGGATTAAAATGACCTATAATCTTGAAAAAATTATTTTATGTCCATATATATTCCATATATCATCTATGGTATGTCAATGATCTATTTTATATCCTTTTTCATGTGATTAGTGGGGATATCAATGTTTTCATTTCAAAAATTCCATGTGTGTCCTCTCCTCAAATAATAAAAGGTACCCCACTATCCTTTATAATTCACACTTGCAAATTATTTATATTCATAAAATAACTACCCAAATAACTTACATAAAATCCTACCGATATTCAATCATACATGGTTTAATCATAAATCCAATCAAGAAATGAATTGGGTATAAACCTATAGAGGTAATCCGAAGAATATGTGATATCTTTAACCATGTATTTTTTACATATTCATATAATAACATAAAATATTCTAAAATTATGTTACATCAATAATAAAAACAACCCATTTATTTTTTTTAAAAAAATTTATAGAATATATCTATATCATCTTCCATCAAATGGGAAAAAAACTATCAATCATGTGTACGACGGAGTACCACCTCGTAAACTAATGTAATTTTTTTTCTATCACTGAATCTCATGGATGTAAATATTTTTTGATATATAATATATATATATAATACTTATGAAATTAATATACTCATAAAATTATAATATCACATATTCTTTCATAACTTCCATTTTTTGTGAAAATAATAGTGTTTCTCATTTGCATGTGTGGACTATTGCCTCTACTTAACGATGCAAGATATTTTTCAATTTATTCTAAAATGGATGATAATAATATTATATTTAATTAATATAAATGAAATATATTACATAAAAATTTTTATGGGTTTTTAACCATTTTTTATCTTTATTACAATCAATTATTTGGAAAAATAGAGATAACAATCGTGTGTACGTATAATCTATCGACCGCATAAATAGTTTAACTCATTTTCCAATATATTAAATTTATAGACTATTTTAAATAATATGATAATGATTAAATATAGTATTTATATCAAGGAAATTATTTTGGAATGTGTAAAATAAAAGTCAAATATGTTGGACCAAAATTACCAAACCAAAACATACAAGAATAACAAAGAAACTATCACCCAAAGAAATGATTTTAACAATGAGTTAGTAATAAAAAGTTTATAAAAGACAATATGTAAATTATATACAGTTTAATATATATATAATTATGGTTATTTATTGGATGTTTAATATATCTATATATATTAATCAGTGAGTACGTTCAATTTTGATGAAAATCATACCTAAAGTATGGGTTACTTTGATAACTTTTACATATATGATACATATTCAAAATTAACTACATAGAACTTTTGTATTGGGTATAAAAATCATGTTTGATATTTTATATCATATATCCTATTATATTCATTTAATTTAATGTTTAATTTTATTTTATTTATTTCATGGGACTTATAATTCAAATTTTATCAAAGCGATATGGTTCTATTTGACAATACCATTATTATTTATGATTGTTTTTTTAAGTAACTATTGGGAGAATTATTTGATAACTCTATTTTTAACCCAATATGTATTATTATTATCTGGTTATTCATGTACAATCTATGTAATAATGAAATTTTCCCCTCTTTTGAACTTAATCTTTCTCAAAAAAGTTTTTTAATAATAGTTTAATTTGTCAATCTCTTTAGTTGAAAATCCTTTTTCATCCATATCAATGTCTTTGAAAAATATTTTAAATATTTTTTAAAAAAATTTCCAAAATATTTACTAACAAAAACTTTTTCATGGATAAATTATTTCAGAACAGTTTGATAGGAATCTACTTTTCATTTTATAAATGAGTTACATTTTCGACATCACCTAAAATGTGAATAAACTATTTGTTTAATCTCACTTGATATGTTTAAAATGTAACAACCTCATGAAAACTCAGTTTATGACGATTCCAATATTTTTTTCAATATTCATTTCTTGTAATTTTTTTCTTAATATTCTAGAAATTTATAATTTTTTAATATTCCATTGAATTTTAATTGTATATTTTACTCAAGATTATTTTTATGGAATTTTTATAGTATTTCAATTCATGGATAGGAAAAGTAATCATTTAACTTATGATCCATTGAGAATATATTTTAATAATCTCATCATTATTTTTTCTTCATATGGTTTATAACTAGTTTGGAAGAGATCTCCAATTTTGATACCATTCACTATAGTAATCTGGTTTTTTATAAATAGGTTTACTGATTGGGGAAAACATGTATCATTTCAAATGGATTTTTCCAATATAACTATTTATAAGGATTAAATTTATCCCCTTTCATATAATGAATTCATTGGATATAGTAAGTGATGCGTGTGGCCCATTATATCTCCTTTATGCATCATTATGTATTATGAGACAAACTAGTTAGGATTTTTTGTTAAGGAATTTACCATTTATTTAAGTTGTTTTTTACACACACCAAATGAGCAAGGAAAATATATAATGTTAGAAATACTCTATGTATGGGAATATTTTTTCCAAAAATCAATGGAAGTAGTAGCATAACATCTATGGGGTCAAATCATGTAGATCACATATCCTTTAGAATGAAATGTGATAACATGAACTGATGAAGGTCATGCAGAATGATCATTCACAACACTTGGTCTGCTAGTGACCACAAGAAGCCACTGTAATAAACCATCTTGTTCTTTTAAAGGTCTCCATATAAGCATTAATGATCATTAATATGATCCCAAATATGTTCTTCTAATCATGAAGCATCTCAATTTCTAGATGACTGACAATCATCAAAATCCCATTATAAAATAATAGTGGAGAATGGAGGATTCTTCATGTGAGGGGGTGTTACTTTGACCTCCATATGATGTACTTATGCAATTATCATCACCATGTAGGGAACTCTAGTGTCATGTCAACAATATAACAAGATAGCATGTTGGAATTCCACCTTTATTATGAAAATACCTTGGATGGATCTATTAAATTGTGTGACACTCTTTAGTTTCCATAAATATGTAGAGGTGTAGTCAGTGAAAATTCTCCTGCACCATTGTGATATCCAACATTGGTCACATGATGCATAAAAGATAGATATAGATACTATCCATAAAAATAATGGCACAATGTTCTAAAATACCTTAATGATCATAATATTCCCTGATAGGAAACAAATCGGAATGGGATATATTTTTAGTAATATAAGTAATAAAAAATTTAAAAATGAGGAATCCTCTATTGAATGTAAGATACGTAGATTTACATGAAATGTGGTTATGTTCCTCATGTGATTACCATTGTTCATGCAAGCACCATTTTTACAAGACAACTTGATCTCAATAGAGGAACCAGAAAAGGAATCTTGATTACCCGAAAGGCCTCTAAATGTCTATCTTGATCTCATGAAATCCCTATGAAAATCCATATTACTCTCCCGAAGGACCCTATAAATGTCATATTTGATAATCTGAAACCATTATTTCTTGTACCTTGATCTCTCTTAGGATATCAATCATGTAAAATAAATAATAAAAAGATCATATGCGTGTCTTCTTCAATCATGTGAAATCTTTTCACTAGTGACTTGATCTTTTAGAGGCTATTAGACATGTTAGATCAGTAATAAAATTTCCCTTAGACATGTAAATATCATTATAATAAATCCCTTTGATAGGAAAATTACGAATAAACTTGGTGATGATGGAGAGTTCTAGAAGTCACTATTCATATTATAATTCCCTAGACGACCCATTATGGGATCATGTGAATCATGTGATGTGGTACTCCCTCACAGAATCCAACTCATATCTATTATATATAATCCATTCAGTGTGGTGTATAACCATTATGTAAAGGCCTATAAATCCCCCCCAACACACATAAAAGATAAATACATATACATGATGTTGACTACACCCACAAGAATGCACAGGTTGAATTCTCATAGAGGAAATCCACATGATCACCAGAGCCTTCTATGATGTGAGAAACTTAAAGGATCATGTAGAATAAATATTGGTTTCACATGATAAATCTATAGATCGTTGGAATGAATTATGTTTGTCTATTCGGATTATATTAAAGAGTTCCTACATGTTGACGTGTCCACAAAAGATCTAAACAAGCTATTGCGTGAAGAATCGTGAGGTACATGCATATGCAATAAAGACTAGAAAAGAAGCATCTCATGGTTGATGATAGATACACAATATATTATGTGAATGAAACATGTGGATCACATGTTCTATTTAGACCATATGATAGCACCCGGACATGTCGACCGAGTTTTGAGAAGTCCTCTGGATGTGTTTCTAATGTCTTATGATGTCCTCCTATGATTTCAACCAAGTCTTGCAGTGTCCTTTGGATATGCCAACCATGTCACGAGATGTTATCTGACCATTCCATCCAGATCATGAAATATCCAAAAGGAATTTCATCCATGTCATTTTAAGTCTTCCATACATGACATTGAGATCATGAAAAGTCCACTAGGAATGTCAACAGAGTCATGTGCGGTCATCTCATAATATTATACAGGGCATGCAATGTTCTCTAGACCAACCATATAGATCATATGAAATCATCACAAAACGTTAATTGGATCATCCAACTATCATTTTACAAGTCTTCTCGATAATTAGGACATGTAAAGACATCCTCGGGATTGTTATACAGTTACCGAGGACATGTCAGGAAGACAATCGAGACATGTCAAACAATCTCCCCACAATATTATAACCTTGTCCAGTAGACATATTAAATTATATTCAAAATTTATCTTTGAGAAAATTGATTCCATTCCAAATGGGATACATAGGATTAATTCTTATGTCCTAAACTCATATGGGAATCCACATTTGTGTAAGTACCTCCATATCTCATAAACATTGACCCATGGGTACTAAACTCTCATATGACATTATCATTCATCCTCATCCTTCAAAGGATTGAGTAGCTAATTTAACTATTAACATTCTGATAACTACTATATGTAGGATATGTTATATTCCTTCCCATGGAAAAATATCCATTTCAAATTCCTCATAAGGGATTCCCTACTAGATATGCTCTGAATCGATATGTGAATATAAATATCAGTTGCTATCACTTGTTTATCACACCGATAATGGATCACATGGGGTTATGTATTTTCAATGACCATATCATTGTCATAATATATTTAACCTAGTAAGGTAAACTCAGTGTGTAATCCCCATTCAATGGAATGATATGACTTTCCAAATATAATGGAATCCGCATTTGGGGTATTTCATGAGTGTGTGAAAAAAATATGATAATTATGATTCCTCTCTAAAAAGGATACATAGGACAACTCCTTATGGCTCGAGCTTAATACCCAACGTAATGGTTCCCCCATATATTTCCTTTTCACATGATGTTAAAATGTATAGATGAAATGAACTATGTGGGTTTTGATTCCTATTATAGACATGATACATAGGAAGCCTCATAATGGATCAATATCATCCAAAAAATATCAATTCCTTCTCTGTATGGTATTAAAATCCAGAGTGCCTTGTTATGAAACTTCAAAATATTAAAATATAACCCTTGATAATGATAATAAAATTATTATGAATCATAGATATATATATATATAGTCTCATTAATAGAACCCCCTTTACACATAAAAAGATATGACACCCAATCATTTCCTTAGGGTAATCGGTTCATCATCGGTGTTACAAAGAGATTTGTGAATATTTATTAAATCTATAAGACAGTCCCGTAGAATGTGATAACTCAAACCAAAAGGTAGTGATGAGCCCAAACTCCCACCCTCAACCAATGTGAGTTCCTATGTACCATCATGCTTAAAAACCAAAATGACCACCTTCCATTGGAATGATAGTATGTACCTTTTTATCGATGTGGGAGCTATTTGTAGTTTCTAAGAAATGATCATGGTGAAATGTGTTCATGTGATTATGAAACTAGACATGAACACCCAAAAATAACCCCTAAAAATGAAATAGAAAAGAAATACCTAGTGTGATGGCATGAAATGACCACATTACTGAATCATTGTAGGAGTTAGGAACCTTTTCTCTTCATCTCGGGACACCATGAATTCTGTAAGTAAATAAAAAATGGTGATCCCAACTTGAATATATAAATTAAAAAAAATAGATCAATTGATCATGGGTTAGGACATATAATTTTGAATGTCATCTATGAATTAAAATGGTAAACATGATGTAAAATAATAAAAAATCGGGTTTCCAATGAGATAAGTCCATTATCATTGTGACAAGTCCATACAATAAGATTGAGGATGATGAGAATAAGAAAGGACAGTTGTGTTACATATGCATATCTACTGGAGCATGCATCATACCAACATTGTATTATAAATCGATGAACATTTTCCTTGTTATATATATGATCCAAAATAATGTTCTCGAAATGAATATCACATCCCAAGATCATGTCTTCATATATAAACTATTCAATAAAATTAGTTACAGCTAAAACCCATGTGGGACATATAACAACCTCAACAACACAAAGCATTTAGTTTTGGGTGGAGAACACAATAGTTAAAAAATACCATCGACATCATATGATAAATAACATTGAGGATTCATGTAAGGTATAATAGATTCATAAACAGATGATTCCATCACATTTAGGAAAATTATTATTGAAAATACTGGCATTCGTTTCCACTACTAACTGCTTCATAGGCTTATCCTTGGAGTTTATTAAGTAGCACCTTCAAAATATAAGGAGTGTAGATCCAGGAGTCAACCATAGATCTATTCTAGTTCCAGTTCCACTAAAGAGGGAACTTGTTAACCGAAGTCACCAATTTTACCCCTCTGGTTCCCCTCAGTGACATTTTTGGGGAACCACCTAGCATATTTATTCTAGGATACACATGCACAAGTACCATGTAGGTGACTTCATATGTGGGAAGATGTGTATAAATGGGTGTGGGATCATATCCCATTTCAACTAATGAATCCCACAAACATATTCTAGGAGTAGTTAGTGGTAATGATCATATTACTTCCTCCATGGATCTTCTATAGATGTGTGTTCCTGTAGAAATCATGGAGGAGGCATATATCCCTACCCCCGAACATAAATACCAATGGAATAATCCAATTTAAAAAATAGGAAATGGGTTTTATTACATATCAACATCAATCGAATATATCTACCATTACTTATAGGATTTTGAAAATGTATATACCTTCATTCTGACACACACTTTGCCAAAGTGTAACTACATTCTACCAATAGTTGTATAACTCCACTAGCATATTTTAGCACTGGTATAAATAGAAAGACCTTCATATTTTCCTATCCAGATAACCATATTATCACATCACCATGATTAGTATGAACATGTGGATATTAATGAAAAATAACAAATTTATACACACATCCAAAAAGATTATAAACATATTATGGAAAAGGATGAGGCACTTAATTAGTTTTATATATCTATTCCAATTTGGGGTTACCAAGTGGGAGTGGCACAATCCTCATGAAAAGAACACATTATTATAAATAATGACAATTTTCATACTCCAAATTCATATGACCATGATCATACTCTTATTTTGACCTTGTCTCACAAATTTAGAGTAGTAAATTCCCCTAGAAACACACATACTCATATTGAAAATGATTAGTAGCATACTTCAAATGCAGAAAATCGGTCTCATATACTCATTCTATTCGAGGATCACCAAGTGAGAGTGGAAAATACCTCGATAAATTTTCAAAACATCTCATTAGAATTATTCAGGACAATATTAACATTCCATGGTATTTGGAATATTTCATCAGGAGGCGTAAAATGATCATTTGAAATGGAACATAGGTCCCTCACACTTGGTGGGAGTGGAAATGTACAATGGAATGGTTTGATAGAAAATAAATATTGAATTAAAACTAGGTACTTTAAAATATATTAGGAGACTCACCCCATGATTCTAATCTTCATATCATAAGTGATTAATTGGGTATTAATCCATTTAGACCAACCTAATATTAAGTGATTTCTTTTTTTTAATGATTTTTTTTGTTAGGGAAGCTAATCGACATATTCATGCTGGTCATAGAAGTAAGGATCATATCCCTATGTCTTTATAGGAATGAATTCATTAGTATACTTTAGAGGATACACTGGAGGAGGCACATGTCCCTTTTCCCACTTTATAGGTACATCATTTTATTCTAACTAGAAATTCATGTTTGAACAGTGATCATATCCCCACCTCGTCCAGGGTTGACCAATATATTCCAGAAATCACACATAGGTAGGATCATATTTCTTCTAATAATATAAAATCTCAATGGGCCACATCAACAACATCACAAAAATGGGCTATTATTCCCATTTCACTAAAAGAGTATCCACATTTTCTTGTAGTCGTCATGGAGTAGGTTCATATCGTTGCTCAACCCCAAAAGGTAGGTTTCCATTTTCTGGCCACAATACTAAATGAGGCTCGTATACATCTCATTATCAATACTAGTGTCCTTGAGTATAATTTAAAAATATATTTAATGAATCAATGGTATTTCGACACTTCAACCGATGTATAAGGAAATCATTACCTCTATAGTTCTCTTCTATGATTTGTGGAGATGGATTGTAGGGACTCAACTCATGACATACTATATGGTAGACCTTCTGATGGTGATATCTCCCTCAGAAAAGGAAGTATTCATCATTAACAGACACCTATATATATATATATATATATATATATATATATATATCTGTGTGTGTGTGTACTCAAAAATAAAACACAATAATATAAAGAGTTTCTTGAATCAGCCGGGTTAACCCGATATAATTCACCCCAGATATCTACAACAATTCACCACGTTTAGCACGAATCCTATAGAAGAAACATTTGTGGACTGACTAGGTGGATACATGAATATCTAATTAAGAGGTTGTTGACATCCATATATGGATATATTTAGCTAGAAATAACATCCTAAACATGTTCTGGACAATAACCACTTCTGACTATGAGATCCCAGATGGGCTACAGAAAATGCACATGCATTAACTACACAAAAATATATAGGCAACTTATTAATGGTTAAATTCTATACACATCTCCTCTCCACTATATTATGGTTACATTCAAACCATAAAAATAATTTTTTTAGATGTAAGTAGTTTAAATCTTCATGGTATGAGATTGAAAACTGAAAAAACATAGCATAAATCTACAACATGCTTTCCACTATTTCAACAGTACTCTTCAAAAACTGATTTTCAAAGACCCATAGGGTATCCATATCCAAGGATAGTGATAGTATGGATTGTTTCACATTACTATACCCCTAGAATAATATAAATAACCCTATATGGTGTCTTATAATTTCATAGACATCAGTGAAATTAGAGGACGAGGTAATACATTCACTAGTTAGAGATTTTAAAAAATAACTTATATTTAAATAAAACATAAATTTGGAAACAAGGGAGTGAAATTCCAACATATTATTAAGATAAGACCCTTGAAACTATGGTAATTAATTCAAAACATATAATATTATTTTTTTGGCCACTCCAGCATGTTTTGGTAAAAAATAACTTCCATTATGGGCATCCATTTCACCCATCTCATTCACGGTCATAATTGGGCTGAATGAAATGGTTTTTAATAGCAGCTAATATAGAATCCAAAAAAGATATAACCCAACCCATTGGGATGGGGGGATATCAACCACTTTTTCTACATATCGTATCATCATTTCCTGAGAGAATTAAATACATATTAGTAATAACTAAAAAGCAACCCTTTCGCATAGTGATGGGGTAATTTTTATCTAAATAGCCATTAGTTATTTAATCACACCCCAAGAGGGTCCAGTAGAAATAAGTAGTAGTTCATTATAAATCTAAGACAATAGGGGAAGGGGAACTAATATCTCAATTATGGTATCAGGATTCATCAAATCTTTGACCAGAGTCATCAAATCCTCTAAAACATGATCAACATGTTCAAATGGATTTCCCAAATATCCCACATATCATAGGGATGGGGGTAATTTCATCATTATCATCATCAAAGAGGAAATCAATCATATCCACGATAAGAGTTAAATGTAGATAGTTGACACTCCGTCCTTTCCACCAACCATGATATAATCCTTTTCTATTCAAATCATGTTTGTAGAACATGATCAAAAACGCTTTCAATGTAACTATTCATATTATAAAATGGGATTAGCATGTAGTGTATTCAATCGGACCCCCTAAAGGTCACATTCTAAAAATGTTCAATATAGCAAAGGATCGGAGAAATTACTATGATGAAAACAACACAAAATCACCAATAGTATTGTGAGCAATGTGAAAACTACTATTTTTTAATACACCTCAGATAAATTCATCACCATTAATAGACCAGATTATGTGGACAAATATAAAAATTTAGATGGAATCATTATATAAATCATATATCAAGAGTAGGTTGATTTGGATTCATGAAATAAGGTTGTACATAAGAAAAATATGAGGAGAATCATCAACCAGACATCTCCAAAAAAAGATTTTCCACCACTATAGTGTAACACTATCTTGCATTTAGGGAAATGTATGGCTACATTCCAATCAACACAAACAATAATAGAAATTCCTTCCATGTAGGAATGATATTCATACAATGTAAATGTGATTCAAATACATAAAAAACACATTGAGGATTTACTCATCGGAAACATTCCCCCAAGGTATCACCTTCAGACATAGGAAAATATTTATCATCCCATACATTAGGAATGATCCCATCCTCTTATAAGAGTATCATATGACTATTAGGTTTGATATAAGTCTAGGTATCTAGTCTATATAAATGAGGATGTTGAAGCTGATAACCACCTTCCTCTATACCTAGATAACCTCTCCAATTGATGGAAAATCATCTATACCCACAACAAATAAAAAATTAGTGGGTTATGAAAATAGGGCCACTTAATCAAGCACCACCCACTCCCCATTGCCAGGAGGAGGACTAGATGTCAGTACCTCTAGAACTGCTTAATGTAATTTAATCTCTAGCTGTATGAATGAAAGATATGGAAGTAAATATTTCACCCATGAAACTCAATAATAATACAAATCTTGAATGTGTGGATTCCATTTCCCCCCAAAAAAATTCAAAAAACCTACCTTATCATTCTTTGATGATGTGGGAGATCCATAACAAAATCTCATACACTTTATATCTTGATGCGGACAAATTATGAGCTCTCTAATCCATTAGTAGGTGACCAAGTGGATATTATTTTTCTAGAATATAATAAGAAAAACATTTATTTGGTACAAAAACATTCTATATGGATCCATTATAGGATTGGGAGACGTTAATAATAATTTCCATTATTATATCATATCCACGCTATGTAAAATGAAAATGTTTTGCCTCAAAAACTAGAAACAACATGAAACTGAAACAATTTATTAATTCACATCCATATATAAAGGTATAAATTATTCAATACTTCTACCTCTATCCCTAATAAAATTTATGGAACTCTGTGATGAAAATCATAATAATAAGCTACAAAAACATTTCATCCTGATAATGTATCTCGGTAGATTTCAGGAGTTTGTAGAAATGGAAAAAATCCTAGAAGATTCCCTTCAACGGACCTAATCTAAGTCTCAACTCATCTTCTCATAATAGTGAAAAAATGACTGTGAAGGTAGATGTTGTTATTTTTACCCTCAAAATAGAATTTGTTCCCATTCAAGTACCTCATATAGCCATGAATCTTTTAGTGTCTCCCATCAAGAAGAATCAAAAATAAAATATCCCACAACTAGAAGAAAATAGATATCATTGTTTCCCATGATCTAAGGAAAAAATGAATACTTATTTTAAATTAAAAGGTCCACTTTTATTTCCTTTAAGGCCATGGTAAATAACCAACTCAAGCTAACACAACCTAGGGAACCCAACGAGGTCCACATTATTGATTGATATAACTACCACTCATTCCATATAAGGTCGAGATACACTACCTCATATTGATTAAACTTTAAATAGGTCTTCTAATGAATATTTAATTCGTGAAATTTTATTTTATAAAATTCAATAACATATGTTTCTTGTGAATCTATTTCCCAACTAGAATAAGAGGGTGATTGGAAAGAAGTTTCATCCAAGAATGGAAATGTTTTTGATAACCTGATGACTTTAAAGTCAGTCGATCGGGATCATGCCACCTTGAGATCATAAATTATCAAACACATAAGGATCTCATCAACAAGGAAGGTGAAATCGAATACACATCCAGGAGGTGTATGTCATCATCTTATAGAAGAAGATACTGAAGAGGAAGAGTCATATTCACATCCTACGTAATCTATGACTCTTACGAAATTCCTTCTTGCAATGTCCATAGAATAGGAACAGACCCACCAAGAAAGCCCATAATTAGGTGAAGATGTAATCATTGGGGTTTTTAATGTAATACACATAAAAATCCAACTGAAATGATGGATATTCCTCTGAATATGAGTCCCTCGTACCAGACCATGGATTCAATGGTTGAAGGCACAGAACCGAGGATACATGGGATAGTGTGGGTGTGGTCAAACTAAATACTATGTTCAAATTCTCACATAATACATATATACATTGATTACATATGGGATAGAACTATTACAATCAAAAAAGAAACACAAATATTCCTTATGACCCTCTAGTGGTCATCAAATGGTATTCATCTTACACTACCGCCTGGATGGGGTGTACCTGTCTAATAATTATAATCAAAGGATATAGTGGGGGAACCCAACACTATTGGTAGTATATTATCCCAAAATCTATAAAAAATAACTACTACCATATATCTCAAATCCCTCACCTCATAAGCAATGTAATAGGGAGTGACCACACATTTGGAATCATATACCTTTGAAAGAAAATTATTAAATTCTAAAGAAGTTGGAAGTCATTCTAGTGATACACTCAATACTGTATTCTCTCTATATTTCAAAAGAACTAATAAAGGAACATATCCAAGCTCACTAGATCCCACATGCATTTGATACAAAAGTTAATACAAACACGGTCTATATAGTGAATAATATTCCTTCAGAATGACATATATTCATCTCATTAACATAGTAAGATTAAGAAAAAGTCATCAAGGCCATATCGTACCCCTATATGATTCAAGAAAACTTGATAATTTTATCTAATGAATGGCTATGATTGACAATGGTTTTGAGATCAACCTCATCCCTATTTAGACCCATCAATGTTTGGGATATATTTAAGGGGATTTATCTCCTAAAATGCTAACCCTTTATGGGTATGATAAGAAATTGAAAAGACATATTTTGATATTGGAGATAAAATATCAGTTTTTTGGGCCTCAAATATACTACTAAGTTCATGGTTATTAGAAAAGATACTGCATATAGTGTCATAATTGAAATACCTTGGATTCATATCCACATAGACATGGCTTATACATTTCATCTGTGTTTGAAATATATGATCGATGGGATGGTCAACAAACTTTATGGTGACAATTCTCACTTAGAATAATTCAATGAAATATATACTGAATAAAGTTTCAAAAAAGGGAAGGAAGATAACCAATGGTGGATGAAAATATATTGGTTTCATCCCCCAATGTCTTGGGATCTCACCTAAAAATCCCTATAGTATGATCGAATATAATTATATGCTACTCATAAACCTGATTTAGGTATTAAACTTAATCCCACATGCCCAAGATCATCCAATACCAGCATGATATAAAATAATATGTTCTTTAATATATTTGAAATAACACATGTAGTTTTTGATGACAATGTATTTTCTTATGGACTTTCTCCCCTGATAGTTATATAGATAACCCCATATTACCTACATTTTCTAAAAATTAATCCATATACTCAAAGGATAGTTAAGAATATGATGACCTCTTGAACACCCCTCTCGCATATGAGGAAGGTGTCTCTAGTTCCATTGATGATTTGAGGATGGTAAATTTGGTAATAGAAGAATATATGTGACCCGCATTGATTACTACATCCATGACTACTAAGTATAAAGATATGTATTTTGATTTTGTAAATAATCATTTATATATGTTATCATGGAATTATACAAAAACTCTTAGGCTAATTCTTGATGTTGGTACACAATATCTACTCTTACCCAAAAACCATTAAGGTTTTAAGAAACAATTTGGGTGGATTCACCCATCCCATGCTACTAAAGTAGAGTTATAAGATGAAATTTTTATTAAATCCAACTTTGTAAAAAAAATTGAAATACCTAATATGGATATCCAACATCATACATATATATAAAAATAACTTGTATATTTGGGTTTTCATCGATTTCAAAAACATTAATCAACAATACCCAAAAAAAATTACCGATAATTGAACTCTTGACAAATGAAACTATTTTATTTTTGGTGTTTTATTCATCGATGTTTATTCATAGTATAATCAAATAAATATTTCCTTTGAATATGAGGATTCCACTACCTTCATAACACACCAGGGGATCTATTATTAGTAGGTCATTACATTTGGATTATAGAACATTGTGAAAACATACCAATGTTCCATGCAACATATCTCTAAACCCTTCATGGGATGAATAGATATATTTCATATTGATGACTAGGTTGTGAAACATTGACATTGGTGTGATCACTTCAAGGATCTTAAATCAATATTTGACATGTTATGATAGTATAATTTAAATATGAATATGTTGAAGTGAACCTTCAGGGTAATGATTAATACATTACATGGAGATTCGGATTTCCACCATTTCATTGAGGTCAAGCTATAAAATACTAGTTCAATAATAGTAATGTCACCCCTTAAGAATCATAATGAACTAGGGGGATCTAAGGGAGCCTCACACAAATTTACTTTTTCATAGATAAATTGGAAGGAAAAATAAATCACATTCACCATGTTAATGAAGAAAGGATTCACAAAAAGATTTTATAAGTATTGCTAAGAATACTTTTAGAGTTTCATGAAATATTTTCTACACCAACTAGTCATGATTTCATTGGGGGAAGGAAAGAAGATCATCTAATATGTGGCATTCATGGAGATATCACATGGAACAATCCATGTACAGAAAAATGATTCAATAAATGAGAAAATTATATACTTCCATTTTCAAATGATTCTTTGAATTATGACCTGATATTTTTGTATCCAGAAGAACTGCCCCACACTAATATTTTTAGTGAAAAGGATATGGAATTACGTGAATAACCATGATTTCAATTTGGTATCTTTTTTTGACATCATCAAGAATAGACTTGGATATCGTACGTTGACTTGGAATTTATCATAATGGGTTTTTATTATTAGAAACTATTACATTTAGTTAATATCATATAATATAGTGAAAGGATAGACCTTAAATATTTCCTTATGGCACAGTCTTACATATAATGTGTTGTGGTGGACACCAAACTTCTAAATGATGTGGTTCACTAGGCCCATGACACTCCATGAAGATGATAAATGTGTTTTGATGGTGAATCAAGAATTATATTATAAAAATACTAGAAAACCCAATGAAAAATCAGTTCGGTTTAGGGATTTTAATTGTTTCTATGGATAGAGAAATACTTCTCTACTTTTTCTCATTTTCTGAAGGTTTCATGAATAATGAGTCTGAATACCATGACCTCATTTCTAGCTTAGAACCATCCCAACAACTATAGATAGCTTACATTAACATCAATAGTGATTTTGATATAGTGATAAAATGGATCAATAGTTAATTTTCCATAAAAACAGTTGAATTAGACCCTCACATTAGTTACATCAGAGGAATAATGGTATAGTTCCATTTTGAACAAATGTTGCATCATGTACCTCAATCAACAAATATGTGTTCTGATGTAATATCCCATATAACCAAATTCCTATATGAACATGATTCGGATGAAGTGATGTTGGAATCACGCACAAAATAATGAGCTCAATAGTAATTATTGGTGACATAGAGGTAACCATGTTGGAAAACACTAACCTAGAGCTTGATGAAATGACATCCACCCCTAGATAGACAAATCCCATAATTGATTATCCTTAAATTGGGACTATCTAGATAGATTGAGATAGAAGTTGTTACACTTAAAACTGAGAAGATAATGTTTCCTTTTGGGATGGAAAAAATAAGAAAATTCCATCTATAAATGAGGATGTGATTTAATATTCCTCAACTGTATTAAAGAAAGAGTGATTCCCACCACTAAGGATTATAGTCCACGTAGTCTCATACAATGCTCATAAGTTGAGTACCATGATCTTCCATTAAATCATGAGTCTTGGTGACTACTAGAATTCAATGTTACATGATAGTGTTGAACTAGTCTGGATATTTCTTGCTTTCTAGAATCATAAAAAATAATCATTCAATCCCCATATTTTCTACATATAGGTAAATAGTGCCTGCTATTTTCCTTCGGGGGAATGTGTGTTGTTGGGATATATTCCCCATCCTCAATAAGGAATTTTACTTAAATCCTTACTACTACTAAATTACTTCCCAAATGGTATGAGGTAATTCACATCATATATGTTAGGAAAAATAGTATTATTAACATCATAAATTTCAAAATCATCACAAGATTTTTAGTCTCTCACATGACATTGATGGACAACGACACTACCTTCATCTCTATCGAGACAATAAAATTATTCCAGGAGTATAACATCATGTTCAAACACTATTCCCAAAATCATGAAGAGGAAAATGGTCAAATATAGGAATTAAATAAGATATCAAATATACTCCACTAAATGGTAGAATAATACATAAAGTCATATCCATATAATTACATTTATAATTTATTGGTCAACTGCACCACTGCACGCACTACTACATAAAAAACTCCATATTCATCATTATATGGAACTGCGGTAGAATTATCTATAGAAGTACAGTGTCCATTTCCTAGAATAACTATAAATGGATAGATATCTGGTGATGATAAATCACAAAAGTGGCTGGATGAGTTGGAATGGATCAATGAAAAATGGTTGTTTACACTACACAACCTCAGAGCCAATCAGAATCAGATCACACAAACCTTCAATAAAAAGGTCCTCCTTTTCTCATTACTTCATAGATAATAGGTATTAGATCTAATAATACTATTTATTCCCTGATTAAAACCTCTAAATCTAGAACCAAAATGGGTATG
Organism: Viscum album; assembly: GCA_963277665.1. Lineage (NCBI taxonomy): Eukaryota > Viridiplantae > Streptophyta > Magnoliopsida > Santalales > Viscaceae > Viscum > Viscum album. The sequence continues at coordinate 522,312,040 of OY728139.1, read as the reverse complement.
GCCTTACATAATATATAATTTCTATTCTAGTAGAGCTTACCCATTTCCCACAATGGATGGGGAATGTGTCACACCCCCATAAATGTATGTTTACATAAGAAATAATTTTCATAGCTATTGTCATTCAAGAAACATATTTACTACAAGACAATAAAATAATAGTAAAATAACCTAGTAACATGATTTAAAATTGAATGATATGTCCAAGCCACATATTGTTAAACTATAAGGAAAACATCCTTTTCACGTGATGTTAAATAGCGTGAAAGATACATCTTTACCACGTGACGTTAAACTGTCCTGGAAACATCATTTCATGGATGATTCATAGAACATGATCTAGATCATTGAAAAATCGAAATTAAGTTCACATATCCTCATGTTTCAGTTACATCCACATAAGGGATCTTTCTCTTAAATAACTATACATTGAATGATTCCTATCATTATAAGATATGTAATGACACCCAGATCTCAAATATTGGGTCCATAAAACATATATTCATCCCATTAATGAACCATTAGACTATGTAATGACGTATTAATCACAATATGTTCAAATTTATTCTTACCATGTGTACTAAGAATATGATTCCTTAGGAAAATATATCTACATTCCCCATAACAAATGCACAAGATGCATCTCATGATATGATTTCATACATTTCTGGGAAACATTTATTTGGATTCCCAACATCTTTTTCACACCATGGAATCTTATTCATTATTGTAAAATGATAAGATACATCGTTTCCAAGAAATATTCCTAAATTGATTCTCATTTCAATGAAATAATTAGAGACACCTATATAATACATCTTGGACCAAGAACCACGTGAGACAAAATTAGTTTTTTCTTTCTATTAATCCACTTTGTGTTGTGGGAGAAACCTTTACCGTTACTTTTTTTCTTTAATCAACAATAAATCTCATGGTCTATACAATTTTGGAAACAAGTTCATCACATTATCAATATATATCAGTTCACATCATTTTTAGTATGGTCATGGATTCAAGAAAATTAAAGGAACAGTATGAGTCCTATCTAAATGATGTTAAACTTTATAATTTCTTATGAACTGTATGTGGCTTGAATATTATTATCAAAAGATACGTAATGATACATGAATCTTCAATCCTGGGTTTGGCTGCTATAACAAATATGAAAAATTTATCCCTCATTATATTGGTGAGAACAACATGGATAGTATCACATTCAGGAACTACGTATGTCTTGATTCTTATTGACACAGGATACATAGTGATTCCCTTATCTCTAATCATTTATCCATCTATAAAAATCAACATGAAAATTTCCCATCTTATTTTTTTTAGAACTATGTGGAGAGTTTTCCTTTAAAGAAATAGGTGTTCCATTATTCCTTTTGATACAGGATACATAGTTTGGTTCTAAACTCCAACCCTGGGTCCAATTTCAATAATCAATAGGAAAAATTACTCCCCTTTTTAGGGGTCAGAAATGTGTGAAGAGTTTTCTATTTATGAACTATGTATGGATTTATTAATATTAACATAGGATACATAGTGATTCCACAATATCCAACCCTAGGTCCATCTGGGAAATAAAATTCCTCCCTCTCTATGTATGGGTTAAACCTATTCAAGGATTTTTCATGTTAGAACTATGTGTGGATTGATTCCAAACATCATATGGTATATAGTGACACCTGGATCTCCCATCATGGTTACATCCAAAAAAATCAATAAAAATAAACCCATATGTACATATGGACTAGATATATGCATCAATCAATCTGATACACAATATCATGCGGCTCAGTTGACTAACATGTTGCCCCTTGTTTCTCACTCCGAGCATAGATCATGTGAGCTTAGGGAACCTGTAATGGTTTAATGGCTGACGTGATTGAGACACACATAATATTGAGAACCAAAAAATAGTCTCATGATGTTACAATACATGAAAAAATGTATTCAAATTGAACAAATCATCCCATCTAATGGTTTTGTACCTAAATATCACATGATTTATTCCTTGTCCTTGTAATGTGTTCACTACATGCTGGCATAGCCTTCAGGGTAGTCAAACCATCTTGAATATTATTATCTCCATGAACAAACAATATATATTCTATATATGTGTTGACACTACCAATTCCTTGAGTTCATATTCCTCTCCTGGAACCCCATGGAAGTTGGGATTCATTTCTCTAGGATCTTCTATAAAGAAAAATAGTAACATGGGATGGTTCAACCCAATGGAAAATGGGATCCTATTAAAGACCACATTAAATCCAATAGTCATTATCCTGACCATGTGAAATATTATAGGTTCCTTAAATTAACAATAGTGGACTTGTACCCACCGGTTCCCACTTCCAGATAACTCATATATTATTTGGATAGGATTTACATCTTCTGCATCCCAACTATTCAAGTGGATTCAGATTCTCTCTATGTCACACATCGATGAATTTTACGCATTCTAAACATAAGTTTATGACATAATATTAGTGTACCCCTCCATTTAAAGTAATGAATTATACATGATGACCCTATTTCACTGATTTAGTCATTTGTATCCCCTGTCTAATAGTTATATCTCAGTAGAGGGATCCCTTTAAAAGGATTGGATTTTCACGTGATTCCTTCCATTAAAATATGAAGAAGAAAATACAAGAATACCCATCCATAAAATTATCATACACCTATATGAAAAGAGGGATAAGTTATGAAGGTTTTCTCTACCAACTCCAATGTCTTATCAATGTACATCTTGCATGATGAAATGATAAAGTTGCACAAGAAGAGCTCCATCATATGAATAATGACCAACAATATTGTTCATCAATAATAAGAGTTTTCTATAAGTATATTCTCTATAAAACTGAAACGTTCCCCTGAAGTATATAATATAAAACTTCACATAGGTTCCCATTTCATTACTGCGTGAATTTTAACATCACAGAAAGAAATATTCTCACATGATGTTAAATCGCAGAGTTGATACATCCCCATTATTGGATGTTAAAATGAGCATGAAATAACCCATCACTATTCATATTTAAAGAACTATAGTATCCTTACCAATGTAAAATATAGTATGTGGTGATTCTATCATTTTTAAATCACCTCAACCCATAAATCAATATTCATATCTAGAGCACCTCTGGTTTTTTCCAACCTATCAAGACCCTTAGAAAAGGACACATGGATTCAAGGGACCCTTTTTTAACTATCCATGTATTTTCCTGGTCCCTTTATTTGAGCTCATGGATTTCAACCAAATGTGGACAAACATAAAAAAGGTCTTTATGATCCTTGTAAGTGATGTGGCCATAATTGTACTTAATTTTTCTCCTTTTTATAAGATTATTAATCATTTGTTTATCTTTTTCAAAAACGAATGGAAAATAAATGAACTTTTTTATTATCATTATTAAATTTCTTTATTAATCAATGTAAATAATAAATTATTTACTTTAAGCCTATAAAATTCATATTTTGGATTTCATAAATAATTACTTTTTAATGATCTAAATCCAATTTAAAAATATTATTAATTTTATTAAGTAATTGAGAATTTATCCTTTACATAATTTTCGATTTAATTCTATTATTTTAATATATCTTTCCATAGATATGATAACATTAATATTAAATTTATGTAATTAATACCATTTTTTATTAATTTATATCATTTTATTTTAATGTTCTATATCAATTTAACAATATAGATATAATTTAGTTCTTAATCTACTTTAATTTATAATAATAATATATTTTTATTTGATAATAATTTCTTCATATTTTCTTATAGTTAACTTATATTTAACTTCATCTTTTTCATTTTTTGTAATATAATTTAGATTTTTTTTATAATTCTATTATTATATTGACATATATTAATTAATTTAATTATCTAAATTTAATTTCTTAAATTAATTTATATTTCATGTATCCAATTATTAACTATTATTGTTTTTAATTTTGGTTATCTTTTAATTTATGTTTGGTTTTAGTATTAGTTTTTTTTTTGTTCGATAATTAATTAATTAGTAAAAAATTTAATTATTTTTTTATTTTTTTTGTTTGATTCACTTAATTAATTATTTTAAGGTCATATTTTCAAATAAATTTTTAATTGACCGATACCCATTTTTCTAAGACACCAATACTGCCCTTTACTACTTTCGGTGACTCAATGAGTAACTGACACAGTTCCACCTCACATACTAATGCACCTACTGATGTCCTGAAGAATACAACCGATTTAGTATCATGCCAACACCACACCCTACCACTAGCTTCGATATGTCTCACCGGAAGTTACTCATTCATCAAGATACTGACACAACCTCCGAATCTTGATGACTCAATATCTCTCCCAATTCTGTCTATCTCACTGATGAACGGATCGACACCACAACACACTGCTACTACGGATACCCCTTCCTTCACTAACTTCTGATTTTTCTAACCATCCATATCTCACAGTTGGCTTCACATTGAGCAACTGATCGATCCTACACTTATCAACAAACCAATTTTACCAATAAACACTAGAACTCCCATATCAGAATCATTAATAAAACCAAAATCATCAAAAAAAATATACATATGGTGAAATTGAATCTGCCTCTCAAATATGGAATGAATTTGAACTACCAATAAAGAGATGCTACATAATGCTGGAGAACCACAATGGGATAGACTTCCTTCTTCTAGATCTGAATACTCTGCGTAGTTTCTTCTTATAAGAGATGGTGAATCCAATCACTACAAACATAGTTGGAGACAAGAAAACTTCCACCATAGGATTTGCAGGATTGAGGTTTTTCAACTGCTAACGACCGCCTCAAGCCAAGTTGAAGTTGTGATCCATCTGCTGGTGGTGGTTTCATCAAAAGAGGTTCTATAGAATGGCGTCGCCGCCGCCAACTTCGGGAAGCCAGAGGAACCCTCCCACATGCACTATAAATAGAAATTTGTGGGGAGTGAAAATATAATTATTTATATTTAATAAAATAAAATTTATAAGAAAAAATTAAATAAATAAATAATAATAAAATGAAATATAAAATAAATATATAAAAATAAAATATATAAAACATAAAGTTTAATAATAATAAATTAATAAATAAAATTTACTATTAAAATTAGATAATTAAAAATACTTTAATATTTAAAATAATTATAAACATAATATTTATTTTAATTAAAATTACTAATAATAATAATAATTTAGAATAAACAATTAATTAACATTGTGATATAATATCTTTTAATCTTAAATTACTGAGTATCTAATTCTATGATATATAAATATTAAATTTTATGATTTTATAAAAATAAATTTTAGAAAGTAAAATAAATTTATTGAAATATTTATTTATAATAAATATAGATTAAATTAAATAATAATTTACAATTAATTTTAAATTAATAATAATTAATTGTATGAGTATATTTTTATTATTTTAAAATTTTGGTTTAAACATTCTCTGTTATTTTTTGCAGATTCATGGAGGAACTTGATTCACATCTAGGTTCATTTCAACCAACTACACGAGAGTTTTTTACATGAGAAAGGTAAAAGTGACACGTGTTGCATAAAAAATGCACAAGGGTTATAATGAATTGAAGAACACTTGAATCTGATCATGATCAAGGTTGAAAATGTATTACATGAAAGAGGTATTAAAATTAGTGCAGCATTAGAGAAAATACATCTCCCATTTACTTTTCTTATCTTATATCATTCGAGAGAGAATACTATCAAGAGAACCACCAAGCTAGACTAGAAACATGAGAGGAGTTCCAAAAGGAGATAGATTAGAATCATCGACATAGAGACTAGTTGCAGTACTAACTGTTATGTGAGGGAGAACACTTCTTCCTCAATTTTATTTCATTCGGTTCTAATTGACCTATTTGTATAAAATAAACATGACTTTTGTCTTGTTTATTTTTATTTTGGGGATTTTAATTTCTATAGGTTACTTTCTAAGAAAAAAATTATATGCTTAATTATTTTAGGGAAGAATCAGAATCATTTGCTGAAGTTGGATATGAATCTTATAACTTCAAAAAAATTACACCTTTTGTTCTTAAATTCTATACTCCACGATCTTTTGGTGAGATAGATCATGGAGATAATTCTTCAAAATGATATATTCCAAATCGTCAGAAACACTCAGAAAGAGTATTTATATTCTTACAAGTCCTAATAATTCTTTTTCTATTTAAATTTTCTTGAAATGGTGAATTTCATGTTTTATTCTACAACATTTTCAATCTTCTGGTGAGGAATGTTAAACCAATAATTTCTCGAGGCAGCGAATAAATTTATCATTTATGTAAAGAAGATATTCACCGAATTGGTAGTATTAATTTTCATCATGTATCTATTTGGAATTTTATTTATGACTCTCTGTTTTCTTAGCATTATCACAGTCTCTCCAATTTCACCTAGTTCTTTAAAAATGGTATTTTATTTACTATCTTTTATCGTAAAACAACAGGAAAAAAAGTTTTAAAAAACATTTGACCCACTACTTACAACAATAGGATTGATTTCAAAAACAACTAAACATGAAAATATTCACCTTCCTTCCTTATGGATTGACAATACAATGTTATACTAGTGCTGGTTAATAATTTAAATATTGATGGCCTAGAAGACCTCTGAACCCGTTCAATAATTGCATCATTTCCATGGAAGGCATGTAGTGAGTGTCTTAAGGGTTAGAAAATAAAAAAACATAGAAAAAATTTATAATAAAACATACAAAAAATATATTTATAAATATGTGAACTTATCCTATTACATGGTCTGTTTTTTCAAAATTATAGTTAAACTTTTAATTTTTGTCTGTTTAATCCCATCAAATACCTTTAAAAATGTAATAATATGAAGGCTCGAATTATCACATTGTATAATATTGTCTCTGTAGTAGATGTAATGGGCACACTACCTAGTTGTGTGTCTAAAACCAACCACAACAGACTTTTTAACCTAATGAGAATGAACAACAATTTGTGTAACACCCCATGATTTCATAGTACGTTGTCCCTTTAAAGTAATTCAATAACTTTCACTACAAGAAAGACATAGTTTGAGCGCACCACGACTTACCAAACTAGCTATTCAAAAAGAAGTTATGAATAATATTAATTGTATATTGAATTTTATAAACTCCATATAATTTTAGAATCCATATTATTTTTTTATTAGACATAATATAATAACAACTTCATTTTTTTCAAATAAAAGAATATTTTATAAATAAATATAATTTTACCACCTTTTAATTGAAATCCCTTTTTAGAACCAATATTGGAAACATTTATATATTCAGTTTAATGAAATTAAATTCGACATTAAAAGCAGGATATTAAAATTGTGTTTGGATAAATTTTTGGTACTTTTCTGATAACCTTAATATTTTGATGAATAGTGAAAATACTAAATTTTAATTCAATAAAACCTTTTTAATTGAAAAAAATTATGGTGTTAAATTATAAATTTGAATGGTTTGGAAGTATAATTAGATTATATTTTTATCATTTAATACATTATAGGTCATTATTAGTAATTTCACATTTAAATTTGACATAAACACATATAAATCTTTTGGTAGTTTTTACTATTTAAAGAAACCCGCTTATTGGTTTTGAAAATGAGAATTAATTTTAAATTAAATAATTAATATTATATGTTTGGAATTTGGTAAAATATAATTCATTTTAGAATTTGGAATATCAAAATCATCTTAGGGTGGGTTTTTTGTATTTTTCTGAAAACATTCAATATTGATGATTAATGAAAACCACTACATTATTGTTTAAAACTAAATTTTTATTTAAATAATTATTTATTTTATTTAAATTTATTTTAAGTATAAATAGATATATTATAACTATATAAGTTCAATTTAATTCGTAGGAGTTATTTTATAATAAAATTAGATATATAATATTGTATTGAACTTTTTAACATCTTTTACCCACCTTCTAGGAAGATTTACAAATTTAAATAAAACGTAATTAAACCGCTTATGTGAATTAAATTTCAAAAATACAAGAGACACGGTTGATTTAACTTAATACAATGTGGTTCAATAAGATTAAAATAATTTTGGGTGAATAGTAGCTTTTTTCTATTATTTACAACGATTAAAGGTAAATTGGGTAATTATAGGTAAAAATGATATTACAATTACCCTAACACATGTCCTAGTTCTATTTGATAAATGTATTTCGACCAAAACCATCCTTAGGAATAAAATTTGACCCTTTTGGTTCACATGTATTATATTAGGACACTTATTATTATTTTATTTAAAGAAGAGTAAAAAGTGTTAAATTCAATGTTTAATAACAAAAGTATGATTAATATATGGTTATACATAAGATAAATTCAACTATAAATTTTCATTAGAAAGCTAAACATATTTCAAACACAATGGTATTTTATTTGTAATTTTTAGAGATTAAATAATTAAATTTATTTATGAAACAATTATGATGTTGTAATTACGTTATAAATGAAGGATTAAAATAATTCATATTATAATGATAAAAATAAATTTAAATTGAAGATTTTTATGCCAACAACAAATTTTTTAATTTAATATGACATTTTACGGTTAATTATTTTTTTTAAGTTATAAACTATTTATGACTTTAACAAAAACAAAATACCAAATAGTGTCAAATTTGTCAAAAATGAATTTTAAAAAAAATTAATATATTATTAATTTATATAATATTTATAAAAATATATGGTTCGGGAAAAGAACTTAGATAAGTATATATATCAATAATGAACCACTTGGGGTTCTTTTGTCTTTTTATAGTATGTTTATTAACAATTTATTATAATAATACAAAAGGACCTGGTAAAAGTTAAACTATTTAAGTAAGAGTTAAATCTAAAAAAATTTGTTTAATATAGTGACATAAACTTGTCTAAAACCTATTGGTCAAGAGGCTTTAGAACTATCCCCACCTGTGCCTATAAATAAATCATTTTGGTGACTTTTTAAACCGAATATGATTGTATAATAAAATAATATTTCAAACTTTTCCTAAAGTGACCCTCACCACTCTTATAAAAGTGTACATCCCCTTCTCTTAAAATCACTACTCCAAATCCCTTTGGATCGTCCAAAAATTACTCAAATAACCTCCCAACTACCCTCACATAAACCTAGTGGCCTTCCCTTGAGTAGAAAGGCATCCTATGGATCCCTTTTTTTCAAATCAAAAGGAAACACCTGTTGATGAGGTTATTATATTATCACCTCTTTCAAATTTCTTTTCCTCTTCCACATTATCATTCTATGTTTTTTACATACCATAATAATAACTCCAGTACCTTATAAATACTGTTATTTTATTGTAAATATGGAACAACTATATTAATTATTCTATCCATCCTATGAATAACAAAGTCACCATACGTGCGTACGTACAGCTCAATGTCTCCATGTCCTGGTTTAGTTTGTTATTCAAAACATCATTTTTTCATGGGTATAATATGGAGTATGATTGATTTAAATAATAAATATAACATGTCGATGATTCTTTATATATGATATACCATCCAATTACGCAATATTTCAACATCATTATAGTGATATTTTCACTCATGTGTACGTACAGATTACTATCTCCATGAACGTGATGAGATTCATTCCCCATTGTAACCACTCATGAATATTATTAATTTAATGAATAAAAATAATGTTTAAGAGCATAATATTATTCTGGATATGAATAATGTACATCCTATCCCTAACAAACATTACTTATATAACAAAACATATAAAGGAAAATGAATCAGTTGTCACCCGAAACAATGATACTACTAAAATATTATTAAGAATGAAATATTAAAAGATAAAATATGATATCATATTTATATATATATATATATAGTTCTTTTATAATTTAATAACAATGTATTAACCATTATATAAGAGGTTATCATACCATCTACCAAAGGAATGTTCAAGGTAAGGGTTAATTTCTCAATCTCATTATTGTCTAAGATTTTTTATGTGTAAGTGTTTTTATGGGACATATTTATTATCCAGGTCAAAGGTTCATAGAAGACAATTCAAAATGATTATTTTAAGGTACTCTTTAACTAAAAAATTATTTAATTTTTATAAATATTTACTCTTCTAATTCATTTTAATTAATTTACATGTTTTAAAAAAGATTTTAAGGATTTATTTATATGGACAAGATTGTTTTAAAATGTTAATTCCATTCAAAATATTCAAAGTGGTATGGGACACTTTGACTAAAAAATATATTTTAAATGACATCTATTATAAATGTTTATCTTTTAAATGAATTCACAATAAGGGATATTTCCCTCAATGATTTTTGCTGATTATTTTCAACTAGGTCGATATCCTATACGGGATATTATTCTTGATTGAATTTGATCTATTATAATACAATCTTCTGTATTGTATTGAATGTGTTATGATATTTTTGACTGTGGATGTGCTATTTTTATACCATTCTTGGTTTATGGTTAAATTATGAACATTTCATATTCCTGTTTTAATACAAACATTTATGTTATGTTTCAACATTTTCATATGAGGAATTTAGTGGAATTAGTATGTGACGGGTGGGGCCCGCTATAGCCCCTCAATGCATCGGAAGGTCTCCTAAGACAAACTAGTGTCTTGGAACAAGGACTTGACAAAAAAATTATCCGTAGTCTTTGCACGACGCCATGACTATGTGGTAATGATGTCCGGCATTAGGCAATACTTCGTTATGAAATTAATTATCACAAGTGATTATTCTACTGGTAGAATATCCATGTGGATGTATATATGGTAATATTTTATTTATTTTCTCTATATAATGTTCATGTATATGTATAAAAGGTTTTTGTTTTTATTAAAAATCATTCCTTAAATGTTTATAGCTTCTGAAAAATTATTTACCCTTCATTAGCATCTGAGCTCACCCCTTTCTTATGTTTTATTTTCCCAGGATTCCAAGAAGTGTATTATGTTTGATATGCAGGGATAAGCTAGGGGAATAATGGTGTTCTAAACGGATTATTTATGTTGTGTTTTAGGTTTGAATTTTTAATGTAAAATTCATGTATGTAGTTTATTTTCCAATACTAATAAACTGACCGGTCATTTGGGACATGATTCCTTGTAATCAAGCCAATGTATTAAAATATTTAACCAGCTCCGGGCTTCTAGGGTCGGGGCGTTATTTTTGGTATCATAAGAAGATTTATAAAATCCTAGGAAACTAGATTTATAAAAACTATGAAATGTGAATATTACCCTAAGATAAACTTTGAGGATTAATATAGAATAATTCCTAGAATTTTCGTAATATAGAGATTTTGTGTATTTTCCATGAAATACATCCTTGTTTGGATCTGATCGGGTAGATGAGGCTCAAGGTGTAACACCCCAGGTAAATAAAGAATATGACATTTTTTTATTTACATGTATTTGTGAATAAAATATTAATATAACTTTAAAGGGGATTCTATGCTCGATGGCATACCAAACACGCAACAACGATTTTCTTGGGAATCTTACGTTGCACTCTAATAATAAAATAATATTATTTTAAATGGTAGTTAACACCTAACTGTTGTGACGGCGGGAATGAATAGAACTAACTAAAAAATGATTATATATGTTTTTCAAATATTTTTACTTTTATCTAATTAATTTTAGAGGCTTAAAATACAAATGAATCCAATCTTAAGCATTGAATACACTAGTATTTTTAAAAGATTGTTTTACTACCTTTTGATGGAAAACAATTTTTTTAAATAAATATTTTGACAATTTTATAAGCTCTATTTTTCAAAATGAACATATTATTTATTATTGGGACATTTAAATATACCTTGGGTAATTTTTGGTATTTTTCTGACAATGTTCATTTTTCAATGAATAGTGAAAAATACTTCATTTTACATCAAAACAACATTTTCATATAATTTAATTATATGGTTATATTATCTTTTTAATTTGTTTTAAAGTTTAATTAGAATATATTTTTACCATTTAATCCAATGATGGTCATTGGGATTAATTTCACTTTTGAATTGGGCATAAACAAGTGCCAAACTTTTCATAAATATTGTTTCTAAAAAACCCGCTATTTGTTTTGACAACGGGAATTATTTTTAATTTATTTATTGCAATTTATGTGTTTAGAATTTGGGAAAATGGATTAAATATTTTTAATCAGATGGTCCAAATTATTTAATTAAGACTCTTTTATTTTTTGGACATTATGAATAGTAACGACGGTTATTATCTTTATTTATCTTGATTCATGAGTAATCAGGTAGTTAATGATAATAAAATAAAATCATAATAATAAAAAATGACCACAAAATGTGTCCTAAGGATACTGGTTATCTCATTGCCGACCATGGGATGCCTTGTGCTAATCCTGGGGGCCCCATGGAAGCACTTTTGTGAGAAAGTGATTTTTTATCTTTTTATTTTTAAAGAATGTTAAATGTAACAAAGAATGTATCACCTAAGTAAAATATTTTTAATTTTGTCTAAATAAATGATATTTTTGACTATAAATAGTCATTGGAAAGATAAAAAGATTTAATACATCATGATATTTGTTTTATAATTTTTAGACATTAAATAAATTAAATTATTTTTGACATCATGATGATACAACGATTACCTCATTAATAAAGGATTTAAATAAAATGAAATGATAATGTAAAATATATGACCTACACATTTCCAAAACCTATTGGATGGGTGTATTTCGAACCCTTATCACCTTATCCTCGAAACACATCAATGTGGGACCATTAAAATCCGAAACGCATTCTAAAATAAAGTAACATTTCCTTACTTTCCAAGAGTGCCCCTTCTCTCCTCTTATAAAAGGCCCTCACCTCTACCTCCTTACCCACACTTCCAAAGCCTTGTTCTCGGCCAACCCCTGCCCATTTTGGCTCTCCACATCCCTCTCTCACTCCGTTAAGGCTCACTTTGTGCAGAAGCCTTCCCAAGAAAGCCTTTGAGCTCAAACCAAAGGGAGTTACCCGATTTTAAGGTAATGTCTTTACTTGTGTCCTTTTGTTTTATTTTTCTTCTCGAACCCCCTAAACACTTTTTATTCAATCATTTTATAAAAAATACAGTATTTTAAATATACTAGTCTGTATTTATAAGAATTTTTCGAGCTACACTTACACACACCTACATCTAATGGTTAAAGAACATATTGTTTCTATGGATGGTGAATTTCTGCCTCACAAAACGATGATTGTTCAACATTCTTATAAAACCTTCAAAGGTGGCCATTAAGATGAAACTATATTTATATTAATATAAATAATATGTTTATGTTTTACTTAAGCTTCTGTATTTTTCATTTATGGCATACCTTTATGGTTTCCATTATGGGTAAACGCGATATCTTCATTTAAGGAAGTGTGGACTACCGCCCCCTCAGGTGATTTGACTCGTACATACAATACATGGAATGTATAAAGAATGAAATTAATGAAATTATGTGACCTATATAACATATATATTATACTGTAATGATTATATATATATATATCATTTATTTTTAATTCCACTAATAGGACAAAGGATAAAAATGAATGTAGTGTCCATGCGTACGTACGGCCTACCGTCTCCATGAACAGTGATTTTCATTTTTATCTCCTACTGATATGGAATAGTATAATATGAATATTTACTAGATATATATGATATTTTAATCATTAATACTATTCTAGAAATTATTTACTAATAACTACATGGGAAATCATTTTTCAAACAAGTTCATTTTTGACTCATGTACCAAACATCGACAAAAACGTCTGATATGAACTAACATTATTAAACAATTATTATAACATTATAAATTGTGATATGAACTGAATAATAATCTTTAAAGGCGGTCATTAGGAAATTATAAATTGACCAATGTTTATTATTCATGAATATAAAGAAACGAACAAGACAAGTCGGACTTGAGGTAAGGGATCATACACCTCTCATTCTTTTTAAGTACAATCTTTTATGTCATTACTTTTAAAGCTCATCTTTCTTGTTATTGGGATATTATTTTATATTACTCTTACTGTAATTTTTATGTTCATATGATGAGAGGCCCTATTCTCTCTCATCAATCCATTTTGGAAGTTTTGAGTGGCGTCGTTAGGCTGCCGAATTTTTCGTAAGAGATCCAACCTCTCTCTTTCTTTTTAAGTACTCTCCTTTATGTCACTTATTTTAAGCTCCTATTTGTTATGTTGGGGGATGTTCTTTTATATTCCTATTTCTTTAAACTTTATTTTAATATGATGAGAGACCCTATTTCCTCTCATCAATCCATTTTGGATGTCTTAAGTGGCGCCGTTAGGCTGCCGAGTTTTCGTAAGGGATTTTTCATCTCACTTTTATTCCCATGAGATTTATGCTACATTTGCCACAATTTACTTTGAGTGGTGTATGTACTGCCTATTATTTTACTCATTGTGTAATATAATTTCATTTATGAGTATCTACATCAATGTTTTATTGTCCTTCTTTCACGGGGTTCATGTCTCGAAAGATACCCATGTCGGTGAGGGAACCTTTCACCATCCTCTTTTTAAAAGACTTCTTTTGTTATGTCTTTTAATTCACATACTATTAGGTTGGGATATGTTCTTATATATCCTTATTGATGTAAATTTTATGCCCAGGTGATGAGATACCCTTTTTATCTCTCATCAACTCTTTTTCTGAATTTTGAAGTGACGCTGTTAGGCTGTCTAATTTTTGCAAGGAAACTTCTTAACCCAATTTTGATTCTTTGGGATAAACTTGTACTCCTTGAATATGTAGTTATATGATTATTTTTGAATGTCCTCTTCTTTTATTACACTTAATACCCACTTATATTTCGTGTATTCATTTGTCACACATAATTATGTAATTGATTTATCCTTCATCTAGGGATACCGTTATTGTACGGGACTTCGTCGCAATATCCTTTCATTGAGGCATATTTTGTTTTATACACAACCTTATTTTATACTGTGTATAAACCCCTTTGACATTTACGTTTATCCAAAAGGAATTTTTTTTATACGAAGCGTTTTACTAAACGAAAAAAGGGAATGTTTTTGTCGTACGTATGGGGCGACAACAACCTCTCTGCCGCCGTGACCATTATTTGAGTTCCGACTTCCTCTACAAGCCATAAATTTTTTTAAAAGAAAAATAAATACCATGTTTTACTTTTCTTTTATTTTGGTATTGAAAATGGTTTTCATAATTTTTTTATTATATCAATTTTGTTTATTGATATATTGTTATTGGAATGTGGAAATTTTATGTTTCCTTTATGTATGTTTTATGTGATACGATTATGTTATGGTTCTTGGGAATTATTATGAATATGGGTGGTTACAAGATAAACTAAGGGTGGTTGAGCCCGATATATCTCTCCAATTCATTGGGGAACGAGAAGGAGTGAAACGTTAAGGTTTCTCCGAAGAGATTTAGGGAATATACTGTGGTGGGTATTCCAAACGTAACCAAGAGGGTTACTCCCAACATAAGAATGTTATGAATGCCTCAAGTTACCTTTTATGTCTTATGATTTCTATGATTTATTCATGATTTGATGAGGTATGTTAAAGTGCCTATGTTTTATGGGTAAAGTATGATTTCATTATTATGTATATATGAACTCATGTTTCCTTTCCATATTTATATAACCCTTACTGAGCTTTTTATTCTCATCCCAAGTTTTTAAAATGTTTTTCACAAGTTAGGGGAACGTTATATGATATGATGATAGTTTCAAGGAAGTGTCAAGAAAGAATCCCTATTTTAGTTTAAATATATTTATGTTGATGGGAAAAAAATGAATACTATCTTTTATGTAACCACTTTGTTTAAATGTGTAATGTAATGCATGTTTTATGATCTAATTCTCTAAAACTCTAAACTTGAAAAGATCATCAATGTGAATTATTCATTTAATTCAATAATAAGTAAGGTATAAGTCTTGGGCCTTATAGTTGGTATCAAAGGTCGGTTTAGATAACTTTAGAGGTTAGGGTATTCTCTAAGCACAAGTAACATTACCATAATGGTTAGGATTTCAGAAAGAGTCCTAGTTTTAGATAAAGTGAATGAGTAATAATATCTTAGTGTTTACCTTACTCATTAGTACATGATGGTTTTGTTGATATACTCACACTGACATTTATGTTTTTAGTGAGTGGATGGATCTAGCAGGCACCAAAGAGACAACAGGTTTCAAGGAAACTGTGGTGGTTATCTGATTAAGATACTAGATAAAATGGGGGATTCAATGATAAAATTCATGGTTGTTTTAAACCAACTATCAAGGAGTCATGATCAACCACTTGAACCTTGGTATTATCTGTAATGCATCATGTATGAGATGACCAATTGATGTGGAAGTTCAGGTAATAATTATAAAGTTAACCATTAGTGTTTATATGAGCCTTACTTTTGAGGTAATTATGGGTTATTATATGTTATGATGGAAAATGAAAGGCATGAGATAATCTTGAGGTTAAAATATGTTATGATCATTTTTGAAGATTTTATCTCGTTTTGGGGTATGTTTTAAGAATTATATAGTTTTGAAAAAAGGACAACACACAGACTGTGTGACAACCCATCGCGTCGGACAAAGCTGCGGGAATCGAACCCACAACCAAAGTGCAATTGGTATTTATCGCCTACCACTGGACTACGTAAAGTCCCTGGTTAGTTTGACTAATTATTTTTAGTTAGATGATTTTAGGAATCAAGAGTAAGTTTATTTTGGGATATCTATGGAAATGATTAACCTATCATCTAGGATATGTGAATAGGATAATTACTTTTCAATATGAGAATTTAAGAGCATCTGATGTTATTTGGAGATAAAAGTTATTTTTTACCTTAGAAGACTATGTGAAAAAATCCTTCAAATATTTGGGTTTCAATCTTAGATTGGTTTACATTGAATAATTTTATGGAAAAATTGTTTATCGAATGGTCCTTGTTGAACTTTGGGTTTTGTTGGACAAATTTTGGAGATTAAGAATAGATTTTCTTTTTATAAACGGTTATCCTTTTCTGGATTATTTGATCTAGTACTAAAATTTTTGGTTTTGGTTTTGGTTAAGGTCTAAAGACATGTGAAATATATAGTTCTCTTTTGTGGATTAGGTGATTCTATAGAAGTTGATTATAGTACTCTTAATATAAACAAGTCTTTATAAATACTTGTCTTTTGGGGAAAGTATGAGTTTGTGTAAGAAATCTAGTAAAAGTTGAAAGTCAATATGAAAAGTAAGTACATTTACTTAAGATCAAAAATAATTTCCTCAATAAAGAGTAACTTAAAACAAAAAAATTTTATATTAACTTTTCTTACTGGGGAATCGAATACTGTTTAACCCATCACAATTTTGTGATTTTATTATGGTTAAATTTCTTCTAGACATTTTTACTATCACTCCCCATCAGAACATGAATGTAAAGACCCATAAAAATTAAAGGGAAATATTTTCTAAATTTTCTCTGGGATTTTACAAGAACGCAGTTTCTGACGGTGCCTGATTCCGAGGCCTGGTGTGCCCGGAATTAATTTCTGAAGTTTAGCATGGGTACGTTCAGTGAACGAATGAGCAGGTTTTCCTAACTTTTCAACTAGTGCTCAGAATTGAAATCTGAGGGCACCGATGAAATCGCAGCGCTGGTAATTGGTTAGGAGCACCTCTTCCGAAGGTTCGTTTACTCGGGAGGAGTTGTTAAAAATGTGAGGAATAAAAATAATTATTTTACAATTTAATTTTTATTTCTTTACTAAGAGGTTTAAGTGTTCAGTGAAATAATGTTTTCTCACAACTTTATTTCTCTCTTATAAGTGGTTTAACTTACATGTGAGGAAATTGGGGTGGTACCCACTAATTCCTAACTTCTCTTGTTAGTATATTTGTGAGGTGGGGCCCACACGAGCCCCGCCCCTTCAAATTCTTAAAACTCCCTCTTAAGTGTGTAACCCTTAAAAACTCACCATTGATTAGGGTTACTTTCCCTCTCCCCACTTTAATTCAAAGCCAACACATTAACTTAATTAAGTGAGTTATGTGTTTTGAAATTTGAGTTTTTGAAAATGTTTGCATAAGTAAATAAAATAAGGCAAATCCTTATTTTATTTCAGTTCGGTTCTGTTGTGGTGAATTGTGAGAGGGAGAGTTCTATACATTGAAGAACTTCATCTTCCATATTGATGAACGTGAAGAATGGTTCTTCTATGATGAAGTACATCGACCCTTCAAATTAGAAGACTCGGCGACCCAGATTCTTCCGTCTTCATCTTCCTCCATGACAAGGGAGAAGTCGCCGACCGCGATGATCATCGCCAACGACAACGTACCTTCCTTCTTTATCATAGAAACAAGTGAGGAGACATTGTTTCCTCCTCTGACGCACCCCGATATCCACGGAATCTACGTCCGACCCCGCGACGCCGTTCTCCGCGACACCCGACCTGTGACGTCAAATATCCAAGTAGGGAATTATGTTTGAGAATGATTTTATTCCCCTGAATTCGTTCATTCTAAAGAAAACAAAGAAAACGTATAAACTTATTATCTAGTTGATCCATGAACGTTTTCCTTGCGGTTGGGAGTATTTTGTTGCGGAAAATCATGGGGGCTTATTATTTTTTTATTGATCGTGATCTCATCTGTCGCCTTTCTTGGTTTCATTTTGGGCCGCCTTTTATCATACTAACGGGGGGAGGTCAGACCGCACGAACATGACCGACCCTCCTTCCCCCTTGTTGTTTGAGTTTGTTGCGTCACGTGTAAGGCAGTGCGGTGCCGTTGCACCATGCAGAAATGAGAAGAAAGAACGCGGCGAAGAAGCGCGGCGCCGTCGTGTCGCGCCGTTGGGGCCAAACGAAACCGCGGGCGGAGTTGGGGCCGAGGAGGCGATTTGAAGACCCCACGTTTTGTTATCGATGTGCGGATCGACGGACGATGGTGAGACGGGCTGCGAAGGCGTTTTAAAGGCTTTGCAGTGAAGGTCGGGTTCCGGGATGATCTCTGGCGAAGACCGCAGGCGAATCAGACCACCAGAGCGCGTCCGGTGGTCCGCAGAAGCCCCCGCCGGCGCGCCCCGCCGATGCGGCGGCATCGGTGGTCGGGGGTGACGGCGCCCGGCGCGCCGCCGGAGGAATCTGCCTCGGCTGAAGCCGCGGTGGCGACGGAGGGTCCCGCTGCCGCGCGGGTCCGGGGAACGTGGGATGCGGCAGTGTGCCGCGTCCGGTGACACGAAGCGGCCCCCGGCGCGAGGGGACATCACCTCCTTGGGCGCGCCCGCTCGGCCAGTGCCGAGCCGCCCAGGCCGGCCGGGCTGCCCATGTCGGGCCACGCCGTGCGGGTCGGGCCGCGCCCAGCCGGTTCGGACCTGGACCCGGGTCGGGTCGACCTGATTCGGGACGACCCAGGCGGGTTGGGCCGGGTCGGTTTGGGCCAGACCCCCCGTTTTCGGACCCCTCACGTTTTTTTGCTCATATCTAGAGTTGTAGACCTTTGATCGACGCACCTTCAGTGGTGATGCGACCCTTGGATCGAGACGGTCGTTTCGGTATATTATAATCAATGTTTTGGAATACTTTGGGTTCAGCCGGGTTGGTTCGTACACGAAACCAACCGGGCCCTCGGAGCAGAAACGCTTGTAACATGAGTTCCGGATGTCCGATTGATGTGCCGTCGACTTTGTTGGATTCCTCTTGATAAGATGGAACTTTTTTCTTACTCTGCTTGAGGTTTGGGCGTCGTCGGAGTGCGGTCTGGTTGGTTCGCTCACAAAACTAACCGGGCCCCTGGAACGAAAAAGCCAATGACTCACAGACCGGGCGTCCGATTGACGCGCCGCCTGTCTCGTTGATTTCATCATGATGAGACGGAACTTTTGGCATACTTCTCCTGACTTTTGATTTTTGTTGGATAGTGGCCGGGTTGGATTTTACCCGAAATCCAACCGGGGCCCTGGAACGGAAAAGCTGATATCTTTCAGACCAGACGTCCGTTTCACGAACTGTCAGCGGCGTTGGTGATCACGTTGAGAAACGGTCCCTATGAATATACCCTATGAGTGCTCGGGGTACAGTTTAGATACGGCCGGGTTGGTTCTCATACGAAACCAACCGGGCCCCGGGGACGAAATGGCTAATAACTCACAGACCGGGCGTCCGATTGATGCGCCGTCTATTGCGTTGAGACCCCTATGATGAGGCGGTCCTTTGAGATACTTCTTCGTGGGACTTTGAGATACTTGGAGTATCGGCCTGTAGCTCGTGGAGCAGACCCTCCCAGAGACGAGCATGCGGAGTACGTAGACCGTGTAGCCGACTGAGACCTGACGACTTCTTGACCGACTCGACTTGGAGTGAGTCGACTATCCCAATGGATGGAGCACTACTTTGTGAGGTGAAGACCCATGGCGGACGGAGCACTACCAGTGTGACAGTGCAGACCTGTGGTACTCGTCCGGAGAGTACCTCTGTAGGCTGCTAGGGGGTGTGCACTACTGTGTTTGGGTGGCATACCCGGCGGGAAGCACTACTGTGTTTGGGTGGCTACCCGCGGTACTCGACAGGAGGAGTACATCAGGAGTCTTAGGTTAGTGAGCAGTACCTCGAAGTCGTGATAGGACCACTGTACACTCCAGAGACGGGGCTCTTCAGCAGTTACGGTTTCGATAATGAAAATCCTGGTTTGAGATGAGTCTATGACCTTTGTGTTACCTCTTGATTGAGATGGGTCACTTGATAACTTAGGTATATGTACAAGCGTATACTTGGGTAGTGGTTATCCATGGATTTCATAATCTTTGTGTTTCGTCATGATTGAGATGGGTTACTTGATAACCTAGGTATATGTATGGGCATATACCTAAGTAGATGTTATCTGTTGAGATCATCCATGTGGTTATCCTTGTTGGTTTTAGTGAGACCTTGAGGGTATCGGGGTCCCTACTGAGTATCGTTATACTCACCCCTGCACGGGCTATGCCCGCACCTCATTGTGTTGGTTACAGACAACGGGCAGTGCTGACGGAGGCCGAGTGTTCGAGGACTCGACGGTACCCAGAGGTGGACTACAAGACGAGTCAGTATCCGGAGGTGGAATTCACAGCGAGACGACACATGGAGGAGGTTGACGGGTGATAGAGTTGTGGAGGATATATGTACCTACCCTTCAAGTAGGATACATGGTGGACGATCCCGGAGATGCGCCATCTGTACCTACCCTTCAGGTAGGATATGAGGAGGACGACCTAGGAGTCGCTTCTGTTCTTCCAGTTGTTGTCTTTTTCTGTTGTAATTTGTTCAGTTGTAGTTGTACTTTCATTTGGGTTTGTATTCTACCCATTTACCTTTCAGCACTTCTCTTTGTACTTAGTGTTTTACTTCTTTATGTACTATGTGGTGTTTTTTTTACTTTTATAAAGGAAATGCCTTCCCAGTTATCAGGATTTACACCTTTGGTTCTAGTCACCAGCCCCTGGCCTATGGAAGGTGGGCTTGGGTTAGTCACGGCACGAGCCCCGAGGACGGGTCGTGACAAATTGGTATTAGAGGAGTCGGTTCTATCGCAGAACATATAACTCTGATATTTTATTTCTGTGAAGCAATAGTGTTATGGGTACTGAGTGTGGTATTCAGTTCTGGGAGTCCAGTGTTGGTGCGGGTGGCCGACGTATCCAAACACCAGGACCCTGACAACTGATTTCTGACTTTGTTCACGAAAACACTGATTGCGTGTGTGTTTTCAATGGTTTTCCCTTAAAACAGCTCAAACCAGGTCAGCTCACCAGGTATAATCATTTGACAGTGTCACATTGTTTCGTTCAGGATGCCTTTTTACAGATGACCAGCTAGAGCCCAGAGGGATGTGCGTACCGATAGCCTGTCCAGCGACGAGGCTTCAGTACAAGACCCTCTTGTAGTTGAGGCACCAGTGGAGGCACCAGCAGTACTACCATACGTTGGGCCACCGATGCCACCAGCCCCAGTAGTAGGCGATGCACGCCACTTGAGCGCACTGGATGTGTTCCAGCGCCAGAGGCCACCCAGGTTCCGGGGAGAGACGGACCCGCAGGCGGCTGAGGATTGGATGGATTATGTGGTTAGAGTCTTCAGTCTAATGGGGACGCCAGCAGGTTTCATGGTGATTTTTGCTGCCATCCTTCTTCAGGAAGCAACAGGAATGTGGTGTAGCCACTTGTTCTAGTATTGTAACACGATGACCTTCACATGGGAAGACATTGAGACCTTCTTTAGGGTGTAGTTTGTACCAGTAGCTCTGCACCCCTAGCGTGTTCAGGAGCCGCTACCTTTGCCGCAGGATTTTAGAACAGTAGACGAGTCTTCTGTGGGAAGTAGACAGATGATGTAGAGGTCCAAGAGGACTAGATCCATCCATACGAGAAGCAGGAAGTGTTATGAATGCGGCAGGAAGGGTCACCCTGCACGTGATTTTCCGACCCCCCGCACTGTCGATCCGCGGGATTTGGAGGAGCCACCAAGGAAGAAGCAGCAGAGGGTGCTTGAACAGCAGCCGAGCAGTGGAAAATGCAGTAGATCTCTGCGAGCAGGTGGATAAGAGCGGAACTAGTGGATACATCCCTTGTACTTCTTGTTCCATGTTGATGTTATATTCGTGTCTTTGTACTATGATCTACAATAATAAAAAGGCACTTATCTTTGTTTTCTTTCTTGTCCTTTTGTTTGGTTGATACTGAGTGGTCTCGGTTAAAACTGTTGACTTGACCCTCACTTTCGAGATTTCTACTGGAGGAGACCCAGTGACCTCACACTGATGCCGACAGTGTGACTCGACCCTTGGAGGTGAGAGTGACAGTTGGATCTCTTAGTAGTTACGTCGAGGCCTTACGACGTCATCCATGGCATGAATGCGTCATTTATGTCAGGATAGACTGTATTAGGAAATGGGTGTGGTTCATCCAGGGGATGAGACCGAGTTTCTCTTGTCGGCAAAGGAGAAATTTTAGCAGCTCTTTCACATCATATGCAAAGAAGGTGCAGATCATCCATGAGCAGATGAAGACTGCACAGTGCAGTAAGAAAAAACAAACCGGCTCCAGTCTTAGAGACTCGAGTGTGTTAATTGTTTCAAGGAGAGGAAGCTTACGGAGAGATGAGTCTGCGGAGCAGCAGACGTGGAGGCAGATCTAGGAGAGTAGCATGAGGTGGTGTACATCTTAACATGCAACAACCACCTGCCTTAATTATCCCCGTCAGGCTCAGGGAGCTGGAGGGCGGAGGAAGAGTGCGGCTGCATGCGGTCAAGGAGTGTGACCCAATGGCTCTAAAAATGATTCAAGGGACAGACTGTGTCCACTACTAGCTGTTGTAGTAATGGACGTCGATATTAATAATTCCTTTCTTTCACAAATCTTGTTCCAGACCTAGAGTTTCCGGGAAGCTGTGGACTTGACCCTCACGTCTGGAGATACCTTTGGAGGAGACTTGATAATCACACTTATGTCGACGGTGTGGTCAGACCCTCGAGGCGAGAGTTTTGGTTGGAATCTCATGGTGGCAGCATCGAGGCCTTACGACGTTAGTTTGAGTATGAAAAGGGCAATAACTTTTCATACTCAAATTGACGGTTTTAGGCAAACATCAGGATGGGTTTTCCATGGTCGGCGAAATGGAAACCCCATGCAGCACATGATAAAATCTTTCACAGGAGGGTGAAACCGATCACTCTTGAGTCGGTCAATCGTACCCTCGTGGTAGCAGTCGTTTGAGTTTCAGTTCTAACAGGAATTTGAGGCCTCTAGAGTTCGAGGATGATGATCACGTTCTTATACGGTCTCACCTCGATGAGGTTTACGGAGATTTGGCCAAGGTGGCATGTTATCTCTGAGGTTCAGCGAACCATTCTAGGTCCTCAGCAGGATAGGTGAGGTGGTTTACCGCTTGACCCATCCACCTCAGTTTCACCAGGTGCACGACGTTTTCCATGTATCTCAACTGAGGAGATACGTGCTCAACCCTTTGCATATCATCGACCATAAGGAGCTGGACGATGGTGATGGGGTGACTTTCACAAAGGTTCAAGTGGGGATCAGGGATCGACGGGAGCGGATCCTACAAGGATGGTCGATTCTTCGGGTGCGCTTTCTCTGGCAGTACGGGAACCTCCATGAGAGTACATGAGAGTGGGAGGCTCAGATGCGTGCTCAGTACCGCTTTTGTATCCCTAGTTTGTGTTTAAGCTTTACGAGGACGTAAATCCCTGAGGTGGGAGTAATTTAAAGACCCGTAAAAATTCAATGGAATTTTTTTCTAAATTTTCTTTGGGACTTTACAAGAATGCAGTTTCTGACGGCGCCTGATTCTGATGCCCGGTGTGCCCGGAATTAATTTTTGATGTTTAGCACGGGTACGTTCAGTAAAGGAATGAGTGGGTTTCCCTAACTTTTGAACCGGTGATCGGAACTGAAATCTGAGGGCACCGATGAAACCGCAGTGCCGATAATTGCTTAGGAGCACCTTTTCTGATGGTGCGTTTACTCGGGAGGAGATTTTAAAAATGTGAGGAATAAAAATAATTTTTTTACAATTAAATTTTTATTTCTTTACTAAGAGGTTTAAGTGTTAAGTGAAATAAAGATGTGTCACAACTTTATTTCTCTCTTCTAAGTGGTTAAACTTCAATGTGAGGGAATTGGGGTGGGACCCACTAAATACTAACTTCTCTTGTTATGATATTTGTGAGGTGGGGCCCACACAGCCCCACCCCTTCAAATTCTTAAAACTCCCTCTTATGTGTGTAACCCTTAAAAACACACCATTGATTAGGGTGACATTCCCTCTCCCCACATTAATTCAAAGCCAACACATTAACTTAATTAAGTGAGTTATGTGTTTTGAAATTTGAGTTTTTGAAAATGTTTTCATAAGTAAATAATATAAGGAAAATCCCTATTTTATTTCAGTTCAGTTTTGCTGTGGAGAATTGTGAGAGGGAGAGTTATATACTTTGAATAATTTCATCTTCCACGTTGATGAACATGAAGAATGGTTATTCTCCAACGAAGAACATCGACCCTTCGACTTAGAAGACTCGGCGACCCGGATTCTTCCGTCTTCATCTTCCTCCACGACAAGGGAGAAGACGCTGACCGCGGTGATCATCGCCAATGACAATGTACCTTCCTTCATTATCATAGCAACAAGTGAGGAGACGTCGTTTCATCCTTAGACGCACCCCGACATCCACAGAATCTACGTTCGACCCCGCGACGCCGTTCTCCGCGACACCCGACGTGTGACGTCAAATATCCAAGTAGGGAATTATGTTTGAGAATGATTTTATTCCCTTGAATTCGTTCATTCTAAAGAAAACAAATAACATGGATCAACAAATTATCTAGTTGATCCGCGAACTTTTTCCTTGCGGTTGGGAATATTTTGTTGCGGAAAATCGTGGGGGATTATTATTTTATTATTGATCGTGATCTCATCTGTCGCCTTTCATGGTTTCATTTTGGGCCGCCTATTATTATACTAACGGGGGGAGGTCGGACCGCACGAACATGGCCGACCCTCCTTCCCCCCTTGTTGTTTGCGTTTGTTGCGGCACATGAATGGCAGTGCGGTGCCGTTGCACCGCGTGGAAAAGAGAAGAACGCGGCGAAGAAGCGCGGCGCCGCCGCGGTGCACCGTTGGGGACGAACGAAACCGCGGGCGGAGTCGGGGCCGAGGAGGTGATTTGAAGACCCCGCGTTTTGTTATCGAAGTGCGGATCAACAGATGATGGTGAGTCAGGCTGCAAAGGTGTTTTGAAATCTTTTTAGCGAAGGTAGGGTTCCGGGATGATCTATGGCGAAGACAGTAGGCGAATCGGACCACTAGAGCGCGTCCGGTGCTCCGCAGAAGCCCCCGCCGGCGCGCCACGCCGGCGCGGCGGCGCCGGCGGTCGGGGGCGGTGGCACCCGGCGCGCCGCTAGTGGAATCTGCTGTGGCTGAAGCCGCGGCAGTGACCAAGGGTCCCACGGCCGTGCGGGACCAGGGAACGCGGGACGCGGCATCGTGCCGCGTCCGGTGACACGAAGTGGCCCCAAGCGCGAGGGGACCGCGGCTCCTTGGCCGCGCCCGCTCGGCCAGCGCCGAGCCGCCTAGGCCGGCCGGGCCACCCAGCCCGGGCCGGGCCACGCCCACCCGGGTCGGGTCGGTCCGATTCGGGCCGACCTAGAGGGGTTGGGCCGGGTCAGCCCGGGCCTAGACCCCCCATTTTCGGACCCTCACTTTTTTCGCTCATATCATGAGATATAGACCTCCGATCGACACACCATCAGTGGAAATGAAACCCTTGGATCGAGACGGTTGTTTCGATATATTACAATCAAGGTTTCAGAATACTTTGGGTTCGGCCGGGTTGGTTCATACACGAAACCAATCGGGCCCTCGGAGCGGAAACACTTGTAACTTGAGCTCTGGACGTCCGATTGATGTGTCGTAGACTTTGATGGATTCCTCTTGATGAGACGGAACTTTTGGCTTACTCCGCTTGATGTTTGGATGCCGTCAGAGTGCGGTCGGGATGGTTCGCTCACGAAACCAACCGGGGCCCTGGAATGAAAAAGCCAATAACTCACAGACCGAGCGTCCCATTGACGTGCCTCCTGTCTCGTTGATTTCCTCTTGATGAGACGGAACTTTTGGCATACATCGCCTGACTTTTGGTTTTTGTTGGATAGTGGCCGGGTTGGATTGTACCTAAAATCCAACTGGGCCCCTAGAACGGAAAAGCTGATATCTTTCAGACCAGACATCCGTTTGACGAACCGTCAGCGGCGTTGGTGATCATGTTGAGAAACGGTCCCTATGAGTATACCCTATGAGAGTTCGGGGAACAGTTGAGATACGACCGGGTTGGTTCGCACACGAAACCAACCGGGCCCCGGGGACGAAATAGCTAATAACTCACAGACCGGGCGTCCGATTGAAGCGTCATCTGCTACATTGAGACCCCTATGACGAGGAGGTCATTTGAGATACTTCTTCGTGGGACTTTTAGATACTTGGAGTATCGACCTGTAGCTCGTGGAGCGAACCCTCCTAGAGACGAGCATACGGTGTACAGAGACCGTGTAGCCGACTGAGACCTGACGACTGCTTGACAGACTCGGTTTGGAGTGAGTCGACTAGCCCAGTGGATGGAGCACTACTATGTGAGGTGCAGACCCATGGCGGACGGAGAACTACCTCTGTGACAGTGCATACCCGCGGTACTCGTTCGGAGAGTACCTCTGCAGGCTACTAGGGGGTGTACACTACTGTGTTTGGGTGGCATACCCCTGCGGGAAGTACTACTGTGTTTGGGTGGCTGACCCGCGGTACTCGACTGGAGGAGTACCTCATGAGTCTTAGGTTAGTGAGTAGGACCTCAGAGTCGTGACAGGACCACTGTACACTCCAGAGACGGGGCTCTTCAGCAGTTACGGTTTCGATAATGAAAATCCTGGTTTGAGCTGAGTCTGTGACCTTTGTGTTACCTCTTGATTGAGATGGGTCACTTGATAACTTATGTATATGTATGAGCATATACCTGGGTAGTGGTTATCCGTTGATTTCATAATCTTTGTGTTTCCTCATGATTGAGATGGGTTACTTGATAACATAGGTATATGTATGGGCATATACCTAAGTAGAGGTTATCTGTTGAGATCTTCCCTGTGGTTATCCTTGTTGGTTTTAGTGAGACCTTGAGGGTCTCGGGGTCCCTACTGAGTATCGTTATACTCCCCCCTGCACGGGATATGCCCGCACCTCGTTGTGGTGGTTGCAGACGACGGGCAGTGCTGACGGAGGCCGAGTGTTCGAGGACTGGATGGTACCCAGAGGTGGACTACACGATGAGTCAGTATCCGAAGGTGGACTTCACAGCAAGACGACACATGTAGGAGGTTGATGGGCGAGAGCGTTGTGGAGGCTATCTGTACCTACCCTTTAGGTAGGATCCATGGTGGACGATCCAGAAGCTACGCCATCTGTACCTACCCATCAGGTAGGATCCGAGGAGGACGACCTAGGAGCCGCTTCCGTTCTTCCAGTTGTTGTCTTTTTCTGTTATACTTTGTTCAGTTGTAGTTGTACTTTCATTTGGGTTTGTATTCTGTCCCATTTACCTTTCAGCACTTCTCTTTGTACTTAGTGTTTTACTTCCACTTGTACTCTGTGGTGTTTTGTTCACTTTTATAAAGGAAATTCATTCCCAGTTATCGGGATTTACACCTTTGGTGCTAGTCACCAACAACGAGTTTCTTGGGAATCTTACATTGCAACTCTAATAATAAAATAATATTATTTTAAATGGTAGTTAACGCCTAGCTGTTGTGATGGCGGGAATGAATAGAACTAAATAAAAAATGATTATATATGTTTGTCAAATATTTTTACTTTTATCCAACAAATTTTAGAGTCTTAAAATACAAATGAATCCAATCTTATGTATTGAATACACTAGTTTTTTTAAAAGATTCTTTTACTACCTTTTGATGGCAAACCATTTTTTTAAATCAAGATTTTGACAATTTTATAAGATATATTTTTCAAAATAAACATATTATTTATTATTGGGACATTGAAATTTACCTTGGGTTAATGTTTTGTATTTTTCTGACAATGTTCATTTTTCAATGAATAGTGAGAAATACTGCATTTTACATCAAAACTGCTTTTTCATATAATTTAATTATATGGTTATATTATATTTTTAATTTTTTTTAAAGTGTAATTAGAATATATTTTTACCATTTAATCCAATTATGGTCATTGGGATTAATTTTACTTTTGAATTGGGCATAAACAAGTTCCAATCTTTTCATAAATATTGTTTCTAAAAAACCCGCTATTTGTTTTGACAATGGGAATTATTTATAAATTAATTATTTCAATTTATGTGTTTGGAATTTGGTAAAATGGATTACATATTTGGAATCATAAGGTACAAATTTTGTAATTAATACTCTTTTATTTTTTGGACATTATGAATAGTAACGACGGTTATTATCTTTAATTATCTTGATTAATGAGTAATCAGGTAGTTAAAGATAATAAAATAATATCATAATAATAAAAAATGACCACAAAATGTGTCTTAAGGCTACTGGTTGTCTCATTTCCGACCATGTGATGACTTGTGCCAAACATGGGGGCCCCATGGAATCACTTTTGTGAGAAAGTGACTTTTTATCTTTTTACTTTTAAAGAATGTTGAATGTAACAAAGAATGTATCACCTATGTAAAATATTTTTAACTTTGTCTACATAAATAATATTTTTTACTATAAATAGTCATTGGAAATCTAAAACTATTTCCTACGTCATGATATTTTTTATAATTTTTAGACATTAAATAAATTAAATTATTTATGACATCATGATGATGCAGCGATTACCTCATTAATAAAGGATTTAAATAAAATGAAATAATAATGTAAAATATATGACCTAGACTAGTCCAAAACCTATTGGATTGGTGTATTTCGAACCCTTATCACCTTATACTCGAAACACATCAATGTGGGACCATTAAAATCCAAAACGCATTCTAACATAAAGTAACATTTCCTTACTTTCCAAGAATGCCCCTCCTCTTCTCTTATAAAAGGCCCCCACCTCTACCTCCTTACCCACACTTCCAAAGCCTTTGTCTCGGCCAACCCCTGACCATTTTTCCTCTCCACATCCCTCTCTAACTCCTTGAAGCCTCATATTGTGCATAAGTCTTCCCAAGGAAGCCTTTGAGCTCAAACCAAAGGGAGTTACCCGATTTTAAGGTATTGTCTTCACTTGTGTCCTTTTGTTTTATTTTGCTTCTCCAACCCCCTAACCTCTTTTTATTCATTTATTTTGTAACAAATACAGTATCTGAAATATACTATGATGTTGTTATATGAAGTTTTCTAGCTACACTTACACACACCTACATCTAATGGTTAAAGAACAAATTGTTTCTGTGGATGGCGAATTTCTGCCTCACGAAACGATGATTGTTCAACATTCTTCTAACACCTTCCAAGGTGGCCATTAAGATGACACTATATTTATATATGATATATAATATTTTTATTTTTTACTTAAGCTTCGTTATTTTTCATTTATGGCATAACTTTATGGTTTCCATTATGGGTAAACGTGATATCTTCACTTAAGGAAGTGTGGACTACCGCCCCCTCAAGTGATGTGACTCGAACATACAATACATAGAATGTATAAAGAATGAAATTAATAAACTTATCTGAACTGTATAAAATATATATTATACTGGAATGATAATATATATATATATATATCATTTATTTTTGAGTCCATTAATATGAAAAAGGAAAAAAATGAAAGTAGCGTTCATGTGTACGTACGGCCTACCGTCTCCATGAACGGTGCATTTAATTTTATATCTCCAAATGATATGGAATAGTATAAAATGAATATTTACCAGATATATATGGTATTTTAATCATTAATACTATTCTAGAAATTATTTACTTATAACTACTTGGGCAATCATTTTTCAAACAAGTTCATTTTTGACTCATGTACCAGACATCGGCAAAAACGTCTGATATGAAATAACATTATTAAACAATTATTATAACATTATAATATGTGATATGAACTGAATAATAATATTTAAAGGAGTTAATTAGGCAATTATAAATTGACCAATTTTTATTATTCAGGAATATAAAGAAACGAACAAGACAAGTCGGACTTGAGGTAAGGGATCCTACACCTCTCTTTCTTTTTAAGTACACTCTTTTATGTCATTTCTTTTAAAGCTCATCTTTCTTGTTACTGGGATATTATATTATATTAATCTTACTTTAATTTTTATGTTCATATGATGATAGTCCCTATTATCTCTCATCAATCCATTTTGGAAGTTTTGAGTGGCGCCGTTAGGCTGCCGAATTTTTCGTATGAGATCCAACCTCTCTCTTTCTTTTTAAGTACTCTCCTTTATGTCACTTCCTTAAGCTCCTCTTTGTTATGTTGGGGGATGTTATTTTATATTCCTATTTCTGTAAACATTATGTTAATATGATGAGAGACCCTATTTCATCTCATCAATCCGTTTTGGAAGTCTTTAGTGGCGCCGTTAGGCTGCCGAGTTTACGTACGGGATTTTTCATCTCACTTTTATTCTCGTGAGATTTATGCTACATTTTCCACAATTTCCTTTGAGTGGTGTATGTACTGCCCATTATTTTAATCATTGTTTAATATACTTTCATTTATGAGTATCTACATCAATGTTGTATTGTCATTCTTTCACGGGGTGCATGTCTCGAAAGATACCCATGTCGATGAGGGAACCTTTCACCCTCCTCTGTTTAAAAGACTTATTTTGTTATGTCTTTTAATTCACATACTATTATGTTGGGATATGTTCTTATATATCCTTATTGATGTAAATTTTATGACCATGTGATGAGATACCCTTTTTATCTCTCATCAACTCTTTTTCTGAATTTTGAAGTGATGTTGTTAGGCTGTCGATTTTTTGCAAGGGAACTTCTGAACCCAATTTTGATTCTTTGGGATAAACTTGTACTCCTTGAATATGTCGTTCTATGATTATGTGTGAATTTCCTCAGATTGTATTACACTTAATACCCACTTATATTTTGTGTATTCATTTGTCACACATAATTATGTAATTGATTTATCCTTAATCCAAGGATACCGTCTATGTATGGTACTTCGTCTCAATATCCTTTCATTGAGGCATATTTTGTTTTATACACAACCTTCTTTTATACGGTGTATAAAACCCTTTGACATTTACATTTATCCAAAAGTAATATTTTTTATACGAAGCATTTTACTAAATGACAAAAGGGAATGTTTTTGTCGTACGTATGTGGCGACAACGACTTCTCCGCCGCCGTGACCATTATTTGAGTTTCGGCTTCCTCTACAAGCCATACCTTTTTTTAAAAGAAAAATAAATACTATGTTTTAATTTTCTTTTATTTTGGTATTGAAAATGATTTTCATAATGTTTTTATTATATCAATGTTTTTTATTGATATCTTGTGATTGAAATGTGGAAATTTTATGTTTCCTTTATGTATGTTTTATGTGATAGGATTACGTTATGGTTCTTCGGCATTATTATGAAGACGGGTGGTTCCGTGATAAACTATTGGCGGGTGAGCCCGATATAGCTCTCCAATGTATTGGGTAACTCAAATGAGTGAAACGTTACGGTTTCTCCAAAGAGATTTAGGGAATATACGGTGGTGGGTATTCCAAACGTAAACAAGAGGGTTACTCCGTATGTAAGAATGTTATGAATGCCTCCAGTTACCTTTTATGTCTTATGATTTCTATGATTTATTCATGATTTGATGAGGTATGTTAAAGTGCATATGTTTTATGGGTAATGTATGATTTCATTCTTATGTATATATGAAGTCATGTTTCCTTTCCATATTTTTATAACCCTTACTGAGCTTTTTATGCTCATCCCAAGTTTTTTGAAATGTTTTTCACAGGTCAAGGGAAAGGTACATGATATGATGATAGTGTCAAGGAAGTGTCAAGAAAGAATCCGTGTTTTATTTTAAATATATTTCCATTGATGGGAAAAAAATGAATATTATCTTTTATGTAACCACTTTGTTTAAATGTGGAATGTAATGCATGTTCTATGATCTAATTCTCTAAAACTCTAAACTTGAAAAGATCCTCAATGTGAATTATTCATTTAATTCAATAATAAGTATGGTTTAAGGCTGGGGACTTATACAAAAACAGACATACCTATGAGTGATAACTCTGACAAGGAGTTTTGGGATTGACTTGGGGTATCCTAGTACACATCAATGGGACTTTAATTACTCTTGGTTATGACACTCATGGGTGGTATGCTTCAGATAATTCATATTTTCCTTACATTCCATTATGATGGATTTATTAGTAAATACTTCATCAAAGAAAACATTTTTTTTGTTATAGATTATTTTCATAATCTTTTCAATTAACGTTAGATATATTACATGTTTAAAATTAATCATTGTGATTCATAAACTAACATAGTGTATCCCATTGTTTAGAAATGGTACCCAGTAGAAGGAATGATAACTCTAGCTATACACATGATCCAAAGAGTTTGAGATATCATATCATTCATGGTATTAAGACAACATTTAGAAGGTAAATAGTCTCCCATGTATTCTTATCATATGAAGAAATAATATCATGTTTTAATTATAAAATTAAATATTTCTATAAGTCTTATGGGTTTGAAGGGAATAAAGAGAAGATAATGATGGTAAAAAGAAAGATGGATAAAGGGAAGAGGGTAAAAAGGATTTTCCCATATAAGATAACTATGGAAAGAATAACCTTGGTAAATTCTTGAATGGAATGATATTTTGTTAAAATTTTGGAGAAAAAAGACACCAAGTACATGATTACAATGGTAAGAAAAATGATTCAAATGTACAATGCATTATCTGTAAGGAGTTGGGACACTATACAAATCAATATCTAAATCATCAGAGTATGCACCAAATGATGCTATTAGGAAATAATCAAGTTATGATACTACCACAGTTAGAGAGGAATGACTAGTGTTCCTATGTTGTTATTAATGAATTATTTCATTTGAGGGATGTATCAATAATGTAATGGTTATATGAATTATGGAAATAAATAATGATTTTATTGAAATACTATTTCATTGCAGATTTGAGATTATATAGTTTTAAAAAAAGTGACTCAATAGCAAGATAAATGTTTTGGAAAATACATGGCTCAAGGAAAGATAAAACATAATATGGTTCCGATTCTGAGGTAGTGATTTTGTAATATGATATCATTGATTTGGATAAATTATATTCAATATTATTTAATACTTTGAAACAAATTAATTGTCTTTTTATTCTGTTATTGTTGGAGTTTAAAATATTTTTGGACATAAAGAGATTTTCAAATATATTATAAGGAATAAGGGAGAATGAATGTAGTTAATATGGGTTTATGGTAATTTAGGGTGTTATGGTGTTTTAAAAGAATACATAATGAAGGTATGCACATGTTATTATGTGGAAAGAAGATCTTCATTTTATTTACCTTCCTTATAAATTTTGGACTGTGAGTTTGGACAGAAGTATTTTGGATACGTATAAGGGTTGAAATGGATTATGAATGACATTGGATAATATTTTTAATGTTGAATAATGTCTTAAGATTTTTTTTGCATTGTTATAAAAAGGACCACCTGGAGATCGGGTGACAACCCATCATGTCCAACAAGGTCGTGAGACATGAACACGCAATCAATGGGTGACAAGGGAGCATCACTGACCACTAGCCTTTATGATGTCCAAGTTTTTTAATGTTGTTTTTTAAATATTCTGATAAATTAATTATAAATCCATTATTTTTAGAATCAGATACGATTAGGATAAATTGAATTTTTTTAATTCTATAATCTTTTGGAGTGAAAGATGAGATTGTGGTAGGAACTAGTTGAAAGATGAAACTCTACATGTCATGTAATTTTGTCCTCTTATTCTATGAATAAATTAATTCTTAATCATTATGGAAAAGAACTAAAACCCAAAAATGTGTTTTCCTAATACCTTATGATATGTTTAACCAATGTTATTTTAAATCATCATAGATTGATGGCTTTATGTCCCTCTCATTTACACTAGTTTTTGGTTGATGACCTCAATCAATCCCTATAAATATTCTTGTTTTTCATCTAATTGTGTGTCACTAATTTCCACAAATGTTCTCCTAATCAATATCATAATTTGGTGGTGACTTTTTCATTTCCCTTCCCTCTTATTAAGACAAAATTATATCAACCCAATTTCCGATATGGGTTTTCCACAAATGTAATTTTCTATTTATAACCTTTTATTTGTGAAAAAAAATTTAAAATTTCTAGGATGCAATTTATTGAAGTAGGAGAGAATGTAAGACCCCAGGATTTCACAGAACGTTATCCCTTCAATGTAATTCAATAACTTGCGCTACAAGAAACACATTGTTCGATCACACCATGACTTACGAAACTTTCCACTCAAAAAGTGGTTATGAATACTACTAACTGAGTCTTAAATTTAATATACTCCACATAATTTTAGAATCAATATTATAAGTTTCTTAAACATAATATAAGAACTAATTCATTATTTTAGATAAAATAATTATTTTTTTAAAAATAAATTTTTATCGCCTTTTAAGGATGAACCCATTTTAAAACCAATATTTGACACATTTATTTATTTAATTTAATGAAATTAAAATTCTAATTATATGCATGACTTAAAAATTCAGTTTGGATAAATTTTTGGTAATTTTCTGATAGCTTCCATGTTTTGAGGAATAGTGAAAAATACTAAATTTTAATTGAAAACAACTTCTTTAATCAAAATAATTTATTGTGTAAAATTATGAATTTGAATGGTTTAGAAGTATAATGATATTATATTTTTATCATTTAATATAATTTAGGTTATTATAATTAATTTTACCTTTATATTTGACATAAAAAAATGTCAATCTTTTGATAGTTTTTACTTTTTTAAAAAACAGTAATTTTGGTTTCGATAATGAGAAATAATTTTAAATTGATTAATTAAACTTATATTTTTTGAATTCGTTAAAATATAATTCATTTTTTAATTTGGAATATCATAATTATCTTAGTGTGAGTTTTTTGTATTTTACTAAAAACTTTCAATTTTTTATGAATAGTGAAAACACTACATTATTATTTAAAACGTGAATTTTATTTAAATAATTATTTATATTATTTAATTTTATTTTAAGTAAATATAGATATATAATTCCTATATAAGCTCAATTTAGTTCAATGGAGTCATTTTATAAAAAAATTATATGTATAAACTATTATTGAACTTTTTAACGTCTTTTACCCACCTTCCATGCACATTTGATAGTTTTCATAAAATGTAATTTTACCTCTTCTGGAAATTGATTTTCAAAAATCTGAGAGACACAGTTGAAATCAATATGTAAAATGTGGTTCAATAAGCTGAAAATATTTTTTGCTGAATAGTATGTTTTGATTTTTCTTTACCAGTATTAAAAGTAAATAAGGTAATTAAAGGTAAAAATTATATTATAATTACCCTAACACATGTCCAAATTCTATTGGGTAAGTTTATTTCGACCAAAACCAACCTTAGGAATTAAATATGATCCTTTTGGTCAATAATTATAAGATTAGGACATTGATTATTATTATTTTTTAAAAAGAGTTAAAAGTCTTAATTTAATGTTTAAAAAACATTTTTAATATAGGGCTATACATTATATAAATTCGTCTATAAATATAAATTATTAATATAAAAAGATTTCCTACATAATGTTAATTTATTTATAATTTTTATAGATTAAATAATTAAATTAATGTTTGACTGGTTGATGATGTATTAATTACTTTGTCAATAAAAGATTAAAATATTAGATTTTATAAATATAAATATAAATTTAAATTGAGGTTTTTAAAGCAATACACGAATTTTATAGGTTAATATAAAATATTATGGTTGATTAAATAAATTTATATATAATTGATAAAGTTTTTAAGACTTTAAGAAAAACAAAATTCCAAATAGTGTCAAAATTGATATAAATTAGTTTTTAAAACAAATACTATATTATTAATTGAAATATTATTTATAAAAATCTATGTATCGGCCAAATTACTTAGAAAAAGTTATATAAATCAATAATGAACCACTTGGGGTTCGCTTGCCATTTTTTAGTATGTTTATTAACCATTTAATATAATAATAATAAATAACATGGTAAATGTTAAACAATTTAACTAAGAGTTTATTCTAAAGGATAGGGTTAATATGGTGATCTAAATTTGTCTAAAACCTATTAGTTGAGAGGATTTCATTCCCTCTAAAACTTATACTCGAAATAAATAATTTTTGAGCCTTTATTAACAAAATATCAAGGTATAACAAAATAATATTTCAAACATTACCTAATGTGACCCTCATCACTCTTATAAAATGGTACTTCACCTACTCTTAATATCACACCTCCAAATCCATTTTTCTCAGCAACACTCAGCTCAAATATCCTCCCAGCTACCCTTAATTCAACATAAAGGCCTTACCTTGAGAAGAAATACAACCTATGGATCCCTTTTGTTTTAATCAAAAGGAAACACACAAAGAATTGGAAATTGTTTTATCACATATTTCAAAGTTCTTTTCTTCTTCCAATTTCTCATTCATTGTGGTTTACATAGAAAAATAATATCTAAAGTACCTTCTATATACATTGATGTTATTATAAATATGGAACGACTATATTTATTATTCTATCCATACTATGAATAACAATGTCAATATATGTGCGTACGTACGACTCACCATCTCCAGGTCGTGGTTTAGTTTGTTATTCAACACTTCATTATTTGCACGGGTTTAATAAGTAGTATAATTGAGTTAAATAATAAATAAAACATGTAAATGATTCTGTATATATGATATACCATCCAATTACATATGACCTCACCATCAATATAATGATATTGTCGCTCATGTTTACATACATATTACCATCTCCATGAACGTGATGAGATTCATTCCCCATCATAACCAATCAAGAATAATACTCATTTCATGATTAAAAATAATTTTTAATAACATAATATCATTCTTTATATGAATAACGTACATCATATCCATAAAAAACATTACTTACATAACAAAACATATAAAGTAAAATTAATCATTTAACACCTGAAATAATCATACTACTAAAATATTATTAACAAATAAATATTAGAAGATAATAAATGATACCATATTTATGTATATAATTATTTTATAATTTAATAGAATTGTTTTAACCATTATAGATGAGGTTATCATACCATCGACCAAAGGACAATTCTTGGTAAAGGTTAGGTCCTTAATCCCATTATTATCTGAGATTGTTTATGTGTATGTATTTTTTGGGAGATATTTATTATCAATGTACATGGTTCATAAAAGACATTTCAAAATGATTCATTTAAGGTACTTTTTAACTAAAACATAATTTTAAATGTTTTAAATATTTATTATTCATACTATTTTTAATTAATGTCAATGTTTTAGAAAAGATTTTAAGTGTTTATTTATATGGAAATGAATGTTTCAAAATGTTAATTCCATTCAAAAGTTTCAAATTTGAATGGTACACTTTGATTAAAAAATCTATATTAAATGAAATCATTTATAAATGTGTGAATTCTTAATGATTTCACAATAAGGTATATTTCTCTCAAATATATTTTCAAATCATTTTCAACTATATAAACATCCTTTACTGGATATTATTCTTCATAGAGTTTGATTTATTATAATACAATCCTCCATATTTTATTGAATTAGCTATGATATGTTTTAATGTGGATGTTCTATTTTTATACCATTCATGGTTTATGGTTAATGTATTTACGTTTTGTATGGTAGTATTAATATGAATGTTTATGTTATGTTTCAACATTTTCATATGAGGAATGAAATGGACTTAGTAAATAATGGGTGGGTCCCATTATAGTCCCTCGATACATGGTTAGGTATCGTGAGATAAATTAGTTTTTTGGCACAAGGCCTTGATAAAAAAATTTATTTGTATTCTTGGCTAGAGGCCTTGACTACATGGAAATGATGTCTGACATTTGACATTCCCTCCTTATGAAACTAATTATCACATGTCATTATTCAACTAATAGAATATCCTTGTGCATGTTTATATGGTAATTTTTTATTTATTTTCTCCATATTATGTTTAAGTTTATGTTTAAAATGTTGTTGTGTTTATTACACATATAGCCTTAATAGTTTATTTCTTCCACTAAATTATTTACCCTTACTGAGAATCTGAGCTTACCCCTTTCTTATGTTTTTTTATTAGGATTCCAAGACATGTATCATGTTTGATATGCATGGTTAAGGTAGGGTAATAATGGAATTCGCAACGAATTATTTATGTTTTTTTTATGTTTTAATGTGCAATGTAACGTTCATTTATGTAATCAATTTTCCAATACTACTAAACTAAACGGTCCCTTGGGACATGATTACTTGTAATCTTGCCAATTTATTAAAATAATGCACTGGATTCGGGCTTCTGGGGTCGGGGCATAACAATTTGAGTCTAATTATGAAATCCATGAAAAAATAACCAAATTGTATCTAATATGTATTCTATGAACTACTAGTATATCCAAAACCATGAAATTCAAATTAAAAATTCTAAAGAGTAAGATCAAAAACTCAAAAGGATAGAATACATATTAAAAAATAATAGAATATGTTTAAAGAAAATCAAAAGGATGAATTAAATGAAGAATAATATGTTTATAAATGGTTTGATAATGAAATTGTGAATCAAGTTGTTTCTGAAACAAAACTACAAACTTTTTACAGGGAAGAATCTAATTCTGATGAAAAAAATAATGAAATTACCAACTCACTGGGTAAAGAAAACAATCCTGATAAATTTCTCAAGAATTTAAATGGAGTTGAATTGGATAATTCTGGGGAACAATTAAAATGGGTTGATTATTAATTCCATGTTCTTTTCATGATCCCCTATTTTGAGAAAAATCACTATTTTAGAAACATTGAAAATGTAATCGCTCGGGTTGAATAGAATCAAAATAAATAGAACTTGAATGATAATAAAATTTCACCTATCTGTTTGTATATTTTTATCAATGATCTTGATCATAAATGTGGTTACACCATATAAGTGAACATTAATATAGAAATCATAAAATCTGAAATTTTGGAACCTAAACTAAAAGTTACTCTTCCATTTTTAGAAATTTTGTTTCCCATAACTCTATGAAATGAAGCTATATGAAGTTGATAAGAGCATGATAATTGAATAAAAGATATATTTTTAGATTTCACTTCCAAATTCTATGATTTATTAGATTTAAAAAACTTTGTGTAATGAAATGGACATCAGTTTTGATATACTTAGGGAAAATTGTCTACAGTGGAACAATCTAGAGCATTAATTTCATAAAGCTAAATTAAACAATCCATTCCCTATTAATAAATTTCCATAATCGAGTGATTTTTTTAAAAATATGTACATTTTGAATGTGGACAAGGAGAGTTTGAAAACACAATTGATGATTTAAGCTTAATAAATCCTTCAAATGTAGTGGATTTTAATCTTTTATCCTTTCATGAGGAATTATTTGAAGAGATTTAGAACATTGTGAAACTTGAAATTTTTTCTGAAAAAATTTAACTCATACAAATTTTTCTAAGTATTTTTCATTATATTTGGGTGATATATCTTTTTTTGATGCTAAGAGTAGTTATGAAGTGGAGTTACACATGAATTCTTGTGTTTCTGATTCAGTTAAGTACACTATTGATTCCCTTCTTGAGCATGAATTTTAGAACTCAACTCCTAAAACCCATAATCACATGTTCTCGTTAAATGATATTATTTTAGAGGATTTTTAATTTAATTTTATACCCCTTTGAGTACCGAGTACACTTTCTTCCCTTTATATTAATACTAATATGGTCAAATCCAAATTTATACAATAAGTGGTCAACACTACTACCACGATAGACTTTGATGAGTATGAGGTTAATATATTCATGAAAGTGATTAATAAAGTTAATTTGTTTACACATAAATATAAATATCTTGAATATAATAAAAATGAATTTTGGTTATAAATATACTGCACAACTTCAAGACTCTCTTGAGCATTTCTTTATGTATGAAGGGTGTTTCATAGGGAATGATTTTGTTGATGAAAATTCAGTTTCTATTTTATTTATTAATGGTGCCCTAGATTCTAAATTATTTATTAAAAATATTTGGGCAAAACATATGTGGTGGTTTATGATTATGAAAACACACCCACCAAGTATCCATGTCTAGTTTCTAGGTAAGTCCCGATGGGGACTTTAAAACTAGCATTTCAAGGGAGGAATGTTGTGATTTTTCTTGTTCCTCTAAAAACATTACTTGAAAAAATTATAAATTAAGTCTTAAAACATGGTGTTTCATATGTATCAACCCATGTCCCATGATTTGTCTTCAATGTTTACATTTATAATATTTTTTTTGAATAATGTGTTGTTTGTTTCTATAGTTGTACTCTATTTATACTAGATTTGTTTTCAATATTTTTAATTTCAAAAAATTAAGTGTGCTTCTTTTGTATCCAATGGGAATCATAATTGCATATGTTTTTCCATTCATATGGATTTTCATGATTGATTATTAATGGATAAAATTCTATCAGGGAAGTTCTTAACTTTTTATTTCTGTTTTTACTTTTTTATATCACATTTACATTAAAAATTCATGGCAACGTCACCATTACATTGTATATCGGTGATTATCTGACTCACTAATTAACTTGAGTCAACATCACACAATTGATGGTTAGTAAAATACCTTTTTATTATATTTGAATAATTTCATATACATATTGATCACCACATGATACATGGTTTGGGAAAAAATAAAATAAAGTATCTGTGGTCAAAAATGAGCTCATTAAGATGAGGGGAATAATGAACACCAAATGAGGAAGATGGAAATTGGTTTGTATGAAATCATTAGTGTTGTATCAATACGGTGATTCAAACTATATTAATATATATTTATTTTTGTATTTTTGGATCATAGGTTAATTTTGATGTACATCGTTTCTTTTTTTTAATTCAATTTACATTTAACGAGTTATCACACTTGACATAGAACTTGGATTTGAATTGTAGTAATTTGTTAGGTAGCCTCATTTATGAGGCATGAAATCCTAAAAAATGAATGAATAATTTCTATTTTTAATTAACCAGTGAGTAATTGAAGCTAGGAAATAATTTATTTGAAAATTACATTTCTAAATCCTAATACTCATTCTCTTGTCCTCTAATTTGAAATTTCTAAACATGTTAAATTTTGAGTTGGTTAATAATACAAAAATATATTTTTCACAGTTCACAAATAATGCATTTTATTGAGGAAAATCAATGCTTTTTGTGAGGGAATTTGATGTGGCCTTAATTTTACATATTTTCCCACTTCTTTTTATTAGATTTTTAATCATTTATTCATATATTTATACACTTTTTGGTAAATAATGACACTTTTTAATTTTTATTATTAAAATTTTTAATTAACCAATATTTTTATTAAATTGTGTACTTTTAAGCCTCTAAAATCCTAATTTGTTCACTAATTAATTAATTACACTTTTAAAATATGATGTTTCTTTAAAAATAATATTAATTTTATTACATAATTGGGAATTTATACTTTATTTAATTTTCTCTTTTATTTAATTCGTTTAATATTTAATTCCATATAAAAATTATCTTTAATATTCCATTTAAGTAATTAATACCATTATTTTATTAATTTAGATATTTTTTAATGTTCTTAATCAATTTAATAATTTCAATTTTATTTAGTTTTTAATCTACATTACTTTATAATAATATGACACTTTTATTAGATAATAATTTAGTAATTTTATTTCATATAATTCAATAATATTTAATTTAATATTTAATTTTTTTTCATTATAAAATTTCAATATATTTTACAATTTATGTATTATAAGGAAATCTCATTAATTAATTTTATTAGCTAAAATTATTATCTTAAATTAATGTATATTTCTAGTATAAAATTAAATAAATTTTCTGGTTTTATTTTTGGCTATCTATTAATTTTACTTCATTTTTAGTATATAGTTTTTTATTTAAGAATTAAAAAATTAGTTAACAATTTTAAATAATTCTAGATTTTGTTTAAGT
Source organism: Viscum album (assembly GCA_963277665.1). Classification (NCBI taxonomy): domain Eukaryota; kingdom Viridiplantae; phylum Streptophyta; class Magnoliopsida; order Santalales; family Viscaceae; genus Viscum; species Viscum album. Next base: position 522,269,114 of record OY728139.1, on the reverse strand, counting down.
TTCATTCACATAATTAATTTTTTTAAGTTTATATTTTCAGATAAAAGTTTAGGTCAATGACACCAATTATTCTAAGACTCTTAGACTTCATTGCTACTTCCCCCTCACATACTTATGCACCTAATGATTCACACCTACTGACAACCAGATGCAACCTACTGACACAATGACCTACTGAAGCAGCTCCCTATAACCAGCTTCACAATGTCTCATTGACAACTGCTTTCCTCTAGTTACTGACAGAACCCCTGCATCTTGAGGACTCATCGTCGCTCCCACTCATGTCAATCACATGGATTCTTTGAATGACATAACAATAGAACACTTCTACCAAGAAACTGGTCCTTCACAATAGTGGAGAACCACAATTGGTTGGACTCTCTTTATCCAGATCTGAATACTCCACACTATTGTTTCTTGTAAGATTTGGTGATGCCCTCCACTAGTGTTGAGTTGGAGACTCGCGAACTGCCACTGCAATATTTAGAGGTCTAAGGGTTTGACATTCCTAATGATTACCTTCATCCAAGATGGAGGGGTGCGCCATCTTCCATAGGTAGAGTCGTTGAAGGAGGTTCTTCATAAAGGTGTCACCGTCGCCTTCATAAGGAAGCTATAGGAACCCTCCCCTCATGCACTACAAAAGGAAATTTGGAGGGGGTCGGGGGAATTAAAAAATATTAATTAATTATATTTAATAAAATTATATAAAAATAAATAAAGAAGTAATAATAATAAAATATAATATAAAACAAATTAATTAAAAAAATATAATACTATAAGATTAATAATAATAATTTATAAATAATTGTTTATTAAAATTAACAAATTTATAATTCATTAATATTTAAAATAATAATAACCTTGTTAGTTATTTCATTTAAAATAAATATTTATAATATTATTTTAGAATAAGTAATTAATTATCTTTATTATATAATATCTTCTAATCGTAAAATACTATATATCTTTTACTATGTTATTTATACTATAACTTTAACCATTTTAGATAAATAAATTTTATAAAATAAAAGAAATATCAAAAATAAAATATTTTTTAATAGTAAAAAATAATAAATATTAAATAATACATTAACAATAATTTAAGATTAATAATAATTTTTTGTATAATTATATTTTTACTATGTTAAAATTTTGTTTTAAACATTCTTTGTTCTATTTTGTTGATTCATGGATGACCTAGATTCGTGTCCGTGTTAATTTCAATAAACTTTCCTCGAGTTAGTTAAAAAAGAAAAGTAAAAGTGATGTGGGATTCATGAAAAAATGCACGTGTGTGGTAAAGCATTGAAGAAATCATGAAGTTGGTGTAGATAGAGGATGACAATGAAATAGATGACAGAGGTATAAAAATTAGAACAACGTCAAAGTAAAGAAGTCTCACATTCACCTTTCATGCCATAATTCATTTATGAATGAATAAGATCGAGAGACCCACCAAGAAGTACTAGCAGAAGGATAGAAGTTACAAAAGGAGACAAAGTAGAATCATGAATATAGAGACTAGCGATAACAATAACTGTTATGTATTGGAGAACTCTTCTTCATAAATTTCATTTCCCTCTATAGACATTGTCATATTTTCTTGAAATGAACAACTCTATTTGCTAGATTATATTATGTTCTAGGAATTTCAATTCTAATGGTTATTTTCTAAGAAAAAACCTTCCTCACTTAATTCTTATAAGGAAGAATCGGAATCAATTAGTGATGTTGAATCTGAATCATGTAACTTCAAAAAAATTTACTCTTTTTTCTATTAAATTCAAAACTTCATGATCCTTCAGTGAGATAGATCATGTAGATAATTCTTTAAAATATTATTTTCCAAATATTAATAAACTCACGGTGATACTGTTTCTACAGAGAAAGTTCTTCAAATTCATTTTCTGTTGGAATGTTTATGAAATAAATAATTTCATGTCTTATTCTATAGTGGTTTCAATATTATGTGGAGAAACTTTAAACAGATAATTTATCAATATATAGAATTCATTTATCTTTTAAGTGATGATGATATTCATCAAATTACATGTATTATTTTTCCCCAGCAAATTGTCTAGATTTGTATTTCGTACTCTCTCTTTGCATTGCTTTATCTTAGTCAATCCAATTACAACTATTTATTTAAAAATTATACTTTTCTTTACTGTCTTTTCAATTTAATACAATATATAAACATATATAATGTTTAAAAAAATAATTCTACCCACTCATGAAAATATTGGGCTTGATTGTAAAAAAATAAACCCCAAAACATCAACAAGCCTCCCATGTGGATTAACCATGCACTGCTATACTAGTGTAGCTTGATAAATTTAATTTTGAGGGTCATGAAAACCTCCAGACACTATCAGTATGCCTTGAAATTATCATGGTAGAACTCTGCATATTATCATGTTCTTAGTGATGACTTAAATGACTGTCCCATAAAATTACACATGACATAAGATCCTCGATCCATGATTTAGAAAATTCTCAAGTATCCCTAAAAGGAATGATTGAGAACACTTAACCCTGGGTATCCTAATTGGGTTATTTAGAATTTACATTATACCAGGTCTTCAAACATGCACATTGGTCAAATATATGTGACCATAAAATTTATCCTTTGATGGTACAAAGTGAAAGGACCTAAAACTGCTAATGAAAGAGATTTAAAAAAAATTATTTTAAAAAACCCTAAAAGGGAGTCCTGTGAAAAATCATACACTTCACTCGTTAAAAACATCATCTATAGATTTTATGAAAAAGGTATAGAATTAATAGAAAACGTATAAATCCCTTATGTCGAATTTTTGTAGCTCTAGAAAAATCCATTCCTTGTTTGTTGTCCCACGAGGGCTTGGAAAAAGATAGAGTGATGATTTGTGAAATGTTATCTCTATGATAAATTTTTTACTAGATTATGGGAAAGCATTTTGGGTTTTTTTAAACCTTATTTAATATCACGTTTTCTATAAAACAACTTCTTTTATTAGATGTATGAGATAAAAAACCATTTCCTCAATTTGATACCCTTATCTTGAAATCCGATCGACATTGGGCTCCTTGCATTGGTCTCATCCCCAAAGAATATAGGTAGCTTTAATAGGTTCATCCATATGGACTATTGGATCTTTGGGAGAAGAATTTAAATGTTGGACTTACCATCCTGATAGTGTGAAACATTATAGGCTCCCACCAATACTAATGGCGGACCTATAACTAACATTTCCCACCTCTAGTTATCTCATATATTCATACATCTTTATTTTTAATCCTTGTATGTAGAAAATTCAAGAATATTATACCACCTATGACAACCGTGCTTTTATTGCAACTTAAACATGCTTTATTACATAAAACATCACTTGATACAACAAAGAAGATCGAGAGGTTTAGTGTCTTTGGGGATTAGGATCATTACATAAAAAATTTAAACTTGAAATACAACATCCTTATTGAAAACTTCCTTTACATGACCACTACATTCCTTCGTACTTAGCATTGCATGGGATAACCTGAGGACATGCATAAGAAAAGGGTGAGCTATAAAGCCCAGTAAGGGAGTACATAATGAATAACATGAGGAGTAAAATACATGTTAGGCAATAGGCATATCAATAGAGACATGAACATAAAGGCATGATAAAGCATGATAATCATAACATGGAAATGTGGCAACAACACTTAACATTGAATTAGCATGAGCCAAGGCTCATTGCACATGGAGCATGAGTAAACCCTCATTGCACTTGAAGCACGAGTAAACCCTCGTTGCACTTGAATTAACATGAGTCAACACTCATTGCACATGACGTATCATGATACTTTACTTTACCCAATGCATTGGAGCGCTATAAAGGGCGCACCCTTCTTAAACATTTCATTTCATGCATAAGTGTTCCACATGGATCATAAAACATGGATTCATAAAACATAATCATTTCTCCCACAATAAAGGAATGTGGAATTCATACATGATACTTTACAATCAATATGTATATGTGCATAAAGTTGAATACCCTTGATGGAGAAATGGGCATGGTATTCACTACACAAAGACATTGGCTTAGAAAATCGGTGCGATTTCGGCAGCGTAACGGCGTGACATAAGAATTCATAAAAAAGGTTGATGAGAGAGAAAGGGGTTCCTCATCATATTTACATGTAATGGACAGTAAGGAGATCATATATATACATGTCCCAACAATAGAAATGGAATTTAGATTCATGATACAAAAAGTATTGCTTGAATGTAAAAGAAGAGAGAGAAGTTCCTTCCGGAATTTCGGCATAGTAACGGGTGTACATGGGAGGCATTTAATGAGAGAGAAAGGGTTCTCCCATCATTCAAACAATAATAGGACAGTATGGGGGAGGTGCGAAACCATACCCCAACATTCATAATTGAAATAAAAAGGGCAATACAACTTAAATAAAATTGACAAAAAAAGAGAAAGGAAGAAAACCCCTTACTTGGAAGTGTGCTTCCAAAGGCTAGAGAGAGGCTTGTGAGAGGCTTCTTGGGAGCATGGGGCACCTTGGGAGGATTCTAGAGAGAGTAAGACAGAGGTTGGACGAACTTCAAAGGCTTTGACTGAGGAGGAAGTGGGAGCTTGGGTGGGTTTATATAGGAAAGGTGAGAGAATTCTTTATTATTTAGGTTTGGGACCACTTATATTAAAATAATCCAAACCACAAACCATCCCATGGTATTTGCCCATTGTTTCTGGAAAAGGAAAGAGGAAAACAATATTTTACAATTCCAAGGTCCGAACTTATTAAAAAATTATGGTTGCTTATGTGGAGGTGAGTCACACTCCCATGGAAATTAATTTAAAAAGGAAAAGTGTTGAATAAGTCTTGAGGGCTCCATTAATGCTTTGAAAAGTGAATCAAACAAACCCAAAACCTCATTATTTTAATGATAAAACACATATTGGACGAACATAAGGATTATGGTTTTTATTACATCACCATTGGGTCATTATGATGTCATAAAACCCATTATATATTTAAATGGTATTAAATTTTTACCCAAAAATTTGACTGTCTCAGAAAATTATGAAAAATTCACCGTTGGATAATTTCGACGTCCTGATTGCAAAAATAATATTTATTTTATCTAAATAATTTTCTAAATATGTGAATTTTCACTTTTAAAATAAAAACCGACATTTATAAAAAAATTCACGGGTTTTGACAGAAATGGATTTCAAACCTTAATAAAAATTTTAATTGCATTCATAAAATTATAAGATCATTTATATTTAATAAAATTTAATTTAATATTAATAATAATATTTTATTAAAATATTATTTAATTCAAAAATCCTTTAATTTAATAAAATATAATTCTTAAATAAATAATAACTAAAAACATCATTTGTACATTAAAAACTAATTACAATGCATCAAAAATGACTAGAAATTATATTTATTATTATATACAAAACATAATGTACATGAAAATGGTGCTACTTATTTGTTACATAACCCCTTAAAATAGCCGCATAAGACCTAAGGGTAAGGTGTGCGATGGTGACAGACTCTTGGGGTTGCTCGGATAACATTGCTCGAGTGGTAATCTCTATCAACATCCATTTTTCCCGTAGACGATCACATTCGAGCTTGACTTGATGAAGCTCAGCTTGGTCTTGGTCAAGGGCAAAGCCCAAAGACGCCACCTCCTTTCCGAGCTCCGACAAATAGGCTTCGTAAGGGGCAATTCTACTAGATGAGGCCATCGCTTCCTTTGTCTGAGTAGAAAATTGGTTCGTTAAAGCCTTATATTTAAACTACCCAGATGATCACTGTTCAACGGCTATAAAAGTAACGGTCAAAAATCTTAAAGTAAAACTAAAAAAGTTGACATCTTATAAAAACATAAAGAAACATTTAACTGGATCAAGAGGGATTTTCCATTAATGAAATTTTGGGTCGTTACAACATTCCCCCCTTAAAAAATTTCGCCCTCGAAATTTTCCTTTTCCCACACTAAAACAAATGTGGGTAACTTAGCTTCATCATATCCTCCGACTCCCAAGTTGCTTCTTCAAACTTGTGGTTTCTCCACAACACCTTGACGAGGGGCATTGTCTTATTTCTTAGAACTTTTTCTCTACGATCCAAGATCTTCACTGGTTGCTCCTCATAAGAAAGATCGTCTTCTAATTGTACCACCTCAGAAGAGAGTACATGTGAAGGGTCTGGTATGTACTTCCTTAAGAGGGATACATGGAAGACATCATGCACCTTGGCCATAGTAGATGGAAGTGCTAGTCGATAGGCCACAGCCCCAACACGATCAAGAATCTCGAAGGGGCCGATGTACCTTGGACTTAACTTCCCTTTCTTTCCAAACCTCATGACCTTCTTCCACGAAGATATGCGTAAAAACACCATGTCTCCGACTTTAAACTCAAGGTCTCGTCGACGATTATCTGCATAACTCTTCTGTCGACTTTGGGCTGCCTTGATATGCTGCTGAATGGTTTTCACCTTCTCCACCATTTCTTCGACCATTTCTGGTCCAAGCAGCTTACGTTCACCGACCTCATCCCAACATGTCGGTGTTCTGCACCTTTTCCCATATAGGGCTTCATATGGTGCCATTTGGATGCTCGAGTGGAAACTATTATTATAAGAGAACTCAACTAGAGGAAGATGTTGATCCCATCCTCCTTTGAAGTCCATTGAGCACGCTCTCAACATATCCTCAAGTGTTTGGATAGTCCGCTCGGATTGGCCATCAGTTTGAGGATGATAGGCCGTACTGAAGTTCAGTTCAGTATTCAGAGCATGTTGAATAATCTTCCAAAACATAGAGGTAAATCTTGGATCTCGGTCCGACACAATAGATATTGGTACTCCATGCAACCGTACCACATCCCTGATATATATCTGTGCCAGTTGATCCAAAGAGAAATCCTCTCGAATAGCAATGAAGTGTGCAGTCTTTGTAAGACGATCCACAATAACCCAGATTGCATTGTTGCTTTTGGATGTCCTTGGATGTCCAGTGACGAAGTCCATGGTGATGTTCTCCCATTTCCATTCTGGTATGGGCAATGGTTGCATCATCCCCTTAGACTTCTGCCTCTCTGCCTTCACTTGCCGACACACCAGGCACTTTGATGTATATTCGGCGATCTCCTTCTTCATATTATCCCACCAAAAGTTTTCTCGGAGATCTCGATACATCTTTGTGCTCCCTGGGTGAATAGAGAAATTTGAACTATGTGCATCATCCAAAAGTTCTTTCTTTAGCTCCGAACTTGATGGGACACATAGTCTTTTCCCAAACCGCACAATTCATTCTTCATTAACATTAAACTCTGAGGATTTTCCCTTTTTGATAGCTTCCACATTTTCTTGGATTCTTGCATCATCCTTTTGAGCATTCTTTAACCTTTCCAAAAGAGATGGTTGAGCAATCATTTGTGAAAGGATTGATGATGTTCCCTTCTTTATGATTCCCACGTCCATCTTCATCAAGTCTAAGAAGATTGGATCCTTCTCAATTCTCATCATTGATAGAATTGCTGGATCCTTTCTACTTAGGGCATTCGCCACCTTGTTCGCCTTCCCAGGGTGGTAATGTATTGAACAGTCATAATCCTTGATGAGCTCTATCCATCTTCTCGGGCGCATATTAAGCTCTTTCTGTGTGAATATATATTTAAAACTTTTGTGGTCAGTATATATCTCACATTTCTCTCCATAGAGATAATGCCGCCAGATTTTCAAGGCAATGATCACCGCCGCCAACTCCAGATCATGCGTTGGATAGTTTCTCTCATGGATTTTCAACTGCCTTGAGGCATAGGATATCACTTTATCATTCTGCATCAGCACACATCCTAAGCCCTTCTTCGAAGCATCACTGAATACCACAAAATGCTCCCCACTTGTGGGTAAAGGGAGCACAGGTGCAGTGATAAGCCTCCTTTTCAACTCCTTGAAGCTTTCTTCGCATTCATCACTCCAAGAAAACTTTACTCCCTTTCGAGTTAGCTTGGTAAGAGGGTTGGACAATCGTGAGAAGTTTCTCACAAATCGTTGATAATATCCAGCTAACCCCAAGAAGTTACGGATATCAGTTACCGATGTTGGCCTCGGCCATCCCTCAATTGCATCTGTTTTGGAGGGGTCCACAGATATCCCTTTGCTTGTGATGATATGGCCCAAGAATGAGACCTCCTTCAACCAGAACTCACACTTGCTGTACTTGGCATAGAGCTTCTCCTTGCGCAATGTCTCCAGTACAGTTCTTAAATGCTCCTCATGGTCCTCCTTGGTTTTGGAGTATATTAGAATATCATCTATAAAGACTACCACAAATTTATCTAGGTTAAAGACTCTATTCATCAAGTCCATGAATATTCTTGGAGAATTGGTGAGTCCAAAAGGCATTACTATGAATTCATAGTGCCCGTACCTTGTACGAAAAGCAGTCTTGGGGATATCTTCCTTCTTCACCCTTACTTGATAATATCCCGACCGCAAGTCGACCTTGGAGAAGTATTGTGCTCCACGCAGCTGATCAAACAAGTCATCGATTCTTGGGAGAGGATACTTGTTCTTTATCGTGATTTTGTTAAGTTCACGATAATCGATGCAAAGCCGCATTGACCCATCCTTCTTCTTGACGAAGATGACTGGTGCACCCCATGGTGATGCACATGGGCGTATAAACCCTTTATCCAGATTCTCCTGTAGTTGTTTCTTCAGCTCTTCAAGCTCAACAACAGCCATTCTATATGGAGTCTTGGATATTGGTAGCGCCCCAGGTATAAGTTCAATTGAGAACTCAACATCTCTTCTTAGAGGAAGACCAGGAAGTTCCTCGGGAAATACTTCAGCGAATTCCCTCACAATAGGCATTTCTTCAAGGGTGGTTTCTTCCTTGGACTCAATCATCTGAGCCAAATATCCGTGCTCATAAGGCAGTAATATCTATGCTTGAGATGATGGAGCTAAAGGAGATTCATCTTCCTCCTGACACTTGTAAAGAATCGGGGGTCGATTCTCCATATGGAGTGTGATTTCCCTCTCCCGACAATTTATGTTGGCTCTATATAAGGAAAGCCAATCCATGCCAAGAATTGCATCAAATTCCACCAAAGGGAGTATGACGAGGTTCGCCGGGAAATTCAATCCACAGATTATAACAGGGGAGGATTTATACTCATGGGATGCAATGATTGCCCCATTTGCCGTAATCACCGACATCTTTACTTCCATGATTTGTGGTGGTGCAGGGATTGTTCTACTAAACTTTTGAGATATAAAAGAATGCGTATAACCTGAATCAAAAAGTACGTTCGCTATTCTTGAATGAATAACTAGCGTACCTGTCACCACTTCGTTGTCGGGGTTCACTTCGGCAGAAGTGATGGAAAAAGATCTTCCTTGCTGTCTTGGAGGTTGTTGATTGCCTCCGATAACCCTTGGATTAGGGCACTGATTCGCAAAATGACCCGTTTCTTTGCATTTGATGCATTGAACAACGCGTTGAGGTTCGAACGGAGCGTTCCTCCCCTCCGTCGCATCCGTGGGTCCTTCTTGCTGACAGTTAACAGCTAGGTGCCCTTCTCTTCCACACTTGAAGCATTTTCTTGTCCCCCTAAGGCAACTTCCAGGGTGCTTCTTTCCACACTTTTGGCAAGTGGGGTGATGAAATTTCTTAGCGCCGTTGGATTTATCCATCGGACCACCAGCATTGAAGTCCACCTTCCGCTTCTTGTCCCCATGATACCCCTGTGATTCTACGATCTCCATTTAATCCTTGAGGGCACATCGGACAATTTCCTCATAGCTGTCGAAGTCGCGGATCGCTAATGCTTTCCGCAAGCTAGGCTTCAGCCCACCAAAGAAGCGGTCAACCTTGCATTCGGGGGTAACGACAAAGCCGGACGCGTATCGTGCAAGCCTTGTGAAGTTTGCCTCGTACGCTCCCACAGATTCCTCATCTTTCTGCTTGAGGGAAAGGAAGTCCCTTTCCATCTTAAGACGGAGGGTGCGTGGAAAATATTTATCAAAAAACATCTTCCGGAATACCTTCCATTCCAAAGCCTCGATCTCCTCCTCAGGCTTCGTATTTTTGATCAACGTCCACCATTGATCAGCTTCACCCTCCATACGATAAGCCTCCAGGAGAAACTTCTCTTTTTCAGAGCATTGGAGGATGGAGAATATCTTTTCAATGGAGTTGATCCATTGTTCAGCAATCGTGGGATCGGATGATCCACTAAAAGTAGGAGGCCTTTGTCTCATGAAGCTTTCAATAGCGACTTGTTCTTTCTTAGGGGGGGTTGAACGTTCCTCTTGACCAATGTTTCTATTCAAAACTTGAGTTAGCTGAGAGAGAAGCGTGACAAAGTTCGCGATTCCCGCTCCCATTGGATTGGGCATCTCATAAGTACAATCATCACACTGATCTTCACAACGGTTATTAGCCCGAGTTCTCCTATTACCGGCCATTGGCTGTAATAAAAGGAAAGTTAGGGGTAACACATAAAGGGTAATCCAAAGACAAAAGTTGATGACTTATAAATAAACTTTAATCTCTTTAACTCATGAGTCTATAGGATTCAATCCAGGCTTTTCATGATCTTCGTTCTAACAAATATTCTTAGGGTCATTTTTCCCTTAATAAGGGTTCATACTAAGATTGTGAATTTATCAAAACATATCCCCCGGGAGTGTCGTAACCAAGAGTGCAGCAAGGCCCGTTGTCATGCACCAGTTCCCGTTCGAGTCTAGCTCAAAGCGGTGTTTTCGGGTTTTACCCCTAGGATACATCTGTGCCAGAGCCGCCTCTACCTGCTCGTATCCAGACAGGGATGTATTTGTTTGATAAACCACTTACTCAGTATTTACCAAAACATAGGGATGTTTTTAATATGCATAGTCTTGTATCTAAGGCTTTACTAGGGTTTCCTAATCCCAAAAATAACTAAACCTGTCCTCTGATACCAACTATGACAACCCTGCTTTTATTGCAACTCAAACATGCTTTATTACATAAAACTTCACTTGATACAACAAAGAAGATCGAGAGGTTTAGTGTCTTTGGGGCTTAGGATCATTACATAAAAACTTTAAACTTGAAATACAACATCCTTATTGAAAACTTCCTTTACATGACCACTACATTCCTTCGTACTTAGCATTGCATGGGATAACCTGAGGACATGCATAAGAAAAGGGTGATCTATAAAGCCAAGTAAGGGAGTACATAATGAATAACATGAGGAGTAAAATACATGTTAGGCAATAGGCATATCAATAGAGACATGAACATAAAGGCATGATAAAGCATGATAATCATAACATGTAAATGTGGCAACAACACTTAACATTGAATTAGCATGAGCCAAGGCTCATTGCACATGGAGCATGAGTAAACCCTCATTGCACTTGAAGCATGAGTAAACCCTCGTTGCACTTGAATTACCATGAGTCAACACTCATTGCACATGAAGTATCATGATACTTTACTTTAACCAATGCATTGGAGCGCTATAAAGGGTGCACTCTTCTTAAACATTTCATTTCATGCATAAGTGTGCCACATGGATCATAAAACATGGATTCATAAAACATAATCATTTCTCCCACGATAAAGGAATGTGGAATTCATACATGAAACTTTACAATCAATATGTATATGTGCATAAAGGTGAATACCCTTGATGGATAAATGGGCATGGTATTCACTACACAAAGACATTGGCTTAGAAAATCGGTGCGATTTCGGCAGCGTAACGGCGTGACATAAGAATTCATAAAAAAGGTTGATGAGAGAGAAAGGGGTTCCTAATCATATTTAAATGTAATGTACAGTAAGGAGATCATATATATACATGTCCCAACAATAGAAATGGAATTTAGATTCATGATACAAAAGTATTGCTTGAATGTAAAAGAAGAGAGAGAAGTTCCTTTCGGAATTTCGGCATAGTAACGGGTGTACATGGGAGGCATTTAATGAGAGAGAAAGGGTTCTCCCATCATTCAAACAATAAGAGGACAGTATGGGGGAGGTGAGAAACCATACCCCAACATTCATAATTGAAATAAAAAGGGCAATACAACTTAAAGAAAATTGACAAAAAAAGAGAAAGAAAGAAAACCCCTTACTTGGAAGTGTGCTTCCAAAGGCTAGAGAGAGGCTTGTGAGAGGCTTCTTGGGAGCTTGGGGCACCTTGGGAGGATTCTAGAGAGAGTAGGGAAGAGGTTGGACGAACTTCAAAGGCTTTGAGTGAGGAGGTAGTGGGAGCTTGGGTGGGTTTATATAGGAAAGGTGAGAGAATTCTTTATTATTTAGGTTTGGGACCACTTATATTAAAATAATCCAAACCACAAACCATCCCATGGTATTTGCCCATGGTTTCTGGAAAAGGAAAGAGGAAAACAATATTTTACAAGTCCAAGGTCCGAACTTATTAAAAAATTAGGGTTGCTTATGTGGAGGTGAGTCACACTCCCATGGAAATTAATTTAAAAAGGCAAAGTGTTGAATAAGTCTTGAGGGCTCCATTAATGCTTTGAAAAGTGAGTCAAACAAACCCAAAACCTCATTATTTTAATGATAAAACACATATTGGCCGAACATAAGGATTATGGTATTTTATTACATCACCATTGGGTCATTATGATGTCATAAAACACATTATATATTTAAATGGTATTTAATTTTTACCCAAAAATTTGACTGTCTCAGAAAATTATGAAAAATTCACCGTTGGATAATTTCGACGTCCTGATTCCAAAAATAATATTTATTTTATCTAAATAATTTTCTAAATATGTGAATTTTCACTTTTAAAATAAAAACCGACATTTATAAAAATATTCACGGGTTTTGACAGAAATGGATTTCAAACCTTAATAAAAATTTTAATTGCATTCATAAAATTATAAGATCATTTATATTTAATAAAATTTAATTTAATATTAATAATAATATTTTATTAAAATATTATTTAATTCAAAAATCCTTTAATTTAATAAAATATAATTCTTAATTAAATAATAACTAAAAACATCATTTGTACTTTAAAAACTAATTACAATGCATCAAAAATGACTAGAAATTATATTTATTATTATATACAAAAAATAATGTACATGAACATGGTGCTACTTATTTGTTACATAACCCCTTAAAATAGCCGCATAAGACCTAAGGGTAAGGTGTGCGATGGTGACAGACTCTTGGGGTTGCTCGGATAACATTGCTCGAGTGGTAATCTCTATCAACTTCCATTTGTCCCGTAGACGATCACATTCGAGCTTGACTTGATGAAGCTCAGCTTGGGCTTGGTCATGGGCAAAGCCCAAAGACGCCACCTCCTTTCCGAGCTCCGACAAATGGGCTTCGTAAGGGGCAATTCTATTGGATGAGGCCATCGCTTCCTTTGTCTGAGTTGAAAATTGGTTCGTTAAAGCCTTATATTTAAACTACCCAGATGATCACTGTTCAACGGCTATAAAAGTAACGGTCACAAATCATAAAGTAAAACTAAAAAAGTTGACATCTTATAAAAACATAAAGAAACATTTAACTGGATCAAGAGGGATTTTCCATTAATGAAATTTTGGGTCGTTACACCACCTCTATATTATGACATTGTGTATTGTACCCTTCATCAATGTAGTAATGTGAAACTCCCTTATTTAACCTTTTCAAGACCCACACAACATGAGTCGAAACAACATGGCGTAGAGACCCAGCCTATCAGCTAAGAGATGAATATCTATAAGATTATGATCCCTCCTTGGATAGATTTTTTCCAAAACCCCACCACATCATTTAAATTTTTATGTCTTATAAAAACTTCAATAGCCCTAGAATAATAGTAGGGATCCACTTTACTTAACCATGCATGAAATCCCATCAATTTCTTGCATAATCATAATGACCAATTAATTTGAGGTGTCTCCTACTTATAGGAATGGTAAACTAATTCTCATTGGCCTCGGCAACACCATGATTGAACTGATCACCTTAGTTTGTTTTAGAAGATCCTCAATAGGTCTTCCTAATTCAATATTCATTGATTAAATCATTTTGTCTTTTATGTACACAATCAATATTTGAACTACAAATGTGGAATCAGATTCCCTAATGTTTTATCATTCTATAAAACCGTCCTCATAAAATTTTCCATGGCCCAAGAAAATTATTTGGGAATCCATGTACTTGAGTATGGACGTAACCCTCCTCGGTTAAGTCATAAGGATTCTAATCTACCAACTAGATTAGTATCCTCCTTGTATAAAAGGTAATATAATAATTGGGAGACTTGGTGATACCACAATGGAACTCAATATTGTAGGGTGTTTCAGGACATCCCTGGTATGTATTCCCCATTTTTCTCAAGAGCCCCTCAAGTACTATGGTAGAACACACCTCTTTTTTGGTGTCTACAGACATCCCTAGCATGTATTAACCATTCTATATTAATCATCCATATCCTAGTAATACGAATTTAAACAGAATATAATTCATATTTTGTAACCATATGATGTCAAACTAGATGGTATGTTTCCTCCCAAAAAGATATTAAACTACATAGTACATTTCCTTACAACATTATGTTAAATGACATGGTTGATTTACTTACCACATGAAAATAGAATAAATAAATAACATTAATTAGTGAACTTATATTATTATTAATAGAAAGGTTTGGATGGAAGACATTAAAATATATAACAAAAATTTTACAGTTTTGAAGAACCTAAAAACTAATTAAATTATATGAAATACTAACGAGGTAGAAAACAAGAAAAAAGAAACCTTGGTAAATGTCCAGTATTAACATGATAGACATGCACTTTGTGTGGTCCAAGAAATTTATAGCACTAATAAATTGAAATACATAAAACTTATCTGGTTAAAACTCATAAGAGGGAGGTTTTAGTAAAAATAAATTTCACTCCTAATAAGCTTTCCCCTATGTTATTCCTATGAAAAATATTGGGAAATATAAAAATAAATTGATATAAATCCTATTGAGAAAACCGGTACCCCCAAGAAAAAATTATGTTTTGCTGCCCATGACCACTAACCTTGGAAAAAAAATAGAAAACTCTCACCCCATGAAATTTTTATTTCCCAAATTATCCTTTTTAAACTAGGTGATTTATGAAAAATGTAGAAGGTACATCAATGTGGAATCTTATGCCAGTATGATTTGATGAGAATTATTCACACAAAAATTATTTTGACTCATAAATTCATGTATGAGTGTTTTGGTTTATTTTGTATTATAAAATTGATGGGTATCATGGGTGATTTATGTAAAATCTGGTCAATTAAATATTATAAATATCATAAATGAAAAAATATGGAAAATGATATATAATGTTCATAATATTTTTTATTCCTAAGATGAACAAAATATCAACATTTGAAAGACTCTACAATTATTCTATCAAAAACAAACAAATATGTGATCAATCTCTAACAAAATTAAATAGGCATAAAATTCGATATTTTGAAGATTCTTTTCATAACTATGAATTGAGAAGTGATGTGTCCTACACATATCTTTATGTATTGTTTCTCAAAAATAAGATTATTGAGGAAAAAGTACTTCTCCTAAATTCATTTTGAGTATCCTCTAAAAATGATGATGACACTAGAAGATCATAGATTGGGATAGCTATTATCTTATCCTATTTTTCAATCTGTAGGGAAATATCATCAATCAAGGCATGAACCTAATATATTATCTAATTTATTTATTCCATTACTTTCTATTATTCCCTTATTAACTGGTTCAGAGAACCTTCACCATTAAAAATGTGCAGGTCATTATTACTATCAATCTATTATCCCTAAATTAGGATGATTTGTAGCATGATATGATCTAATGGTTGGCGGCCAATGTCGCATACCCCTCGGTCATGAAAGATATAGTGAATGAATAATTATTTTTCACAAAGAATATCTTTGTGGGTCTCAATGATCAAGGTATAAATCTATTCTCATATTATCCAGCATTGTGATTAATCCTATGTAACTTTAGGGCATGAACGTTAGAATACGGAATTGTTTGATGAGATGAAAAGAAATAAAAAGAGCATGTTTCATGTGATCTTCTCACAAATGATGTGTCATACATAACTGCTATTGACTGACCTTCTTCATTGACAATGTCTATCTCACTAGTGGTATGATCATCTAGAGGACAAAAAAGATTCCTCGGAGACTCTCTCATGTATAGAATAAACTCCACTGTTTCTATATATAATGGGATCAATGATGCATATGGTTTTTAACCAAGAGGAAAAAATTGTTTAGTACACAACTAGAGTAGGCTTCAACCCAATAATGGTTACAATAATAGGATATTATGACTGGAGTTCTTGTAGGAGGAAGAATAATTTTATTGTTTGTGTTTTCATGCACCAATATTATCCAAATTTTGTGGAAAATCCTAGAATGTAGTTATTCCTACACAATAGCTGAGGGTTGATGAGAAAACCTTATAATACATCTATATTGGAGGGTGAAATGATAAGGTGTATGTGGCTTGTATTTAACCATATCCTCTAAATTGGACATAATAAACTCACCGTAAATATAGATCTAATATGACATGTCATCAAGTGTTCCATTAATATTATCAATAATCGCCCCGATCTGTGTAGGATAACTCAAGAAATTTAAATTATTAGGTTGTATCAACATGTCAATGAACACATCGAGGCCTAGCGGGGTCGACTCAACCAATAAATATTCAAAAATTCTAATATGGAATAAGTGATAGGTATTCTAGTGGTGTTATGGTATTTATAATAGTGGCAATTATCTCATATCTAGCTAAATAAGAACCTAAAGGGTATGCTACTACTATATGAGTTTATTCCATAGTAGATATGGCCTAGGTTTTGGTATAGTTAACAAATATTCTATATGTGTAACATAACAAGTTAGTAATGAATAATAGATAATTTTATCTATGTCTATTAGTGAATTAGATAGTGTTTTAGAGGCTTCAAATGAGAATAAATCCAATCTTAACCATAGAATACACTAATATTTTTAAAAGATTGTTTTATGACCTTTTGATGGAAAAACATTTTTAATTCTATCTATTGACAATTTTATAAGCTATGTTTGTCAAAATAAATTTATTATTTATGATTGGGACATCAAAATTTACATTGTGTGAATTTTTGGTATTTTTCCGATAAAGTTCATTTTTTAATTAATAGTGAAAAATGTTGTATTTTAATTCAAAACCTCTTTTTAATCTAATTTATTAATATGATTAGATTATCTTTTGAATTGTTTTTGAAGTGAAATTAGAATTTATTTTTACCTTTTAATTCAATGGTGGTCATTGGAATCAATTTCACTTTGAAATTGTACTTAAACTGGTGTCAATCTTTTGATACTTATTGTTTCATAAAAACACGCTATTTGTCATGACAACGGGAATTAATTATTAAATTAATTAATGTAACTTATATGATTTGAATTTTTTAAAATAGACATCATTTTTGAATTCATAATATCAAATATAGCTTAGGGTGAAGTTTTGGTATTTTTATGAAAAACATCAATTTTTGATGAATAGTGAAACCACTAAGTGGTAGTTAAAAAAACTGATTTTTCATTTAAATGAAACTTTGCCACTTCTGGGATTTGATTTTCAAAAATCCGACATATAAGGTTGTCATTATGAAGTAAAATGTGGTTCAATGAGATTAAAATAATTTTTTGGTGAATAGTAACTTTTAAGTTTTTAATCGCGATTAGAGGTAATTAGTGCAATTTAAGGCAAAAATGATATTATAATAAAATGAAAATACCTAGAAACATGTCCTACCATTATTGGACGTTCCATGTCCGACCAAGAAAATCCATGGGTCAACTTTGGGACCCCATGGAGCCACATTGGTAGGAAAATGACATTAATATCTTTTTATTTAATGTTAAAATTTAAATGACACAAACACGAGTTGTTTTACTAAAATAATTTTTAAATGGGGTTATAAAAGTCATAATTTTGACTATAAATATTCTTTAGAAACCTAAAAAGACTTCCTACATCATTATAATTTTTTTATAATTTTTAGACATTATATAAATTAAAATATTTATGACATCATGATGATGCAGCGATTACCTCATTAATAAAGGATTCAAATAAAATGAAAAGATAATGTAAAATATATGACCTAAACATGTCAAAAACCGATTGGATGGGTGGATTTCGAACCCTTATCACCAAAAAATCGAATTATATTAATGTGTTACCTTTTGAATCCGAAACTCATTTTAAAATAAAGTAATATTCCCTTACTTTCCAAGAGTGCCCCTCCTCTCCTCTTATAAAAGTCCCCCACCTCGACCTCCTTACCCACACTTCCAAAGCCTTTGGCTAGGCCAACCCCTGACCATTTTGTCTCTCCTCTTCCCCCGCTTAATCCTTGAAGCCTCACATTGGGCAGAAGTCTTCCCAAGGAAGCCTTTCAGCTCAAACCAAAGGGAGTTACCCGATTTTAAGGTAATGTCTTCACTTGTGTTCTTTTGTTTTATTTTGCTTCTCCAACCCCCTAAACTCTTTTTATTTATTTCTTTTGTAACAACACCAGAATCTTCAATATACTATGATGTTTTTAAAAGAAGTATTTGAGCTACACTTACACACACCTACATCTAATGTTTAAAGAACATAATGTTTCCGTGGATGGCGAATTTCTGCCTCCCGAAACGATGATTGTTCAACATTATTTTAACACCTTCAAAGGTGGCCATTAAGATGACACTATATTTATATATGATATATAATATATTTAGGTTTTCCTCAAGCTTTTGTATTTTTCATTTTGGTAATACCTTTATGGTTTCCATTATGGGTAAACGCGATATCTTCATTTAAGGAAGTGCGGACTACCGCCCCCTCAAAGTGATTTGATTCGTTAATACCATATGTGGGATGTATAAAGGACGGAGTTATGATATTATATATGATATTACAGTAGCATTTTAATATAGATTTATATCATTATGATTCCATTTCATAAAATACGAAATAGAAATGGAAGCAGCATTCATTCGTACGTACGGCTTACCGTCTCCATGAACGGTGCATTTCATTTATTACCTCTAAATGTAATATAATATTATAAATGCATGAATTTACGGGATATATGATATCTACATCATGAATACCATTCTGGATATAATGTATACATGAAAAACTTGTAATAATAAAGGGTTTATTTTTGACTCAAGTACCAATGATCGTTAAAACGACCGTTATTAACTTAAATAATTACAGTGTTCATGACATGGAAATAAGTGATATAAAAGGAATAATGAACATGAAAAATGTTCTTAAACAAGTAGAAATTAACTCATGTTTGTTATTCAGGAGACTAAAGAACGAACGAGTCACGTCGGACCTGAGGTATGGGACTTCATCTCAATCCCCTATCATTGAGGCATATTTTATTTTATACACAACCTTATTTAATACGGTGTATAAACCCATTTGACTTTTATGTTTATTAAAAAGGAATATTTTTTATACGAAGCGTTTACTAAATGACAAACGGGAATTTTTTTGTCGTACGTATGCAGCGATAACGGCTTCTCCGCCGCTGTGACCATTATTTGATTTTCGGCTTCCTCTACAAGCCATAACTTTTTTTAAAGAAAAATTAATACCATGTTTTACTTTTCTTTTATTTTGGTATTGAAAATGGTTTTCATAATGTTTTTATATCAATGTGTTTTATTGATATCTTCTGATTGAAATGTGGAAATGTTATGTTTCATTTATTCATGTTTTATGTGATACGATTATGTTGAGGTTCTTGGGCATTATTATGAAGACGGGTGGTTCCGTGATAAACTAAGGGCGGGTGAGCCTGATATAGCTCTCCAATGCATTGGGTAACGCAAAGGAGTGAAACATTAAGGTTTCTCCGAAGAGATTTAGGGAATATACTATGATGGGAATTCCAAACGTAACCAAGATGGTTACTCCCTATGTAAGAATGTTATGAATGCCTCAAGTTACCTTTATGTCTTATGATTTCTATGATGTATTCATGATTTGATGAGGTATGTTAAAGTGCCTATGTTTTATGGGTAAAGTATGATTTCATTCTTATGTATATATGAACTCATGTTGCCTTTCCATATTTTTATAACCCTTACTGAGCTTTTTATGCTCATCCCAAGTTTTTTGAAATGTTTTTCACAGGACAAGGGAAAGGTACATGATATGATGACAGTGTCAAGGAAGTGTCAAGAAAGAATCCATGTTTTATTTTAAATATGTTTCCATTGATGGGAAAAATGAATATTATCTTTTATGTAACCACTTTTCTTAAATGTGGAATGTAATACATTTTTTATGATCTAATTCTCTAAAACTCTAAACCTGAAAAGATCCTCAAGGTGTATTCTTGAAATATCTCAAGATTAAGTAATGTTTAAGGTCGGGGCCTTATAGTTGGTATCAGATGTCTGTTTAGATAACTTTAGGAGTTAGAATCCTATTAAATGATTATCCAAAAATATTTTTTTTGAAATGATATAGCATTTGAAGATTACCATGTTGCTTCTTCTAAGACATGTCTTTTCAGAGTGGTTTTCCGCAGAGGAAATAGGGAAGTAGTGCTAGGAAGGCATACAGAAGGAAATAACCTTCCGAATCAGCATCCTGAGATGGTTGGACTTGGAACTGAACAGTTTGTTGCAGTACTGGCATAGTTGACTCATGCGATAAATGGTGGTGGTACCCATACACGAGATCAGCCAGATCAACCGCAGGGGAACATGTTAGTGGTGGAACATTTCATGGGGCAACACCCCCCATCATTCAGAGGATCATCTGACCCTGTGTTAGCTAAAGGGTGGATTAAAGCACTGGAGAAGATTTTTGATGTCATGGGGTGTTCAGACAATCAAAAGGTTAGTCTTTCTATTTACCGTTTGGAGGGTGAGGTAGATCAGTGGTGGTCGATGGTTAAAAATATCAGGGATGCTGATTAGATTGATGATCTTGACTGGGATGAATTCAATGGTATGATTCTTGAGAAATATTTTCCTAAGGTTGTTCAACTTTGTATGGAAAAACAATTTTTGGAATTGAGGCAAGAGGAAGACTCAGTGGCTGCCTATGAAGAGAGGTTCACACGATTGGCAAGGTATGCTCCAAATTTTATCTCAGACCTTGATAGTAAAGTCAATCATTTTTACTCAGGATTAAAACCCAAATATTAAAGGGAATTAGCTTCTTGTGAGTTTAAAAGTTATTAAAATATTTTTCTATGTGCTGAGAAGGTGGAAATGGAGTTTGCTGATGAACAAGTGTTCTATAAAAACCAATAGAAGAAGAGACCGAGGTAGCAGGAGAAAGGGAAGAATTCTTCAAAAAAGTCTGATGGTAAGAAAACTAAGTTTCCAGTTTGTGATAAATGTGGTAAAAGGCATGTTGGGGAATGTCTTCTGAATTCTGGAAAGTGCTACCGATGTGGTAATATGGGACATAAGGCTCGTGATTGAACTAAAAAAGATTAAGGTGATGGTAAGTCCAAATTTGATTTATAGTTCGTGAAATGTTTTAAGTGCAATGATATGGGTCACTATTCAAATGAGTGTCCGATAAGAGATTGAGTGATCGGAAGCAGTTATACTACAATCATAAAGGGGCGGTGAAATCCATTGCAACTACTTCAGCAGATTTCGAGCCATCAAATGAAGTTGTATCAGGTACATTGTTTGTTTTTTCAGATTATTCCAGTGTGTTGTTTGATTCGGGGTCCACACATTCTTTCATCTCTGAAACCTTTTCTAGTAAAATGGGAATACCATCTCAATAAATGACTCCTGAACTTGTGGTAAAAACACATGGGGGAAATGTTGAGGCAAAAAGAATTTATAAGAATCTTCCTATCCTTATCTGTGGAAATAACCTACTTGAAAACCTTATTGTTCTACCTTATGTAGAGTTTGATGTTATCCTGGGTATGGATTGGCTCTCTATTTACCATGCTAAGATTGACTGTAGAGCTAAAAAAGATTATTTTCAGAAAGACTTTCAGTTTGTGTACAAGAATTAACCCTTACTGTTGATAACTTATCAAGAGTCCGAGAAACTTGTAAAAGATGGAAATGAATGTTACCTTGCACATATTGTTGAAAACAAGGGAACTGTTCAGATTAATGATGTGCCA
The DNA here is from genome assembly GCA_963277665.1 of Viscum album. Classification (NCBI taxonomy): domain Eukaryota; kingdom Viridiplantae; phylum Streptophyta; class Magnoliopsida; order Santalales; family Viscaceae; genus Viscum; species Viscum album. The sequence goes on along the minus strand of OY728139.1, from coordinate 522,246,887 downwards.
GTGGTAAATGAGTATCCTGATGTTTTTCCTGATGTGTTTCCTGGAATAATACCAGATCGAGAAGTTGAATTTACTGTTGAATTAGTTCCTGATGCTATGCCAATTTCAAAACCCCCTTATCGAATGGCTCAAATTGAACTTTTAGAGTTGAAGGAGAAATTGCAATATTTATTAGAGAAAGGTTTCATTCGACCTAGCACATCACCTTGGGGTGCTCCTGTTTTATTTGTTAAAATGAAAGATGGTTCTATGAGACTTTGCATTGATTATTGATCCTTGAATAACATCACTGTTAAGAACAAATATCATTTGCCTCATACAGATGATTTGTTTGATCAGCTCCAGGGAGCTCAGTTTTTTTCAAAGATTGACCTGAGATCGGGGTACCATCAGCTGAAGGTAAAGGAAGCAGATGTTCTAAAGACTGTGTTTCGCACAGGATATGGCCATTATGAATTTGTAGTAATGCCTTTTGGTCTAACCAATGCACCTGCTGTATTCATGGACTTAATGAATAGAATTTTCCATGAGTTCTTAGATAAGATTGTGGTGGTTTTCATTGATGATATTTTGGCGTTTTCTAAAAGTAATGAGGAGAATGAAAGACATTTAAGGGTTAATTTGCAAACCTTAAAAGAAAAGAAATTATATGGGAAATTCAGCAAATGTGAGTTTTGGTTGCAACAAATTTCTTTCCTTGGTCACATTGTTTCTAAAGATGGGATAATCGTTGATCCTGCAAAAACAAAGGTTGTTGAAGAATGTCCAAGACCCACAAATGTAACAGAGATTCATAGTTTCTTTGGTTTGGTAGGCTATTACCGAAGGTTTGTTAGAAATTTTTCATGGTTATCTTGTCCAATGACTAAGATAACTCGGAAGGGTGTTATGTTTATCTGGACAAAAGAATGTGATGATTGATTTCAGGAATTGAAAAGAAGATTGGTGAATGCTCCAGTTTTGGCACTACCTTCCAGGAAAGGGGAGTTTGTTATCTATAGTGATGCTTCATTGAAAGGACTTGGTTGTGTCCTAATGCAGAATGATTAGGTAATTTCTTATGCTTCACGATAGTTGAAAACTCATGAGGTAAATTTCCCTACACATGATTTGGAATTAGTTGCTGTTGTTTTCGCTTTAAAAATTTGGAGGCATCATTTGTATGGAGTAAAGTGTGAAATATACACTGATCAAAAAAATTTAAAGTATATATATTCACTCAGAAAGAATTGAACATGAGATAGAAGAGATGTCTAGAATTAATCAAGGATTATGATTGTACAATTCATTACCATCTGGGAAAAGCAAATAAAGTGGCTGATGCTTTGAGTCGAAAAAGTAATGCTTTATTAGAAATGTGGCGTTTGGAACGTGATCCTTTGGTTAAGGATTTGATGAACATTGGCATAGAAGTTGTTGGTGCAGGATGTTCTTCTGTTTTGTTTCATGTATCAGTGAAATCTTCTCTATCAGACAGAATCAAGCAAGAACAGAAGCAAGATAGTGAGTTGCAGAAAAAGGTAGAGCTGGTTCAGAAAGGTAAGTTGCCTGAATTCAACATTGATAATGATTGCGTTTTGATATTTGGGAAGATATTTTGTGTTCCTTGTGATTCACAGTTGAAGGGAGAGTTGTTATGTGAAGCTCATAGATCTCCATTTTCAGTTCATCATGGCAGTACTATGATGTACAGAGATCTGTGGGAGTATTACTAGTGGGATGGAATGAAAATAGATATTTCTGATTTTACTGTGAAGTGTTTGAAATGTCACTAGGTTATAGAAGTGTGGCAGTTACCGAAAGGGATGCTTCAACCTTTACCAGTGCCAGAGTGGAAATGGGATAATATATCTATGGACTTCGTTGTGGGTTTGCCGAAGACCCCTCGAGGTAATAATGCAATATGTGTTATTGTTGATCGCTTGACAAAATTTTTTCATTTCCTTTCTATACGATATTCTTTTTCCCTTGATCAACTTTCTCATCTGTATCTTAAAGAGATAGTTAGGTTTCATGGAGTTCCCCTCTCCATTGTATCTGACTGTGATCCCTGGTCCACTTCTAACTTTTGGAAAGGCCTTTAGAAGTCGTTGGGTACTGAATTAAACTTTAGTACAGCTTTTCATCCTCAATAAGATGGGCAGTTAGAATGACAATTTCATAAATTGGAGGATATGCTACGTTTTTGCTCTATGGATTATCAGGGAAGTTGGTACCAACATCTTTCTTTGGTTGAATTTTCATATAATAAAAGTTTTAATTCCAGTATGCAGATGGCACCATTTGAGGCGTTATATGGGAAGCGGTGTCGAACTCCATCTTTTTGGGCTGAAGTGGGTGAAAGAAAGCTGATGGGACCAGAATTGGTAGAAGAGTTGGAAAAAAAAGTTCAGCTAATACAGAAACACATGAGAACAGCTCAGAGCAGGCATAAGAGTTATGCGGACAATAGGAGTAAGGATCTATCTTTTGAGGTAGGTGATCATGTTTTTCTCAATTTCTCACCATGGAAAGGTTTCATGTGATTTGGTAAGAATGTAAAACTAAGTCCAAGGTTCATTAGACCATATGAAATTCTAGAGAGTGTTGGATCAGTTGCATACCGGGTGGCTTTACCTCCGATTTTATCTCAGGTACACAATTTTTTTCATGTTTCGATGGTGAGAAAGTACATGCCAAATCCATCTCATGTTTTGATTCCAGAGGTAGTTCAGCTGGAAGAGAACCTATCTTATGAGGAAAAATTGATCCAGATTCTTGACCACAGGGAGAAAGTGTTACGGAATAAGGTGATTAATCACGTAAATGTTTTGTGGAAAAACCACATGATGGAAGAGGCAACATGAGAATCTGAAAATGCAATGAGGGATAAGTACCCCCATTTATTCGATAAGTAAATAAATTGGGGGATGCAATTTTATAAAGGGGGGAAGGATGTAACATCCCAAGTAATTAATGAATAATAGATATTTTTATCTATGTCTATTAGTGAATTAGATAATGTTTTAGAGGCTTAAAATGAGAATAAATCCAATCTTAAGCATGGAATACTCTAATCTTTTTAAAAGATTGTTTTACTGCCTTTTGATGGAAAACCATTTTTAAATCTATCTTTTGACACTTTTATAAGCTATGTTTGTCAAAATAAACTTATTCTTTATGATTGGGACATAAAAATTTACTTTGTGTGAATTTTTGGTATTTTTCCGATAAAGTTCATTTTTAATGAATAGTGAAAAATGTTGTATTTTATTTCAAAACCTCTTTTAAATCTAATTTATTTATATGATTATATTCACTTTTGAATTGATTTTTAAGTGAAATTAGAATATATTTTTACCATTTCATCTAATGGTGGTCATTGGAATCAATTTCACTTTGAAATTGGACATAAACTGGTGTCAATCTTTTGATATTTATTGTTTCATAAAAACACGCTATTTGTCATGACAGCGGGAATTAATTATTAAATTAATTAATGTAACTTATATGATTTTAATTTTGTAAAATAGACCTCATTTTTGAATTCATAATATCAAATATATCTTAGGGTGATGTTTTGGTATTTTTCTAGAAAACATCAATTTTTGATGAATAGTGAAACCACTAAGTGGTAGTTAAAGAAACTGATTTTTTCCTTTAAATGAAACTTTCCCACATCTGTGATTTGATTTTCAAAAATATGACATTCATGGTTGTCATTAAGAAGTAAAATGTGGTTCAATGAGATTAAAATAATTTTTTGGTGAATAGTAACTTTTATGTTTTTAATCACGATTAGAGGTAATTGGAGCAATTTAAGGCAAAAATGATATTATAATAAAATGAAAATACCTAGACACATGTACTACCCTAATTATATGTGTCATGGACGACCAAGAGAAGCCATGGGTCAACTTGGGGACCCCATGGAGCCACTTTGGATGAAAAATGACATTAGTATCTTTTTATTTAATGTTAAAATTAAAATGACACAAACATGAGTTGTTTTACTAAAATAATTTTTAAATGGGGTTATACAAGTCAAAATTTTGACTATAAATATTAATTAGAAAGCCAAAAATATTTAATACATCATGATAATTTTTTTATAATTTTTAGACATTAAATAAATTAAGTGATTTATGACATCATGATGATGCAGCGATTACCTCATTAATAAAGGATTTAAATAAAATGAAAAGATAATGTAAAATCTATGACCTAAACATGTCCAAAACCTATTGGATGGGTGGATTTCGAACCCTTATCACCTTAACAATAAATTATATCAATTTGGGACCTTTTTAATCCGAAACGCATTTTACAATAAAGTAACATTTTTTTACTTTCCAAGAGTTCCCCTCCTCTCCTCTTATAAAAGGCCCCCACCTCTACCTCATTACCCAAACATACAAAGCCTTTGGCTTGTCCAACCCCTTTCTATTTTGTCTCTCCACTTACCTCTATTACTCCTTGAAGCCTAACCTTGGGCAGAAGTCTTCCCAAGGAAGCCTTTGAGCTCAAACCAAAGGGAGTTACCCGATTTTATGGTAATGTCTTCACTTGTGTTCTTTTTTTTAATTTTGCTTCTCCAACCCCCTAAACTCTTTTAATTCATTTCTTTTGTAACAAACCCAGTATCTTACATATACTAAGATGTTTTTATAAGAAGGATTATAGCTACACTTACACACACCTACATCTAATGGTAAAAGAACATACTTTTTCCGTGGATGGTGAATTTTTACCTCCCGAAACGATGATTGTTCATCATTATTTTAACACCTTAAATGGTGGCCATTAAGATGACACTATATTTATATGTGATATATAATATGTTTATGTTTTCAATAAGCTTATGTATTTTTCATTCTGTTCATACCTTTATGGTTTCCATTATGGGTAAATGCGATATCTTTATTTAAGGAAGTGCCGACTACCGCCCCCTCAAAGTGATTTGATTCGTTAATACAATATGTGAGTAATATAAATGATAGAGTTATGATATTATATATGATATTACACTAGAATTGTAATATACCTTTATATAACTATGATTCCATTTCATAAAATACGAAATATAAATGGAAGGAGCGTTCATGCGTACGTACGGCTTACCGTCTCCATGAATGGTGCATTTCATTTCTTACCTCTAAATGTAATATAATATTATAAATTCAAGCATGTAATGTATATATGATATCTACATCATGAATACCATTCTAGATATAATGTATACATGAACAACTTTTAATTATAAAGGGTTTATTTTTTACTCAAGTACTAATGATCGTTAAAACGACCATTATTAGCTTAAATAATTACATAGTGTTCATGACATGGAAATAAGTGATATAAAAAAAATAATTAACTTGAAAAAGGTTCTTAATCAAGTAGAAATTAACTCAGGTTTATTATTCAGGATATTAAAGAACGATCGAGTCAAGTCAGACCCGAGGTATGGGACTTCGTCTCAATATACCATCATTGAGGCATATTTTGTTTTATACACAACCTTATTTTATACGGAGTATAAACCCCTTTTACGTTTACGTTTATTAAAAAGGAATATTTTTTATACGAAGCGTTTACTAAATGACAAAAGGGAATGTTTTTTTCGTACATATGCGGCGACAACGACTTCTCCGCCGCCGTGACCATTATTTGAGTTTCGGCTTCCTCTACAAGCCATACCTTTTTTTTAAAAGAAAAATAAATACCATGTTTTACTTATCTTTTATTTTGGTATTGAAAATGGTTTTCATAATGTTTATATATCAATGTGTTATATTGATATCTTGTGATTTAAAGGTGGAAATGTTATGTTTCCTTTATGCATGTTTTATGTGATACGATTATGTTGAGGTTCTTGGAAATTATTATGAAGATGGGTGGTTCCGTGATAAACTAAGGGCGGGTGTGCCCGATATAGCTCTCCAATGCATTGGGTAACTCGATGGAGTGAAACGTTAAGGTTTCTCCAAAGAGAATTAGGGAATATACTATGATGGGTATTCCAAAAGTAACCAAGAGGGTTACTCCCTATGTAAGAATGTTATGAATGCCTCAAGTTACATTTTATGTCTTATGATTTCTATGATTTATTCATGATTTGATGAGGTATGTTAATGTGCCTATGTTTTATGGGTAAAGTATGATTTCATTCTTATGTATATATGAACTCATGTTTCCTTTCCATATTTTTATAACCCTTACTGAGCTTTTTATGCTCATCCCATGTTTTTTGAAATGTTTTTCACAGGACAAGGGAAAGGTACATGATATGATGATAGTGTCCAGGAAGTTTCATGAATGAATCCATGTTTTATTTTAAATATGTTTCCATTGATGGTAAAAATGAATACAAACTTTTATGTAACCACTTTGCTTAAATGTGGAATGTAATACATGTTTTATGATCTAATTCTCTAAAACTCTACACCTGAAAAGCTCCTCAAGGTGTTTTCTTGAAATATCTCAAGATTAAGTAATCTTTAAGGTCGGGGCCTTATAATATGACTATATTATGAGGCCGTACATATTCAAATTGAGATTAAATCTTAAATTTAACAACTCTATTTCCAAATTATGAGTCTCCGGCCCAGAAAATCCATCTCTTAAAAAATAATGATAAAAACCTATTAGATGAAGACTCAAGGATACCTCTTACCTCAGTCAGTATCCCCATGAGGCATACCCTCTTGCTTTATGGACTGAGCAATATTAGCACAAACTACCATAAACCTATCGAGAAGGGCACCGATGGGGTTATATAACGGTTTCTGTGTCCCATAATAATAATGATTAATATTGATCCAATATAAAAAAAATAAGTGATCATGGATTCAACTTGTAACCTAAATCCTTTAAAATAGTATGAAATTATATATCTAAGGATGACGTTTTTTTGGGTAATACCAAAAATCAATGGCATGAATAATCTTTTCATACATCTCCCCATGTAGAGATATCCCTCCCAAAGAGTAAATGTCTAAGAGGTTGATCCATAACTCACCTAGGACACATAAATGTAATTAATTCTAGGAAAATAATGGGTGATATTCTCTTTGAGAAGTTTTTCATTAATATACATGATAAACTGATAAATCCTTTTAACCTCGTAATGATATATTTTTTATAGTTAGTAGGTGAATTATAATTAGCTCTTCCTAACCTAGGAAATCAATTCTCATTCATTAGAAAAATTACCACCAGATTATAAGTCCCATTTGGAGCTCCAACTAAAACTTAAAATATTCCTGGGTGGGAAAAGTATGCAAGAATAACTTTGATAAATTGGATGGAGGGAAATATTGAAACCATTTGGACTATAAGGGGAGTTCGCCACCATGTATGAAAACCCCTAGAACCATGATACAAACAATTTAAATTTCCTTAGTTTTCATCATTGGAATATATTCAAGGGATGATTACAACCAAAAAATAGAATATTGTACTTGGTTGAGGATATGACAACATTATAAAGCCAACTAAATCCATAAAAATGAACTTAATGTGACAAGGGATAATTTTGATGTTCAAGAGAGATAATCCCCTTTATCGATGCATTTTTAGAAATCATGTGATATAGAGGGTCTATATTTTGATTCCATGTAATCATGTCCATTTGGATGAAAACCTGATAATATTTATGAGAAATGGAATTCATTTATATGAAATCATGAAGTACATTAAAGATAATACATTTAAACATCTCAAAATAGATACATGATTCATAAAAAACTACGAAAATTTCATGAAACCTGATGATTTTTTTGATGTCATGAAATAATACGGGTCTCACAAAACACAAAAACCCTAGAACATCCCATCACTGCCTAACCTGTCATAATACATATGATTGTGAGACTATGATATGGTCATTAAAACCACATAAGGATCAAATTATCACACAACCGAGCCAACAGATCTTGAGGATACTAAAAGACATCCATTTATCCAAGGAGCTAGGTCATGGTTCTAGAAATTACCAATAGTTGGTTCATAATTCATTTGAACATGTACTAAAACAATGAAGTCACGTGATAAAATCTCTAAATGTATCCTTGTGATGTGTTCTGGAAATCATTTTTTGTAGTGGGGTATTGAGAAACAAATATTAGGGAAAGTTATTAGGAATTAGTCACACAAAATAATCAATGGCATTGGACCTGGATTTTGAAGTCACATGTGAAATAAGCCACCCCTACTCCCATAATTATAGGATATTTCATAGATTACCAATGGTCTCCTAGAAGACCAAGCATCATCCTAGACACCAACCATTAGAATCCCAAATGACACCTTCTAGGTGTTTAATTTCCATATAACTGAGTCATTATCTTTGGAGATAACACTCTCGAGGAGAAGAATTTTTTTATTATCACTAAATTTTCATTGACAAATATCGAGTTTAAGAAATACCTGAATCATTTGTATTATTTTTTCCATAAAATAATGAAAGTAATAAGGCATATTATTGGTGGGTGAATAATACATATCACATAACCTTATAAAGGATACATGATTTCATGACTATAGAAAGGTGATGAAAAGGGTCCTTGAACTATGAATAATCTAATAATTAATACTCGAATCCCCTATGAAAAACCATATTATACTTGTGATTGTGTCCAAACAAGTGCATCACATATTGTAGAGGCTGCAATAAAATTTCCTCTTATTAGGCATCCTGTCAATTTATAGATGATGAAAAATCATCCATATACCCTTATAAAATAATGACAGATTATGATGGAAGAATCATGAATGGGAGATTTACATTGACCTTTTTGAGACATATTTATGCAATTAGAAATACCACATAGACCCCCCTAGAGACATGTCATCATTTTCAGATGGGATCATGTTGGTTGTCACCTTCTTTATAAAAATGACCTCAAATATGTCCATTTGATTATGTGATACTCCTTTGGATCATTATATAGGTGGAGGGATTTTTTTTGAGAATTATCTTTCACCATTTTAAGATCCATCATTGATCACATGATGCATTGAAAATGGGTAGAGAATCTGTTTATGACAATTATTTCATGCTGTCACGAGATCCCTAAACAGTAATGCGATGAGATGTTGAAAAAATAATGGGGAATTGGTAGAGGTTTTCTAAAACAAGGAATAAAAAATTTGAAATATGCATAAGCCTATCTTGAAGGGAATACTTGTTTATTTTCATGAGAGGGTGTTATTTGCCTCATGTGATTGTCGTTCATCACGTAAGCATCCTTATTACAAGCTAACATGATCTCATGAGATGCACGTGACAAGCTGTACTGATAATATAAAAGGCCTCCAAAAGTACATCTTGATCTTGTGAAAGGCATTTTAAAATCCATATTAGTCACATGATGGACCCATACAAACCATATATAATCATAAGGAATAATTTTTTTAGGATCCTTGATCCCATACAGGCTATCAGACATACCAATTCAATAGCACAAAGTCTTTTTGACATGTGGACATTATTATGAGAAATCCCTTTGATAATCCAAGTCCCAGTAGATATGGAATTGAAATAGTGTTCTTAATGTTTCTTTACATCTTTTGACACCAATGATGACCCATGTGGGAACATGTGAATCATGTCATGTGGTAATCTTTCCACCGACTCAGTCTCATACCTATGATATATGTACCACAAATGTTATCATATAACTGGGGTGGAGAGGCCTATACATTCTTCAAATAGGCACAAAAATTCAAACTCATGATGGGGACTACACCCATGAGAGTGCTTGAGAGGAATTATTATAGAGTAAAGTCATTCAATCATAAGAGCATTCAACCATGTAAAATTTTTGGATCAACATATGGGATCACAACATAATTATGTTCTTCCCATGATCACTCTATATATCAAATGAAGTCATTTGGGGACCAGTTAGATTATGTGAAATAGTTTTTTCATGTAAAATTGTGAAAATGAGATCAAAAAAATATAATTCTTGGAAAATTTTGTGACACATATTCAATAATGGTTTAGTAAAGATGAAACACATAGATGAAGTTTCATACTCTAGGTATAATTTGAATGAACCATGCACATCACATGACCAATTCAGATCATGAAAAAACACTTGGAGATGTCGACACTGTTTTTCAAGGTCCTCTTGATTTGTTATACATGTCTTGTGAAGTACCAATGAAATGTCAAAAAAGTCATGTTGAGGCCATTTGAAATGTTTCCCAAGTCACAAGATACATTCAAAACATTCCATCTATATCATGTGACGTCCTTAGGTAATGTCAGCCATGTAAGGTGAATTCCTCAAAACATGACATACAAATCATTTGATTTCTTGTGGGTATGAAAGCTGAGTCATGTGATGTCCTATGGGAATGTCATCCAGGTCATGTGACATTCTCTCAACATGCCATCCAGATCGTACAATGTCTTCTAGACAAGTCAGAAAGATCATGAGGTTGGGTTTCTCCTTATATGGCAGGAAACCATGGCCAATCTATAATTCCTTAGACATGTGATAAATATACCCAAGATATTCCATGTAGGAAATTCAGACATGTTTGATGGACTCCCCATGACATGATAACCAAGTTTGATATATATATTTAGGCATATCCATTTCTGAACTACGAGAAATTGAATTCATGTACAAATTTGATATTAATTATTCCATGCTAAGGCCCGATCTCTTGTGTGCATCCACATTGGTGTATTCCCCTCCATATCTCAGAAACTACGACCCATGTGACCCAAACAATACTTTGAGATTATTTTTCTTCCATGCCCATCAATGGATTGTGAGGAAAATTGAACAACAATGACTCTGGTTCCATTTATGAATTGGATACCCAGGATGCTTTCCCTAAGCTCTATCTATATATAAAACACTTTATAGGGGGCTCCCTAGTGTGTAAGTATAGAATCCATATGTGATGTGAATGATCAATTTCTATACCATTTTTCTCACATTGATCATTGATCACATGGGTTTTTGGATTTGATACGATAATACCATTCCCATCATTAATCCACCCTAGTTATTGTAACCTCATTATGTAATCCTCTTTCATCGTCATGATATTATTACCCCCATACTAGGGTTTCAACCACATTTTAATCCCCAAGGGAAAGATCAAATAATGAAGACACTGATTTCTATCCAGCAGGATAAGTTAAATTCCATCGTAATGCTCAAGATCAATACCTAGTGCCGCAATGTACACATATATTTCATTTCAACATGATGTTAAATAGTGCATCAAAAATGAAATATCTATGTTTTAGTACACACTATATACAATAAATGTAGGACACCTTATAAAGGATCAATCCAATCCTAGAAATGTTAATCAGCTCCTTAGATTGATGTATCCTCTAGAGTTCCTAGATATGAGAATTTAAAATATAAACAAATAATCCTTGGTAGTGATGGAAAACTAATTAAGAGCCTCATATACATATATATGGTCTCATAAATAGAACACCCTTTACGCCAAAAATGATTCGACTACCGATCAGTTTGGTTGGGTAACCAACTCTACATCGGGATTTAAAAGCGATTTAAAAACATTTCTTAAATCTAAAAGAGAGTCTCGGAGGTGGATATAACTCCAAAAATAGGATATGATGATATCGTCCCACTATCTGGGATGACTAATTTGGGATATGCCTTACACTGAGAGGGGGGTGAATCAGTGTTGGGGACTTTTTAAACCAATTTCATCTTTTTATCCATGTACCTATTGACCTATTTGGATCTTGATTCTCTTATTGTCTTTTCACTATTCCATGCAATAATATGAAAGCAGTAAAAATATGCACATGAAATTTTTACATGGTTTACCACTCAATAAGAGTTGCTACATCCTTTCCACGTGTGTTAATGACATGGGCACAAATTATCTACTATAATGTAATAATTGTTATTGTGGGTTTACTAGGAAAACAATCCCCTGGTCATTGTGGCTCTTACACATGGATGAGGGATGGAAATAATCACTTCCTAGTGTTTCTCCCAACACTTGATGGGGGAAAGGGAAACAATACTCTTCCAACTTGAAATGAGTAGTATACCCTTACACTCACTGGTTCATTATACTTCCAGTGTAGACAGTCTCTTTCTGCCTCTAGCAGGTTCTTTATATAGCCTTTGAATGTAGTCTTATCTTTCTTAAAATATTCTGCACCAACAAAAAAATCGTCCACCTGTTGAGACCTATTGGATGCTACAATTCTACATTGTTCTTCCGCAACCTTCTTCTTATCCAAGTTACATACTTAGCAGCACACAAGTAACAAACCTCTTTTTTCGTTGCAAAAAACATGTAATCTACACACTCGTATTCTTCTTCTTATTCAATGAAAAACCAGCTGCACTGAAACCTACTCTTCTTCAGACATCTCTCTTTTAGTGAAAAACGAACTGCACTGAACTCTTTTTCTTCTTCTTTCTAGAATCAGACGTTTTACTTGTGATTGTTAAATTAATGAATTCTAGATCAACTTAGCATCATCATAGTTAACCAGAAGCTGGTAAGAACCTCTAGCACAACTCATAGCTTGCACACCTATCCTAAATTGTGTTCCAACTTGCTTGTGTGCAACCCTTCATGCACACCACCAATTACATTCACGCCACAATAGTTCACAACACACTACTTGAATGCCACTTAATGCTTAGAAACAACACACTTGTTTCATAAAACTCCCAGCATACATGCCTCTTAAAACTTTCTCACCACTTATGCTTGCAGTACACTCTTCTTTATTGCAACTCAGCTTGGGAAACACCATACTTGTGTGCCTTTTGCATAAATCCCAACATGTGCAACACTTCATCTTTCATGACACAATCTACTACTTGCACGATAAGAGAAAAATGTTCCCTTAAGTGTTGATCGTGGAAAATCAGTAGTGCATTCGTCTATTTATAGGAATTTTTGTGACCTTGCATGGGTGGAATGCACCTCAGTTTGGGTGTCGCTCCATCACTTCCATGTCACTCTGGTACTTGTGTGTCGCCCCATCACCGGTGCACCATTGCATCACTTGTGAGCTTCTCCGTCACTTGTATGCCAATTATACATGCACGCCAATATTTAACTTGGTCTCCACTTTGATTCATTTGTCATATTTTGATGTGTTCATCTTGAAATATGACTTTCACGCTAAATTCACTTGAGCACCACTTATACATGTGCGCCACACATGCACGCTAATCATTAACTTCCGCACCACATTCTTTCCATTTCTATATTCTGATGGGTTAATCATGAAATATGACTTGCGCACAACATATACTTGTGTGGAACTTATACTCGTGCGCCGCATTTATGCTCCACTTATGACTTGCATTCCACTTTCCTTTTGTATCCTATAACACTTCTATATTCCCCATATCCTTAATAAGGCTTGCATCACAAGTTATCGAAACTTATGATATTCATGAAATACAAATCAACATATCATCATCATATTTTTTCCATTTTCATCGTTCTATGACCATGAATTACTTCATATCTTCTCTTCATCTTCAACAAACATCCTTATTACTACTTATATTCTTTAGAATATAAATTACAAAGTACTTATTTATCCTCACTTCAAATACTCCATTCCTTTCAGGAGTGTTAATTCCAAAGAACTCTAATCATCTCTCTTCACAAAAAATTTGAGTATTGAGGCTTCTTCAAACACATTCAATGTTGTAGAAAATGAATCCTCTTTCATACAAGTATTTGAAACATTAAGAGAAGTGAAAAAATAGTCAAAGTTCAAGGAAATGCATAATTCATGACCATCATAGAATTCCAAGCCATTCTACACTCTCTCTTCTTCTTCAACCATAATTCTCTACTTCATGAAAATAAAATTATTCTTTTCATTAACTAAGCACTTGCATGGTTCTCATGAAATTGTGAAACATTACATGGTCTTATTAAAATCCTAATTCTTATTCAATCATACTTAGATGGATTATACATAACCATTATTCACTGTTATAAACATTATGTCACCTTTTACACATGTTCTTTGAATGTAGGATCGGTTCATCAATCTTCAAAATTAAATTAATATTCTTGGAGAATTTCACAATTTTGAAATCCAATGATATGATCCCATAATAATTCTCTATCAAACCACACTTCATCCAATCTATAGTATATTTTTAGTCCTTAATCGCCTTCTTCATTTTGACTAGTGTTGAAAAATTTTGACAACAAATACAATATTAATATAGAAGGTGATCCCATCAATCTCCCATTTTATATTTTTTATAAATACCTAAATGTCTCCCAAAATGAATGTGTCAATGCCAAAATGATAATATTCCATCTCCCTATTACTTATTTGTCTCCCCATTAATTTTCAAAAATTAATTTTACTTTCTCTCCCCCTTATAGATAAGAAATACAAAGTTCATGGTAGAGAGGTAATTTGTCCTTACTTAAGCATTGTTTCATAAATCATTTCACTGTAAGTCTACTTGAGAAAAACAAAATGTAGAAAACAAGGGAAATTGATTTAGACTTAAAAGTTGTTCATTATCAACTTATCATGATACCTCATGAGATGAGATCTCAAACACTTTTATTCAAGGGTTTTCCACTTTCATTCTAGGATGAAGATATAGAATTTCATAGGAAATAATAAACCTGAAATTCATGCACTCACTTCAAAAAACAGATTAAAAACATTCATGTGTAATTGGCAGGAAAAGTGGCCTTGGATCACTTTCATTATTCTTATGCCACTGATTGACTTAGTTACTCCCCCTTTGTAAAAATATATTTATTGTGATTAACAAATAATGAGTTATTATGAAATGGAATACCTTTTTCAATGACTTTCTATTCCCGAAATTTCTAGAGTTGTTGAATTTGGTACCAACAGAAGTCTATACTGATTGAAATAATAACTCTAGAAGCTTTTTTATATGTCTCCACCTCAAGGGAGCACTCCCCATAATATTCATCAATGGTGATCCCTTGTCATATTAATATCTGAATATCAATTTACCATTATTCCACATATGAAAACATCTTCAGCTTTTCTATCAAGAATTAATAGCAATAACTGCTTCTCAGGTTCTCCCCCTAATAACTTACTTAACCTTAAATTTCCTGTATTATTAGAATAAATACAATACCCAAATATTTAAGGGCATAAGGTAGATCCCCCTTGCTTCTTCAATGTGATTTGGATGGTTAGGATGATTTCCTCAACCAAGATGCTTCATTTTCTCCACTCCTCACACTTTCACATATAATCTTCAAATCTGACTATGGTTGTGTGGATCTCAATACATCTTTAATTTTTTGTGTGCATCTTATTTCTTCAAGAGCTTTCCAAGTATTAGGATCAACTAGTTCAATTTTCATCCTTTAGATAAATTCTTCTTGGGATGGAATAAGTTCAATGACATTTTTAACAGTGTGACCATATTTGTTACACCTCACACATAGAACATTCTGCACATGAGTGTTTCCTTTTTTTCATCCTCTTATTCACCTTTTCTTCAACATGTAGAGTCTTATTATTACTTTTTTCACTTGCCTTAGCCTATTCATCTTCCTCCATTCCCATTATTTCTAAATATTTATGCCTGACATTCAATATGTCTTTATGAACTATGGATGCATTTTTTTAATTTTGATATGTCTTTTTCAGAGTGTCATCCTTCTTAATTGTTCTTTTTGATGCATTACCATTCAAAATCATGGAATTATAATCCAAGGACATCACAATTTTTCTCCTTGTAATCTTATTGTGATCATTTTCTTTTGCATAATACTTATGATTACATCCCACGAAAACTTCTTCATTATTCACCAACTTCTGTTGTATTCTATTTTTATTATCTTTGAATACATTTTGAGATAAGAAAGAATGATTCTTGTAACCACTCCCATTGCAAACATCACAGATGTTTCCCAACATTCCCAATCTGTTTACAGTAGATAGATGCTTCTAGATTTGTGGATGTTTCTTATTCTTTTATATCTACATTCCCATTAATATGGGATTTATCAATGTTTTTACATTTAAGGTATTGTAACAACAATCCTGTGAATAATTCTCAAATCTATTGCAGCACCAGCATTGACCCAAAAATCATGAATTCTTGATATATTTTTTATAAGATTATGGAGGATTATTCTTGATGTGTTGTTCTCTATCTAGGGAACCATCATCCATATTCTTATTCCTATCCACCCAATAAATGGTGGTAGGCATCTCATAAAATTTTTTCATCCATACTTGTTTAGATTTTCCTTCCAATCTGTACTTTTTTTAGAAATAGTTTTAGAAACAATAGTACTGGTTAGCATAGACGGTACCTTGCCTTTCTATGCATCCTATGGTAGATTAATGATTGAATCCATGATATTCATATCAAATATTGGAGGTATTTTTCCTATAGAATCCTTATGTGATAATTGAGTACCTACAAAAACTATTTTTTTATTTTGTGGAGACTCAATATGTTTCTTCTCAGGATTGGCCAACAAAGCATCCAACACTATACATCTAATATTGAGGAAGAATTTTTGGTCTTAACCCACCGTCAACTTATCTACACATGCCTTATTCAATCATTCAAAATCCAATTCATACATCTTTATTTCTCTCTAAAATAGAGTCATGTTCCTTTATCATCTTGAAAATTTCATCTAGATATAACTTCTTGACTATAGTGCTCCTTTCTAGATCATCTCCAAGTGCATGGATCTTCTCATCTGGAGTCTTATTGACTCCCTCTATCTCCTCTTCTTCTTTGGGCCATTCTGAGGAACTTATTTCAAATTCTTTGTTTGTTGCTTCAAACATTCCAATTTTTTTGGAGATCTTTTGACATTCAACAATTTTTGATTGCATTACCCTCTCCAAAACATCATTTTCTTCTTCCAACTGAGTGACCTCTTCCTACAAACATTGAAATACTCCACAAACAAGGGATGAACATTATTTAGTGATAACCTACAAAATAGATCTTAATATGTCTTTTTCCAATTATATAGAGGTTTTAGATTGATCATCACCATTTTTTCTAGCATTTTCATCATGAGAATAGTTTTCAAATGTACTAAAACAAATATATCATTATCACTATAGGTAGAAAGGTTGTCCATATTCTTAGTGAAAACATCAACCACCGTCTCATTATATTCCATGTATGATATATCCTCATTGTTAGTAAGGCATGGAGATACAAATACATACTCTTCGTTAGATAAGATGGACTTAATCATTAGCATTATCATCTACTTGTTTTTCCTATTCATCATGGTTTTGGTAGATATAGAATTATTCTCAGATACAACGGACTATTCATAAAAATTTCACTTCATTATTGAATAAGAAATGAATCTCAAGTGTTCAGAAGAGAATATCTTCAATGTAAAGAAACCAAAAGAGCTTAATCAACCTATAATACCAATTGAGAGGACCAGTTTGGGGTATGACTAACACAGAGTGTGGTGGTGAATCAGTGTTGGTGACTTTTAAGAAAAACGTGTTTATCCCTATACCACATGACCTGTTAGGATCATTATTATATTATTGTATTTTCACTTTTTAATAAATTAATATGAAATTATTAAAAATATGCCCATGATATATTTACAAGGTTCACCACTCAATAAGAGATTTTATGAACTTTCCATGTATGGTAATGAACAATGCAATGATTTTACACTATAATGTACTAATCGTTATAGTGGGTTGAATAAGAAATAAATCCACTAGTCAGTGTGGAACCCTACACATGGAGGATGGAAGGAAATAATCATTTCCCGGTGATTCTCCATACACTCAGATGGGGGAAGGGAAAAATCCTCCTAAAAATTACAATGAGTAGGATATAACCTTAGACTCACTGGTTCATTATACTTATAGTGTAGATATTCTCTTTCATCCTCTAGCTAGATCTTTATACCACCTCTGAGGATTGTATTCTCTTTGTTAAAATATTTTGCAACAATAAAATAATATTCCACTTGTTGATACAAGTTTGATGCCATAGTGCTACATTTTTCTTCCATAACATTATTCTTTTCCATGTTACATACTTATTAACATGAAAGTAAGAATCCTTTTCTTTCTCTACAGCAAACCTGTAAGCTGCATGCTCTTCATATTCTACTTCTTCTTTGGAAAACCAACTTCACTAAAACCTTCTCTTCTTCACATTTACCCTTTCAGTGAAAAACTAACTACATTGAACACTTTTTCTTCTTTTTTCTAGAATCACATGTTTAATTTGTGATTGTTAATTAAATGATGTAAATATCAACATAGCATCATCATTGTTGACCAGAAGATGGTAAGAACTTCTAACACAACTCACAGCTTGCGTGACAATAACAACTTGTGTGCCACCCTACATGCGCACCTGCCTGATTGCATGCCACTCCATGACTAGACGTAACACACTTGTTACACACAACTCCATACATGTGTGCCTCTTAAAACATGCACACCACTTATTCTTACGCACCACTCTGGTTTCATGCCACTCAGATTGCATGCCTCCATAATTTCACATTTTATGAATACATCCTAACATTCTTGACACTTCAGCTTGTACAACACTTTCTAGTACATGCACGATCATAGCTCGATTTTATATAAAGTATTGAGCATGGAGAAGTGTGGAGGGTATCTATCTATTTATAGGAAATTTGGTGACCCTACATGCGAGGCATGTAACTCTGATTGTATGTCGCTCTATCCCATACATGGTGTTCCATCACATGGGTGCCACTCCATCACCTACACACTGCTCCATCACATTCATGCCAATTATATTTGTTCCCCACACTTGCGCTCTAATCTTAATATAGAGATCCATTTTCTTTTCCTTTTCATATTATGATGTGTTGATCTTGAAATATGAATTTTGTGGAACATACAATTACGTGCCACTTATACATGCTTTCCACACTTGCGAGAAAATATTTAACATGTGCACCACATTCATTCCTTTGTTGTATTTTGATGTGTTGATCTTGAAAAATCAATTGCGTGCAAGATACACATTCACTCCACTTATACTTGTGTGCCAATATTTACTTGCATGAAACTTTATTTTCTTTTCCATAAACACTTCTCCAATCCCCCTATCCATCATTAGTCTTTAGTCACAAGTTCCCCAAACATAATATATTTGTGTATTAAAAATTATCCATGAATCATCATAGTTCTGCCCATTCCCATTATCCTTTTCCCATGCACTACTTCATGTCTTCTCTTCATCTTCAATAATCATCCTTATATCTTATTATAGTCTTCAGAATATTAATTCCAACTTAAATATTCATCCTCACTTCAAATCCTCAATTCCTTTTTGGATTGTTAGTTCCAAATAACATTATTCATTTATCTTTATCCAGAATTTATGGCTGGGATCTTTTTTAAACACCTTCAAAGTTGTAGACAATGAATCACCATTGATACATGTATCTGGAACGTTTAGAATAGTGAAAAAATCATCTGATTTTAAGGAAATTTGTAATGCATGACCATCTTAGAATGTAAAGCCCTTCCCCAATCTCTCTTCTCCTTCAACCGACATTCTCTACTCCATGAAAATAATACGATTCTTTTCTTCCTGTAAGATCTTGCATGGTTCTCATGCAATTTTTAATCATTGCATGGTCATCTTGAAATCCTCATTCTTCTTCAATATTACTTATATATATGATACATTTCTATTCTTCATTGTAATAAACATTTTGTTACCTTTGACACAAGTTATTTTAACTTAGGATCAGTTCAACATTCATCAGAATTAAATTAATATTCATGAGATTTTTTCAGTTATGGAATCCAATGCTATGATTCCACAAAAATGTTCCATGAAACCACAATTCATCCTATCTCTATTAAAATTTTATTCCTTATTCATCTCCTTTATCATATCCTTCTTCATTTTGACCAGTATTGACAACTGCTGAAAACAAATACAATCTTCATACCGAAGGTGGTCACAACACTATCCTCTCAGACAATGTGATTTACTATGTTTTGTTGGGTTTGAAACCCAAAAATGATTAGATGTTTTTGAAAATTATACCCTGACCATTTAATGGATGTTGAGTCCATTGGATGTTTTTAGGAATTGAAGATTGTGAACCAGGGGTAGTTGATTTTGAAACCATTCATTAACCCCTCAATAAACCCTCTAAGAGGAAGAAAAAATGGAATAATAAATGTTAGTATATGTAATGATCGAATACCTAATTGACTATAAGTTTCATTGTTTTATAGAGCATCATAATGTGGGTTCTGGTTAGTAATCACAGATTCTAGGAGGATTCCATTGGATTTATTTATGGAACCAGAAATATCCAACAATTATTTATCTAATGGGAACTACATTCAAAAGGTAGTCATTCATTATGTTTTAACTCACTATACATAAAAACATTCATCGTTCGAGATGATGGGAGGTCATACTGTTAACTCTATTTTAGGGTGAACCATTCCCTACTCCAGGACTCTCACATAGATTTGAGATATTTTCATGAACCCTTATTAATTCACCAAATATAATGTAGGTTTCCCATGTAATTTGCAATCAATTATTAGAATGGGTGAAATTGAGAATCATATTTATATATTCGAGGTTCTCCATCTATGTAATCCTTTTATATACAATTTAGAGATTCTTATAACTATCTTTGGATGATACTGGTTTTTATGAAACCTAGTGGGGCACTTTGGAATTTATTGTCTTCTAATGAGACAAAAGATTGTTTTGATGTTGGGATCAAACCCATAAATGAGATACCAACTTATCCTTACGATAGGAATTAGAATACTCATAGTTTTGTGCCTCTTAATGAGACACATCAATCATTTTAAGATAATGTGATGAGGACCTATCCATAATGTTTAATGTCAGGTGGTAAGGACTTCTAATTGAAAGGTGATTAGTCAATGTATAGTGTAGGAATTATGTTGTAGCAGCCCAAGAAACATGGAAAGGACATGTGTTTCTGAGTTGGATAAGACACTGATGGGACTATGGCCCAGGAAGAATAGGGTTTATTTGAAGTGTTGGGTTTGAACCTCATAATGGCATCCTATGTATCCAATTCTGATGGGAATCAAAGTGCATGTAGTTTGATGAGTCTCATAGGAAAGAGTAGTCCTTTGAGAGAAATGATTTTGTGATTACGTCCTGAAAAGGATGATTTGGTGATTTTAGGGTTAAATTTGGGGCTTACTCATAAGGAGAATGCACATTTATGGATGAAATTCAATGGAGCATGGGCCTTATGAAAGCATCCTATGTATCCCAATTATGGTGGGAATCATACTTCTCATTATTCAAGAGTGAGGTGTTTTTTAGAATTTTTTGATCCTGACGAATCTCTTAGCCCACGTGAGTCAAGGTTGGTGTGAGAAACAAAAGGATTTCAAATATTCAACAAAGGCACACACTTTTTCCCCTCAGTTGGTGGAAGAGGATGTTCCTTTGGTAGTGATGGTGGAAAGGGATGAGGTTGCCGATGAAAAGGGTGAGGAAACTAGGGAAGAGGGAGAGGTGATGAGCCTTCCCTCTGTTCTCTTTACATTGCACAAGGAACCTATGAAAGGAAGGATAGGAGGTGAAGGAAGTAGAGTGGTGAAAAACGGTAACCTCCTACTTGAATGGTTATGGGCTTACACCAGGATGGTTTCCCTAAGATTATTCCTTGTAGGGGAGGGAGGATTTTCATCTGTTCAGATGGAAAAGTAGGTGTGGACCATACCTTCCCTACCAGAGAGCTGAGCTTCTGAGTTTTAGATATGAAAATGGGAGGATAGATCCCGAACACTAATATTCAAAACTGGGAACTCCCCAACACTGTTCATGGGAGAATGGTCCATTTGATTGAGGATATAAAAATCTAAAAACACTCCATAAATACAAATTACATTGAAATAAATGTGGGAAACCTATGAATTAAAAAATATAACCCAAATAAGAGACACACTGATGTGTCATTCCCAAATGTTTGATGAGTTAGGAGGTTTTGGTGGAGGTTTCAACAAAATTACTTTCAATAAAGGGACCCAATAATGATGAATCCTTTCCATGAATGGATTTGAAGAAGCCTAGATGAATCTATTGTATACTGAAGAGATTAGCGGAATAAATGAAGGTCTCCCAAGTAAGTATCTGGAGCACAAGTATGGGAATGAAAGTATGCTTGGGAAAACTGATGTTCAATTAAGTGACAATCAACATGGATGTCAATACATGGGAGAGACTGGACTTTATCCTTCAAGAGTATTCATGGGTATTCCAGGAATTGGGTTACTCAAGTTCTTTTGAATGGAATGGGTGGCGCACAAGTGTTTCAGATTTAGAGAAGTTGTGTGCTTTTGGTGTGCAAGTGTAATGGATTTTATAACACTAAAGTGACTTATTTCATATGATCCTCCATCAATACCTCATATTTAGGTGTTAACAAACCACCTTGAAGGTTTCAGTAGACATGGGTGAAGCACTAGGTCAACTAGAGTAGAAAGTAGGCTTCAAGTAAATTCTTCCATACCAATGAAGGCCACATGTGTCTGTTTATTAGAAAATAAGTGACCCTATGATAAATTGTGGTGGGTTGTGCAAGTGGATTGTGCACCAGAACTGGGTGTACAAGTACCTTTCGTGCCAATGGATTCCCAGATTTACTAGGGCGATCCAATTTTCAGGACTTTACAAATATTGATTTTCATCAAGTTTTTTCTCCCCTTTTTTCTAAAACCTTTCTCTTTTACACTTTTTAGAATTTGTGATAGAATGGTTTCACAACCCCCCCCCCTCCCCTCATAATTGTATCCAAATTGAATAGAGGATCCAATACTTAGGTAATGTTTCCAAACTTGAAAAAGGATATTGATGTGGCATGCAATCAGTAGCATGCAAGGTAATGGGAACATAAGGCGATAGAATTCAAGGTTATTTGAAATGCTTATATATAGTGGCATCACTTTAGTGAAAATTAAAATGAATTGTGGAAATCCATCTCTTGGTGCAGAAGTATTTTTTCTCAGACACTCTTGTAGGTTGCTCTTAATGTATATGTTTTTGATTCGCACGCCATAACTATGGCGCCATACATGAGCACCCAATTTATACTTTCACACCAAGTTCATAATTGCATGCCTTAATGAATTTTTATATTTTAAATAATTTATTCGTCAAAAACCTCCAAAATTATCATAAATTAAAGATGAATTTTGATCACTTTTTTAGGTTCAATGGCTCCCAAAATAATTTGTATCACTGATGAATTTTCCAGTAAGATAATTAATGATATGATGATGATTGTCAGTCATGATTACTCTGACGTTTGTGGTACTTCTATAAAAGAATTTTAAAATTATCTGAAAAAATACAACTTCAATTTTACTATGATATTTTATATATCTTCATATTTTTATGGACATCTATAGGATGTCAACATACCACACCTGAAGAATTATATTCCACTTTCTCAGTTTAAAGACCATACCAATTTCCCTTCTTCCATGTTTCTATTATAGGTACATTTATCAACACTGGGAATGTAGTTAAGGCCCATTTTAGGAAACATAGCATGTGTACTCTAGATTTGAAAGCACATACACCCATGATACAAACACACAATTATTCATCTATCTTTTGAGATTCTCAGACAGATCAATCAAAAGGATAGAAAATAAGTTGGGATTTCCACCCAGGAGGGGGTGGTAAACCCACATGGATGTGGGTGTATTGGGCATGGAAGACATGTGGAGAATTTCTGCATGACATAAAAGGTGTTTTGATTTATGAGGTTGTATGGGTCGGGCAAACCTATGTATATTGGAATGATGATTTTGTTCAAGATTGGTTGTGTTTAGGGAGTCCATAGACTAATTCCTTCCAGTTAACACATGGAGAAGTAGAATTATTTTGAGGGATGTCTACTAGATCTATGGAACTCAAATACATGGAGATATGTATGATGAGTTTATTCCTCCCATGGTGACATGGAATGACTTAGAAAAAACACCATCCTTGGTTCGTGAGTTGATGAAGATATTATATGAACTCAAGAATAAGAAAAAAAATACCCACACAAGAAGAGATATTCCCCAAAATGAGTGGATGGAAATATTCATGGTAAAAATAATGATAAGTTCCCCACTTGTACAGGTCCAATAAGCTGTCTAATGGAAGAAAAGAGAGGTACAACTGACAATTTTTTGCCAACATTAGAGAAATGAGTGTCTAAATAGTGGGGGTATGATTCAATTCCAAAATTCATATGAATTCATGTATTATAGGTTTATATACATGTGTTTCAATGTGTATCTATTACCTGTTCGATATTCCAAGGGAGGTGTAATGCTAGGTACATTTGTTATCACGGCCAACCTATACAAGAAAAGGATGGTAAGATTGGTTACCCCTATTTTTATCAATGATTAATAGGATATTACTACATATATATATGGTTAAGTCTCCTATTATAATATCAGGATCATTCTAGGTGTTATGGGGATGTATTTCCACTCATTCATAACATACAGGGTGCAAAGTGGAGTACAAGTATTTGGATGTTTTTTCCAACCACATGTTTTGGGTTTCCCTAGTATTTCACCTTATCTCTGAATGGATATAATAATAAGGTCATGATGTGTATGTTCAATGAATTTTGTATTTTAAAGTATGGGAATCAACCTACAGGGCGATTTTTTGATGATGGGATGGTCGGATTATAGCAAAGGGCATATTTGTTATCTTGTTGGGATGGCATGTTGGCCACCAGGATTGATGAAGAAATCATATGTGAGTCCGATGATCCATATAGATTCTCATGTAAATTTAAATGTCTTCCAAAAATTATCGTATCACCTCCATAGCATGTCATATTAGAGAAACATCTAATGGTATCCTAATAAATATGGTTGCTGGCAATGGTAGATAAAAATGGGGAAATATTCAAATTACTTGATACTAATGTGATAAGAAGATTAACTATTTGGAAAGATGATAACTGGGTCGCATCATACCCTAAATTGGTGTTAATCTTGGTTGTCCCTTGAGTAGGGTTAAAGATAGGTATTAGGAATATACCTTTTCATTTGGAAGGAAATTATTTATTATTGGGGACTGATTCATTGGAATCAGAGGGTGGAGGGGACGAAGATCTATACTCATTGAAGTAACCGTTTAAATGATATAATCCACCTATTAAAGTCATGAGGGACACACCACCAATCTCTGCTGAATCGTTATTGAGGTGGTCTATTCACTATCATTCAAAATAGTAATGGGTCCCATTTTATCATCCACCATCTATGATTACAGGAATTGGGAAGAAACTCAAATCTAAAACTGTAGTATCCTCTTCACAACCCTCTGGTATGTATACTAAAAATATATGACCATAGGAGGTTAAAACGTGGACAATTCTGCATTATGATGCTGAAATAACTTGGATGGATTTCTGTGAATGGTTATGTATTCTGGCGATATGGAATCTACGAGCTTCTTCTGATATTCTCTTTAAGAACAACCCTAA
This sequence comes from Viscum album, assembly GCA_963277665.1. Taxonomy (NCBI): domain Eukaryota; kingdom Viridiplantae; phylum Streptophyta; class Magnoliopsida; order Santalales; family Viscaceae; genus Viscum; species Viscum album. Next base: position 522,221,372 of record OY728139.1, on the reverse strand, counting down.
TGTGGTGAGGAATTATATCAAAGAACTATATATTATCATATACGTAATTGACCAATCAATTTCTAATACAAAGTGAATGAATTAAATGATAGATCGTGGTGGAACTAAATGTATTGAACATGAATTAGATGAAGAATGGTATGATTTTTTTGATCCTGAAGATGTAAGTTTAGTTTTTCTTACATTCTTTTCTGATTTTCAATTTGAATTTAGTCAAAGCATTGTTACATATGTGAAATATCATTTTAACATGAAGCTGACTAAATGAAAATCAATTGATGTTCAATCACTACAATATATACCTAGTGGTACTGCTCTTGGAGCGACTGGATAACCCTATGAATTAGGATAAAATCCATAGGCCAACATGTCATAGAGGTTGAAATAGAAAGTGGATTTGAGTCTCTAATATCTATTTTTGGATATAATGATGAATTTCCACCCAAGAAGGTGAAGATATAAAAACACCAATGAATGAAAATGATGGTTAAATGTTTTCTTAGTAGTGGTAATAATTCTTGGAAACATGAATTTTTTCTTTATTCGTAGAAAGTGTTTAATCTTCATGGTAATGAAGGAGAATCTTCTATTTCTTATCTTGTAAAAATCACTGATGAGCATCCAAGAACTATGGAGGGTGCTTCTGAACAATCATAATTTCCTACAATCACGATGACTCCTTTCAGTAAAAAGGAATTTAGGATAATGGAACCAACATCTATTCAGAAAATTGATCATTGTTATGCTATTAAGAGAGAGGAGACCTCTAGTAAACCATAAGTGCATCATGAGAAACAATGTGTAACAACAACTAACTTCTATTCTGTGATAATTTATGTTAATCGCATGCACCAGAATATCCTATGACAACTGATTCAAACCCCAAAACTATTAATGATGAAGTTGTTCCGGGTCTACTGTAGTGAGAGGAGGGTCATAAATCAATCACTCTGAGTGCTCCCATAGGTGAGACTAACCTGGGATCTGGGATATAATTAGATTCTATGATTAATATTGGCATGTCTTTTGAATATGTATTGGAAAACATTAATAATGAAAATACATTAGAATATTTTTTATGCTCCATATATAGAACCAAATGGATGTGAGTTTTCATTATTTGTTCAATCAATCTTATTTGGATTAATTTTCCATCTGTGATTTGTTGAAATCTGCACTTCCATCTAAAGAAACTGATGTAGTGACACAGCCTAATGGAAGTTTCATCATCACTATCAATCCCACCATTTTAGAGACGTTGGATCACGTTAATATTGAGATATAAAATCTCCCAGAGATTCATTTATATGATCATAATCAAGTTAAATAAAGAATTCCACACTGAGACACATGAACCAAAACTTTTGAAACTGAGAATATTTGGGAGGACTATCAAGAGACTGTACTATTTTTATTTAATGGATACCAATATTGTGAATGTTCTCACTCCTATTATATAATGAAACTAAACATAACCATACTTCTTTACATCACCATATAGGATTATCAATATCAATGTCTAGGTCTAGAGGTGAAGCTTCTGGAACAGGTCATACATTTTTATGAAGTTAAGAAACCACTTCATTGAAGGAGTAGAACATGGCCATTATTTTAGTTCATTAATCAATGAATAAGTTCTTCCTTTTAAAAGAGATTCTGAATCAGACCTATAACTATATAATGTTCTTATTTTGTCAAATTGCAAGACATAGAAAAATATATGGAAGATAATATCTGAAATTCCCCATGAGGAACTGCCCTCATGTATTCTATGACTTTCATCTCTGTTCATTATGATAGGATTGGGTGGTTTTGAATACAGTGAAATCCATACTGTAGTGAAATAGATTATCCGAAAAAGGTAGAAATAGCAGAGGCTTCATAAAGATTTAATAAAAACTAGAATGTTAATAAAAAATGATGAGTTCAAGGTAGTGTTATCCAGTGTTGAGGCCAATCATACTACAAATTCGAACGAACTAAATCATAAAATTGAAGAGAAGAATGTTCAGAAGCTTTTTATTCCACTTGTGTTATACATTGTCACAAGGGAGCTTGACTAGCTCCATGATTTAATAAGGGAAGTCCATAAGGATAGTGCAAAATCTATTGCAGATGATGAGGAATCACTTCATCATGTTGAATAGAATAAGATAGTTCGGCTAACCGAACATCAACATGCATCTGATGGGGCTCAAGAGTCCATTAATCAAATGATATTCAATACAGAAAACGTTTTCTGATTTATGATAGAGAATCCATATTGTGGATGCTCCTCTGTGGATTTTTTCACTCAAAAATGAAAAGAAATTTTCTTTAATCATCTATGTCTTCATCCTTGTTATCTTTTTTTACCTGAGCCAATGGGCCTAGTAAAAATAGTTTTATTTTTACTGGGGTTATACAGAAAAACCCACAAACATTGTATCTTTTGGATTTTTATTGCTCAGTATTTCCTAAACCATACAATAATGTATGTTTAGTGAGATTAGACTCGAATTGTTTTCCACAGTACCTATTGTGCGATTCCAATCTAGTGAGTACTATGTATCTTGTTTATTGGAAGTTTAGAGTCATTCATGTCAGACTAAAAATGATAGTTCTTAAAGATGAATAACATTAAACATAAATTTTGAAATTAGAGCCAAAACAAAGATCGGTGTTTAGGAATTACTCTAATATTATTTGAGTACTTTTATGGGGAATCTCAAGTCATGATTTATAAGGTCACCAAATCTAAATCTTGTATAAACATAAAGAGGGACCCTTCTAGAAAAAAGGTTACCATTATTTCATGAACCCGTTATGGGGGCTATATTATGCAGGTCCAACTTGGGAATATGCTGTAAAGCTAAACAGTAGCATCTTTTGACTGAAAAACCAATTATTTATGTAACTTATTCAAGTCTAACTATGGGCACATATTGCATTATCAGGAAAAAGAGTTCTTAGGAATTTAGAATTTTATTATTGATAAACAAAGGAAAATAAGATTTGGGTGACTCAAGACCACAGTGGGTGGGTTTTTCAAGGAAAGGTACATTAAGAATAAAGGGTTATCTATGCCGAAATATGTCATGAATTTGAAAACCACTTCTAAAAAAATTTAGTTTGTGATGAAAGGTTAAAATTTTTCTAGAAACGGGCTTTCTGATATCATGCTATTCAGTTTAATGTCATTCTGTGAGGACATTGTATTGATCAGTTTTAAATTGATGAAGTGTGGACATTGTTCCATGCAGATTTAAGTCATATAGTGAGGAAATTGTACTATATAGTTTTATTTCATGCAATGATGACATTGTACTGTGTATTTTTTAGTGATGCAGGGAGCACATTAGGTAGCTTTAATTTAACGTCTTCAACTTTGACAAAACATTTGAGACTATCCAATTTCATGAAAATTTGTTTGGAAACATACTTCAATTTTCCTGTATAGAAGGGATGAATTGAAAACTATGATTTGGGAATTTCTGAATCCGAAGAATGATATGGGAAAAGGGATAAAGGCATTATAGGACTTTCTTATGAATGATGTTACCATTATCTTATGAAATCATTATGGGGGTTGTGTTATACTGGTCCAACTAGGGAATATGTTGCATAGCCAAATAGCGACATCCTTTGACTGACATGCCTCTTATGTAGGAAACATATGCAAGGCCACCTAGGGGCATGTACTATAGAGTTAGGTAAAAGAGATCTAAAAAATATGACATTCTACTACTAAAAGTCGAACAATGTTTATGGAGATTTATATTTTCCACAGCATAGTGTTTGATTTATGAAAAAATGTACCTAAATATAGAAAGTGTATTTCAAATCATGATTTTCAATGGATTGAAGGAATATGATTTATACGAAGGTATTACCCAAACATAGAAAGTATAGTGTCTTTAGTTTTTGTTCATACTAGTAAGACCAAAATATAAATATTAAATGATATGTGGTCAAATAATCTAAGGTTATTTCATATTTCTTTGAACAAATGGAGAGGGAAATGTGTAAACCTTGGTCTTGAAGAATTCCAGATCGAGATAAACATAATGGGACAAATATACATTGATGACAGCTTAATGCTGAAGATTCTTTTATATTTTCATCAAAGTTTGAAGGGGACAAAAAAACCTTAACCAAGAATGAAATTTTCAATTTTTTGATGAACTCTTTATGGGGGGTATATTATAAAGGGCCAGCTGGGGAATATTCTATATAGTCAAAGAGTATCATCTTTTTACTGATAGTCCCATTATGTAGGAAACTAATTTACGGCCACCTAGGGGAACATACTGCATAGTTAGGTAAAAGATTTTTTAGATTTCAGAAAAAATTCTTCCAAAAACCGTATTAAATATTATGAAGATCTGAAAAAAATAAAGATTAAGAGCGTGAAATACAAAAGGGGGTAATGATTATTGCACAAGACAAATATTTGAATCAATATTTTCCAAGAATTTGGAATCCCTTTAATAGATCTGAATCATATGTTATATGGTTACATTTCTTGTTTCCTTGGTGGGATCTCTAAGGAGAGTTCCCAAAATGAAAAGTCTCACCTAGATTTTTAATTATGTGTGAATGAGAGGTTAAAATTTGTCCCATGGTGGGGAATAGTATCTAAGTCATATTTTTTACTACGTATCTCAATGGGATGAGAATCAAGTCATATGTAGTTATTTGGGTTTCATGCATTTTAGTGAGATACAACAATTACATTATGTTGTGCAGTTTAATGTCATGTAGGGAGGACATGAAGTGATTCCCATGTTAGAAGGGAATATTACGGAAGGACAAGAGGCTTGAACCCGAGTGTCACTAAGTATCTCATATAGATGGGAATCAAGACACATGTAGTTCTTTCAAACATTCCCTTTGCTGGTTTGACTCATACACATATTGAATAAAAGGGGGGGGGGGGTTGTGTGGGGGTGGTTGGTCCCACGATGGTTGATCTACGCATCTCTACATATCCCATTAAAAATGAGAATCATGCCAGACATAGTTCTTGAAATAATAATTTCCCATACTAATTGATATTTTTATGGGGAATGAGGGATTTTAACACATTTTAGAAGAATAATGGTAAAACTTAGGACATAAAATAGTATGAAGATAAAACCATGTATCTGGAAATATCATTCTATATAGATTATGTTCATAAATAGGAGGATAAAAATGAAATAATTTCTTTTGTTGTTATGGTTAGTCCAATGATTGGAGAACTGTGCATTTATACGCATCACATTGATAATGACAATCAAGCACACATAGTTATTGAAATAAGGACCCTAGGTAAATCATATTCTGTCATAGGGAGAAATGGAACTCATGTTCCACTAAGGAGTAGAAATAATTTCAATTATTCTTGAACGTAGAAGCTCTTACATAAAAAAAGAAGTTTTTAATTTTATAGTTTAATTTTATTTATCGAGGAAAAATGATGTCATACAGTTTAACGTCGTGTAGAAAGTAAAATGATGCTACACATGTTAACATCAAGAAGAATGGACACTTATGGTTGTTATATAGTATAATGTCTTGCAACTATGACTTTGTGTTCTGTAGTTCAGTGTCCTGCAGTAAGGGAATATGTCAATTTGAAATAACACAAAGTAATTCTCGAAGAATATTTCATTGGTTGTAGTGGTAATAAGTTCTCCATCCATTGATATTAGGAAAAAAGATCCATTAGAGTGGACCTATTGTATGGAATAAGGTCCTTTACACTTTGAATCAGGATTTGGAGGCTTGTTTCCTAGTATCATTGGAGGTCGGAGAACCAATACCAATTCTCCATGAAGAAATGAGCGGAGGAAAACATTCTTGATAAAATCATATTCTATTCTATTTTGATAAAAATAAAAATTATGCATTGTGTGCAATAAATTTTTTTCTAATCGTTCAAGCTCATCAAATAGTTTTTCAGACTTTTCATCTGTTGATACATTGTCACACACTTTATCTTGGAGTGTAGTCTATTGAATATCAATGGGAGAAATTGCTTCTTGTCCATACATCAATGAATATGGAGTTGTATGAGTGGCACTATGGGTAGTAGTTTGATAAGACCTTAAGGCAAGAAAACGTTTATTGGGCCAATATTTCTTATCATTATCCACTATCTTTAAGAGAATATTTGATAAAGTCTTCTTCAAAACCTCTATCTATCCATTGGATGCTGTATAATAGTGAAATGAATGGTTAGATTTGATATTGTGCTTGTGGAATTACTTCTTTACTTCTAAGGATCTGAAATTTGTGTTGTTTTACATCAACATATTTTGAGGGAAAACAATTAAAGTAATGATATTAGATTTTACAATGATAACAATGCTTTTGGATGATAATTCTATGAGTGGTAATGACTCAGACCATTTAGATAAGAAATTAGCAGTAATAAGAATATACTTGAACTACTTAGTTGTAGCTGGATGATAAGTTCCAACTACATCTATTCCCCATGTGTAAAAAGGCCAACAGTGTTTTGCTGTATTTAGAAACTCTGGGGTTTGATAAATGAAGTTGGCATGCACTTGGTAGGAATGTAATTTTTTGGTGAAATTTGTACATTCCAACATCATTGAAGTCTAGAATTATCCAATCCTTTATATTTGATCCGAAATCATATATCCAGAGTAGTGAGCACCAAAATCTTCTACATGTTCTTCTTTCATGACATATATATTTTCTTCTCTATAATTACACCATCAGATAATTCCATCAAAGAGTAATTTTTATAGAGTCTTCTAGTGATCTGGGCTATCACAAAAAGTGAAATTGGTCATTCATCTTTAGATATATTCTCTCTTATCCTAATCTGTTGGATGTACCCCATTGTACTTGTGTTCTATGATTGGTGTCATCCAACCCATAGCATGACCATATAGCTCGTAGATAGGTATGATATCATAATTTTCTTCCATTCTAGTTTGAATGAAACATTAAACCACACAATGATGAGAAATATTGATGATTATCTCATTATAATTTGGATCTTACAAGGCTCTATCTGCATTATCCAATGCATCATATTTTTCATTTTTTATATTTGGGAAAAAATACAATGTTGGCTATGATGGAAATTAAGCCATTAACCCTCTGACATAATCTCACAAAGGGATTCAGTCTTTTTTTCTAAGTGCATAGTCCCCATTTATTGGTTTGATTACCAACTCGGAATCACATTTCACCTTTAAGTGGTCCACTTGTATTTGAAGAATCAATTCTTGTCCTAAAATTGTATCATGATATTCTGGTTTATTTTTGGTACCACCTTATGAAAATAAGAAGTAATATGGTATGATTTCCTTTTGACGGAAGATCACTACAATTCCTAACCCAACTTTGTTTAGATTATGGTTTTCCATTCTATTCCCTGATGTACTATTGGAAGAACCATAAATTTACATGTCCAATTTTTGGTAATTATCTTGAATAGAGAATATTTATTCACCAGGAAGTTCAGTATGGAGAATTTTATCTTCTGTAGATGGATGCTCAATAAGAAAATCTACCAAGGCATAGCCTTTTATTTATTTTTGAGTTTGAAACTATATATCTAACAGTTTGAAAAAAACTTCCCACTATTCCAAATGTCCTATAAGCATAGGACCACTAAGGGTAAATTTGAGTGGGTTATTGCGAGATACCAAGTGAACCATGTGATGTTACACCTAGTGACTCAATTTATGAACTGAAATGATTAATGCCAAGAAGCACTTCTAAATACTTGAATATCGAGTCTCTATGTTAAGTATAGTTTGATTGAGATAGTAAAGGCTATTTTCATTCCATGTATCATTCTTCTAAGAAAGGTTGGCACCCATTGGTCACTATAAAGCTTCCACGTAGAGAATATGTGGATTTCCTTCAAAAGGTGGCATTAACACTGATGTACCTAAGAGATATTTATTTAGGGTATCAAATGCCACTTGGAACATTTCATTCCATTGATAGGTTACCCCATTATACATTAATATGGTGAAGGGTATAAACTATCATTCCCAATTAGAGATAAAGTGACCAATGTAGGCTAAGGGTCATTGAATTCCTGTTAATTCATTCACATTTTGAGAATGTGACATGCTAAGTATTGCTTTTTTCTTCTGAGGATCAACTTTGATGCCATGATGGTGTACAACAAAGATGAGGAATTTTACTGGGGTTACTTCGAAATAATAGTTCAAGGGATTCACCAACAAATTATGTTGTTGATTATTACTGAATGTGGTCTCTAGATCAACCAAGTGATCAGAAAATTTTCAGTATGTAACCACCAGATCATCCACAAAAATTCAACAAATTTTCCTAAGAAAATTTTAATGATATTGTGAATGGAATATTGATATGTTGGACATGCATTTTTTAAGCCAATGGGCATTACCTTATAGAAAAACACACCTTGAGGGGCTCTAAATGATATATACTCATCATCCTATAGGTCCATTCAAATTTGATTGTACCTAGAATATCCATCCATGAGGGAGAGATATTTATAGCCAGTTGTGGCATCAACAAATATATCTATGATCAGAACTGGAAAGTCATCTTTGGGACAATGCTGGTTGAGATCTACAAATAAATTCAAACTGTGATTTCCCAATTCTTCTTTTTCACTGAGATAATGTTGTCAAACCATTTTGTAGATTTCAGCTCCTTCGCAGTGTTAGCATTGATAGTCATATCGACTTCAGTCTCAATTTTAGAGGAATGTGTTCAGTGTGTTCCTCTTGCTGCATACTTGAATCCTAGTTGTTCTTTTATTAAACCCAAGAGATGAGTGGATACATTGGGATTAAGGCCTGACATTTATATATAGTTCCAAGCATAAAGAACACAGTGTTGATTTATAAATAAATTATACATTTATTTCTCATTAGAAGTCATGGCTGCACTAATTAAAGTAGGGAATAGATCTTCATCTATAACTAGATTTATTCCTCTGATCTCATCAACATTAGTGGAGACACCTTCCTCAAATGTTGTTGGACCATAACAGAGATCTTCTCATTCTTCCCCCTTATATATAACTTCTTCAATTTCTAATTTCACAGTAGGTGGTCAAGAAAAACATTCAAAATCAACGGAAAGTGTCAGTATTTGAGCATCATGAAAAAGTGGAAATCATTTATAACTGTATTGATGATAAAGGGTATTCCTGAAGCATTGAAGATGATATGATGGATTGGGAATCAAAATCCTTGTCTTATTATTGTATTATGACAACATAATCTTGCATGGTCGATGAACAGAATACTTTATGATGTTTTTTAATTAAATTAATACATCTCTATTTAATCTTTAAACACTTCTTGATAAATCAAAAATTTACCCCCCGATGTCAGGTTCAACTGCTATAATTGACATTATGGAAGTCACTATATGAGTAATTATATTTGGGCATATCCTTTCAATTTGAATGATAGTAAAATCATAATCTATACCCAAGTTTTGGAATGGGCTATCTAGTATCTTTCCAAAACCATTCAGATCATTAATTCTTGTTACATATTTTCCATATAACTCATTCCCATTGTGTGATAAAATATTACCTCAGTATACTGATATTCAAAAAATTTGAATGGGGCATTGTCACCATACAATGTCCCAATTTTTTCATTGAAGCAATACATGAGACATTTTTGATATGAAGAAGGAATGGCCGCAGGTTGATATAGCCAAGGCCTTCTATGAAGAATGTTGAAGGTTGTGGCATGAAGAATAACCTTAAAATGTAAATTAGAAACAGGATCCCCAAACTAATTTATGAGTGTAATCTTGCCAAGAGTTTCTTATGCGCTCTTGTAATAACCTTTCAATATTAAATTGGCTAGATATTAGTCAGATTCAGTGATGCCCAATCGATGAAGTGTACGAATGGGAATAAGGTTGACTCCTAAGCCATTATCAATGAAGGCTAGTCAAATTTTTATATCATTATCCATATGAGATAGATACAACGGCTTGATGTGTCCATGTATAACATCATCCTCATCTTCAGCCATAAAAGATGTGATCACTTGAAATTATATATGATCATTCAATATACATTAAACCATAACATCAGTTTCAAACTCCTAAGGACTTGAACAAGAATCAATAACTACTTCTCAAAGATATTTTGATAGATTTAGGGAATCCAAAATTAATAACTTGGTCGATACATGGGATAGATATTTCAAAACATCGTACTTTTAGTCTCATGTTCTGTATTTTCTAGCATGGAAATTCGGGTTTTCAGGTGCCTTGGAATTTGATTCTCCAAATGTAGATGTACCTAGTGTTGTGGTAGAAGCTATAAATACTTTTTATTTTGGTATATTAGATTGAGTAGGTCTATCTTCTTGCTGATATAATGCTGGTGTATCCACTAATCGGTCATCCAAGATAAACATGTCATGGCCGATCCAATCAGGTGTCAAATAATTTCAATGTTCGTGATCAGCTCGATGAAGTGCTCACCCATGAGTTTCCATGGCATATAAAGTTTGAGCAGGGGTAGAGTTAAAATGTTGGTTTCAAGAATATCTACATCTTCCCCTATATCCCTGACATTGGATTATTGATGTAGTTCCCCAATAATGTACATGGAATTTTGGCTCATCACAACCAGAATCATTATTGGAATATGGATCTGTTAAGTGGATAACATTAACATAACCAAAGATAAATTCCTCATCTGATGAATACTTTGTTTGAGAGGACATTTATATTTGTGTCGTTTCATGGGGCAATGCCGGTAGCTTTGAAAAATATTTCATGAAATAATCCAAAGTCAAGGACAACATTGGACATAACATGATCTTGTCCTCTTCTGACAACTCTTTATCTATCTGATCATGTCACTTCATTGAGGATTGATCTTTATAGAAAATATCTTTTGATGAAGATGGATTTTCCTTGGAAGAAATAAAAAAAGACACAATCTATTATTTCTACTATGATCATATAATGTCATGAATTCAGTTGATCATTTAACTAATTATCCAATCATCATATTTCTGTGAATTTTTAATTTTGGCTTCCTGAAATTTTCAGTCATTCTATGGATAAGTAGAAGTAACACATGATACAAGGGTTGATGAAAATTTCAGTTTCACCTATCTATAGTCTATACTTTAATGAAGGAGTTACTTAAAAAAACACTCTTGAATAGGATACCCCTGGAATTTGATGAAATGGAAAATATTTGGGAAGATGTTCATCTCCTTCCATGTTAGGTTTCATCGTCCTTGTGAAGTGAACTACTTTTTTTCTAAAGATGAAATGAAGTAACCAAAAACATGTTCATTCTAAAATGAATAAACATTGTGCTTTAACTCCTCATACTATCTCCACCATTGATATTATTTAGCATCCTAATGAGGAATTCATTTCTTATGACACTTGGGCGGTGGAGCCCTTCGGTATGATGAATGGTTTGAAGTAAAAGTAACTACATGTTATTTTTTGAGTGTTAATATAGAAATATATTATTTCCACGTTCTTCTTCCCAGATATAACGGAATTACATGAGATTTTCCATTAGTTTCCACAATGGTATCCACTGCCTTTTTTGAAATTGAAGCAATGTCATGAAACCATCCCATGAATTTCCCAGGGAACTGTGGTGTACATAACTCATCACATAGATTTTCCACAAAAACTGATCGAAACTCCTCTTGAAGATGTGATAGATTTATTGAATATGTTAATACATACCATTGAGAAATGAAATCTAAAACTCTTTCATTCCCCGTTTTTTTCAATTTGTATGATCAAAAACTGTTTTTTTCGGCAACGTTGAGCTGAACTGTATAAGGAATTTCTTATGCAGGTTTTCCCATCCAATAATTGATCAAGACTGAAAATGTTAAAACATGAAAGAAGCTAGCCCATGTAATGATTTCACATAGCATCTGTGGTTTACTGCTTCTTTTTATTTAGGGGTCCCTATAATGGGATCCCAACGAGATGAAAAATGTGTTAAGTGCTGCTCCAGAACTCATGGACTACAATGATTGGAAACGTAGTATTCATAAAGATTGGTGGGGTAGGGATTGGATCTACCCATTCGGGATAAGCTTTAATTTCTAGTATTACTGGTGTTGGTCATTCTTATGTGGCTTCCAATCATGTTGTTAATGCCTTGATTTTATTCATAAGCATTTGAGGAATATCTAGATGAGATAGGACTTGTGCATGTGCAGCAGTTGGAGCTTAAACAGACGTGATGACTAGAAAAAACAATAGTGGTGGTATTGTTGGTATTTTTCTCAGATAACCCATGGGGACCTAACGATAAGTATGTGCTTGATTCAACCCTGGTTGTGTACCCAATAAAGGGAATTCATTATCCATATCTGTAGTTTCAACAAACACACTTTTCCAAGGAGTTCCTCTAGGATTTGAAACTCGAGGATCTGCATGGTGAGCATGTCTGGCAGAAATACTACATAGATGTAAATCTATATTGAGTATTTTTACCTCCTTCATCTTATATCTTGCTAAGAAAATATTTCATGAATCCAAAGATATTGACCTTCTATAGTAGAAAAGTTAAATTCGGTTTGGCCTTTACCTTTCCCTTTATAAGATTCCATTCAATGAGGTAAGAGTTTTTTACATGAGGAAATTCCCATATTATGGTTAAGCCTCTGAGTTTGGGTATGCACACCTCCTTCATCTTCTTCATTGTGTACCATATTATTGATAAGAAATACATCTTATAAATCCCCCAAAATAGACTCATTATCGGGAGGATCTTCTAGAATGTTATTAATAACATTCACTGATGCATATAGCATTCATGGAATTCTATCAGTATCTTTGTAAGATCATCTCCTTATGTATTTTTTGTGAGACTCTATTATCCTATATGCATAATTCTATGGATTTATTTGATAGAAAATATCCCTAAGTGAATCCTTCAATAATTTAGATGTGCATTCACATTGTTGCTTATTTCCTAATCAGGAGAAAATTGACTTACGTTAAGGAGGGGATCATCGATATCAAAAATACCTTAGCCCTACAGGATAGGTAAGTTCCTGTTCTTATTCATCAATCCATTGAACATTGTTTATTGAATTTTATGGTTGGATTAAACATACCCCTAGCTCAGCTGGCTGGGGTGGAACTTGAATAGCTATAGCAAAGATTCACGCAGCTTCTCTCCGGATTTTGTGAATTTTGTTATGAACATTGGCTGGGAGTATTATCCTGAATCCATATAAATTACTTATTTCGGAAGACTGCTGTTCTATTTCAGACATTTGCGCCATATTATATCTAACATCCTCTTATCGGGAAGGCCAACTTAATGTTCACAGATGGTTGATGAAAAAGTATCTAAATAACTTACTCTCTTTGGGCATGATATTCATAAGAGCTAGTCGAGGCCTGTTCTAGAGAGTATCTTCTATTAAACACAAAATTAGTCAATTTTAGCTGACTATGGAAAATAACATTTCATGAGACCACTTTTGGTGGGATTCTCTGATTTTGGAACATAGTGAAATGCAATGCTTCGTGTACACCCCATATTATAATAGGAACATCATATGGGTAAGAAAATATTAACATGGTTAGCCCCTTTAGTGCATTGAGGCATGTATGCTGAAGGTTTCTATGCCTATTTTCATCCATGCGATTTCAGGAAACTGAGAGAGATTCCAAGTCTATTTTTCATTGTAACTCTTCTATTACCTTTACATGTCATTGATATTAATCATATGGTAATAATTTGTATTTAAAATGATGAAGAGTCTTCAATAAGTTGTGGTGGATATTTTGAATAAAATCTTCTTCCATCAATTATGGAATGTAGTATTGTGAGGTTGATAAAGGCTAGATCATGAATGGTATTTAACATTTAGCTAATTGTTTTCACAGATTCAACATATCTTCATCATATTTTTCTAGAGGTTTCTCCACTTTGTCTGAACAAAGTGGACACTTCTTGATATTTTTATTACAAAAAATTTAATCAACCACTTTTCCCTAAACTATATTAGAAGATAATTGACCCCTGGGAGGTTCGAAGAATGAACATCCCTTTGTATGTCTTATAGTTGAGAAAGCATTTCACTTATTTTTTACAAGGAATTATACATGACTAGCATTATGATGGAATGTGGCTTGAGATAAGAGGTATTTCTTATTACTACATTTTTTATTAGGTACTTATCATGACAATGTGAAACAATACTACTGAGATAACTTTTGCAGTGAATTCCATAATGGGGAGGACTACCATGGTGGATTAAATTAAGGGATAAATCCTCTTTCTTCTTTGTATTCTGGCCACACTGAGGGTTACGGTGCCTCTCATCTAATTATAGGATCTCTATATTGACTGAATATTCATGAAGCATGAATTCATGAAAAAGAAAATGATATGGAACATTAGAATTAGTTCTACTACTCCCATATTTTGAAAATTAGAGAGTATGATCTAGAGTTACAATAGATAAATGTCTGAGAGTTTTATGAACTCCAGCATTAAGAGGAGGTAGATGCTAGATTGTATCTTGATTATCAATATATGTTTGGAGAGACTTCTTCTTTGATACTCTTTTACACATAGTTAGGTCCAAATTCTTGGAAAAGATGTTATCATGGTAAGGGGTATGTATCTACATTGGAGTGGTTATTAGAATGGTCCCATTATCTCCAATTTTAAGCCGCATATGTTCTTGATCCGGTTGTCTGTAAGATATGGGGAGGTACTTCCCATAACCCTCTTGGACTTGAATATAGATCTGTATCTACACATGGATGGATTGCTAATGTGTCATCATAGGTGTGGGGACATAATTAATTGTTTGTTCCCCTGACACTACTTAATTGTTTTTAAGAAATTATGGAATGCTTCTAGAATATGGGAACAAATTTGTGTCTTCCCTTTAACCATTGGTAAAATGGGTTTGTTAACTTTAGCATCCAGAATGGGAAAATAGGTCCATTCCATATCTCGATTAGGTGTATGTTCCACCTCTTATCCTACTTTTACTATCAATGGATATTGACAATAATTATGTATGGGGGAAGAGAGCTGAGTGTGCCCAAGGTTTGTCATTAGATATTTTCAAATGTTTTTTTTGTGTTCTACCAAATGAGACTATTTTCAGTCTTGATGGATGTCGACAGGTGTGCGTGCATGCTGGTAGTTTTCTACCAAGCATGGTGGGAAAACATTGGTGAGTGTTGTATGTGTATGTTCATTCTTGCCAATTTACAACACATTTGATTAGCAGGCTTCAATGAATGCAGTGAGATGAGCATATTGACTAGCCGATTGTTTCTAAATAGGTGTATTTTCCTATTCATGGTACTCCACTATATTTAACTTTCTTGATTGGTGGGTCACTACCAAATGAGTCGATTTGGCAGTGGAATTGGGATAGACAGGTGTATGTGCTCATTCATTATTTTTCATCACATTACGTTGATGGTTGTCTCTTGAGGGGGGAAATGTAAGAACCTGCTCCCTGTTAGCCGAATGTTGTCCTCAATGGTTCTTCTTGCATGCCCGACCCTGAGGTATCTAGGCTGAATAACCAAATGCCAAACCCCCATCATGTTGTGCGTTCACAGTCATGTAATTCTACTAGAAGCAGTTGTTAGTATGAGTCCTCAAGAAGGACCCATGTATCGTTGAGTTCAAACAATGAATTGCCTCTTAATCAGCCTCTGTATACTATTGGAGGGATTGGTTGTTGTGTTCTGGAGATAAGGACCCAAAATGGATGAATATGGTGGTTGGAACCATCTTCTTCTTGACTATCAGCCATCACTTACATGATGATCAAGGGTTGCTGTTAACATGGAGAGCCTCTCGGGAAACCTCTATGGTTGGGATAGTACCATGTTGAATGTATTCCCTTACCAGTACATTAGAGACCCAGTGTTGGAGATAATGAGTGGGTGATTACATCCTTATAGTTAATGAGGATATTTCTTGAACAGAAACTGAGGCATTCATGGTTGTAAACTTAATAGAATCCATTTAGATTGAAGGGAGTTCGTGAAAACCTGAAAAAGGATCTCCATTAAAGAAACATATTTTAGATGTATACATTCATTATTTATTCCTTCGTCTCTAATTTCATTATCAATTGATTAGGGCCTAATAGATGGGTGTCACTATTAACTTGGTTAAGGATTCACGTCAGGTTCACCATTTTTTGGTTCCTAGAACCTCATAAAATGTGTTCCAGTTAGGAATCACTACTTTTAGGAAGTTTCCATTGGATTTATTTATAGAACCAATAACATCCAAAATTTCTTTCTCTAAAGGGACCTGCTTTCCAAAGGTAGGAATTTATTGATTCTGAACTCATGATACTTAATAACATGCATGGGATGAGAGGATGAGAGGTCAAACTCATCACACCCTTTTGGGGAGAATTATTTCATATTCTCGGACTATCTTACATATTCAAGATATTTTCATAAAACCTTATTAATTCCCCATGTATAACATAGGTTTTCCATTCATTTTACAATCAATTATTAGAATTAGTGAAATTTATAATGATCTATTTGTATTATAGGTTATCCATCAATGGTATCCTCTTATATAATTTTTAATGATTCTTTTAATCATCATTATGATGATACTGCTTTTAAGAAACTCAGTGGGGAACATTGGCATTTATTATCATCCAAGGAGTTGATGTTTGTTTTCATGTTTGGATATTACCCATAAATGGGCTTCCTGCATATCCTTATGAATGGAATCTGAACCCACATAGTTTGGTGCGACTTAATGGGACACATCAAACCTTATAGGGTTCGGGGATGAGGAACTATACATACAATTTAATGACATTTGGAAAGTACATCTAAGAGAAAGGTTCTTATTCAAGGTTTCATGTGGGTCTTATGACTAAGATTCCCAAGGAACATGGAAAGGATATGTGTTTCTGAGTTGTATTAGACCATGTTGGGAATATGGACTAGGAAGAACAAGGTTCATTTGAAGTGTGGGGTTTGAACCTTAGAGATGCTTCCTACGTATCCCATTCGACTGGGAATTAAATCCCACATTGTTCTATGAGTCTCATAGGAGAGTTTCGTCCTTTTAGATAAATGAGTTTGTCCTTACTTATTTAAAATGATTCCTTGGTGATTTGGGGGTTTAATTTGGGGCTTAGTCCAAAGAAGAATTCTTATTTATGGATGAAATATGATGGATCTCAGGCCTTAGGAAGGCTTCATATGTATCCCAATTATGATGGGAATCATAGTTCTCATATTTATAGAGTGAGGTGTTTGTGAGAATTTTGTGATCATGAAGAATCTATCAGCCCACATGAGTCGTGCTCTGTGTGAGAAATACGAGGATGTCAAAGATTCCACAATGGAACGCTCACTTTTCCTCCTCCGCTGGTGGAATAGGATGCGCCTATGGTGGCGATGGTGGAGGAGGCCGAGGCAACCGGGGAAGTGGGCGAGGTGATGAGCCTTCCCTCTACTATCTTTACATTGGACAGTGGTCCAATGTAAGGAAGGAGTGAAGGTAATTGAAGTAGTGACGAGACAAACTACAACCTCTAACATGAAACGTTATGGGATTACACCCGAATGGTTGTCCTAAATTTGGTCCTCAAAGGGGAGGGAGTATTTTAATTTGTTCTAAAGGAATAGTAGGTGTGAACCGTACCTTCCGTAATAGAGATATAAGGTTACAAGGTTTAGAGACCAAAAGAGGTGGAAAGAACCCAACCCATATTCCTCAAAACCAGGAACTCCCCAATAATGTTTCTTGGAGGAAGTTCCATGTGACTGTGGATATACCAACCCCGAGATAGTCCATGAATCCTCACCCAATTGTAGAATAAATTTGGGAAACCTCTAACTACAGAAATACAAATGTAAATAAGAGACACACTGATATTACCTAACCAAAGGTTTAAAGAGTTAAGAGGTTTGGGGTAGGTTCCGACATAATACCTTTTAGGAATGGGATCCAATGAAGAAGAATCCTTTCCATTAATGCCCTTGATTAATGCTTGATGAAAAGTTTATAGACTAAAGGGACTAAGTGAATCAAAGAAGGGTGCCCAAGTATGTATCTTGCACACAAGTATGGGCACACATGTTGGATTGGGAGACATGATGTTCACTTATGTGACAAAAACATCAATGTTAACACTTGGGTGAGAATTGACTCAATCCTTCAAAAGTATTCACTATTATTCTTGAAAGTGGGTCCCTCATGTTTCTTTGAATGGAATGAGTGGAGCATAAGTGTTTCTAATTTTAGGAACATGGTAACTTTATGAGTGAAAGTGTTATGGATTTCAAACGCTAAAGGGACTTATATGATCCTCTTTCAATTTCCCTTATCTAGGTGTTAATGAAATACAACCAAGGTTTCAGAAGACTTAGACGATGCACTAGGGTGACTGGAGCAGCAATTATGCTTCATTGAAATTTATCTGCACAAATGAAGGCCCCATGGGTATATTTATAGGAAAATAAGTGACCCTGGGTGAAATGGTGGTGGGGAGCACAACTGTGTTGTCTGCCCGAACAGAGCGCACAAGTTCCTTATGTGTCGATGAATCCTTAGAATTACTAGGGAGATAAAATTTTCATGCCTCGGAATATATTGATTTCCTTCATGTGTTTCCCTTATATTTTAAGGTATTTATCTTTGTAATTTTTTAGACACTGGGATGGATTAGTGTTTTAATAGTCAGGAACCTAATCTCCTCAACTAGGGACACTACACATCCTCCATGCTATGTAGTTGTCTTGGGACTAGGCCTTGAATGTATTGTTACTATTTTTATCATTATTCATTCCCTCAACATGAGAATTTTTATTGACGTTCCATTTGAATTTTTGATTAGTTAATGTATTCGTGGTTAATTTTAAATCTCATGTGATAATTTATATGCCACTATATGATCATCATTTATTGCCATATTATGCAAAAGTAAATGATTGTATGGTATTTTTTCCAGTTATTTACCTTAGCATATAGATTATGGATTATTTATTAATGATTGGTTTTGTTGTATACATACCCTAATAGAAAATTAGAGGTCAACCATATCTCATTCATCTTTTCACTAGGATTATGGGAAGTGGTGTAAGATTGATATATAGGGCTATGCTAAAGGAAATAATATTAAACTCAAATAAAATGCTATTTTTTGTTTAAAGATTTCATTTTTTAATATGATATTAAAGTATTTATGTAGTTTAAATAGACTACTAAACTATTTTATCTGTTATAATACGATTCCATGTATATTTTTACTAGGTAATTAAGTGACCACTGAATCTAGGATACAAGAGTTGGGTTATTTACTATAATGATAATGTATTCTAGTGTGATATTTTTTTCTTTAATCAATTTATGGAAATCAATTTTGGTTTATTCACACTAAATAAATTAGACTCCGCTTATGATAACCTTAAAATATGATAAATAAATTAAGTAATTCTTTTTATATCATGATGAATCATTTTTGTGTGTGTGACTAATCAGGATATAAAAATGATATTTTTATAAATATTCTTCTATAGCAGTTAAAAAATGAATCTTTAAATACATCAAGTAGATTATAATTATATTGAATGTGGTGATCGTTTTGGTGGCTTACAAATCCATAAATAAGGAAATTTATGGCCTTTTAAAAAATTTAATCATTCCACATGAGATTAATAAGTCAGTCATGATGAATATACATTGATAAGGTATAGGAATTATTACATTGGAAATTGATGGAATTTTTATTATTTTAGGGAAAGAAATAATTATTATTATTGAAATGATGATTGACTCATCTGATGATCCTGCTATTGAGGGGTTGAATAACACTATCATTGAGGATTCCTAAAATTGTGAAAATGGAAATGTAGATTTTTATAAAATAATGGATGTTCTATTTGGATGATAAATGATGTCACAGCCACCAAAAAGGGAATGTGAACAATTGTAAATTTCTTCCATAATTTCAATGGAAAATTTTATTTATTATATATCTTTAAAAGATATGAATGATATTTTCCTAAAAATATTTAGACAGTTGAGTTAAAATGGTCATATAAAAATAGTTATTTTGTGATATTTTGTGAAATATAATGATGTAGAGACATCGTTGACTCAAAAATAGTTATGTGTGTCATAAAATAATGATTGTGAACAACTTTCACAAAATGATTGATAAAAATAATAAAAAACACACTTACATTAATACACTTCGATGTATGTGGTATAGTGATATTGTAATTATCCAATAATTAGATTTTATTCATTGTCAAAATTCATGGATTTTTTCATATGAAATATATTTATTTTATGGTGATTAAATGATAATCTATTAAGATGTTAATTTTTCCAATATTCTAAATACAACATTATACATTCATCCATATTTATTCGACTAGTTAACGGTTCTGTGTTACAAAAAGAACACATAGAATAATTGGGAAAAGTGTAGGATATGAAATTAAAATATCACTCTATATAATCACTGAAAAATGGGGATTTGGATGTATGAATTTGAATTTGGTGGATACATAGAGAGCACTATTATTAGGACATGGATCTCAAAAATATAATTATTAACTAGAAATATTAGTAGATATATATAATCATATTTTTTAAGGATTTTGTTTTTATAAATTCACCTTATTATTTGTGAATTTGGATGAAACCCCACAAGATGAGTTTGACGGTATTCTAAAGGCCTTGAAACATAATGATTAACTGATGTCGCTATTAAAAAATTTAATAGTTATCCAATGAATGTATATTTCTTGAATATGATACTCATGGATGGAGTTACCTATATTACCAAATTAATATTAAAATAAGTATTGTTATATTAATTTTATATCATAATAGGATAATTATATATCATGAGCACCATTTTCCATTTCTGATGTCATTTAAGAATACTGATAAGATCATGGTTTGCATCATAGGAAAATTTAATGACTATAATAAATTTATCAATTTCCCATTATAATTATAATTTCTAAAAAAAAGTTCATCAAAGGGGAAATGTTTCAAAACATAGAGGGTATGTGAAGTCCAAAAACATATACGAATACAACATCAATAATATCTTAAAACAATGAATTTTAAATAATTCTAATAATAATAACATTTTTATAGGTTGAACCGATGAATATTAAGGATGAATTTCAGTGTAATGATTGAATTGTATAGATGGGGTAAGAGCAGAAACCACACAAGAATATTGACACATTGGGTTTAGTATAATTCCACAAATATTTGAATGTTATTATGAAAAATGTATTTCAGTATAATTTATATTAGAATAAATTATTATAAAATATACTATCATGTCTTGATTGAAAATGTTACAGTCACATTTTCTCTATATTCATTTATAATAATTTATTTTAGTTTAATGGAACATAATGGTTAATAGTAATATTTTTTTACTTACTAAATTGATTTAAAAAGATTTCTATATTTATGTAAAGAATAAATTTAATAATTTTTACCTAAGAAGGATCATTTTCAATATAGAGCTTTATATCTTTGTGAGTAATGGTGATAATTCTTGAGTTTTCTAGATGATGAATGTTTTATTTGGTTTAGAAAACAACCATGAACATAGTTTTGTTAATTTAATTGTATGATAAGGCTCATGAATTATACAAAAATCAAGGATCATAAATATAATTATTGAAAATGATATGTTAATAAAAAATTATCATTTTAATAAATATTAATTATATAATATTTTATATAAATAAATTTAATACATATGATGATTTGCCATCCTAATTGAGGAATGTATTTGAAATGTATATTTTAATGAGATAATATTAATTCGTATTTATAATTTATGAATAGAGAGATTTATTATGTCCCTTAATAAAATATTCAAGGGTAGTATTTTTGAAAAAGATTCATACTGGGGGGGTGTGAGTGTAGTTTGAACCCTATAACACTTACGATGTTTCTATCCTTACAAAAATATGTATGAATTTTTATATAAATAGGTTTCAGTTTCTAATAAAATATATATATTATTTGACTATATGATAAATGGATTAAATATTTTTTTCATTAAATTGATATGATTTTATAGAAATAAAATTGATTCCCAAATTACTAATGTATAACATATCCTATACTACATCAATGTAATATTTCATTTTACCCTCTCCGATGATAATAACTCATCATTAAAAAATTATATATATTTTATACAATTTATGGCTCAGAAAAAACTTTATAAACTAAGTATTTATTTTATTATTTCAATATTTTTTAGATAGTTATGTATTGATGAGTGAATATTATTAGGGTAATATTTTTAAAAATGAATATGTAGTGAAATATTGAATTATAATGGATATGAGTTTAAGAATGAAGAACATATCAACCATGAAATGACTATCATTGACATATATGGAATTGGTTTATATGTAATGACATTAGGTATTATGATATGAAAAATTAGAACAATTATAGGGAATACATGGAGTATTCATAAAATAAATACAACCAATTTCGTTTTATTTAACCCTAGAAAGCTCATAAGGTAAATTTACGAAGCATTCATAATATTTAATCAAACATTATGTAATGATCTATGATAAAAATAATATATATTTTATATTTTAATGGGATTACATAAAGATACATATTTCATGGATACATTTCAATATTGATAAAGATTAGTTGTAAAACAAGGAAACGCTATATCATAAAGAGGAGATAGAAAAACAATGGACTAATCCACTGGCCAAACAAAGGTGGTGGATAATTTCTAGGTTACTATAGTAGTACTGTAGTAGTAATTGTATAGTACTGTAGCAGGTACTATAGCGGGAACTGTAGCAGGTACTGTTCGACGCTATATCATTAGAGAATATTCCACCGTTTTGGCCTTCGAGCCACATATTTGTTCTCGGAGTCCTATGAGGCCTTTGGGCCACCTAGGCCTTTGGGTCAGTAAGGCCTTCATGCTACCTCAAGGAAATCGGGCCACCATAAGTGCAGATATAGACCAGACAACATACTAGGAACAAGCTTCAAAAGGAGGGTGAGCAAGGAGCTTTCATCATAACAAAAGCTAAACAGATTGCAATAATGAGAGGGTATGGCACCTGCCATTGGGAAAATCTTGTGCATGAATGGGAAAGCCTATCTGAATAGCCATACAAAGGTGGAGAGCTGATTTCACAATTAATATGCTGGGGAGGAGTCGTTCGAATTAGTTAGTCATGGTTCTATGTAATGTTATAATCCTACATGCAATGAATTCATCTAAGGCCTATAATCCAGGTAATACTTATGCCTATGGGCCTTGTAAGTCTTCCACCTCCCCCCGTAAAAGGTGGATTATCAATAATTAATAAAACAATGAAGGCCTTCATGCCATTGGATGGAAATAAGGCTCCGTTTGATTCCATTATGTGATGGTTTTCCGGTGAAGGCAAGATGGATGAGTTATGTGATGCGCTTCGATGCTACGGCGGGATGTTTATTGGTGGGTACTCTTCGGTAGTGGATATTTCAATGGAATGGTCGACTATCAGGGGGTGCATCTTAGGGTGATTCCACTAATGTTTTAGTATCCTTATAAGATTTAATGGTGTTGGTTTGATGCGTTGTCTTTGGATTCACAATATTGGTTGTTATAGTTTGGGTCATGGTGTTATGTTGCACAAGGTGGCTCAGGCGGTATGATGGTTTCTATTTGAAATTGAAATTTTGAAGATTTTAATATTAATGCTCGCAATGGCCAATGATTTTGGTTGTGGGTTTGAATGTGGATGGCACTGACAATGAGAACATGGTTGTGATGGGTTGATGGAGACAACTTTGGTTGACTCTCGGGTGGCTCCTAGGTTTTGAATCTAGTCACAATGGTTTATTTTTTTAGTTGTTTTTGTTCTTGATGTTTAGAATACTGCAGTATTTGAATTATGTAGTGTGAGGATACCACTATTCTATAAGATGGCCTCTAAAAAATTTAAAAACCTAGATTGTGGTATTATCCATTAAATGATGATTTTTATAATGGATGTAGTGGATGGGATAAGAAAAAATGTTCTATATCTCTTGGATTGAAGATATATCAGGGCATATATGGTCTTTTTATAGAAGAACAAAGATCTAAATATTTCCTTGAGGTGGTGCTGTCATTATGGAAACATTGATCGATTCAAGAGGTATCAAAATATAGTTGACATGGAATTTTTTATCATTTATATGGAAGAATGAAATAAATGATGAATTAACGGATAAAAAACTATAATGAAATTTAGGGGGGTTAGTGGAATATATTTTTTATACTGTTGAAATAAATGATCATTATGGTAAGAGTTTTAGTGATATAAGTTACAAGATGAAATTTGGAAATGGAAGATATATATTCCACATTTCACAATGCTTTTAGTATCAGTTTTTTATATATTAAACTATAAATAAGAGTAAAATCCATGTTTAGTGATTAATAGATTTATGTTTTAAGGGAACTTGTATTTTCTATGGTCTACATAAAATTATTCAATGGTTTTTCATTACAAGATTATTTTTTAAAATATAATTTGTTTTTGAGAATATTAGATCTAAATATGTTTTATAAGGAGTCTACATGGTAAGATTGACTTCACTAAAATTTTGTTATAGTATAAACACACATTGGTTAGAATGGAGTTGGAAAATTGAAAGATTCTATTTGATGTAGAATGGGAGAAATATAGTTCAAAATACAGGATATATACACATAATATAAGGTTGTATTATATCCCACATAATCATTTTTTTCACATGGAATAATATCTAAAATTTTAGAGTGTGTGGATCGATAAAAACCATTCATTGATATATATATATATATATATATATTCCATGTCTATGAAAAACACAATAAATGTTCTTGAAAAAAGGAATATAAAATTGTAAAACATTATATAATTAAATTCTATAGAGAATGGAATCCTATAGTGGGGATCTACTAACACATCAATTTTCATTGAGTGAAAATTCTCAAGGATATGGATTTCCATTTATTCATCTTTCTAATTATGATACTATGGATTTACAATATAACAAATTCAACTTTAGACATATTTTTATCTAGAGAATGTTTTCAATTACTAGGAAGACAACTTAGTAGACGTATTTTGAAGTATAATTTTTAGAATTTGATCATATTTATCCCCAAGGGAGAACCCAGTAATATATAGATAAATGTAACTTAATATATTTATTTTATTATTTCAAAGGAAACATATTATTATTATGATATTAAGGAGTTCAAAATTTTACAATAATAAATTCTCTTTTTGATGAAATTTATAGGGAATCCAAAAAAAGTGGTGACCATCAACAGTTATTCTATAATTGTTAAATAATCTATTTCGATAGTGAGTTGTGTTTTGAAATACTCATAATAAAAAAATTTAACCACTAAATAGTTTATTAGAGTTGATTTTGTTACAGTAGGATACCTCCATGTTTATTCTCCTTCTATGTATCCCAATATGGTTGAATAATATAAAATTATTTGTGATTATTATCATTTTTTATCTTTTATTTAGATTTGGTATTCAATGTGATATAATGTTGAGGAGTGACATTTTGAACATGTTCATTTTAAAACATTAACAATATTTTATGATATGTTGGGGTCAGTTTAGAAAAAAATTTAATGTAATGAACCATAATACACCCATTAGTTGATGTTCCCATGGAATCAAATCATTATCCACTAAACATATGATTTGTTATAAAATCCAATTGGTAATAATTTCAATCAAAAAAAATTTAAAATATTTTTTTAAAATTTTTTCTCACATGTAATTGTTTCTAAATACAATTATTTTATATGATGCATATTTTTATTGTTAGATGAAACATGTTTTATTTTCTATCTATTATAACATAGTATATAAAATTTTATGTGTGCTAATTTTGATTTTGTTCTGAGAGTACATGATAAATATTCAATGATACAAAAGAAATTAAATTTTATGGTTTAGTTTTAAAGCTAGATTATAAATGAGTAATCCTAATGTTTCATCGAAAAAATCTGATAGGGGAAGCATTGACAAAACATTTATCGAATTATAATAGAAGAATACTGGGTTGTGACCCCCAAAAAATAATTTTAAAATATTGTATTAGTGTCCATAAAAGATATTCTATAATAATTACATGAATTTTTTGAAAACTTATATAATAATACATTCCCATAATAATTCATGTTTAGTGTTTTATAAAATTATTAAAATAAAATAAATTAAAAAATCCATGTCTTTATTAAATAAAAGATATTTCCCAACATATTTGTAATTACTTAATCCAAAGCTTGTCTTTCAAATCATATATGTGTTTTACATACAAGATACTATTCTATAATTATTATACATATTAATTTTATTCATAACCTATTGATCTAGAAACTTAATAATGGGGGTAATATCAAATAATACTGAAGGATAAACATAAGCGATATCAATTATGCATAATAAATAAGAATAATTTTATAATATTTATTTAATCAATCGAACTGGACGTATCATGAGATAATAATACAAAAAAAATTACAAATCACAAATCATGATCGTTGGAATAAGTATTTTAATTACATAGTTAATTAATAAAAACTGTGAAAAATGTTAATAAATAATAATAATACATGAGAGAGTAACAACATGACACCTTATAATTATGAATAAACATTGGCATAAGGAGATATAACATTCATTATCAACACAATTTCAACATATCTAGTGAGAATCTAAATTTCTCTTACATATACATGTCTCTTGAAATATAATCTTTTATCTAATTTATTAGAGGGTGATTTAGGGATCTACTGGTCATTCATTCATACTTACTTCTTCCACTTGAAATAAATCATTCATTATATTATGTAGAACATATGTAAATGAAATAGGATTCATATACTATTCAAAGGGATTCAAAAAATACAATCATTAAAAAAATTATTACTAATGAAATAAATTTTAAATCATAGGAAATAAATTTGTATACAATGATATGTAGTAATATTATAGTAAAAACCCATCAATTAAGATGATGAGTTTTCTGGATTTAAGACCTTATAGACAAAAAGTGTATAGTACAGTCAGTTATTTACCCAATCAATAGATATATTACATCTTGGTAAAACCCTTTAATCATATAAATTTTAAACAAAGTATTTAGAAAGGGAAAACAATGGATTAAATGTAATTTCAATTCATAATGGAGAGTTTCATAATGACATAGTCTAGACACATCCATATTTTATATCATTTCTATAAGATTATCATATCATTTCATATATTATCACAAACTGAAATGAAATATTTGTTTAGTTTATCTGTGGACTTGAAACCTAAATAACCTATTCTTCAACAATTCTGAAATTTTCTTCTATAATTGACTAAGACGATACTTCCTTTTATGAATATAATATGATATAATCAGCCTTATAACATTGGGAATGGAAATATAAGAAAGGGGTGTGATAAAATGGCATATAAATGGAATACATATCATCTTTTCATCAATAGTTAGATCATATACATAAAATAAAACAACATTTATGTAGACATATATTATAAATATAATGTGAAAACATAATTTTTTCATTCGAGTCATCATTGGATTACATGTAATAAGAACATATTCTATGGAAAAATATTGAAGAATCTTTATATAAAACACAAGTTACATAGTGCATAGTCAAAGATAAATTTCATTGAAATGTAAAAATCCCTTTAGGAATATCATAAACATTAAATTTGGCACAAAATTATTATTGGGAAATTATAAAGTTACAAAAAAACATCCATTGTGTCCTTTTATTTTCAAATAATTTTTTCAATATTTGTTTTATCACCAAATAAAATTTTCACACATTTTTTTGTGTATAATGAAAATATCCATTCTTGGAAACCATATATAATGAGATATAAATCCTTAACAAATGCATTGGAGGTCTATATGGGTCCCCACCCTTAAATAATTTATACATATGTGTTACATTTGAAATCAATCATTCAAAATATCAAAATAAATCCATTGAATGAAAATCAGTTTTGTAAAATTTCTATATGGAATCGCCAATATAAAAATCATGAATTTGATTCATTTATTACATAATTTCATAAAGATAGTTAAATAATTTATAAGATTAATTTTATGGATATTCAAAAAACATTCCTCCATAGTAATGAGATCGTATAAAGAGGAAAGTAGTAGTAAATCACTAAAAAAGAAAATTTAAATGACATTTCTTAAAATAATTATAATGACTTCAAATTGGAAGAAAAATCAAAAAAATTATATAAGGTAACTAGAAAACAATTATAAAAAACTATATAAATTTAAATAATAATAATGCAGTCATGGAAAATACCTTGATATTTATTAATTGGAAATAGGGAGTGGAATAAAATAGAATCATAACAATTAAATACATTTTAGTTTTTTGAATTTTTTTTCTAAAATAAAAATCATAAATGTGTTATAAATAATTTATTTGAAAAGTGAAAAAATAATTTATTGGATTATCATAAATAAAATGAATATATATTTCAAAATATGGATAGAAAACTATATCAGGAATAATGAATATTGGAATAGAAGAAAATGAGAGTTTTGTGAGAATGGAAATTTTTGTTAACATTATCAATTTTCCGGAAGAAATATCATTATTAATATATTTCCCCACAAATTTTTTTTGTTTTATAATAAAAAAGTATTATATTATAAAACAAACTTTTAATAACAATATTCATATTTAATCATTATGTCTAATTACAAGAAGTTGTATCATGAAAAACACCATACAATATCGTAATAATTATAATTGAAAATACTAGGATTATAGAATATGAGATGGATTTTTAATTTACCAATAATTCATAAAATTTATGAGAATAAATAATTCCATGTTGTAAAAATAAAAAATAAATATAAACTTGTAGTGTATATAAATCATATAATAAAAAAACAAAGCACCCAAAACCCCCTAACTTAGGTCACGATTCACTCTTCTTATGCCCCAAAAATATTAGAATCTAAGACATTTAAAATTAAATTAATTCTTAATAAAAGTTTTAGTCAATATTTTATCTTATTATGACAATATAGTTTCTATTTTAATTCATTTATTAAATAGTTTAATATTATTTCAGTTATATGTGACCATTTAGTTTTTTTTGTATAACATCATTGGTATATTAAATATGGTAAAATGTGTAGAAAAATAGATTTATGATATCAATAATTTTACAATTTTAGTTCTTTTATTATTATATTAGAAAATAATTTATATAGTTCCACAAATTTTCCCAAATTGGCATCAAATTATTATTGGTACATCGATGAGTTCATTTAAAAAATTATGATTACTATGTGTGTTTATTGTTAAAATCACCTCTAGAATTAACTATATTAAAATTTAAAAAAATAATAGTTAAATAAATATTATTTTCAAAAAAATTATTACTTTTTAAGTCATCCATGTTTTGTGGTAATGGTATATTAAATGTGTTGTTAAGTTTAGGTGGTAGTCTCCACGTACATTGATAGTGCAAACATTTTTTATAAAATGGGTGGGGGTATAAAAACAAAAACATTTATAATTTCATAATCTTAATCATGTTATTATTAATATATTTTTTCAGTAAATATATAATTTCTACCATATATTTAAATTTTTTATTTAAACTATAACTCACTATTCCTGGTGATGGTAGTCCATATAAAGGAATGACAAAGTTGTCATTTTTTGAATTTTTTTAGGGAAGTAGTAAAGTTCTATTTAATTAGTATAAATAACATTTAATAGTATTATATATATTTATTATATCACACATTTATGGACAAGAAATGTAGAGAGATCATAAATGTATTAAGAAAGTAATAGAGCTCTTTTGAGATCATTACCTCTCCCTATGGATGTTCTCCCGTGGGTAACACATTAATGTTCCATAGCATGGCCTTTTGGAAATAAATATCCTAATATTATGTGGGGATTTGGTTAAGGAAATAATATTTTAGTGTTTTCTTAGAGAAAAATCTTTAGAATGGTCAGATAAAGGTGGTGGTAGGGACACCCTTTTATAAGTGAATACAAACCTAATTTTCATAAATTTTCATTATTTCATAATAATTATATGAAAAAATTTTGAGGTCAACATATCCAAATGTTTTCCATAATTGAGTATAGATGTCTTTTTTTACTCAATCCCATATGATTAATTTTCACTCATTTTATATACATGTTTTGATAATTTTTTAATTATGTTGTTTATAATTAAGAATTTTGGTATTTACCATGGTAAGTAGTTTTTAATTAAGTAATATATGTGTGACTAAAAAAATAAAAGATAACTACTTTTAAAAAATAATATTGGGATGATCCTAATTTTATACCATATTTAATCTGATTTCATTAATAAAAATTCTAAATTAATATTTTAAATCAAAAATTATATTGTAATAAAAATCATTTTTTTTGTAAAAAAACAATGTTTGGATATTCAAGTATTCTTAAAATTATATAATACAAATTGACATTTAAATTGGTGATAATATATTTTTATAAATTCACAATAATTATATCACAGTATTTATACAAAATTGTTCATTTTAATTTATTACATTAAAATGAGACATCAATAATTGTATAACTATTTTAAAATAAACAATTCGTTATTGTCAAGGTTATTCGAATTAATCATAGAAATCAAAAAATTATTCCAAAATTTGAAATTGAAACTAATAAATAATGTAAAAATTTTCATCCCAAATATGATATCCATTTTGTTGGACATAATTTCAAAAAATGATGAAACTTAATTTTTATACAATAAAATAAAAAAATTGTTTAGAGAAAAATATTAATTAAATTTATTAAATGTTAAACATGGGATATAAATTCAACATACAGTTTTTAAGTAATTTAATTTAATTTAAAAATATATATTCACACTAAAAATATATCTCATCAAAATTTATATTTATCTTATATTATTATAATTTAATAAATTTATGGTATTATATAAAACTATATTTATTTAACATTAACATAAATATTATTTTAGAAAAATTCTGAAACAATTATCCTAAATTGTTTTGTTATGATTAGAAAAAATAAATTTAATTTAGTCGAATTGAAACTATTATACAAAAATTATATATACAATAATAACAATGTAATGAAAAATATTTTTATAGGAAAATCTATTTTAAAGGGTTAGTTGTTCATTCTTTTATTTATAATGAATTAATGATTAGATTTGTGCTAATAAATTATTCATATCAACTAAAAAGTTTATCTAAATATGAATGTTTTATTTTAATAAAGAACATAAAATGAATATTTTTTAAAACCAATTTTTGAAAAATTAAATGAAAATTTTAGATTTATCAATGGATTAATAAATAAATATTATTTTTATTTAAAATTTAAAAATAATAACTTTGTATTATATTTTTCATAAGTAACTCATTAAATTAATAATTAATTTTTTGTTGTTGTCATTGTTTCTTATTATATATCCCCTCATGATCTAATCATTAGATAATATCATATGGAAGTCATGGGTGGTGATTTTATAGGTATATATCTCATGGAAATTTCAATGAGTTTGAACTTATATCACATATGATATACCAATTACATTAATTTATAGTGTTTGGATTATTATTGGTTAATGAAAAACCATAGTGAAGTTGTGTTTGTTTAATTCAAGAACAAATGTTCTTCAAAAGGGAGGCTAACTATATATTATTGAATTCCATTCCTTCATATAGTTCATAATTATTTAACTTACATTTATAAAATTTGTATTATAATAGGTAAATATAATGATATTATTTTAAAGTATCAATGTTTAGATTTATTTTTGTATTATGTGTGATGAAAGCTATATAACTTTTGGCGCCAAAATATGTGTAGAGGAAAAGAATGCAAATAGGAAACTAGTGCCCTTGGGGGCTGCCTCAAAAAGCTCCCTCATGGAGCGCTTGATCACTGCAGCCTTCATGGAACCTGTTAAAACCGCAACTACCACATAACTGAGGCTCCCTTTGTAGTCGCCTAAGAGTAAAAGAGGCAGGAGGCTTTGTGATTACTATGTAATTGACTAGGATCTCTACACCATGGAGGGAAACATATTGTCCTCCACGATCCCATAGAATTTCATGGAGCCTCAATGAGCACTATAGAGGGAATTAAGTATTGTTCAACACCATAGATGGGATGGTGGTTGACTTTGTGGTTACAAAAAACTTGACTTAATCTGTGTCCGATTGCAGAGCGCCTCATGGCTTCAAAATGACCTATCAAAGCATCGTGCTGCCTATTTCATATAAATTACAGGATTACCTTAGACCTAAAGGATTGATACCCCGACCTTTCACCTTAACATCACTCAAATCACAAAGAAAATTATGCTCTTTGAAACATTGATAAACACGAGATCTTTAAGGTACTTGAGCATTGTAATGTGCCACTCCCATAGCTTAAATACAACCCCTCTTCATTTAGGGATACCCTTCACATAGCATGCAATCCATCTCAAATGTTGGAGATTCCTAATGTGACTCAGGTCATTGAAAAACACTCATGGTTTGTGAAATATATTTTATGCACATGTGAACCCAATGATAAGGTAGGGTCACTGTGCTTCACGACGCACATTGATTCAGAATTCAATGCTTTGTAGGGTAACCATGATTTTTGATGTTCAACACTGTAAAATCCTTTATACATCGTGAGGCACCCATCATATGCATCTATAACATATGCCTAGGATAGGCCACTCCAATTTGTGAATAATACCTCTCCATGGAGTCTATACACTCTGTGGAGCACTAGAGCATCACACGATCCTTTCCTATGAACCCCTTTCTCCACAAACCCTTCCCTTGTACGACCCACTAGAATGGTACGAAGTGACTTCCAAGTCCCTTGGGTGGTTCTTCAAATTGTGTTTCTTAGCCTCATTCTTCTTTACATAGGGACGCTGATAGAACAAATATTTTCAATTATTTTATTCTTAATTTCAATTTTTTAATCCCATAAATGTGTTATTTAAAGGTCAATTGTCACATTTTATGTTTTATGAGTATTTTTTAGCTTAATTGGAAAAATGGCTTATTTTGGATTTAAACAGTTTTCATTTATTATAATGTTTCGGCCATAACATTTTAGAAACTGATACAAATTGCAAAATTCTTCTTTTATAGGTTCCTATGTTCGATGAGATTCATTTTATACTTCTGGACCCAAAGCTCAATCCATCATTGGAAGCTCAAATCTAGCTCACAAATTGGGACTCGAAAACTGTGTACAGAACTGCATAAGTTTATTGTGGGGACCATATCTCATAAATTGCCAAACCAATGGAGATGAAATTTTACATGGAGCTGAAATACATCCGGATGAAGAAAATTAATTAATATGTATTCGAATTATTCTTTCATTATCAAGGAAATTAATGCGTTGGAACTCGGTGTTTTGGAATACGAAGAGTCACCTGGATAGAATTAAATATCTGGAGTAGTTTGGCCATATCTCCTTCATAAGTGGACCAATAAGGCTATAATTTTGTGGGTCGACAGAAGAGATCAACGGGAAAAACATTCAATAAGGAATAAGTCCTATATTCTGTAATTAAGAAGGCCATCCATGCGCATTCTTCCGGAGGACGATTTTTGGATCCAAATTTTCACACACTCTCCCTATAAAAGAGTGTGCTTTCTTCATTCCAAAGGGTTGGAAACATAGGAATAGCCTTTTTTAGCCATTATTTGTATTTTAGTCTTGTATTTTCATTTAATTTAATTATTTAATAGAATTTCATATTTTTATTCAGGTGTTTTTCATTCTTCACGTTTCATTCTCTCTTTTGTTTGCTCCCCCAATTTTCTCCATCATTGTGAACTCTTATGCTCGTGATCATGAGTAGCTAACCCGAGGAAGTTCCCGGGGGAGTAATCCAGTGTTGAACCCAAATCTTTTATCATTAATGTATTAATGTTTCCTATTTTATTAGAGTTATACCGAGGGGGATCTTATTGGGTAAGGTGCCTTTGTGTCTCCACTTTCCACCCGAGGTTTAGCTTTCACTTCTGTAATATTTTCCCATGATTGAGGAGTTGGATGTGTGGTCTCTCGGAGATCGTTGAGAGTACCATATGTTCACAAACATATGCAGAGGTGGATTTTCATGCATACGATGGAGCATGTTCATTAAGTAAATTTGAAACTAATAATGAGACGATGAAGGTTCACTCTGGGTGATGCTCTCGGGAATGTCTCCTTGCTGTCTTAACATCATTCTGTTTGCATTCATTATATTGCATTGTATCTCCATATTTACTTTTAGTTTTGTATTTTTAATTCTCAAATATCATTTCTAGTCATTTTAGATTATATATACATAGTGAATTAGAAATAGTGAGTGACCGACTGCAAAAGGCTCCTCAAAAGATCGACCTTGGTCAGCTACTATGCTACACTTAGTATAAATATTTTTGAGAGCGCACATGACAACGCATCATCAAATTGGTGTCGTTTCTGGGGAGCCAAGTGTTATTCACTCATAATTTTTATTCACTTATTGTAAATTATTTTTCTTCATATAATTTAAAAATAATAAAAAAATCTCTTCGTTCATGATGAATGTCAACTCAAATTTTTATGCATGGACTGATGAAACTCAGGCGCCAGAAGTAGTTTTAGATGATCTTGATGCTAAATATTAAAGGATTTGTAATTTAGTGGAAAAATTGGAGAGACAAATAGAGTTGATAGCTGAATATGTACATGCTTGTCAAGAGAAACCCGAACCTAAACCTGAACCTGAACCTGAAACTGAACAAGTGGGGGAAGTGATTTCACCAATCATTTTTTATGTCAAAGAACCTGAAACAGGTGAGAAGGACCTTCTAAAGGATTTAATAATATCATCCCGTACACATCCATTGCTCAAGGAGGTCTTTAATGTAAACACTCCAGCTTATCCACTTATGGGAGATCAACATTTTTTGGAAGAATCTTGGAATCACATTGTTGATGATAACCTGCAACTTGATCTTCCCATGCTTGATATTGAACAATCAAAACGTTTTGACCTCTCTCATGCTTTGGAAGATGAAGATGATGATGCACCTACTGAGATGGAGTTTCTAATGGTCTTGCCAGAAGAGATCAATTTCCATGCTGACATACTTGAAAGGGAATATTTCTTAATTGATTCATCTTGTTTTAATATTATTCAAACTGAATTGTTTTCTAACTTCTCCTATCCTAAAATTTCTGATACAGCACAAATGAAGCAGACCTTGGATGATACTAAAGAATCGACCAAAGTTGTGTTGTTCAAGGAAGAAGATCCGGAGTGGCTGATGGTGGTGCGACTGCCTCCTCTACAACAAATTTCAAACCATTTGGAGGAGGACACCACAGATGTTCACAGGGAGCACCCCTATATTCTATCCCCTCCCACTCTAGATCTCAAATTCTATCTTTCTTCTTTCTTGGGGGTTGGGAACTTTCTTATTTTCTTTGGGGTTCTCCAATCTCAGTGTCTACTGATGGACACTGGAAAAAGTCACATGTGGTGGTTTATCTCAAAGAAACCACATCCACCATCTGATTGGGGATAATCCACTACAACTGCCTGACTAGGGGCAGTAAAAACCTGGCATCCGCTTGGGTGTCAAACCATGAATTATCCCTTTTCTATACCTTTTCTATTTCTTTTTATTTATTTTTCTTAGGTTTTTTTATTTCTTTTCTTTGTTATTTCATTTTATTTTTCATGTTGTTTTTTTTAGAAATTTTCTTATTTTCCTTTTTAATTTTTTTTGGTGTGTTTTTAGGAATATTGAGATGAATCGAATACAATGGGAAAATTCAAAACATCTTGGTATTTTTGGCCCATTTCTTGATTTGAGTATTTGAGGATTTAAATGATTGTTGAATGGATTTTTTTTCTGATTTCCAATCTTTTCATTTGATGATGTTTGGTTGATTGTGAAACTCATGTGCACTAGTGCTGTCCAAATTGAAAATCTTGACCAACCTGAGAGGTTTCTAAACCTGTTTTACATATTATTATATTTCTATTTTTCTTGAGAGCCTTGAGACATGTTGTGTGATCTATAACTTGCTATTTTTCTCTTTTTCAAAGCTGTTAGAGTTCATGGAATGCGTCACGTATGATTGAGCATCACTTTGAAAGCTCGTTTGCATTCAAACTCTTATTTTGGACTACCTTTAAATCTGACCTTCTTTAATCCCCTAGTAGCCATGAAATGACTTTTTAGGCAGCCACATTAAAATCCATTTATCCCTTTCCAACCTACTCTAGAAGTTAAATGCATGATTATTGTTGAACTAAAGTGTGGGGGAGGGAGAAGATGGGCTTTGTTTTGCTTTCATGGGGAATCTGTTTGAGCTGAATTGAAAGTGTTGCTTTATTTTATTGTTGCATGGGTGGAAGAAATGTCATGATGGGAAGATGTATTGGTGGCCCAAAAAATCATTACACATATGGGTTGGGTGTTCACCAATTTTTGAAGATCAAAAGATGCCTCTCTTTTCCTCCATAACATGATTCTGAAGGGAAATCCAGATCTGAATCCAAGCTGAAACAATGCTACAAATGGGGAAAAGAGGGATGAAAAGCATTAATTCTGAAATTATAAGTGTGAGATTCCCAAATTAAGATGAGTTTTGAGGTTATTTGTTTTTGATATGATTGATAATCACACCATTCTTGAGAAAAACTGTTTTCATGCATTTACTTCACTTTAGAGCTTAACCCTCCTCGTTCTGCCTCAGATGTTTTTACATTTTAAACCTACCAACCCTAAGCTTAAGAACAGCCCAAGAAAAAGACCTCATTATTGACACATTTTTTACGCTGTGAAGTGGAGATACTAGGAGGATATCAAGCCTATATAGATCACACATGTTCTTGGGAATGAGAAATACTCCACATTAAATATCCTTGAGTGAAGAGAGAAATAATTTTTTGGAGAGGTAGGTAAAACATGCATGTGAGGATTAACATGAGATTTAATGGATTCATATGATTTTTGAGTAGTTCTGAAATTTTTATCCATGTATGAGGAATGATATTTTCTCTGATATGATAATTGAGCTGTGTTGACATTTTTGCTTTGAGAAGTTTGTTTTTGACCATGGTATAAAATGATTTCCCAGGAGTGCAATGTTTAAGTGTGGGGGAATTGATAGAACAAATATTTTCAATTATATTATTCTTAATTTCAATGTTTTTAATCCCAGAAATGTGTTATTTAATGGTCAATTGTCACATTTTATGTTTTATGAGTATTTTTTAGCTTAATTGGAAAAATGGCTTATTTTGGATTTAAACAGTTTTCATTTATTATAATGTTTCGGCCATAGAATTTTCTAAACTGATCAAAATTGAAAAATTCTTCTTTTATGGGTTCCTATGTTCGATGAACTTCATTTTATACTTCTATACCCAAAGCTCAATCCATCATTTGGAAACTAAAATCCATCTCACAAATCAGGACTCGAAAATTGTGTACAGAACTACATAATTTTATTGGGGGACCATATCTCATAAATGGCTGAACCAATGGAGCTGAAATGTTACATGGAGATGAAATAAATCCAGATGAAGAACGTTCATTAAGATGGCCATGCATGATTCTTTCATTCTCAAGGTCATTAATGCATTGGATGTCGGTGTTTTGGAATACGAAGAGTCACCTGGACAGAATTAAATATCTGGGGTAGTTTCGCCATATCTCCTTCATACATGGACTAATAAGGCTCCAATTTTGGGTTTCGACAGAAGCGATCAAGTGTAACAACTTTCAAGAAGGAACAATTCCCAAATTCTGTAATTAATAAGGTCATCCATGCGCATTCTTCCGGAGGACAATTTTTTGATCGAAATTTTCACACACTCTCCCTATAAAAGAGTGTGCTTTCTTCATTCCAAAGGTTTGGCAACTTAGGAATAGACTTTTTTGGACATTATATGTATTTTAGTCTTGTATTTTATTTTAATTTCATTATTTAATATCATTTCATATTTTTATTCAAGTTTTTTCCATTCTTCACTTTTCTTTCTCTCTTTTCATTTCTCCCCCCATTTTCTCTATCACTGTGAACTCTTATGCTCGTGATCATGAGTAGCTAACCAGAGTAAGTTCCTGAGGGATTAATCCAGTGTTGAACTCTAGTATTTGATCATTAATGTCTTAATGTTTCCTATTTTCTTAGAGTTGTACCGAGGGGGATCTTAGTGGGTATGGCGCCTTTGTGTCTCCACTTGCCACCCGAGTTTTAGCTTTCACTTCTGTAATATTTTCCATCGAGGAGGTGGATGTGTGGTCTCTCGACGATCGTTGAGAGTACCATATGTTCACAACCATATGAAGAGGAGGATTTTAATTCATACGATGGAGCATGTTCATTAAGTAAATTTGAAACTAATAATAAGACGACGAAGGTTCACTTTGGGTGATGCTCTCGGGAATGTCTCATTGCTGTATTAACATCATTCTCTTTACATTCATTCTGTTGCATTGCATCTGTATATTTAATTTTAGTTTTTTTTATTCTCAAATATCATTTCTAGTCATTTTAGTTTATATATACATATTGAATTAGAAATAGTGAGCAATCAACTGCAAAAGGCTCCTCAAGAGATCGACCTAGGTCAGCTAGTATGCTGCACATAGTATAAATTTTTTTGAGAGCGTACACGAATTGTGTTTCATAGCCTCATTCTTCTTCACATGGGGATGCTAATGGATATTGCTTTTTTTCATAGTCGTGCTAACATGGGATGCTCAATGGGTCACTCCATATCACGACCTCTCTACGACATTGCTAGTGCCTTTCCTTCCCCAATGGTGGGTGGGTATCAGTTCTATAATTCCTAGGTGTGCGAATTGAACCTACCTCATTCGAGCTACAGGACGTTAAACTACGAAGTGCCATCATCCTCACCACATGGAATTAATTTATGGCCTCACCCTGTGAAATATAATTGGAGTGCCTCCTCTCATACATTCTCCACACCCAGTCATCTCCACAGGAGTGTGATCTTCCTCACACGGAATGAGATCATCTTTACTGTATTGGAATCTGTCCATGGGGAAGGGAAACCATCTTGGTGTAAGCCCCTAGTATTTCTTATGAGAGGTATCATCCCTATTCCTCCTCTCTTCTTTTGTGCCAAAGGATAGATGATATATGGGAACATGGATCTTCGTTACCCTATCCATATCCCATAGGGGTTTATAGTCATTGGGACTCCATCAAGGAGTATGTCCCAATCTCCATCTCCATGGGATGCTAACCATGCATAATCCCCTTTTCATCTTCGGCCAGCTAACCACATGTAATCCCCACTTTTTCCCCCATGTACGCACCTTTCTTTATGTGATTTTCAGGTATTTTATACCTCCTATTTCTCACACTGAGCATGAATCACTTGGGTTTAGATCAAGCATTGACCATGGAATCTGTCTAGGACACCCTAGAGTTAATGTTCCAATCGCCCATTCTGAGCTACATGGACTTTGATTCATTCCCTTATCTAAGCGAGGTATGTAAAATGCCTCCCTGAGGTTCAAGCCCCACACCCATTGGTCCCGACCACTTCATGATAGTCCACCTTCATCTTTCATGATGTTAGACTATATCCCCCATTACAATATATGTGGACTTTTATCCTCACCCATATCTGAGTGAGGTACATTGGAAGCCTGTATGAGGTTCAATCACAATAGCCATTGGTCCCGACCACATTACGACGGTCCCCCTTCATCCCGCATGTAGTTAAACTATATCCTCATAACAAACTATGTGGACATTGATGCATGCCCCTATCTGAGTAAGGTATAAAGGAATCCACCTGGATTTTCCAGAGCAACACCCATCAGTCCAAACCATTTCACATCGGTTTACCCCCGTCATGTAGAATATTAAAATGTATGCCCCCTTTACATCCAACATGATGCTAAACTATATACCTTTTAACAGTTTGTGTTTTGTTCTCTGTCTCCAATAAAGGGAACATAGGAAGCCTCCCTAATGTTCATCCACAACTAGTGGTAAGCCTTTATAGCCCCAACCAGTGGTAATCCATTGTATCCCTAATGAACAGTACACCATTGTATACCCAACCTTTGGTAAGTTGTTTTAGCCCCAACCAACAGTAAGCCAGTGTATCCCTAACCAACATTAATACGTTGTAGCCCCGACCAGTGGTAAGCTGTTGTAGTCACCAACCAATGGTAATCCATTGTAGTCCCCAAACAATGGTGAGTTGTTTTAATCCCCTTTATTGGGACCCATTTCCTTGGTCTGTCCCAGTGGCGTCAGACCAACTCGGGCATCCAACCATGCGTAAGCCTTAGTATATTGTCTGGTTATTGTCCTATGTCTACACCCAGATTCTATAACCTCAACCCTAACAATGTGGACTTTGAATCCCTAACTTCGGGATACGTAGGAATCCTCCTTGAGGTTCATTCCCATCACTCATGTCCCATCTTGGACTCTCCCTCGATCCCCCAATGTTCTGGGTAAGTCAAGCCCTACCATAGAGGTTTTTCTTTCATTGGGTCCTATCCATGCTTCCATTCTCATGGGGTGCCTCCTTAGGTGTGTCATCTCCCCATAGAACTATGCAGACTTTGATTCCTTGCCACGAGGATACGTCGGAGGCCCCTATAAGGATCATTCCTAAGGTGATCATCACATGCATGAAGGTTCCAAATCATTCCATCCACATCTATCAACCATCTATATCCATCCAGATTCTTACCCAGGCCCCCACATCCTGGTGATATAATTCCACCAACCTTCTCACTACTCCTAGTTGCAATTTGGAATCTAACCACACGAATTCCCAACACGGTCCACAGTCATCCTCCCGAGATTGTCCCTATTATAATGGGATGCAATACACGTGTAAACACTATCATCAAATCTGAGTCGTTTTCCTCTATGAACACCTTGATTTATCACCCTTTTCAACTATGTGGGTTTTGATCTCTATCTCTGAAAGTAGGGTACATAGGAATCCTCTCGGAGGTTCAATCCCATATAACGGTAAGCCTTGGTGTATCCTTTTTAGAGACCCAAGCACCCTTGGATCATTCTTCTTTAGAAGTTGTGATCTGCTTATCTAATAGGACTTCCAGGTTCTCCCTCCTCTGGCTGCACCCATCTCATCCACTCTTATTAGTGATCTGATTAGTCTGATCTATCTTTGCAATAAGTTAAACTCACGATAGACCCTGTGATAAGCATGATATTCTAAGGAAAAACTCAGAGACATTCCCATGGAGTATAATTCTCTATACTCGACGTGGGCTCCCTCAGGCTTATATGCCCTCGAGAAGCTCTATCATAAGGGGAAAACCAAAATGCATCACAGTTTCAGCATCCAGACATGCCAGTGTTGTCCAACATGACTAATCCCCCAATATAAGGTGGATTCCCTGACTTCAACCCTTGGAATGTCTAGACAGAAGAAACATAATTAACCAGAGTCCATGAGGACATGGAACTAAGAAAAGTTTCATGATTAATGGATTAATTAGTAAGGGATACCCATACTAGGAAAGAAGTTCTAAGGAGGAATCCACAGAAGGAGGAATCGATATCCCATCATCCCATTTCGATCAAGGAGAAAACATCCTTGACTAATAAACAGATCCCACCTGCCTTTGTAAAGAAGGAATGTGGGGCAACAGATTGACGTGTACTCTACAGATGGATGCATGCTTAAGAGAAAGCATCAGAAACAAAAATTTTGAACATGATTTGATATTCTTATCCATAATGTTGAGATTAATGGCATTCAAGAAATTAGTGGATTAGTATGTCACCAGATCCAAGTTTCCAGTGCCAGGTTTTACCAAGAAAATAGTGGTCCTGGAGTGAAACTCACCAGATATTGGGGAATTAAAATGTTGGACATATTATTCTATGATGTTGTCAGTATGGATCTTTCTTACCAACCATGGAAGACATGATTTCATTGGGGCACTGGTAGCCACATTAATTTTTTTAGCACTAACGGTTGAGTCTGCATGCTTTTCAGGACCCATGCTACGATAGGAAACTGATCACCACCCATACACCAATGAAAGGGCAGGGGAAAAATCAATGTGATGATCCCACATGACCTTATATCTTCTAGGTTGGCCTCCACATCAGCAAATTTTTGGTACCCATGGCCCTTCTCCATATCGGAGGTTGTCCAGAGAAGGGTGATTAATGACCTCATACGATATTACATGGAAGAAGGTATTATCCCAACCCGAGATATGGCCCGACTGAATATATATAATTCTATGACATGTCTCTGCCACAACCCCCAATGGTTGTGTAGGGAGACACTAATCCCAAATCTGAACAACAATCGTTTTAGGATCCTCTCCCCAGAATGCTTTGATGACTCGCTTTGCTCTTCTAATCATGTGATGGAAGTCTAGGCCATCCTAATTGTGATCCCTTCCCAGGAGCCACCATGTAGGGCTCCCACATGGCCGCGTCCATACCACCACTTAGCCCCAAATCCAAGGGATCATGTGATTTATACACCTATGACACCGATCCCAGTCTTGTTAACCTGATGCCAGCGTTGGATGCAAACTGAGGAGGTTCCTCATTAGGGAGAGTCATCATCAATGGCTAATATGGAATGTGCCACCACTGACATATACCAATAATGTTCCATTTATATTGAACAAGGTTGTAACAGCCCAAGATTTTATAAAAAAATATTCTTTTTAATTTTATTAATGTCTTGTGTTGTACGCTACACCAAAAGGAGCTTGCACAACACGCATCCTTGTCTTTCCTTGCATTACATGCAATCGCGACCTTCCTCGATAGCGTGTGTAATACGCAATACCGAGTTTCACTAAACAACGATGTGATATTAAAATATTATTAAAACTAGCCGTTATGAATAGTAATAACCACTTTTTAAAATTCTGTAAATCTTATTTTTCAAAATGAACTTCATTCTTGGATTCGGAGTATTGAATTTAGCCTAAGGTGAAATTTTGGTACTTTTCGGATAACTTTCATATTCTGATGAATAGTGAAAATTACTAAATTATAATTAAAAACAAATTTTTTAATCGAAATAATTAATAGTGATAAATTATTAATTTGAGTGGTTTTAAAGTATATTTAGAATATATTTTTACAATTTAATACAATGTTGGTCATTGGTTGTAATTTCACATTTAAACCAGACATAATCAAGTGTCAATCTTTTGATATATATTGTTTCCTAAAAACACGGTATTTATTTTAACAGTGGGATTTAATTATAAAATTAATTAATGCAACTTCTATGTTATGAATTTGGTAACATATATTTCATTTTTGAATTCGGAATATGAAATATAGCTTAGGATGAAATTTTGGCATTGTTCTGAAAAACATCAATTTTTGATGAATAGTGAAACTACTAAGTGGTAGTTAAAAAAACTGAATTTTTCATAAAACTTAATTTTGCCGCTTCTATGAATGAAATTTCCAAAATCCGAGAGACACGGTTAATATCAAGGACTAAAATGTGGTTCAATGAGATGAAAATAATTTTTTGGTGAATAGTAACTTTTTACTTTTTTTACCGCGGTTAATAGTAAATAGGGTAACTAAGGGTAAATATGATATTAATATTACCCTAACACATGTCCTAATTCTATTGGACAAGTGTAATTCGACCAAAAACAAACTTAGGAATAAAATATGACCATTTAGTCCCACTTGGATTAGATTAGGACATTTATTATTAATTTATTTAAAGAAAGGTTAAAATAGTTAAAATCAAAGTTTAATAAGTAAATCATTTTTAATATGGGGTTATACATAAGATAAATTCGATTGTAAATATTCATTAGAAATCTAAAAAGATTTCCTACATGATGGTAGTTTATTTGTAATTTTTAGACATCAAATAATTTAATTTATTTATGACACAACGATGATGCAGTAATTATCTTATTAATGAAATATTGACATAATTGATGTTATAAACACAAAAATAAATGTAATTTGAGATTTTTTATGCATTCCACTAATTTTCTAGGTTACTATGATATATTAATGTTGATTTAATCAACTTGGTTTGAACTTTAAATTCTGTTATGACTTTCACAAAAATCATATATAAAATAGTGTCAAAATTGACACAAAATAGTTTTTAAATCAAATATTATATTATTAGTTGTTATTGTATTCCTAAAAATCTAAGGTTCGGCCAAATGACTTAGATAAGGATATATATATTAATAATAAAAAAAATTGGGGTTCGTTTGGCATGTTATGGTAAGTGTATTAACCATATAGTGAAAGAAAACAAAAAGACA
This sequence comes from Viscum album, assembly GCA_963277665.1. Taxonomy (NCBI): domain Eukaryota; kingdom Viridiplantae; phylum Streptophyta; class Magnoliopsida; order Santalales; family Viscaceae; genus Viscum; species Viscum album. Next base: position 522,176,986 of record OY728139.1, on the reverse strand, counting down.
TGGTAAAAGTTAAATTATTTAACTTAGAGTTAAATCTAATTGATAAGGTTAAAATAATATCCTAAACTTGTCTAAATTATATTGGTTGATAGCTTTTCGACCCATCCCCACTTTAGATTCGAAATAAGACCCTTTGGAACCATTATAAACCGATTTTGACTTTAATATAAAATAATATTTTGAGATATTCCTAAGGTGCCCCTCTCCTCCCCTATAAAAGGACACCTCCTCCCCCTCCTCCTCACACCAATTTGAGCACTAAAGCTCGGCCAACCCCTGCCAAAATCTCTTCTCCACATCCCTAGAAACATCCTAGAGGTTCTGGTCTTCCTCAAAGACCAATTCTAGTGCCCTAAGAGGAGGTCTCAAAGAGGCATTTCAAAGAAAAGGTAATTACCGTTACCAATTCTTTCATCTTTATTTCTTCTTCCACTTATTCTTCTTAGGTTGTTTCATTATGAAGTAATAACATCAGTATCTCTCATATACTGATATGTTATTATAAGTATGAAAAAACCCTATTTCACCATCTATCCATCCTACGGTAAAAGAAATCACCGCGCGTGCGTACGTACGGAATACCTTCTCCACGCCGTGGTGTAATCTATTTTCCACCACCACCTTACATGGATGGGTATAATGGTGTAAAGAATAACTATACATAGTTATTACAACATCATATTTATTCTGATATATTGTATAATCCACTCCACTCCAATTCAATATTTATAGAAATGATATCATCGCTCGTGCGTACGTACGGACTACCGTCTCCACGACGCGATGAGATTCATTCTCCATGTTAACCATTTAAGAATGATTATAATGAATAATAATGAAATATATGACATTATAAAGCTACTGTATTTATGTATATATATACATATATATGTCATCTACTTACTTCCATTTCAAGACAATAAGGAAAGAAAAACAGCGTTCATGCGTACGTACGGACTACCGTCTCCATGAACGGTGTTTTTCATTTTATTTATCTATCTATTATATATATATATATATACTGAATATATATGATATATAAATCATATTTTATTTTCTGTAAGTAAGTAAATCATGATATAAGTAATAATTATGTCAAGAACAACAAGTCAAAACACCCACGATAAATGAAACGATTTTACCCAAAACGCTTCTTTAACATGGAATTTACAAAAGAACGGGTAATATAATGTCATAAGTGAACCATATATGATATCATAACAATGAATATGATTCTGTAATAAGTCAATGACATTATTTAAATCATTATACAGGAGGTTCGGACACATACGAAGCAAATTGGACCTAAGGTAAGGGAAATATCACAATCTCATTTTTATCCGAGATTGTTTATTCGTAAGTATTTACTGGGGTGTATTTTATCATCCACATCCATGTTTCATCAAAATGTAATATTATTTCCATCCACCTACAATTTTTTAAATCCATTTTTACCCTTCGGTGAGTTTTTAGTAATATGTATGAAAGGAATCTTTTGTCGTACGAGGTACTTTTTGACTTTTCCGACAAAAGTACGAAGAATGTTTTTTTTAACATATACGGAATGAATGGATTTTTAAACATTATTTCCAAGAAGCTTCCTTTAAAAGTTTTCAAGTTTATTTTTAATCAACTTCTTTTATTTTAAAGTTTTATGACATGTTATGAATGGAAAAATGTTTTTGAAGACGAAAGGATATTTTCCTCAAGAATGGAGTTCAAGTGTTTTATCAAAATTATTTTCCATCTAAGATAATAAAGGGTTCTGTTTTTATCCCCATTATTACATTGATTTGATCATGTTGTGATGGAATTATTTTTATGAATTCCTTTATCTTATATGAATTGATTTATGATGTCATGATGTTTCAAGAATCCCATTTTTGTTACATGTGTTATGCGATGATGTATGTTTTATGATTACGTGGCACACATAAGAAAAGATTCATTATAAGATGGGTGGGACCTATATCTCCCTCCAATGCATTGGGTAAAGATTTTATATCTCATGGGATAGACATGGCTGAAATGGTAGGTTATACCGGTTCAGTGAAACAGGACTGAAACGAGGGTTACTCGATTCAGAAAGGGACTTTGTCCACTAAGATAGTCTTGGCAATGAGTCTTGACTAACAAGAAATGATTCTCTATGATTATGTGTGCATGCCACAAAGTTTCAAGTTTCATGTTTTGATTATGGTGATCTCATTTTCACTTCTATGATTTGTTCCATGTTAAGATATTATGATCTCTTTTGCAGGTTATGATTTTCAAAAAGATATGATATGATTTTTATTTCTTTTGTATACCCTTACTGAGCATTTGAGCTCACCCTTTTATGTTTTCTTTTCCCCAGGATATAAATAAAGGTTTTAGGTAAAAAAAGGGAAGATATTTATGGGAGATATTGAAGATCTTTCACCACGATTAGAAGATTACGTTCCGAGTTTCCAAAGACACTAAACTATTACGATCCTTTAGTGTGTGTTTTTGTTATGTACTAAGTATTCCGCAAAAGTAATGTAATTTCCATGTACGATAAGCTTCGGGTCTCTACAAAGGTAACTCATACACCTTTCCCAGATTGAGGCCCCAACCACCCTACGGGCAAGTTGGTTCGACTCTCTTGGTAAATGACACAGGCGACGTCCGGCATGGGCCGACCTACGGTAATGAAATCCAATATTGAGGTCCTCCCCATGCCACCACCAATGATTGTGAAGGTCCTCCCTATTCCAAAATTTGGCATGGAGGTCCTCCCCATGCCACCATCAGTATGAGAGATGTTCATACCTGCTGCACATACACCCAGTATGGAAGCCTCTTCCGCACCTGTGGACTCAGGTGTGGAGTCTTTCCTCCTTTTACAGATCATCAATATGAAGAAGATATTCTTCCTATAAACCATTAATGTGGGTTTCTTCCCCATTTTCTCACTGTAAATAAAAAAGTTCCTCCTTGTCCTTGAAATTAGAGAAGCGGAGGTGTTCCCCGCTTCAATGACACATAACACGGGGATCTTCCATGTGTTCCGATCGACCAGTACAAGGGCCCCCCTCATAACATAAATGTTATGGGAATCAAAAATGGAGGTACTGACCATGCTTTAACGAGCTCCAGCAGAGGTACTACCTGCTCCATAACTTCCCTTAGAGATTCCATCCATGCGTTAGCTACTGAAAATTGAGGTTGTCCTTGTGTTCCTTTGGACATCTTTTTGGGTTCCCCACACACCCCAGCTCATCCAGACGAAATTCCTACCTGCCCTAACTTCAGTTAGACTGATGTTCCTCCTCGAGCCAAAAACCTACCCTATCCTGAAGAACCATCCTGAGGTAGGAGGGCGGGTCCCCACCACCATTAAAAAAATAAAAGATTCAGACTAAAATTAAACCCGTCTATTTCCCATATTCTGACGTGGAATGTAATTCAGTAATGGAACTCTCACCCTGATCATCTAGTTCAAGGGTCGGGGAATGGACAAGGAGTATAAGACTCATCCTTCTGAAATGTGAGGTCCTCTGGATTCATGAAACCCTCCATAGATACATCTAGTAGGATGAATATTTGTCCTCTTTCCAAGGCAAGGTTAGGAAATCCTCCCCAACATCAATAGGTTCATTCTCTGCCTCAACCAGAGATCAAGGAGTGTTATTTTGGGTATCTATAGAGGATAAACAACTACATAGACTTCCACTCTTAACCATATCCCCAGTGCCGAAATATGGGGTTTCCATCCCGTCTTATGGATATTTGGGGGCTAAGTCATTGCATTCCTTCATGGATAGCCCAAGAAATGGTAGATTATCAGCACCCTTGTTGTATTCTCTATCGTCGATTCTACCGTCTCTGCGGTCCACTTCAATGCTGATGTCAGTCCTGAAGCTACTCTTAGTTGAAGAGCAGGGCAACCAAGGGCTGGACCCTAATTTTGACTTGAGGAGTTTGTGGGACATCCTTGCAGTGGATCATTTCCAATAGATTTTCTGGCAGATTTCGAAAACAATCTTCAGTGACCCAGAATCTATTACCTATAATGAAGTTTCATGTTTTCACTAAACCTTATAGGAGATGAACATCTGCTTTAATTATCGATGATTGGCTTATTTTAAGAGTCATAAACACTTAAAAGATATTGACCAGAATTGTCTAATGGTCGATTTGGATGTGCTCTCTGTGGACCAGTCCCATGAGTTTCATGGTCTCCATCAGACCCTCTTGCAATGATGCAGTCAATGATTTAAAGTGCTCTGTATAATTATCAAGGAGGCATCCCCCAAAGTTCAGGTCCATGTTTGGGGGCGGTATGACGCCCTTAATTTGAGTTATATTCATCAATAACCTGACTTTCTATGTGATATTGAATATATGATTCCATGTATAGTTGTGGATAATTTGGTCAACCAATCAGAGGGAGAGAATGTGCAAGATCCATTTTAAGATAACTTTACCCATGGGTGTGTGCTGAAACTATTGGATCTCTTAGGAAGGGTTAATCTCCAGAAAAGAAATTTACTGGGACCGACCGCACCTACTGAGTCATTATCCCTTGGCCAAAATCCCAATAAGGGCAATGATTATCTTGGGGATGTTAAACCCTCTGACTTGTCTGGATTATTGTAGAAGACAGAAGATGATCCGCAAAGGCCACATTGCATCAATAGCTCGTGAATCATAAGTATATAGTTGATGACCTCCTTTCATAATGGAATGTGGAGAGGTGACTAGACTACAATGATCCTTGATAGGGGAGAATACAACTCCTCATAGTGAGTTCCACCCTGGTGACCCTGTTCATAAAACCCACATAGACAGGGTAGAAGTCAGAGCATATGAAAAGAGGGCACGGTATGTGTCACCAAATCCACCTAAGCGGTGCGATGATCTTTGATACCAGGATTAGGTTCCCCCAACTGCTCCATAGGTCATTCCCCTACTAGTCCCATAGGTAATCCCACGATTCACCCCCTGAGCCATTGGTCCTGCTTATCATGTTGAAGAACCTACCAATGCACTAGTGGTTAGGGATCTCTTCCAAGACAAGAAAACATTCCCATATGATCTGATAGCAGCACTCATTACCTATCTCAAGGATTTGTAAAATCAATAGGTGGAAATTCTACCTGATTGTATGACATATCTGGCATGGGATGATTATATGCTTTCACCCAGGGATTTTGGAAACCCCACCCTCTCCCCATATAATAGGACGGGTGACCCACTGCAGCATATGACCCACTTCATATCATGGTATGGACCCTTGAAGAGAACTATTATTCACTAAGAGGCCACCAAACTCCGGTGTTTCATATAAAACTTGGATGGGCCCACGTTTTTTTGGAACAACCAGCCACCCATTGGGTCAGTAGCTAGCTAGGATGATCTTTTAGGTAATTTCATTACCAATTCAGCTCTACCACCTAGAAGATGAGTATTTCATACCTCTTTAGGTGCAAGAAGAGTACTGATGATCATGTCACGGACTATGTCACCTGGTGGAAAGGACTCACCTGTACCATTGTTATTCGATTTGACTTAGGAAAATCTGCTAACAACGTGTGTAGGGAATGTCATAACTAATGTAGTCCCCTATCTCATCACCCAGAATTACACTGGGGATTCCGAGATTTTTCCAATAAGGCCTTGCATCTAGAGGAAGCCTTGCAGCATTCCATGCAGGATGATCCATTTCCTCCTATAGTTCCTGTGAGAAGAGCCGCTAAGGTCGAGCTCGTCGTTGTAGCAAAAATAGAGGCCCCCAAGAAACATGATTTATTACCAGTAGTGACACCTCCCAAGCCTTGAAGAGGCCCGCCACCGCAGGCTCACCCTCTGCCCCAACAACGACCACCCCAAAATCAGCAGTTGCGCCCACATAATGCACCACCACATCCTTGCTTCGATAACCAGGTTCCACCTCCTTGGTAGGCTCCTCCAGCTCCTTCTTAGGGCCAGGCTCCTAGAGACCCCTTCTTTGATAGAAGGAATACGAGATACCCATTCAATGAAGCTCAGGTCCCCTGTTATTTTCGAATCTCTTTGGAATATGGAATTCAACGGTTGCCAGAATGTAGGAGGCATGAAGAGGCAGATCTCACAAATAGCCCCAATTATTTTCCCCATCACCATATCTTGGGGCACACCCTCAAGATGTGGTATGGCTTTAAATACTGTCTTAGAGACTTGGTCAATAAAAACATAGTCAGGAAAGGTCTGGCTCCAACATAGGTGGCATGTGCATTCATACATCCTAAGAGCGACAACGACAACGAAGGTGAGTGTTAACAGGTTCCTAACCACGGGTCCCAAAAATATGACAATTAAATGGCCTCTAAGATGTTCTCTCAAGCCCATGTATTATCTACACATGCTTGAATCAAATTGAGCCTTAAGTATTTGTTGTGTAATTTTTAGATTGTACTTCTACATCAGCGTCCAAACATTCCTCCTCCCAGAAGGGCCAGTGCTGACGACGCAATGGAAAACAAAGTCCCACAATGATTCTATTATCATCCCATACTCTTGGTGATTTCATGAACCCATATTTGTAGAATTACCCCCCCCCCCAATATATCCGATACTAGAGTATTCTTCAAGTGACGATCAATGTTATGATTCGATTGACACTATGGAGCTGGTAAACCCCTATATAGTTCTTGACGATGAGGAGCCCCTGAAGAACCCTCCCAATGTCCTCATCTATCACCAGCATCAATAGAGTCACAGTTATGGGAGTTATTGAAATTCATTGATCAATTCTTCCTGCCAGGTTGTGCATTCCTCCAAAACCAGACAACAGTCCTATCAGAGATCTCAACACACACTACCTTTTGATCTTTATTCAAAATATATGCCTTCACCGTCATTTTTGTTTCTTGATCTTATGAAGCCACCACGGTCGTGCTACAACCAGTCTTGTTCTATCATGTATTGTCATCAGTAATTTATCCCTCATCAGATGGTCACTCCAAAAATTTCTACTAGCGAGCAGCGTGACATTCCCAGCACCATTCAGTCATGAGTTCATCCAGAAAGTCTCATCATGCCTCCCACCACAGACTGACCATCTGTAATCAGATGTTCACACTAATAATGAAAGAACAATCTTCGAGGATCTCAGTCCTCGAGGATCTTCACATGTCAGTGGATATGCGTGAAGCGATTTTTGAGGATTTAAGAAGCCACGTCTAGTTTGAGATAGAGGTAGAAGCTGAAAAATACATTCATGATAAGGCAGTCAAGCATTCTGAATGCCAGACCATCATCTTTGTCTCCGAATAAGATGATGGATCTCCAATATAGGGTCACATCAGCCCATTGAACATAATTGGACACTTCAATGGCATGGAAGTTCGTCGTTGTATTTTCAACATAGGATGGAATAGACCATGGTATGCAAGATCTGTTTGAAGATCCATTTTAGTAGCCTGGTAGCTTGCACCATGTTCATGGTTGTCTCCCAGGATACTGCTAGTAACGTGTTGATGGATATGTCATGGCTCCACCTGCACGAGGTGGTGCCATCTTTATATCATAAAGGCCTTAAGTACTTCTTTGATGGTCAAGTATATGTACTCCACGGTGACACATCTCCCATTGCCTCATGTGAAGACCACAATATGGATACCATCCTTTAAAAGAGCAAGGACAATCAGATCTAGACTAACGAGGTTGGACATGCTATGGTTGTGAATGACCCATGGAAAACCCTTAGAAGATGCCTACATCATCCCAATCCACTGATTAGAGGAAAACACTCCGGATGTGGGGAAATTATTTTTTGGTCGGTGGAATTAGGGGGTGGAACATTCCCAAGTCTAAGGAACATGGGATGATCACCTTGTATTGCTATAAAAATCTAGCACTGGTGATCCCAGATCCCCATACTTCTATAAGGTATCTGGATGTCTTCCCCATGGAAAGAAAAATATGTCATACATGTTTGTTTAACTGGGCTGGGATAAACTAGCTAAAGACACCTTTTTACTGTTTAATTGAAATCATTAAGCATGTCCCCTTTGGCCAATAGATAGATGCGTTCAGGTCGACATCTTTCATCACTACAGTTTTTGTAGCACCAGAGATCCCAAATACAGTTTCCATCACCGCTCATACTAGCACCAGTGGCCCGTCAAGATCTATTATCTCAGAGAAATTGCCTTCCCCTAAGGGTCCCTCATCCATAAGTTAATAATAGGATTTATAGGATGCTCCTCCCTCTTTAGAAGATGGTGTCTCCTCTACGGTCAATGAATTTTTATAGGTGTACCTCAGTAACAAGATAGATCCAAAACCCTCATTGATCAGTGTCGATATGCATGTCAACGAGAAACAATGATACATGTTCTTCATGAAGCAGCATCATGATGTGTTTTCCTAGAAATATAAAGAGATTACTGGACTAGTTCCTCAGGTCACTGTCCAACCCCTCAGCCTTCTGGAAAATCATCATGGATTCAAACAACCTCCCAGAAATATGCACCCGTCTTACAATACCATGGTCGAGGCCATGTAAGATAAACACCACAGAGTCATCTTTGTCGAGGAGGTCAAATACCCCATATTATTGGCCTACATTGTTCTTGTTAGGAAGAAGAACAAACAGATCAGAATTGCTTCGAAATCTGGGATCTCAACTGTCAATGTCTGAAGGATGATTTTCCCTTACCTATGACATATCTTTTGATTGACGCCACAAATAGGTTCTAGGCTCTCTCCTTCATGGATCAATATTCTGGGTAAAACCAAATCTGAATGGCCCCTTGGGATTAAGAGTCTACATCATTCTAGGAACCATAAGTTACTTTATTCTTCCAGGTAATTCCCATTATGCTAAAGAATACTGATTCCACCTATCAACATTCCATGCATCGAACAATTAATAGGATCCTTGAGACATTGGTGGAATGCTATGTTGATGCTCTGGTGGTCAAATCACACCAGTGCCAAGACCATCTCAATGATCTCAAGAAAGTGTTAATCTTCCTCTGTTCCCAGCATTTAAAGATGAAACTCATGAAGTGTGCCTTCGAGGTCACCTTTGTAATTTTTCTCAACATCATTTTTAGATACAAAGGCATAAAGATCAATATGGAGATGATAAAGGCTATCATACACATTCCTCCTCTGAGAAACAATCGGGAACCTCAATGCTTTCAAGTCCCCTTAGCCTATATACAATGATTCATCACAAATTTGGATGGAATGTTTAATTTAATTTCTAGGATCATGAAGAAATTTGATGATTATCATTGGGATGAGGAATGTTAGACTGCTTTCCAGGAAATCAAGCAGTACCTATTACAACCTCTAGTTCTAAAGCCGCCCATTTTTGGAAATTCACTGGTCTGTTATGTTACCACCCTAGAATGATCTATTGGATCCATTTTTTTCAAGAAAAACAATGAAGGAGAGAATAATAGTCTGTAATAACTCAGATGCATACCCCTCAATACAGAGACCAGAAATTCCACTATAGAGAAGTGTTGCCTCACAGTAGTATTCGCAGTGCGGAAATTGTGACACTACATCCAGAATCATGTGATACAACTAGTTTATCGAGTGGATTCACTGATGTATATTATCAATAAACCCATTTTGACCATCCATTTAGCTTGTTGGGAAGTGATCCTACCATAGTTCGAGAAAAGATTGTCCCCGAGAAGTCCATTAAGGGACAGAAATTGACAGACATCTTGGCTTCCCATCCTGCTCCCACAAACTAGTCAATGGATTTTTATTTTCCTAATGAGTAAATACTAACAGTACACCTGGACATTCCTTGTTGGAATATGCATTTTGAAGGTTCCTCCCAAAGCCTACCCACAGACGACTCCGTGACACCAAACTCATTAAAATGTGCTTGAGTATCATCTTCGTTACACCAGCACATGTTGTTCGGGTATATTCATTCCAGTTTTCAAAAGCGTGTACCAAAAATAAGGTAGAGTATTACGCTCTTGTTACTGGCCTTGATATGGCCTTTGATATTGATTTTCCCAACTTACATGTAATGGTGGACTTCAAACTAGTCATCAAATAGATCAAAATTTACTAAGTCTCTAACAAGCCAGAGCTAGTACCAGTATTCGAATGTACATGCTAGTTGACTGCCTAGTTCCCATCTTGACCAGAGGTTACTAATGCCCCACATTCAAAAAACGGTCGATCCAACTCCATGGACAGTTTGATTAAATATTTTGTAGAACCCAACCAAGAGGATTTTATTATTCATGTGGGGCATCAGATAGTCATTGCTCACGTCACACTGGACGATGATGATAGCCCGTAGGTAAGCTACCTCACCGCCGATGCCTCCACGTCAAGGCCCCCAGGTTCCCGCGTTCTAGTGCTAGAGGTGACTCCAGACTGGAGGAACCCCTTTATCGATTATCTCCATCATGGAAATCTCCCGGCAGATCGAGCCGAGCGTGAGAGAATCTGACATTGAGCATTACAATTTACCCTCTAGAGAGGTCTCAGTCTTGAGAAGTTAAACTAAATATGAGGTTTTGATGTAGTTATACACCGTTGCATTCAGGGATGTGAGATTTATATGTTCATTTAACATGATCATTTCGGTTCCTACATGGCACATTATACTGGGTCGAAACAATCTCACCAGATCCAGAGGATAGAGTTTTTTTGGCCCTCCCTGATCCGTTACTATATCAAGCCTTCCAAGAGGTTTCAAGCATGAAACATCGATGATAATTTTTTGAATCAGCTTCCTGATCCCCTCTATAACACCATGTACTATTTTCAATTCATGGTTTCGGGACTTGATGTTGTGGCTCCCTATCCTCTGATGACAGCTCACCACTGCAGATTCATCCTAACCTCTACATATTTCTTTTCAATGTGGAAAGAGGTAGTTCTGCTCCAAGAGGTCAAGGACCATTAAATCCTTGAATTTGTGAGCTCCAATATCAAAAACCAATTAGGTGTCCCTCACAAATTACTTACTGATAATCACACCAACTTTTGGGTAGCCAAACTAAAGAAGTTGTACACCAAGTATAACAGCTGTTCTAACCAAACCTCCTGCTATCACTTGAAAACAAATGCGAAGATTCTGGCGTTCAACAAAACCCCCTATAATATTTTTTAAAATATGGTTGGTCAGAACAAGAAGAGTTTTCCAGAAAAAATCCTAAATGATCTCTTGGCCTATCAGATGATGACTCGCAATCCAACTCAGGTGCGCCCATTCTCTCGGGAGTATGAAATAGAGGTAGTCTTTCACCTCAAGATTCAGTTTCCTTCATTTAGAATAGCTTTATAAGAATAAAAAAACTAGATAAGTTAGATGAAATCAATCTTAGAAAGAATGAAGTGCTTGATTAGAATAGGCTTTGTTCCTTACACAATCTGGAGAGGCATCAGAATAAGATGTCTTGAGCTTTCAACAAGAAAGTTTTCCTCTTCTGTTTCTTGTAAGGTGACATGGTGTTGGATCTGATAACACCGATGATACATGATAAGAAACCACCCAAATTGTAGTTAAAATGGTAGGAAGTTACATCATTCACAAGTTCTATCCCAATGGAACATACTCCCTATCTACGATGGATGGTGAGATTATAACTCCTCCCACCAACACCAAATTCCTCAAGAAATAATTTTCCAGAGTAAAACATCCCTACACAACCATAAACTGTGAAGTATTTACCACATGACATTAAACTATTTAATCCATCCAAGCTGAAGGATTTAAAACTACATTGCATTTATTCCACACGACATTAAACTGTATTTTTTCCAGTAATACATTAAACTATATATGGTCCTACATGACCTTAAAATATTATGTCTTCTCTGGATGAAGTTAAAATGTGTGACCTAACTTAGATTAAGGATGTGAAATAACCCCTAACCCATCCATCATGGTGATAAAATGAAAAATGACCCAAGATCTAAGACCTTAATCTATGATCTCGCTGCGTCATTGGTGAATGACGTAAATCTATACAACATCTCAAGAACTAAGTATGTCTTGATTCCCTTCCTCATATGATTTGTAGGAATACGCAGATTCTTTGTCATAGAGTCCACCCCCAAAATCCATCTAGTTGACTTCCCCCTTGGGTGTAGTCCTCTCAAAGGATTTCACACAATGTATTGTAGACTTCATTGACCCCATCTATGCCAGGTTTGCAATGATCACACCATGTTTCCTTCCCATTCTTCTGTCCTCCCACATCCTTACCACATGACATTAAACTGTACAGATTCAGAAATACGTATCACTTTATTACCATCCCATGGGATATATAGGAATTTCATAACATTTCGTCTGTAGGACCAACCCTAAACTATAAGATCACCACCCCTTTCCCCCTTTCCATAATGATGTTAAATTGTTCAGGCATATTCATGCTTCACGTGTCACCTTTATTTGGGTTTTCCATAATCCATCAAATTCAAAGGGACCCCAGAATGGAATGGATGATATGAACTAGAGATATCATACCATCTAAAGCCAATTCCCTAGAGGATTGTTTCACTACAATTTGATACATGTCCCACATTACAAATATTTTTAGTGGTCAATGATCAGTTGTTTGTTCCCATTTCAAGTCACAAGATATGGATATTGTCATTCGAATACAGTCCAAAACCTTCCTCCCTCATTATCGCCACCCTATATGTCCCAAATGTTGGATGTAGATATTAACTTCATCCTGGTATCCCTTCGATCATCACTATGCCTTAATCTTGGATGTTGTTCAGGGGGAATTGACCGTAATCAATCTCTACCTTTTATTGTTGTACCATTATGTGTTTGGGAGAACTTGATCCCATTCCTTATTTCCCACACCGAGCATGGATCATGTGGGTGGTAAGGTAATACCCATATAAAAGGTTACGTAATCATGGTCCGAGCACCATGACCATAAATTACTATCACCATCATCCTCATCACACGATGTTAAATTGCAACATCTGTCCAAACTAAAGGATGTAAAACCACTCTGCACTCATCTCGCATGATAATAAACTGGTAACTGGATGACACTTTCCATCCATGTCCCGACATCATATCCCTTGACCTTTCCATCCCCTAGTCAGAAGTTCTCACATTGGATTGTGCAGTTGGTGTGACTCTATGTCCTCATTCACTTCAGGATACCTTGTCCATGCCACATACATCCCCTTGAGATAACCCTCCATCTTTTTTCCTCACTACTTGAAGTTAAACTACATCAAATCTACTAGAACTATGTTTGGATTTATTATTATCCTCATGGTATATGTAGAAAAATACAAACATTTTGTCTTTGGGTCCACCACATGTTCATTTATTCTTTTTCTTGGCCTCTCGGTCTGAGTTTCATCATGGAATTATGAATGGTGTGGATTATGTGGGATTATGTCATCATTCACATTGGTTTTGTAATAGCCATGCCATGTACCTCTCCCTATACAGAGTTTTTACTCCCCCTATTCTCCACTCGTCTTTTCGATTTGGCTGCTCTTTAATTAGGCCCTTTGACCCTCTTTGGCAGTTTACCAATGTGCCCAAAATCACTTTGGCTCAGGACTTAGAGTGTCAGATTCTAAATAGACATGTTATCACCCATTTACATGATTTATGTTCACCATCATTAGATATTTCATCATATTTCACATTAAAAAGGACCCCTGAATAGCATAGATGCTTGTACCCAGTTCTCTCCTACTACCTTGGTCCAATATCCACAATAATTTTGAATGAAAAATTGATATAAGTCCTACTTTGCGAATATGGTCACCAATCGACACTAATTTTTTGTTCCCTTTTAGGTCACATGATATGAATGCTATATTTTTAATATGTTCAACAACTATCCAATATCCTCATGCCACCCCTGTTAAGCCATAAATATTGGTTTCATGATTCACATCATTTTCTACTACATCATGTCAAAGATAAATTTTGACACACATGGTGTTATTCCTTAGTGTGTGTCTGCACGTTGAGAGTACAAGGCCACATTGAGGTGTCATTCAAGGTTGCGTACCATTTTTTTCCTTTTCTAGTATTCAACATGTTTCATAGGCCTTCTCAACTCCAGTTTCCCACATCAAGCGCTACTCATGTTGGAGTAAGGAATTTGCCTAGGATTGTGCCCGTTTAGAAGAGTCTTTATTCTTATGGTTGGCCCTCCAAGTCCTTAAAATGAGATCTCCCTACATCCTTTTTACTATACTTTAAACTGCACAACATCATCATGAACTATGCATGCCTTGATTCCCAATCTTATTGGATATATATGAATGCCCAAGCATCTTGTCTTCAGGTCCAACTAAGGTTCCACAAATTATCTCTTTTTTCGGCCTTATACCCTGACATTCACAAGATTTTGTGGGGTTGTGTTTGTATGTTTATGTCCTCATTCACATTGGGGTGTGTAGTAGCCACACAACACACTCCCCTTTTAGGAGATAGTCTCTCCTACCTTTTGTCCTGTAAGACGATAAACTGCACTCTCTAAACAATGTGTGGCTTGATTCCCATCCTCATGGGATACATAGGAACGACTAGATTTTTCATCCTTGGTTTTAGCCCCAAATTCATTGTCCTTTTTTCCCCTTGTATTAATGTTTATTCCATGTAATTGCATGTGGTGTGGACCTCTTCCTCAATCATGTCGGGTGTGATTTATCATGCCATTCTCATTCCCCTCTAAAACCACATTTCTTCTATAGGAGTTCATGCCATATGATGATAAAAGTTTATGCGTAGTCCCAGATGACTTTGAAATATTGTGTCTTTCCTACATAAAGTTAAAATGAATGGGTTTTTCCTATCATAAAACCCTAAACTATGACATTATCATCTTAGATATAGGATGGAAAATGACACAGAATTGTAGTATCCCCACTTGAGGGGACATAATGTTTGGAATTTTAAATTCACCATGCTATTTTTATGGCCTACATATGGCTTGATTCTAGTAGTGACACATAGATTCTCTTTCCTAGGCCTGTAACTGCACAACAAAACACACATCCATCCTAAATTACAAACAAGGTTTATCAAATGCCACATCCTTTGGAGTTTGGGCCAGACCCATACAACTGTATTGTCACTATAATTAGTATTGTAGCATGAAACGTTAATAAATATGTGTGGAATTATTCCCATCCCCATGGGATGTGTAGGAATTCCCAGACACTTTGTATGTGGGTCCAACACCAGAAATCATAAATCCTACACCTTTTTCAGCCCCTTGTCCCGAACTCCGTTTGGAGCATGTGGTGTGGCAAGTACCTCTTGGGTTCTCATTTACGTCAGGTTCTACAACAACCACACCATGTGTCCCCCTTGTCTCTTCCCAACCAGGTCAAAGTTCCATGACCCTGAACTAAGATCTCCCTATGGGAACTACACATCGAGTTTGGCTACTTCTCCACCCTACACACCTTCCATTAAACAAGGTCCCTTCTTAATGGTCCACTCTATGACCTTAATCTAATATCATGTGACCCCATGACCCTTGTCCTTCGAAAGGGATTTGACTTCATCCATCTAACATGTCTCATTGGCATACTCAAATGTGTCGTGGAAAAGGGCCCAATGTGTGGGATTTTTACATAAACATCTGCTTGTTTCTTTTCCACGATTTATGAGCACTTTATTTAGATCCCCATAATCTTCCATGTCTAAAGGGACCCATTTATGGCCTAGTCTTAAGACACATTGCCTCACCTGCCATCTTGGGTCAATACCCATTAAGACGCCAATCGACATTTGCGACAGGTCCCATGTTTTGTACATGGTTGGTGGTGGAACCTTATTTTTCTATCCCTATTACAGGATAATGCAAAACAGATATTTTGTTTCAAACATGGAAAATAGCTATCCTCTACCATCTCACCATTATCATTGTGATCTAGATCTCGGGCATTATGATTCATATATTTCCATTCCCCTATGTTATTGTAGAAATCATACATGCTTGGTTTTACCCCTTCATACCTTTATGTGCCTTCGGCATGAAGATCATATTGGAACTTCATTCACCTGGCATTCCATTGATCTTGACATGTGCCTCCTTATACTAGGAAATTCACATCACAACCCCTTTTTTCCCACACTGATCATGAGTCCCGTGGGGTTAGTGGTTTTGGTGGAATGTGTAATGGTACAAATATGCCACACATGACTTTTTTATCTTGTTGGATGTCAAACTATAATCCCAGAACTACATATGGATTTATTACCATTCTAATGGGGTATGTAGGAATTACAAAACACTTTTCTTTGGATCTATAAATAATTCAGGTCACCTCTGGTCTATGGACTATAGAATCCCATCTAGAATACTTGGTGTGTTTTGGACTATTATGTCCTCATTCAAATCAGGATATGTACCATGTCGTGCTTTTCATTTTTGGTGAATCTATTCCTTAATGAATGACATTAAACTACATCCCTACCCAAAACAAGTTTAGGCTGGCCCATTAATATAATAGGGTGTGACAGCTTCCTCAAAATAGAGGATTTACACTTCCAGAAATGGTCTTTAACAGGGATGTGACCAATAACTATGTTTGGATTGATTCTCCTCCTTATAGGATACATAGAATTGTCTGGGCATTTCACATCGGGCCCAGTCCTAGGGTCGTTAACCTATCTGGCCCCTAGGCCCCAAACATAGTCCAGTCTCCATGAACATAAATAGAGTGCCTATATTCCACACAATATCACTTTAAACTTTTATCCTTTTTCCAAGTTGTATGACCTTAAAACAATGTACACCCTCCGTACCATACGACGTTAAACTACGTGTATATCAACTTTATTGGTATGATATAAAACTGCAAGACATTATAGGTCCTCACTAGAGAGGTCATGATTGGATGTCGGTATGATCCCTAATCAGACTGATGTACTCACATATTGTGATTCCACTACAGTGGTGTAATTTCCAGAGTGTTGGACCCAATTAAAAAAAACCATCACTCCACCCTCCACTCATTGTGTTTCCTTTATTTGGATGCTCATCCCTTTTCATGCCTGAAAGAACCCACTAATTGTATTAATTCTCGGCCAATGGCTAGCCTACTATCCTAGGCTATCATTCTGGGAGACTAATGGATGACATTTCAACTCATGCCCTATGTTTTGAACATGGTCTGCTGTCAGCCATCATTTGTTATCCCCATTTTAAGATAACACTATAGGGATACCGTGTTTCGAACAAGGTCCATAGTTATCCTTCATTTCCATGCTTACCCTAGTGTGTTAAGAATTTTGGGTATTGTGATTCGAAAATTCCACTCCCCTCTATTTGGATTTATTTTAACACCCCTAGCATTACCCCACTCATGTACTAGAAAATATTTAGAAAACAAAAATTTGACAGTTATGAGAACATTAACCTCCAGTCAAGCCTCGCTCATTATTTTCAAAAATCTAGGTCGATTTCTCAAACCCAATATACCTGAATCTTGGTTGTCACTATCATATTCAGATGGAATAAAGATGTCGGAATCCAGTTTTTCTAACATCGGGCACGACCCATATGAACATAGGGATAAATCGCTGTATATTTCATGAATGTGATTGAAATATAGAAAGCCAAAGACAACAGATGGAACCCATGCATACTGTCAACATATAAAAGCCAAGAATGAACGTACATTTACGAGTTTACATACATTACAACACTGAAGGATTGTCCTCTCCCATATATGGGTTGACCACATCAATAGATTGTTCTCGATCCACCAATCGTTGACTGGTTGCGTCTGGGGACCCCTTTATCCTATTAAGCTCTTGTTCCTTTTAAGTGGTGATGGGACATAGTTATTATCCACTATCTGGGTCCGCTCCTCGTCAGCTCAGATGATATCCATCTCATTAGAGGATCACCTCATCTGTTCTTCGGCTTCTACTAGCTAGGCCTTCAGCTGCGATATTATATCTAATTGTGCATCAAGGAAAGAAGAGTACTCATTCACCCACACCTACAACATATTAATCTCATTATCTTCCCCTGAAATCTTTTTGATGTTCACCCATTTACTCCACTGCTATCCCACACAAAAGACATGATCATGATCCCAAATCTTCCCATCCATGTTGTCTCAGATGTGCATATGAGGATGCTATTAATCCAATCCACTAGTGTAATGTTTTCATAGCTGAGAAAAAAGACTCCCCAATTTGTCTATCCATTGTTCTGGATGTGTATCCCCAATAAATATATTGATCGACTTTCATGACCGGTGATGGATTGTTTTTCAATCCTTTTAATAAGAATTTTTCTCATCTCGGTAGACAGGGTTAGAAGGTTTATATGCAATGATTGCCTCCCGGAACTCATCCATAGGATCCACATCCTACGTCAGGTTGGGTAGGTCAGGACCCATGACTTCTGATTGATACCCATCATTGGATTCAACCTAAATGATTTCAGGATCAGTCTTACTAATGTTCCCACTTGTGATAGGGATCTCTCTAGGTTGGTTAGTTTGGACGTCCGCTTCCACGACCAATGACATTCCCTTGGGAAAGGAATCACCTAGAGCTCTGGACATCCTTGTCTAGGCGACCAACACCATTTTAAGAACTGAACATGTGATAATGCATTGGTATTAGTGTGCATATTCCAATTATGTACAATTACAAATTCTGTGGAAAAGACATACAGAGATCAAATAGTCAGTTTCCCTCTAGATCTGTTTCCATTGAGACCCTAAGGTGGGGGACTAAGTAGATGGTGGGGATTTTTGAATACTCTGGGAGAACAGACCATGGTGTCGCAGCCCTACTAAGTGTCGTGATCTTCGTCATTTCATGTGCAGATGCTGACGTTCCCACAGCTGCATTTAATATTGTGTTAGAGTGGGTCTTGTGTATAAGGTCCTCTTGCACCTATCAAATGTTAATATAGAAGTCCTAAATGTCCTAGATGAGGACTATGGTAATATGATTTAGTGTTTTAACATAAGTGACTCTTCTAACTTATCCAAATCATGGTTTGAATTTCAAACCTCACGCTTCTCTAGAGGGATCCCTCCACTAGCATCCTCCCCCTAGGAGGACCCATCTAAAACTTACGTTAGAAAGAAGGGATCTCTCAATTTGGAGGTCAATAGTTGTGGAGGGGTCATTTGATCAAGTAGCACCTTCACTAGATCTTTCATTGGATGCAAAAAACCCCAAGAGTGCATGAAGTCCTCCAGCTCGACGATATACTACTCCCCCTCTTCTTGAGATACTAAATAACTGGCACTGTCATGAACAATCCCTGCAAAATACATCCAGAGATAGTTCAAATGTTTCCTCATATTGTAAGGGTTGAAGAATTGTCTATTGATGTCCCAGATGTCCCAAGCCTCTCAGAAGATAGCATCCTCAGGCATATCTATATGGCATTGCTTCTTCTGTGGAGCCTGAGTGGAAATCCTATGGAAACCCATGGGAGGCCTCCCGTCCAGATGTATTTTCTCCACTGGGACTTCTAGATCCACCACTGCTATATGCCTCTCAGTTGGTGTGGGTCTCGCCGCTACTACAACCCCTCCACCATGGGACATTCTTGTTGCCTTCTGGCCCCGACCTCGAGGTTTTGGAGGAACCTCATCGCCATCACATACGGTGTGTTGCTTCAACATATCTACCAGGTAGGATACCTCCCAATTGTTGGCATAATCCTTTACCAGCCTTTAGATATCCCTAGCCAGAGGTAGCTCATTCTACTATTCCCATCCTCTCGTGCGAACATGAGGCACATCTTCCCCATCACAAATGTTTTATCCTCTTAGTGCACTCCCAAGTAGACCTATGGGGTGAGCCTCTGCATGCACCTGAACTACCACATGAAATCGTGTGGGGTGTACGACTAATACAGAGGCTCGAGGTCAACCGGATCCACAAGGACTCCACCCCAAAATTTTGGAGGTAATACCTATGCTCCTCTATTCCCTGATTATAATCAAAGAAAATAACTATTGGTATTGGGAACAAATAGAAGTTAAACTCACCTGCCTTCGAGACCTAGTTCAACACCAATGGTAGGGTTCACTTGGTCAGAAAACCCCCCAATGCATTCAGAATAGCCGGTTTTAAGTCTAAACCTAGATGATAATTGGGCTTCACATATTCATAGAGAACCCTAACATGCACTTATATCTACCAATAAAAAATATTGAATGACCACCACACCCTATGTTTCTTCTTACCTTTGTTATTACTCCACAACACCTTATACATCTTGATGATCATTGGGATCCCTAGGTTTAAAAGCTCCCCCATCTCCTACATGGATGCATTGATAACCATGTTTTGACAAAATCCCATGTTTGTATCCATCACTCGTAGAATCTTTCCCCAGATTAGTGCCAAAATAAACATATCGAACCTAACCACCTGTTGCCGCTCAGTACTGATATTGAATCCCCATGTCTTCCACTAGTTGTCCTCCAAGAGTCACCAATAGAAGTTCCCCTTGCTGCACTAAACCTCATTCGGGCTGGTTGGAGACCTCAGGGGACACATACCATCTGTAAGAGAATTCCAGAACCGACTAGAACTCTTCGTAAAGTGGACATCCCTCACTGAATACTTATCCTCCCCCAAAACCAGGTCCATCAATTCCCTTTAACATGATGGCATCTTCTTTGGATGTTCCCATGTATTCACGACATGGAAGAACTAATCATACAAATCCCCCAGTTTCGAGAAACCCATAATTTTGTGTAGTTCCTAGAGTCTAATGCTAGATCCCCATGTGGAAAATGGAAACTGTTGGTCCTCGATAACCATATTCTCAGAAACTCCGACATCAACTACTTCAGCTAGTAGGTGAAGAATTCGGAAGACCATGACACCTCATACAGGCCCGCACACCTGAGCTCTGCCCCAAACACCTCACACATGGATAATACCTAATAATCACATGCCCATTCATCTCTAAAATTGACGCCCTGGCACAAATCCCACTCATTGGTCCACCCCTTCTCTGGTTTCCCCATGACTGTCATCAGAATGGTGTGGTATTATAGGAGATAACTCTGGATGAAATTCCTTCTCATCAAAATTATTCAAATGGGTATACAGGCATTCGACATCGACAATTGTGTGATCCTCCCATGTACGGCCATCAGTCACCCTAAACCACTTTCGTGGGAATGACGTACTCTAGAACTAGTAAGTTGGCTCATCTTTGCTCACTTTAGGAATGAAAAAATAATACCTCAAATCAAATCCATATATATGAAGACTTTTTCATAGTGGGTATTTCTCCTAAATATCTAATAGTTGATCTGCTAGGGTCTCATGGTCCAAGTGGATCTGCACACACTCCATGATGCCCATATTATCATGCATTTCGGCCCTCTGGGAGGCATCCACAAGGACCCCACTGGAAGCTTCCTGGAAAGCCATTCCATCTCAAATTTTTTGAATATTTTTCTTTAGATCATGTAGATCAGTTGCAAAGATCATTCTCATGGCTTATTTGTAGATACAGAACTGAGATCCCTACCACTATCCTCGTATGCACAGGTCGCAAAGCACATTATCGTAGATTTTGAAGACCCATGATGCACCGCTAAGCTGAAAGGCTCAATTCAAAATGTGCGTTCATAGAGTGCACATAGTTTTTTGAATCGAGATTTTAAGAACAAGAACAAGAACAAGAAGATGAGAATTGACAAATTAGGGGTCACCCTCTTAGGATTATCGGTAGTGACCCCTTAGTATCACATCACACCTAGTTTTTGTGTGCTTCATGGCGTTACCAACCCGTGCGTCGCCTCCCCACATCATGACCCATCATCATGATCTTGCATTGAGATATGATTAAATATTTTGGTGATTTACTATCACACTCTATCAGTCATTTTATCATTGGCTCTATGTTTTATGGGCAAATTTTCTAGCACAAAAATATGTTGAAATGAAATGGACTCAAAGAGGAAACAAGTGCCAAAGGGGGCTGCCTCATAAAGATCCTTTGCATAGCCCTTGAGAACCATGGGATTCACAAATCCCCTTAGCATTGTGGCCAGTGCAAAGATGAGGCCCCCTCTACTGTCTTTGCATAGTAAAAGTGGAGAGATGCTCTATAGTTACGATGCAATTGAATGAGAGTTCCACACCATGGAGGAAACCAGATTGACCTCTACAATCCCTTATAAATTGATGAATGCTTCTATGAGAACCACAAAGGTAATTAAAGGGGGCTCTTTGATGAGGTGGGGATGACTGTCAACTCAACAGTTATGCAAAAGTTGACATAATCTGTGGTTGATCGCAGAGCACTATGTGGATTCGCAATAGGCTGTCAGAGCTTCGTGTTGCCTCTTTCGTATAAATACTAGGATTCCCTCAGTCCTAAATTCTGGATTCCCCGACTTTTCACCTTTTCAGCTCTCAAATCTCTAAGAAACTTATTCTCTGTGAAACATTAAGAAAAATGAGCACTTCAAGGAACTTAATCTTTGCAAAGTACCTTTCCTTTAGCTCAAATACAACCCCTTCTCAAGCTATGATGCCATTCAAAGAGTCCATCGGCTGTTGAAAAGGAAGGAGAGCCCTAAGGGTACTCATGTCTTTGTAAAGAACTCATTCTTCACAAAATACCTCCCATTCACATGTCATCCCCATGCTATTACGGGGTCACTTTTGTTTGTAAAGAACATTGCTTCACAATGCTATGCTTTGTAAGGTACCCATGCTTCACGAAAGAAATTATAAATTGTGAAGGACCATTCATATGAATCTATACCCTATGCTGAGGCTAGGCCACTAAATTTTGTGAATTAAACCCCTCCACGGAGTCCCTCAACTATGTAGGGCACCCGAGATTTAGGAGATCATTTCCAGTGAACCGATTTGCTTCACAAACCCTTATCTTGTATGACCCTCTGGGTTAGTAAGATGTGACTTAAAGGACTTTTGGGTGGTGATTCACAATGCATTTTGTTTCCTCATGCTTCTTCACATAGTCATTATAACGACAATAGAATCTTTTCATAGCCACTCTAATGTGATCCCCTCAATGGATCACTCCACAGCACTATATTGAGATGATATTTCTAAGGCCTTCCCTTCCGCAAGGGTGGGTGAGTATCAGTTATGTATGTCCTAGGGTTGCAGATTGTACCCACCTCATCTGATCTACAATACATTAAATTTCCATGTGCCATTGTTCTCTGCACAACACGTTAAACTATATCCACACCCCATGAAATTTATATGGGGTTCCATGTCTTAGACATTATCCATGCCCACTCGTCTCCACGGTAGTGAGATCTTCCTCCCATGGAATTAGATCTTCTTTACTAGAATGACATATGTTCACATGGAAGGGAAAAAATTTAGTGTAAGGCCCAATCATTTCTTACAGGACGTAGCATCTCTGCTCCTCCTCTCTTCATCTGTTCCAAATTCTAGAGGAGAGATGGTCACAAGGACCTTCATCACCCCATCCAACTCTATCTAGGCATTGTCTTCATTAGGACTCCATCCAGATGTAAGTCCCAATCTCCATCTCTTTGGGATACTAACCACGTATAGGCCACTATTTCTTCTATAGACCACTAACCACTTGTATGACCCAATTTTTTCCCTACATACACACCTTTCACGACGTGATCGTTAGGTCTTTTCTACCTCTTGTATTTTAAATCGAGCATGACTCATGTGGGAATAGTGTAATCATTAATTATGAAATCCTTCTAGGGTAGCCCTATAGTGTAGGTCCTAAGTCCATATTCTGAATTACAAGGGCTTTGATCCTTGCCTCTATCGGAGCGAGGTATGTAGGAAGTCTCTCTAACGTTCAAGCCCAACACCGATTGGTTTTGAACACTTCACGATGGTCCAACGTTGTCCTGTATAATGTTAAACTATAGCCCCTAGTATGAACTATGTGGACACTGATCCTTTCCCATATCCAAGCGAGATACATAGTAAGCCTCCCTGTGGTTCAAGCCCAACACCCAACAGGGAAAACCACATCACGACAATCCACCTTCATCCTGTATGATGTAAAACTATATCACCCATACCAAACTATGTGGACATTGATCCTAACCCCTATCCAAGTATGGTACATAAGAAGCCTCTCTGAGGATCAAGACTAACACCCATCGGTCCTAACCACATCATGTCAGTTCACCCCCATCTTTCATGACATTAAACTGTACGCCCCCTTTCTGTCCCGCATGATGCTAAACAGTATACCTAAAAACTATATGGGTTTTGATCCTTGTCTCATTGAAATGGTACGTAGGAAGCCTCCATAAGGTTCATCACCAACCATAGGTAAGCCTTTTTATCCCCAACCAATGGTAAGCCATTATTTCCCCAACTAGTGGTATACCATTGTAGCCACAACCAGCTGTATGACATTGTTTCCCCAACCAGCTGTAAGTTGTTGTATCCCCAACCAGAAATAATTCATTGTAGCCACAACGAGTGGATAAATGTTGTAGTCCCCAACCAACAGTAATCTATTGTAGTACCCAAGCAATGGTAATCTGTTGTAATCCCCTTTGTTGGGACCCATATACCTGGTCCATCCTAGTGGAGTCAGACCAACCCGAGCTTCTAACCACATGTGTACCCCCGTCTATTGTCGGGTTATTTTCCTATGTGTACACCCCAACTCTATGCCCTAATCCCAAACTACATGGACTTAGATTATCCTCCAAGGGATATGTATGAGTCCTACTTGAGGTTTAATCCCATCCCTCATGTACCAACGTGGTATCTCCCTTGATCCCCCTATGTTTTGGGAAGGCCATTACCTATCCCGGAGGTTATACATCCTTAGGGTCCCATCCATGAGTCCATTCCCATGGGCCACCTGTTCTGGTGCCCCTTCGTCCCACTGAACTATGAAAACCTTGATTCCCTACCACATGGATACGTTGGAGGCCTCTCTGAGTTTCAATACCATGGTTATCATCACTTTCACGAAAATTCCATCTCATTCCATCCACTTTTATCAACCATACATATCCATCCTTATTCTTACATGGGTCGATATATCCCGGTGAGATAATGTCACCAACTTTATCACTGCTCCTAGAAACTATTGGGCAGCTAACTAGGCATAAGACACAAATGGTTCACAGTAATCCACCCAATAGAATCCCTATTATGATGGGACACAATCCACGTGTTTACCCCAATAACATATTCGGGTCACTAACCTCTGAGAACACCCTAATTTTTCACGTATTTTAACTATGTGCGTTTTGATCCCTCTCTCTCAAGATTGGTTATGCTGGAAACCTCCCTATGGATTAATCCCAACCAACAGTAAGACATGGTGTTTTCTTTATAGGGACCCAAAGCCCTCATATTTGTCTTCATTAGATGTTGTGATACACCTATCCAATAGAACTCTCAGGTGCTCCCTTTTAGGGCTGCAGCTATATGATTCACTCTTATCATTGTTTTGATCAGTCTAATCCATCTCCGTGAGGCGTTAATCTCACGACATAACCTGTGTTATGAATGTGATGCTGAGAAAAACCATAAAGTCATGACCGTGGAATATAATTCCCTGAACTCGACATGGGATGTATCGAGCTTCTGTGCCCTCAAGAATCACTTTTATAAGGGGAATAAACCCATATGCATTAGTCTTCTAACGTCAAGACAAGCCTGGGATTTCCAATGTGACTACTCCCTCGATCAAAGGGTGTTGTCCTGAATTGACCGCATGATATGTCTAGACCGAAGCATCGTAATTAACCAGTGTCCATGATGACAGGGAAATGGGGAGTGTTTCATGGGAAACATCTTAATCTTTAAGGGATTCTGGAACTAGGCCATGAGTTTCGCAGAGGAATCTATGGAAGGAGGAACTGACATCCCATCATCCTGTTAAAATCGAGGAGAAAACATCCCTGAATAAGTGGCAGATGCCACCCGTCTATGGAAAGTGGGAATGTAGGGAAATAGATCATCGCGTCCCCTACATATATATGTGTCCCGTGAAAAAAGTGTCAGAACATTTTTGGTTTTAAATTGATAAAATAGGTAAATAATATGGTATTGTAGGTTCGAAAAGAAAAAAAGGGATATATAACCCTACTAATAGTAAATATCCATTTATAATATATATAAGGAAATAATTATGATGAAATGTTTTTAAGAATATCCTTATTTAGACATAAAAAATATTGAATGTTGATGATTTAGATATAAATTATTTTTAGGGTAATACAAAAATACATTTGGAAATAACGAATATATTTGACCATTATAAATATGTTAATTTTGAAAATGTATATATATTTAAATAATGAAGGAATATAATTCCCTTTAATTTTTAGAGAGGATGATTATGGTGAATGATTTTGTTTTGAATGATCTATTCACATGGAAAATTTTAAAAAGGTATTCTTTTCAAACCAAAATTAAAATGAACCGTATAGAAAATGTTAAAAGTATCATCGAAAATTAAATATTAAAATAAAAAAATCCTTTAATTAACTTAATCAATTTTTGTGTCCATATATTTGTACATTATATAAATAACGCACCTAATATGGAAAGGTAAAAAGGGGGTTATTAACCAAAAATATGATACGGGGCTAGATCCACATATAAGAATCACATTTCAAAAAATAACAGTCAACCTGAAATGAAATTTGAATAGGTAATGTAAAATACCATGGAGAAATGAATATAATTTTTAGATTTTTATAAATAAAAAAAATTCCCCTAATGGATTATTGTTAAAAAAATCATTATTTCATTGTATTTTTGGAAACACAACCCTTACAGTTTGAGGCAAATTTAAATCCCAATCTAGTTCAAGAGAGGCCATGAAATTAAACATATAATGAAATTCATAAAATACAATTTGTGGTATAAAATATAAAATTGGAAATGTATACACCATATAAAAAATGTTGTGAAAAATAAAACACATCTCATTGATTTTTAAATGAGACAAAAAACCCTTACATTATTTCCCGACTTCCATTAATGTTCACAAATAAAATATATAAAAATTACTATATTAATATACTATTAAAATACTATATTCTTATATTTTAAATTTTTTATATTTAGTTTTAATTACCCTCTTCATGTATATTTTTTTTCATTATCTAATTTCAATATCTATTGTGACTAATCTAGATCATTTTGGGAACATTTTTTAATAATGGTGTTGTTCTTTAGTATTATCATAGATTTCCACATTCCTAGATCATAAATGTTACAAAAATTGTTTTTTAATAAATAATAATGATATATCTTAATTATATGAATGTTTTGGTTACAATACTTTTATATGAAGCTGATGATTAACATGATTGTGTTATTTTTAACAAAAATACCTTGGTATCTTAATTAATGAGTTTAATATTATGTTTTAAAATACCTGAAAAAATTAATATTTAATTATTTATATATTATTTTATCATTAATTATGTTATAAAATTCATCCCTTATATTATTTAATATTATTGTTGAATTAAGTGTTTAGTTCGACTCAAACATTAAGATACCATTATTAATAGGTGAGTATGGCTATAAAAGTGATTTATTTTGGTATAATATCATTATTAAATAATGGTAAATATATTGTTTAGATATATTTATGATTTTTATTCATATTGTTAAAAATGTAATTAATAATAATAAATCTGGTTGAAGAATGATACACTTTACATCGTGCACGTTATAGTCAGCACAAATGCACATATGTTGTATTCAATGTTTCATAATGACGATAATAGAATTAATGGGGAATATAATTTTTCACATAATAAATAAAATTATATTTTATATTTCACATTTATATATCAATTATTTCCATATAATTGGAAAATATAGGAAGTGGAGAAAAATTAGAGGAGACATTCTATAGATTTGTTACTCTTTACAAACCTAGAATGGAATTTTCAATTTTTATTAATATATATTAAGAACTGTTTAAAATTATTATTACTATAATATAATAACAGTTTTTATATCTATATTAATGGAGTATTTATAACAAATGAAAATATTATATTTTTAATATTAATCTAAAAATGAAATTAAATAAGGAAAGATCAATACTCTTATTGAAAATTTTAGCTTTCCCATAGAATACTCCTCTTAAATAGAGTGATTAGGATACATTATTGTGACTAATAGAAAATGAATTCAAAAAAAATGTTATAGGGGGAATAATAAAAGTCCTAGTTTCAATTGGAAATCTTTATTTATTATAGTCTTGAGGGGATAGTCAGATACCCCTTTTATAAGTGTTAAAATTGACTTTTTTGTAATTATATCATATTAATATTAAAAGGGAAGACGTTCAACATATAAATAAGTCTCCAAAACATAAAATAATTGACTGAAGATATTTTTTGGTCGACCCACACATCAACCACTCTATTAGAACAACTTTTTAATATGATCGGTCATTTACCCCTTTGGTTATCCCTCTAAACCTTTTCATTTTTTACCATAATAACTAGTTTTTGTCAATGTAATTAATATTTTATTCTAAGTAGAAATTTTGAATATATTACATAATATGAAAATACTAATTAAAATTTTTTTATCCTTTATATTTGAAATTTTTTTATGAGTATGAAAATTTTATTTTAAAATCAATTTATCTAATTAAAAAGAAAACATTGTTTTTATAAAATGATTATTTTAAAACATATATTTTATCTGTATTTAATAATTATCAATGTATTTAATTTTCATGAATTATATTAATTTATTATAAAACCAATAATAATTATGTGCTTTTATAAGGAATATTTTTTTATCAAATAAAAACATAATTAAAATATGTGAACAACAACATTTTTTATTATAAAAATATGACTTATGTTCATAAAATGTTAAATCTCGGTTTCCTAATTTCAAAATGTTATTTGAAAATGTATTATTTTATTATATAGATACATTATTTTTCAGGAAATGTTTTATTTTTTCAATTTATAGCTACTTATCGATACACACTTAAATATTACTATTTTAATAATAGAATTATTTTCAATTATTCAATAATTTTTTTTTATATTTAAATAGAATAATATTATGTTAAAATTAAAATTATAAATTGAAAATTTTTAATAATTTTATCTAAAAATATCAAAAAAATAATAATTTATTTTTTTTAATGAAATAAAATATATAAAGAACAATCCTTTTTTAATATTTTATTATATTATTTCTTTTTCCTGAATATTTATTAAATATAATTGAATAGAATATTTTTTAATAGATTTTTTATTCCTATAACATTTTCAAAATAATTTTAAACTAATATTTTACAACACATTTAATTCTATTTAGTGTGTAGGATAAGATATCCAAAATACATTTATTTAAGGAATATAGTGAAATTTTTGGGTCACTATAGTCACTATGATAAATATAATAAGTCCTCTCAATATTAATTTTTCATAACTAATGAAATGGTTAAGGTCGACTATAAGAAATAAATTACATTATATTTAATTTATATTATTTTTTCAACTTCATTATCCTTGATTTGAAAAGTAAACTAATCTTTTCCATCATAATAGAAATATAACTATTTTCATTTTTTATGTTAACTATTTTACCTAAATACGCAAATATAAAAAATTAATTATTTATAGGGATTTTATAGTGAACCATATATTAATAAGTTTTAATGGATTTATCTTATGATGTGATTTTCCTATCATGGAAATTATCATTTCCCAAATATCTAGAGAGTCAAACCATGCCTTATAAATCATGAAAATTAAAAAAACATAGGATAATAAAATTTTATTTGATTGATATTATTATAAAAATATACATGAGGAATATAATATTTTTTGGATAAAAATAATAATTCCACTATAATGTTTTATTAATACTTTATCCTCAAGTCACCAGGGTGGAAATTTTATGTAATTATATAGAAGAGTATATTTAATTGGGTATAAATACAACAAATAATGGTCTTTAGTGGTGAACAGTATCTCTCATTCCATATCTTTTGGTAACCCACATCCATAGTGGTGTTATTATTGGAATTCACTTGTCTTGGATGTTATTGAATTATATCATCCATGTTTTCCATCAAATTAGGGCATTGAATATTATTATTTCCATGATCCCCACATTTACGAAATTAAACTATTTATGGTACATCCGGATTAACCCTTTTATCTGTTCACTATTTCCAATGATCTATTCACATTTCCTCAGAGATTAATTTCTTTTTGTCTTAATAGTCAACACGTAAAACAAATATTAATAATTTATCTTGTTACCCTTGGTGGTTCATTCCATTTATGTTTAGATAAGGTAAATTAAATATTGATTCCATCATAATTGTAGTCACTTAATATTCTATAATAATCTATCCTTTTATTTTATGGTGTGTTCATTAAATCAAATATGTTTGAATTATTATTCCTAATTTTTTAAAAGCTTGTTTGACATAATCTCATATTTTCTCACTCTATATTTTATTATATAATGTTTATAAACAAAACAATATATGCATGTTTCATGACATATTTTATTTACATGGTTGTTTTAGTCTTCAGAAGTTTCTAAAACCAAAAAGAGTAAGAATGAGTGATAAGAAATATAATATAATTATTTAAATATAAATTATATGAAGCCTTCATCCTCATAATTTCTTATCTATTCAAATTTTTGCATTATATTTTAGTTCACCCTAAATCACACTCTGTTAAATGTAATGTTTTTTAGGATGGGTTCCCCTATATTAATTAAATTATTTATTAATATAATTAATCCATAATAGTGACTTGTAAAGAAAATAATAATAACTATATCATAGCCTTGTGGAGTATCTATTTAGACGTATAGTCTTAGGCCCATTCATTATGCCCTATAGAGAAGATTGATTTTATAATCTACTAAAATTTTTATGGTGATTATCCCTATATAAAGTTCCACTATAAACTCATCTAACACCAATTATCTAGACAAGGAATTAATTTAATGAGAACCACATAATTTCTACAATATGAAAACTCAAGCATGATATCATATAATTTGAAATATCTCATATATGTATCCCTTGGATTTTAAATAAATTTATCTTATCCTAATACTTAAAATATTAAATATTAAATTAGATAACATAAACGCTCATCTATACATTTAAAATTTGATAATTCATAACATATCAACCCTTAAAGAAAATTTATATCCTCAACTGAAAAAAAGATAATATATAAAGTTATTTAAACACTTACCAACTACAAACTTTTTTTCCCATGAATGTGACCATCGTATAATTTCCTGACTCATAAGAAAAAGATATATTACAATACATTACAATCAACATTTAGGTTTTATAGATTTTAAATATAGTAAAAAACATTTCCTAAAAAACATATATTTTACTAATAAAAGGCATTGTTCCTAATATTTAAGATACTAATTAAAAATAAATAGTTTGCAATATCATGAAAACATTCTCCACATGGAAACTCTTCTATGCACCCCATACCTAATAAATTTATTTATAATATTGTATAATTGAAAATTAAGAAATAAGGTTTGCATAAACACTAAGTAAGTGTAAACATAAGTGATATCAATTAAATATCATAAATGATCATAAGATCAATAGATGGGTATAATCATCGTTTATGGAAATAGTATTATTGAATTATTTTTGTAACGCCCCGACCCCAGTTAACTAGAGTCGGTGCATTATTACATAACATTGGCATGATCACAAGAAAGATCAAATCTCGAAAGACCGATTGGTTTAGTAGCCTTGGAAACACTACATATATTCATAAGTCTTACATTACATCATAAAGTGAAAAACTACTACAACAACATAAGTCTCCATATTACACACTCATATCCCCACATAATATCCCTTCAGGTCATTCATAATTTACTTCTTCACTTCCTGGGAAAAATAAAACATAGAAAAGGGGTGAGCTCAAATGCCCAGTAAGGATAACAATATAGCGGAAACATTCATAAATAAGAATAAACATTTATGGCAATGTATAACTAAAAAATGCCTTTTAAACCTGAACTTCAACGTAGTATGGAGAAAGTAAAATGAAATAATTCCATTTACTTATTCACATAGATATTCTACTAATCAAATAATCACATGCAATATCAATAACCACTTTCATAATGATGGAATGCATAATGCCAGACTATCATAACCACATAGCCAAGGCCTCGTGCCAAGACTACAAATAAGATTTTTCCAAGGCCTTGTTCCAAGACACAAGTTTGTCTCATGAGACCTACCGATGCATCGAGGAGCAATAGCGGGCTCCACCCGTTAATTACAAAGTCCAATGCATTCCCATATGAAAAGGTTTAAACATAACATAAACATTCGTATTAAAACTAGCATATGAAATGTCAATACTTTCTTCATAAACCATGAATGGTATAAAAATAACACATCCACAGTAAAAAATATCACAAAACCTTCAATAGAATAAATAAGTTTTGTATCATAATAAATCAACTTCAAATAAGATTAAAATCCAACAAGGATGTTGACATAGATTAAATCAAAACCATTTTAGAGGAATATCTCTTTTCTCAAAATCATTGAAAAGTCACCCATTTATAAAGGAAGTAATTTAAAAGAGATTTTGAATCAAAGTGTCACGTACCACTTTGAAACTTTTGAAAAGAAATTTTATTTCAAAATATGAATGTCCATATAAATAAATCCTTAAAATAATTTTGAAAACAAGGATATTAATTAAAAATATTTAGAAAGATAAATCTTTAAAACATTTAAAATTCTGATTTTGATAAAGACTACCTTTCATAAATTCTTAAAATATTCATTTTGAAATCATTTAAAAGTCACATAATTATAAAATAAAACATTTACTTTAAAAATATCCTTCTAAGCTTGTAAGGGGAGCTTTGACGATTTTATAACGGCGGTTAATAGCTGCACCCGCTGTATAAGTTACAAAAACATTCTTACCTTAAATTTGTCGAAAATGTTAAAAGTGTCCTGTTTGGAAAACAACGGAAAGATTCCTTTAAAAACACATAAGGGTGTAAATTACTTTAACCCATTGTCAATTAAATAGTAAAAATGTTTTTAAATACATTTTTAAGGAACATAGATGTCGATGATAAAGAGATCCCAGAAGATAATTACGTATAAACAACCTCGGATAATGAAGATATTGTGAAATAAACCCTTACCATGTACTTTTCCTTTGTTGGGGTAGTTTAACCTCCTTTATAATGGTGAAATAATTGTTTTTAAATTATACAAGAATCAGATACATTCATATGATATCATATATGATCTTTTAACATTGCTTTGTTAATAATATCTTAGTATTATCGTCGTTTCGGGTGTTAACTTACTCGTTTTCTTTTTTATGTTTTGTTACATAAGCCATGTTTTTCATGGATAGGTTGTATCTTAATCATATCCAGATTTATATCATGTCCTTATATACTATAATTAATCATAAAATTATAATAATAATTGAATGGATAGAATAGAGAATTAATCTCATCGCGTTCATGGAAACGGTAGTCCATACGCACGCACGAGGGACAATATCATTCTTTTGATATTAAAATAATATATAATTGGATAGTATATCATATATACAGAATCATTATCATGTTATATTTATTATTTACATGATTTAAACATCATTATTATACCCATCCATATAATAATATATTGAATAACAATTACACCACGACGTGGAGACAGTAAGCCGTACGTACGCACGTATGGTGACATGTTATTCAAAGGGTGGATAGAATACTGAATATGGTTGTACCATATTTATAATAACATCACATTATATATAAGATATTGGAGTTATTATTTTATAATGGTAATAACAAAGGAAGAAGAAGTGGAAGAAGAAAGGAACATGGAAAAGGGTGGTGAATCATTACCTCTTCTTCAGGTTCTTCCTTTTGATTTGATCAAAAGGGTTCCATAGGATGGATTTCTGATCAAAATAAGTCCTCTAAGATGTATTTAGGGAAGTTGGGAGAGTATTGGGGTGGATTTTGGCCGAACCAGAAGGCTATGAAGGTGTGAATAAATGAGAAGGAGGAGTGCCCTTTTATAAGAGGGGTGAGAGGCACCTTTGGAAAAGCTAGAAATATTAATTTATAATAAATTCATATTCGGATTCTAATGGCTCAAAAGTTTATTATGCAAAGGTTATGGTAGGTATAGGTCTAAAACCATTCAAAAAACAGAATTTAGACAGGTTTGGGTTACTATATTAACCTTATCCTTTAGTTTTAACTCTTAGTTAATTTGTTTTACATTTACCATGTCACTTTGTATTTTAATTGTATATAGTTAATAAACATAGTATATACATACAAGAGACCCCCAAGTGGTCCATTAATGATACCAATATAATGATATAAGTCTCTTGGCCGAGCCTTAGATCTTTAGGAATTTAATATCAATTAATAATATAATATTTTGTTTAAAAACTCTTTTATGTCAATTTTGACACTATTCAATAGTTGATTTTTGTGAAACTCATAACAGAATGAATACTTAGAAAAAAGTTTATTAAATCA
The DNA here is from genome assembly GCA_963277665.1 of Viscum album. NCBI lineage: Eukaryota > Viridiplantae > Streptophyta > Magnoliopsida > Santalales > Viscaceae > Viscum > Viscum album. The sequence goes on along the minus strand of OY728139.1, from coordinate 522,142,470 downwards.
ATACTAATATTCCATATTATACTAGAAATTTATTTTAATTCATAAAAAGCCTCAAATTATATTTATTTGGGTATTTAAAATATAAATTAGTTTAAATTTTCACTATTATGGTAATAACTGCATCATCATCGTGTCATAAATAAATTAAATTATGTAATCTCTAAAAATTATAAAAAAAATATAATTATGTAGGAAATATTTTTATCTTTATAAGAAATATTTATAGTCTAAAATGAAACATATATAACCCTATGTAAAAATTGTTTTTCTAAAAGATATATGATTGTGTCATTTTTGTATTCATTTTAACTTAATTAAAATAAAGTGTCCCTATCACCTAAAAGTGGCTCCATGGGGTCCCAAAATCGACCCAAAGATGCCTATGGTCGAACATGTATCAACAAATAATGCTAGGACACGTTTTAGGGTAATTTAATATTATTATAATATTATTTGTTAACCCTTATTTACCAGATTTACCCTTAACCATGGTGAATAAAATATTTACCGAAGTAATTATTCAAAAAGTCTAAAAATAAAAGTTACCTATTTACACAATTTTAACATCCTGATTCAAAATATGGAATCTATTTTTCCAAATTCATAACACAGAAGTGGCAGAAATTAATTTAAAATTAATTCCCATTGTTAAAAAAAAGCGTGTTTTTAATAGATAATAACTATCAAAAGATTGACACTTGTTTATGTCCGGTATAATTGTAAAATTTTGTCCAATGACAACCATTATATTATATGGTAAAAATATATTCTAAATATATTTTAAAAACACTCAAATTCATAATTTATCACTATTAATTATTTTGATTAAAAAAGTTGTTTTTAATTAAAATTTAGTAATTTTCACTCTTCATCGAAATATTAATGTTATCTGAAAAGTACCTAAATTTCACCCTAGGATAATTTTGATATTACGAATCCAAAAATGATGTCCATTTTGAGAGATAGAATTTATAAAATTTCAAAAAGTAGGTATTACTATTCATAACGGCTAGTTTGGTAAGTCATGGTGCGCTTTAACTCGGTGTTGCGTGTAGTGCAAGTTATTGAATTATTTTGAAGAAATAACACACTATGAAATATCGGGGTGTTACATTATCCACTCCTTCAATAAATTGCGTCCTCACAATTTGAAATTGTTCTTCGAAAATAAATGGTTGAAAATAAAAAATATCTTTGTGGGAAAACCCAAATCGGAAATTGGGTTACTGAAATTTAGTCTTAATATGAGGAAAAGAGAAATGAAAGGGTTGCCACCAAATTATGATCTCAATTAAGAGAACATTGGTGGAAATTAGAGACATATAATTGGAGGAAAAACGTAAATATTTATAGGTATTGATTGAGGTCATCAATCACAAACAAGTGTAAAATTGAGGTCCTTAAATTCATCAATCTATGATGATTTGAAATACCATCGGTCCAACAAAACATAGGGTATTAGGATAACACATTTTTGGTTTTAGGATTCCTTAAATAAAGTATAAGAATTAATTTCTTTATAGAATAAGATAAAAATAAAAATATATTCTTGACAAATAGAGTTCCATCCTTTAACTAATTTCTACCATAGACTCATCTTTCACTCTAAAAGATAATAGAACTTAAAAATAATATTATATTTATCCTATTCGTATAGGGTTAAAAAAATGAATTTATAATTCATCTTGCAGAACCATTAAAAAACGACATTATTTTATCCAGGACATCACGTGGGTTAGTGGTAGGTGATACACCCTTGTCGCCCTTCGGTTGTGGGTTCAAGTCTCGCGGCCTTTCTGGACGCGACGGGTTGCCGCCCGACCTCCGGGTTGTCCTTTTTTGGCAATACAAAATAATCCAAACTAGAACTATCCAAAATACATCAGTCTAAAATTTATAAGGAAGGTAAACACAATAATGATCTTTTTTTCCGCGTATGTGAACACCTTCATCATTTATTCTTTTAAAACACTGCAACATCCTGAATTACCATAAAACCGTATTGATTACATTCATGATCCCTTATTCCTTAAAGAATAATAGATATACTCCTTCAATAAAAAACTGTTTTAAACCCAAACAATGATGGAATAGACAAATCATTAATCATTTTCAAGGTAGTCAAGAATATCCAATATAATTTATCCAAATCAATCATGTATTATTCAAAAATCACTACCTCGGTATTAGAACTATATTATGGTTTATCATTCTATCAACCATATATTTTCCAAAAAACTTATCCTACTATTGAGTCACTTTTCTTTGTTCCACACAATCTCAAGTCCTTAATGAAATAGTACTGTATTACAATCCTTATATACTCCATAATTATTATAACAAGTACATTGTTGATACAACACTCAAATGACATAATCAACTTAGGAACTCTAATCATTCCTATTCATCTGTGGTAGTATCATAACTTGATTATTATCCAATAGCATCATTTGCGGCATAGTCTGATGACTGTGAAATCGGTTCACGTAGTGTCCAAACTCCTTGCAAATGAAGCGTTGGACATTTGAAACCATTTTCATACCCTTACAGTCACGTACTTTGTGCCCTTTTCCTCCACACTTATAACAAACTCCCATTCCTTTTAGGAAAGTTCCAGGGTGTTTCTTCCCACAGTTATCACATATGGGAAAATTCTTCTTTTCCCTCTTCCCTTTATCCATATTTCTCCCTTCCATTCTTTTCTTCTCTTGCTTCCATTCAAAGCCATAAGACTCAGTAAAATCTTTACTTATCTTATCAACAGATGATATTATTTCTTCATATGATGATAATACATGGGAGACTATTTCTCTTATAAATTCTATCTTAAGAACATGAAAGATATGATCCTTCATTCTCTTTGGATCATGTGTATTGTCGGAGTTCTCATTCCTTCTACTGGGAGCCATTTCTATTCAATGGCATAAACTAGATCAGTTTATGAATCAAAATACATAATCCCATATTAACAAAACACTTAACATAAATTGAACAATTTATGGATATAATCCATAATCATACGAATGTTTTCTTTGAGGAAGTATATACTCATAAACCCTTCATAATGATTTGTAAATAAAGTGAGAGTTATCCTAAGGATATCCCCCGGGAGTGTCGTAACCAAGAGTGCAGAAAGGCCCGTTGTCGTGCACCAGTCCCTGTTCGAGTCTAGATCAAAGCGGTGTTTTCGGGTTTTACCCCTAGGTACATCTATGCCAGAGCCGCCTCTACCTTCTCGTATCCAGACATGGATGTATTGCTCGGAAAACTCACGAAATCTCAACAATACCAAAATTCTAGGATGTTCTTATATACTAATCCTCAAATTCCATCTTAAATCTATGTTCTCTAATAAGATTTTATCTAAATCTAGCTTCCATGGTTTGTACTAAACATCCTCTGATACCAACTGTAATGCCCCGCCCCCAGTTACCTATAGTCGGTTCATTATTACATAAAATTGGTATGATCACAAGAGAGATCAAATCTCGAAAGACCGATTGGTTTAGTATCCTTGGAAACACAAGATATATTAATAAGTCTTACATTACATCATAAAGTGAAAAACTACTACAACAAATATTGTCTTCGTATTCCACACTCATATGCCCACATAATATCCCTGCAGGTTGTTCATAAATTTCTTCTTCACTTCCTAGGAAAAATAAAACATAGAAAAGGGGTGAGCTCAAATTCCCATTAAGGATACCAATATAGTGGAAACTTTCATAAATAAGAATAAACATTTAAGGAAATGTATAAGTAAAAAAAGCCTTTTAAACAAGAACTTCAATATAGTATGGCATAAGTAAAATGAAATAATTCCATTTACTTATTCACGTGGATATTATAATAATCAAATAATCACATGAAATATCAATAACCACTTTCATAATGATGGAATGCATAATGCCAGACTATCATAACCACATAGCCAAGGCCTCGTGCCAAGACAACAAATAATATTTTGCCAAGGCCTTGTGCCAAGACACTAGTTTGTCTCATGAGACCTACCGATGCATCGAGGAGCTATAGCGGGCTCCACACGTCACTTACTAAGTCCAATGCATTCCCATATGAAAAGGTTTAAACATAACATAAACAATCGTATTAAAACTAGCATAGGAAATGTCAATACTTTCTTCGTAAACCATGAATGGTATAAAAATAACACATCCACAGTAAAAAATATCACAAAACCATCAATAGAATAAAAAAGTTTTGTATCATAATAAATAAACTTCAAATAAGCTTAAAATCCAACAAGGATTTTGACATAGATGAAATAAAAACCATTTGAGAGGAATATATCTTTTCTTGAAATCATTGAAAAGTCACCCAATTATAAAGGAAGTAATTTAAAATAGATTTTTGAATCAAAGTGTACCATACCACTTTGAAACTTTTGCAAAGAAATTTCATTTCGAAACATTCATTTACATATAAATAAATCCTTAAAATCATTTTGAAAACAAGGATATTAATTAAAAAGATTTAGAAAGATAAATCTTTAAAACATTTAAAATTCTGATTTTGATAAAGAGTACCTTTCAAAAATTCTTAAAATATTCATTTTGAAATCATTTAAAAGTTACATAATTATAAAATAAAACATTTAATTTGAAAATATCCTTCTGTTCTTGGAAGGGAAGCTTTGAAGATTTTATAACGGCGGTAAATAGCCGCACCCGTCGTATAAGTTTAAAAAAACATTCTTACCTTAAATTTTTCGAAAAGGTTAAAAGTGCCTTGTTTCGAAAACGAGGGAATGATTCCTTTCAAAACACATAAGGGTATAAATGACTTTATCCCATTATCTAGTAAATATTGAAAATGTTTTTAAATACATTTTTAGGGAACATGGATGTCTATGATAAAGAGATCCCAGTAGATAATTACCTATAAACAACCTCGGATAATGAAGAGATTGTGAAATAAACTCTTACCTTGTACTTTTCCTTGGTTGGGGTAGGTTAACCTCCTGTATAATGGTGAAATAATTGTTATTAAATTATAAAAGAATCATATACATTCATATGATATCATATATGATCTTTTAACATTACTTTGTTAATAATATCTTAGTATTATGGTCGTTTCGGGTGTTATCTTACTCGTTTTCTTTTATATGTTTTGTTGCATAAGCCATTTTTTTCATGGATAGGTTGTATATTAATCATATCCAGATTGATATCAAGTCCTTAGATACTATTAGTAATCATAAAATGATAATTATACTTGAATGGATACGATAGAGAATGAATCTCATCGCGTTCGTGGAGACGGTAGTCCGTACGTACGCACGAGCGAAAATATCATTATTTTGATATTAAAATAATATATAACTGGATATTATATCATATATACAGAATCATTATCATGTTATATTTATTATTTACATGATTTACACATCATTATTATACCCATCCAAATAAAAATATATTGAATAACAATTACACCACGACGTGGAGACGGTAAGCCGTACGTACGCACGTATGGTGACATGTTATTAAAAGGGTGGATAGAATACTGAATATGGTTGTACCATATTTATAATAACATCACAGTATATATAAGATACTTGATTTATTATTTTAGAATGATAATAACAAAGTAAGAAGAAGTGGAAGAAGAAAGGAACTTGGAAAAGGGTTGTGAAATCATTACCTCTTCTTCAGGTTCTTCCTTTTGATTTGATCAAAAGGGCTCCTTAGGTTGGCTTTATGATCAAACTAAGGCCTATAGGATGTATTGAGTGGTGTTGGGAGAGTATTTGGGCAGATATTCGCCAAACCAAAAGGTTTTTAAGGTGTGAATAAATGAGAAGGAGGAGTGCCCTTTTATAAGAGGGTTGAGGGGCACCTTTGGAAAAGCTAGAAATATTAATTTATAATAAATTCATATTCGGTTTCTAATGGCTCTAAAGTTTATTATTAAAAGTATAAGGTTGGTATAGGTCTAAAACCATTCAACCAATAAAATTTAGACAGGTTTGGGTTACAATATTAACCTTATCTTTTAGTTTTAACTCTTAGTTAATTTGTTTGACATTTACCATGTCACTTTGTATTTTAATATTATATAGTTAATAAAGATACTATATACATCCAAGAGACCCCCAAGTGGTCCATTAATTATACCACTATCATTATATAAGTCTCTTTTCCGAACCTTATATTTTTAGGAATTTAATATCAATTAATAATATAATATTTGTTTTAAAAACTCTTTTATGTCAGTTTTGACACTATTCAATAGCTGATTTTTTTGAAACTCATAACAGAATGATTACTTCGAAAAAGGTTAATTAAATCAATACTAATATGTCATATTATCCTAGAAAATTATTTTAATTCATAAAAAGTCTCAAATTATATTTATTTGGGTATTTATAATATAAATTATTTTAACTTTTCACTATTATGGTAATTACTGCATCATCATTGTGTCATAAATAAATTAAATTATTTAATCTCTAAAAATTATAAATAAAATATAATTATGTAAGAAATCATTTTAAATTTCTAATGAATATTTATAGTCTAACATCCATCATATATAACCCTATGTAAAAATTGTTTTACTACAAGATATATGCTTGTGTCATTTTTGTATTCATTTTAACTTAATTAAAATAAAGTGTCCCTATAACCTACAAGTGGATCCATGGGGTCCAAAAATAGACCCAAAGATGCCTATGGTCGAACATGTATCAACCAATAAGTCTAGGACACGTTTTAGGGTAATTTAGTATTATTATAATATTATTTGTTAACCCTTATTTATCGGATTAACCCTTAACCATGGTAAATAAAATATTTACCGAAGTAATTATTCAAAATGTCTAAAAATAAAAGTTACCCATTTACACAATTTGAACATCCTGATTCTAAATATGGAATCCATTTTTCCATATTCAAAAGACATAAGTGGCAGAAATTAATTTAAAATTAATTTCCGTTGTTAAAACAAAAAGTGTGTTTTTAAGAGATAATAAGTATCAAAAGATTGACCCTTGTTTATGTCCGGTTTAATTGTAAAACTATGTCCAATGACCAAAATTATATTTAATGGTAAGAATATATTATAAATATACTTTTAAACAACTCAAATTCATAATTTATCACTAATAATTTTATTGATTAAAAAAGTTGTTTTTAATTAAAATTTAGTAATTTTCACTATTCATCAAAATATTAATGTTATCCGAAAAGTACCTAAATTTCACCCTAGGATAATTTTGATATTACGAAACCAAAAATTAAGTCCATTTTGAGAGATAGAATTTATAAAATTTCAAAAAGTAGTTATTACTATTCATAGCGGCTAGTTTGGTAAGTCATGGTGCGCTTTAACTCGGTGTTGCGTGTAGTGCAAGTTATTGAATTATTTTGAAGAAATAACACACCATGAAATATTGGGGTGTTACAATTTTGAATAAATCATATTCTCTAAATTATGTGTCAGGGTATAAGGTTTTGAATAGCATAATACATGAATCAAAAGTCTGTAGAATCATTATAAAATAATCATGAGTAATGAGAGAATAACATCCGGATACATTAGAAATGTGAAAAACATAAATATAATGAAAATTAATTATTATGAGTTCCAAAATATCAACCATTTTTTAGAGGAACTATATTTTTCCCATGTATATATTTCTCATGTGATATTAAATTTTAACCAATTCATTAGAGGGTTATATCAGACCCCACTCATTATCAGTCCATATTTAGATGTTCCAACAAGAATCAATCATTCATCATAACCAAAAATCCAATAGAAATATATTGGGTTTCATAACCTTTTAAAATTTATTCACGTAAGGAAAAAATAAATAATTCCTTAAATAATCATATCATGATAAACCAATGGAAAATAAATGGGTATCAATAGTTATTTTGTAAATTTATAGGTAAATATATGTCAACTATGATGATGATGAATGTGGTATCTAAACTATATAGATAATATATATATATATTAGTCAATAATCTCCCCAATTAATCAATGTTTTCAATATAGTGGGAAACACTTCCATTATTGAAATCTAAAAGTGGGTATTTACAATGAATTACATTTGAAGAAAGATTATTCATATTCACAATGTATGGATTAGAGAGAAAAAGGAATTGATTGATCAATACATTAATTGAAAAAGAACATTTCATAATAAATCAAGGGAAAGAGATAGGATGATACAAATTGGTGAATAATCTCTACAAGTGCAAAAAAGTTTTTAATGATGCTAATGGAGATGAAATCTTTTTCAGAATTAGTGAAATCATATTTTAAACAAGTAATATATTGTACATAATTAAAAATACTTATTTAAAAAGGTGAAATATTTTATAAAAATTTGAGGATTATAATTTTTTTTATAAATTATGTATGTGTTGAGTGGATGTTTCATGGGAAAATGTATAGAAAGATATGTTGACAAAAAATGCTAAAAAACGGTTCTTTTCATACTTTGATAAAAAGTCCCCATTTAAAAAACATTAAAAATGTATATGAATAATTTCATTAAAATTAAAGGTATTATAAATTGACCATAATATATTATTAATTAATGGAAGTTGGAATTCACAAATAATTCAATAAATATAGACATTATAAAAGGGAGGCCCTGACTAAAAAAATTAAATGTGGTCAGTTTGACTTATACGAAACAGTGATAGAAAAATCTATATACAAGGGAAAAATATGGGAAATTTAAAAACTTATAAAAACATAAAAAAATGAGGATTTTTAAAAATAATAAAAATTCACCAATATTATTATATTTAAAATAATATCATTTTTAGTGATAATTTTGGAAATTAAACCCATATAGTTTGAGTAATATTTCAATCAAACCCCCACAAAATGGAGGGATTTAAATTGGACATATAAGTACAAGAATGAAATATATTTCATAAAAAATATCATAATGTAATTTAATACATCCAATAAAAACCTAGAGAAAAAAATCCAACACGTCTCAAGAAATTGTAAATCAGAAAAATAAGTTGTTACATTAATTCCTGACTTCAACAAATGAACATGAATTAACTTTTTTAGAAAAAAACATTAATCACTCTTTCTAGAACCATTTTCATATCTATAACTATTTAAAATTTTCATTTAAAATTATTTTTTACATGTATTTTAGTTTTTTATTATTTATTGTCCTTATTTGGTGAGAATAAAATTGATTATTTTGAGATAGTTTCAAAATACCATTGTTTTACATCATTATTATCCCAATTGTAATCATTAATATATCATATAAGGTAAAATAATCAATTTATTATAATTATTTATAATGTAATTATTTAATTTAATGGGTGGTCTCATTATGTACCGTAATGGTGAAATTGGGGATGATCATGATTCAAGGATTATTAAAGAACAAACATTGGTTTAAAAAAAATATGTACACTACCAATATGGATCCTATATAAAAACATTATAAAATTATTCATTTCGTATATTATAATTATTAAGGTTCTCATTGTTATCCAAAATATTATTTTTATCTTTTTATATGTTGATGTTTAGACATACCCAGGCATGAATGTCCAATAAAAATGGATGAGTATAGTTATTAAAGTAGTCTTTTAGAAATATTAAGGCTATGAATATTTTATTAAAATAATGTAAAAGGGGGATCCCAAGAGAGGGAATGAATTAAAAGAAAAATGATAAAAACCCTTGAATGACATATTAATTTTTCATAATGAAATATATTAATGGTTATTAATGATTATAAACATTTCAAAATACCATTAAATACTAAATCAATAATTATTTAATTATATTGGATTTATAATATTATATTTGGGAAAATATGCTATAAAATAAACAAAATATGTAAATATTTTCACTAAATTTAGAGCATGAGATTTCCGTTAGTATAATCCTAGGAATGGGATATATTATTCTAAATTAATGTGAATATAAGATAAAGTAATAGGAAATGGGTTTCGTGGTCAAGGAAAAGTGTAGACTTTCAAGAGTAAATATAAATATAAAGTAGTCCTGAATGGGTGGTGAGAGGATCATTTTATAAGTGGAGAGAAAAGATTTTTTTTTATCATTTTTTTATAATAAAAAATATAGAGAACATGATACTCATTTAGAGAATACTCTAAACAGACAATAATAGTGTAGATATTTTTTTAATCCACATTTAAGACACCCAATGAAATCCATGTTAATAAAATTTGGGGGAATTTACCCCTTCAGTTAACCCTTTAAAACTTTTGGATTTTACTATGGTAGCTTATTGTTTAAAAAATAATTCATTTTATATTACTTAAAATAAAAATAATCTAATTATTTAATTTAGAAATAAACATTAAAAATATAAAATAAACATTAGTACAAAAAAATTCAACAGGTAAGAAATATTAATATTTATAAAAATACATGTAATACTTAAGGTATAATTTTAATAAATGTTTTATTTTTACATTTAAAATTTATTTATATGATGAAATTATCATTATAATTAATATTCATTGTATAAATTGGATGATTGTTTAAAAAAATATCTTCTGTTTATTTTTATGTATCAAAAAACTAATTATTACAAAAATGATACATAATTAAAATAAGATCCAAAAAAATTTCTCTTTTGTTGAAAAATGATACTTATATTCACAATATGTTAACTAAAGTATTTATAAATTAAAAACTATTTTTAAAAAAATTTAGTTTTACTCCATTGATAAATATTTAATCATGAATAATATTTATATGTTTTTATATTATAACTACTATATAATATACTCATTAACACAATGGTTTAGTAAAAAAATATTTTCACTTTTCAATTGAAAACATTTAATTTATAAAAATATAAAAAATTCATAACCAAATTATTTTATCATTCCAAATTTAAAATTTATATGATTTTTATTTAATTTAGTATTTAAAATTTTCATGTTTTATTTCTAAATGATATAAAAAAAGAAAAATTCTTTTATTGAAAAATATCAAATATTAATCATTAAGTGTTCTTGATATTATTCCATACTAATTCTTATTTTAAATAATTTTAATTAATTATTTAAAATATTTTGATATCATATATTACCATTTTAATAAATTAAATGTGGTGGATTTAATTTATCAATAAAAAAATATTTATTTTAGAATAAAAAAATTTTAGAACCCATTTAGTGATATAATAAATAATTTTCATGTGTATTTGAATTCATAAATTAGATAGTCCTATTAATTTGAAAAATTATAAGTAATTCATTAATTAAAAAGGTTACAGTTTTATTAAACTATTTTCTTATATGGTTGTATTTAAAAATAAAATTTCCAAATTATATAAATTATATTTTAAAAAATTAAATTCATTTTTGAATTTATCATGTCAATGTTATTTAAATACATATTTTTTTAGAATTTTCTAAACAGATTTATTTTTTAAATAATTGTAAGAAAATATTGATTTTTTTTGAGTTTTTTTATTTTGATAATTTAAAAATTTAAATACAGTTTTGGATTGTTTTTACAATTTAATTTGTTTATTTTGATTAAAAAATATTTCAATTTTAGTCTCTTTAATAATTTTTATACTTGAAGCCCGTATAAAATTATTTATATACATAAAATGATTTTTTCTTCAAAATGGGTTTCGCCTCATTTTTAATTTTTCTTTTTAAATGAAATTCATCAAAATATATTTTTTAAATTATTAAAATTCAAATACATATATTGAGTAGTGAGTTCCAAATTGTGTAAGTTGGTCCATTTTATTTTTAGTCACTATGATTAGTAATCATAGTTAATTTTGTAACCACGGTAAAGGAATAATAGTTTAATTATGGGTAAAAATAATTTGATAAGGAATCACAAGTAACCCTGACCCCTGGTCTATTTTTATATGATGAGTATATTTTATACATAATCTAAAATTATTTTAATATATTACATTTTGTTTCAATTGTTTCTTTATTTTTACCATTATTATAATTGAGTAAAATATAATGACAACAATAACACTTTTGGTATTTTAATATCAATAATTTTTTTGTGATAGTTATAAAAAATACTATTCAATTATTAATATTCATATTAATTATAAATTATTAATTTTTATCAATGTAATTTATCTATATTTTTTAGTAATGATATAATTACTTTAAATACTTACACAATGTCGATGTAGTATATATTTAACTAAATAGAAAAAGAAGTAAATTATTTTAAAAACATTAACTGTAATATAATTACATTGATATAATATATTTAAAAAATATAATATAATTTCAGCATATTTGGGGTGTTTTAATGTTTAATATTCTAATTTAATCTATGTCTTCATGTTTTTAACATGAAGTTAAATGACTATAGTCAAATTTAGAATTAATGATATTTTATAATAAATAATATTTTTTTAAAATATTTCAAATGCCTAAAAGTATTATATTTGGCCAATTAATTGGGATATGGTATAAAATATCATCCACCGTCCATTTATTAACCATTTAACATTGTATATTAACTTTCATGATACATAAAGAGTAAAATTTATATACAATGGTAATTTTCAAAATAAGTTTGCTTGCGTTAAAACAAAACGATAAGGGTGAAAACATAACCTAACCTTGTTATATTTATATTTTTTAATATTATTAACTCTCATAATAAAAAAATATTCCACTAATATCATTTTGTTGTCAATCTACGGTGAAAAGTATTTTATATTATTTTGAAAATTTTTAAAATTCCAAGACCGACATCTCCTCTCTTATAAAAGGGAACCTCCTCCACTATTTTTTCACTCTGAAAACATTTTTTATTTGAAAATAACTAACCAAATACCATTATTTATTGCACTTATAGGCCCCATAAGACTTTTTGTTGTCATAAATCCATACTAGGAATACCTTTTTGTAGGAATTAAGTGGTTGCCCAAACAATTTGTATAGTTCTTAACAAAATATATTCCCTTTATTTATTCTTATAATTACTTTCACAATTACTAATACTTATTAAAACAATAAAAACTATTTGAAATATACTTATACGTTGTTATATTGATGTTATTACATATACCCTTCCCAACTTCAAAAAAATGGGAGATGAACTCATCATTCATGTGTGTGGTGGACTCTCACCACATGAACCATTGTAATTAATTTTCTATCAACACCTCTCAATAATTATTATAATGAAAAAATTAATGCATTTATATATATAATATTCATGACATATTTATCAATCGACATAATAAATATATCAACTATTGATTTTTTTCATTTAATAAGAATTTATAATGACATTCTTGTATATGGGTGGACTACAACCACCACAATGTGATGTGGTTCGTCTTTCACAACCACATTGCATGGATGGTATATATATATATTTTTTTAAATAAATAATATAGTATTTATGGTATAATTTTAATTATATAAAGATAAAATAATACTTACCTTTTCCCATAATTATCATTTAAAATGGATGCCTTACACCTGCGTATATCTGACCTACAATCCCCATAATAATAATGTAGTCCATTTTTCAAAACCATATTTCATGGGAAGATTTGAAAGTATAACTGAAATTTAAAATGATAATTATTTCATGATTAATATTGTGGATATAATTTTACAATGACCTATTTTACATTAGTCAACCTAGGAATTTCATTTTTGACTTATGTGACAAATATAATCACAAACTCAAATTTAAACATAAAAGATTATGTGAATATACCATATATATAATTTGAATAATAATATTGAAAACGGTTATAATTTATAGTTAATAATTACAATACGTTTTGTCATGAGGATGATATAAAATTTAATTAGATGATTGAACTCAAGGTAATGTAATTTCTTTTAAAAATCCTCATTCAAACTTTCTCATCCATCTTTTTTATTCCATGTACATAATTTTAAAAATAATATATTATTATACTTAAATCAAAAGAAAATAATTATAAAGGAAATTTTATTTTTCTTTCAAATTCATTTAAAATTTTTCAATAAGAGTCATTTTACATAATGTTTTTAATTTACATTCAACAATGAAAAAGGAACGTTATATTTGAACATATATGGTGTAAATGGATCTTCCCACGACCATAAACATCATTTGATGTTTTGATAAGATTAATATATTTCATGTTTTATTAAACATATAAACCCTATATCTCTTTTTCCATGATCTTTTCGTTCCAAATTTATTTGGAAGTGAATATGTATTTTAATATCCAAAAGAGTTTTTCATATGGGTTTAAAATATATTTTAAAGAGTTTTATGATAAAAAGATAAAATCTGGAAAAAAAATTTATCATGATATTTTACAAGAGAATTATAAATGTTGAACATGTGAGACTCGTATAACTTATACACCAATTATATCCCTATTATATCTTATGATTGACAAGTGATCCTCATACAACTTATATGATGGGTCAGCCCCATCATAAATCTATAATTAGTATGGTAATGTTACTAATTTTCAAAGGAACAAAGGAGGTAGTTAACTACTGTGTTTCTCCTATTGATTTAACTAGTCACTAGTTATTTTTGTAAGGGGTTAAAAATAGGTAATAAATAATATTTTATATGTTCCTTAAAAGGGTTTACAATTATTTTCAATGTGTTTTAAAAACATTCCTTGTGAAAATGTTTATGTTTTTCTTTTGATAATGATTTATTTCATATACTCAATGAAAAATGTAATAAAAGATAGCATTTTATGAGTTTTCATGATTTTAAATATACTAATGGATTTCTTATTTTTATATCAATTAATGTGTTTCTTTCCCAAAAATATTTTAGAAATGATTTTTCTATGGTTTAAAAATGTATAATAGAAGTGAAGTAGTCAATTTTAATGTCATGAAAATTATTATGGAAGAAAGAAATGTATCTTTTAGCGGTTTTATATTGTCATAAAAATTGATTTTGAGTAGAAGTATCTACTTGAAAATTATAGGAATATTATGTATGACTTATTGTTAGATCAGATTATACCAAATATACACAAGAGGGGGTGTATTGTGTCTTTTCCGAAATCCTCTCAATATTGTGTTCTTCTCTTTTACTTTAATCAGTTGAATTAATGTAGTAGAGATATGAAGTTTAAAGACACATGATGTATAGTGGTTTGTGGAATAGAAATCCCCTAGTACACTCCACCAACGCTCTACTTCATGAGCTTGGTGATTTTCACTATCTGGTCCTCGTTTCAACAGACCTTTTAGCAACTCAGTACAGGCAGTTAACACCTTTAAAATCAAAGGAAAAACAATGCCTTCTGGTCAACTCACAGAAACTACATAGCATAGTACGAGAAGTAGGTCACTCAATAATAGAAAAGAAATATTTTTTTATCCTGAAAATATGTTCCAGATGTTCTTCACAATTGCAACAACATACAATTGACAGTAGATAGATTGTCAACCTCAGAAATAATGATCTTTACAATGGAGTCATTCTGAGTCGATCCCGTTGCAGTAGATATAGAAATATAATTAAAAAATTCATCAGTAGAAGATTCACAGTAGATTTTTGATGTAGAATGAATGAATCCTCAATTTTGATTATTCTTCTTCAATAAATAGAGCTTTTTCGTTCTTCTTGAATAAGCAGATCTGTTTTTTTTAGTCTCTTTTTTTCTTCCTTTTTATAAATGATCGGATGATATTGAGAGAGCGGTATCTTTTTTCAATTTTAAAAATCTCATATATATATATATATATATAATAACAACAATCACTTATTCTTCAAATTTAGATCCACCAAATCATCTTCTTACTCATGATATTGAAACATTTGAATATACAGAGTAGTCGTAACATCCCTAAAGACTCGACATAAAAAGATCATTTTAATTCGATGCATAACCCATTGATAAAACGGATTTGAATCAGTCAAAGTGACACTTTAAAATCATCTCTAAATCTGGCTTGAAATCACCCTAATAATCAGATTTCTGACTATTGCATAATAATATTTACTTTAAATTCTCCGAAGACAAACATAAGGTTGGGTTGTATAGTACGCATCCTCAGAATGTAGATTATAAACGTAAGGTTGATGACGTAGCCTTCAAACATACGGTTGACCATGAATGGTGGATCACAAACATAGGGTTGGTCGACCATACTTTTCTCTTCAACTATCAAACGTATGATGAAAGATCCATACTTTTACTTGATCCATAATTTTTTAAGAACATATGGTTATTTAAAAAAGTAAGGTTGATGGACCATACTTTTGGGAAACAAACGTAATGATTAATACATACGTATGGTTCTTCTTCCATACTTTTCAAATATCCCAAACATAGGTTTCCTTCCTAACGTAGGGTTCCTCTTCCATACTTTGTTGATAACGTATGGTTGGTTAACCATAATTTTCTCTTATCTCATAAATTATACACTTCTTTTCATCCTTACGCTACATTTCTCTATGTAGGATATGAACAGTGTTTCCAAAACATGCTAAAGTAGATCCCAAATATTTAGAGCATGAACAGTGTTTCCATAATTCTCTAAATGTGAATACCTTATAAATTAATTTTCATTGTTCAAGAGTTTAAATAATCTGTTCAGAAAAAAAAGAAAAAAATGAATATTAAATTCCTGCAATATTCTTAAAAAATCATTGGAGAATAATTAAGGGTATTTGTGAGCATCACAATTATCCTAATGATATAGATTATTGTTTTCAATAAACCGTTCCTATAAAAAAACTGTATGTATTGTTGAAAAAAATAATTTCTCTACAATATCCCCCTTTTTATGATCAGAAAACCCATAAGGTTTCTAATTAAATTAACTTACAAAAAAATTATTTACATATTGTTTTGAATTGTGAAAATACAATATTAGATTTAACTTAATTTATCCCTTTACTTTCTCTATTTTAATTTATCCCCCAATATAAAAGGAAACAAATAAATTGTTAGGTTTGTCCAAATTTCTCCCCTTTTTGTTATAAAAAAGAATGAAAAAATATGGAATATAACACAGATTAATGTAGCACTGAATGTAATTAAATTCTATATCATTAACTGTCTGTCAATAATTAAATCTGGATTACTGCCATATCAAACCAAGGATTGTAAAACAAATAATAAAGAACAGGAATCCAAATTTTCATTGAGATTATGGAATAGGTACAATCATGATGAACACAGGAATCATGATTTTTGAAGGATATGAGATATGGTCTATCTCCACTGATCTACAAACTTGATTTCTGACAACTACTCACTCATCCGTTTCATCATTCAATCACCAAGCCTAATAATAAGGTCCATGGTCTCTTGAGTCAAATGAATATCTTTAATGAGGTTGACTATGAAAAACTCTTGAAGTCTTTCTTCTTTCTCAATAAATAAATACAACTTCTCTGTGAATTTATTTAAGACAGATGTGATTCCTGGTTTACTTGAGTTCAATTGATCAGCCAAAAATTTCTGATTGTCTAACAAGACTGATAAAGGAGAACTGTTGCATTGAAGATTGTGCAATCTGTCACTCATATTGCTTATGGCAGTTGTGATAGCTTGAAACATTCTGAGTATATCAGGTGAAGTATATGATCCACTAGAAACACTACTCACAACAGATGAAAATTGTGTCTCGAGAAATTCTTTAATTTCTAACAGATCTAATTTCGTTACAATTTCTGATTTCAGCTTAGAAACCTTGGTCAACATCTCTTATTTAAATGTTTCAAATTCATGTTGTGAAACTGTACTTCCCCTAATTCTCTGAAATTTCAACTGTTCTAATTCTAAGGCTCTCCTCAGAGTAACATTTTCAAATTAAAAATGAGACACCTTTCTATACATCTCATTGACTTCCTTATTCCCTGAATCATAGGCACCTTTTGCTTAATTTTCATTCTCAGTTATAGTGTAATGCAGCAGTACTAAAGGTAGAGAATCTGTATCGGACATGTCTTTTTTACTTATCATAAGCAGGTTGATCCACATATTTTTCCTCTAAGTCTTTTCTAGACTCTTCCACAGAAAATTCCTCATGACGTACTTCTGTTTGAGATTTAGAAACGTGATCATCACTAACATCAGCAATTTGTTCTTCCTTTGGTTTTTCTAAAGGAATATCTTCTGGAGTTTTTTGAGGTCTAGACACTTCCTCGCCAGGTTCTGCCTCTTGTTCCAATTCAAGTGTAACTTTAACATCAGCTACAACCTATTCTTGAGCCTCTCCTTTATCTTCTTCTTGAATTCCAGATTGAATCTGAGGTCCTTCCACTGGTTCTGGCCTCTCAATAATAGCTTCCATTGGATTTTCAGAAGAAACTTCTCTTAAAAAAATTATAAGAGAGTAAATCTCTTGTTTTCATTATAAGGGAGACATGTTCCTCATTAACAGTCCTTGTTCTCTAAGTCTAAATGCCCTCATGACTTACTTCTTCCTCAATATTTTCCATTTCAAATCTGATTCCTCTTGGAGCAGTGCTGACTCTTGATTTAGCATGTCCCTCTTTAGACTTAGAAAACTAAGCTTGAGCACTCTCTGTTTCTTCCTCAGCTACTACTGGGAAAAGTTTCAATTTTATGGTGCTCTAGAAATAGCCAATTTTTCTCAAGGTTCTAGCACCTACGGTTTTTCTGTGATGGCATCTTACTTGGGAATCCACTTGCATTACCATATCAATTTTTAATAGAATTTTTGAGATGAATCTACCAAATGGATAAAAATTCATCCTAGCCTCACATTGATAGCAGTAGTGATGATTCTTTATCATGTACCTAGGAATGTTTATCTTTATATCACTCATTAATAGAAACAATATTTACATCTCTGGATATAAAATTTTCTCCAACTCAGACATCCCCAGTGAAATCCCAGTTTGCACAAATTTTACTAAAATTTTCTGATCTGGCTCCAGGTCCTTTATGAACATCTTCTTTACAGAAGTAGAACCAAAAATAAAAGACATAATGTCCTCAGATTTATGCACACAATCTCCAATATTTTTCAAATCAAAATGAAAAACACCCTCATGAGGGAAGTTCAGAATCTGACCAACTTGCACAGAGGAAATTGATACCTCTCTATCTTCTATCTTAGCTACCATAGTCTCCTCATTATCTCCCAGACTAAATTTCACAGACTGAAAGAAATATTTCAGTTCTGCTTCATAAAAAAACACAGACTTCTCACCATTGATGTTCTGCTCTAGATTTTGAAAAGTGAGATATTGTTTCAATAGAAGATTCATCTGATATAGCCATTATAAGTCTATTAGCTTTCCCTGTAAAATTTTTCTTCCTTCTAAGCACTGTTTGTTCACATTTCTGGCCTTAGCCTCATCAGCTTTCTTAGCCTTTTCCATTTCTACAATAATCTCTAAAGGTTTGAAGGTTAGGGTTTCTAAGGTTAGAATATTAGGTTTGAAGAGCGGTGGTGTGGTTCCGTGGGTTTGAAAAGGTTTTGGTAGAAATGAAATGGGTTAGAAGTTGAAAGATTTTTGATAGCCTTGATTCCCGTATTTTTATTAATCATTACATAGATTTTAAATAGAAATAAAATTGATTTCATGGGGAGAAGAAGAAAAAAACATATTATGTTTAAATTACTAAATTATTATAAACACTATTAAAATAGAGAAACAGTATAGTAAAATAAAACATTATTTAAAATTAAATAAACCTATCTCCCCCTTAATAAAATCAAACCTTGCTGTGGGAAGTGTTTTAGTAAAAATATCATATAATTGTCTTCAATACTCACAAATTCCAAAGATATATCTTTTTTAAGAAAATGATCTCTTAGAAAATGATGTCTTGATATCAAAATTCTTAGTTCTAGAATGATTAATAGGATTTTTTGAAATATTTATAGCACTAGTATTATCACCAAAAATATGAATATTTTTAAAATTTAGTTCAAAGTCCATAAGAGTGTTTTTCATCCACAAAACCTGTGCATAGAAACTGCCAGCAGAAACATATTTTGCCTCAGCTGTTGATAAGGTAACTGAATATTGTTTCTTACTTGACCATGACACCAAGGATTTCCCTAAAAAGTGACAAGTTCCAGAAGGGCTTTTCCTATCTAATCTAAAACACCAAAAGTCTACATCTGAATATGAAATTAAATTAAAATCAGAGGTTTTGGGATAAAGAAGAGATTGAAAAAATGTCCCTTTTAAGTATCTAAAAATTATTTTAACAGTATTTAAATGAGATTCATTGGTATTTGATTGAAATCATGAACTAAGTCATACTGAATACATTATATCTGGCCTACTAACAGCAAGATATAATAAACTACCAGTCATACCTCTATATAACTTGTTGTCATGTGATTTTCCTATTTCATCCAAATCATGTTTTATATTAGTACACATAAGTGTTGTATATGTCTTGTTGTTTTCAAGTCCAAACTTTTTTAATAAATTAGTATTTTATTTTCATTGATTTAAAAAATTTCCAAAATCATTTTGATAAATTTGAAGTCCTAAAAATATATTTAATTCTCCCATCATGCTCATTTAAAATTCTTTTTGAATTAACTTTGAAAACTCATGACAAAGGGTTTTATTAGTTGATCCAAAAATTACATCATCTACAAAAATTTGAACTAAAAAAATATTAGAATTTAATGTTTTATTTAAAAGCATTGCATCTGCCATTCCAACAGTAAAATAATTTTTAATAAAAAAGAGTTTAATCTTTCAAACCAAGCTCTAGGTTTTTGTTGAAGGCCATAAATATCTTTAGTAAGTTTAAAAATAGAATCTGGTTTTTGAGAATCTTAAAGACTAGAATCTTTCTTTACATAAACTTCCTCCATTAAATAACCATTTTGAATGGAAGACTTAACATCCATCTGAAATAATTTAAAGTTCATATGAGATGTATAAGATAAAAGGATTCTAAATGCTTCTAATCTAGCTAGAGGTACAAAGGTCTCATAAAAATCTATACCTTCTTCTTGATTATATCCTCTAGCTATATGTCTAGATTTATTTCTAGTTATTATAGATTTATCATCTTTCTTATTTCTAAAGACCCATTTGGTTCCCATGACTTGATAATTCTATGGTCTTTCGACTAATTCCCAGAATTCATTTATTTTGAACTAGTTTAATTCTTCTTCAATTGCTATCATCCATATTTCATCATCTAAAGCTTTTTCTATAGATTTGGGTTCTAATTGGGATAAAAAGACAGAGAATTCTATAATATTCCCTATATTTTTCTAGTTTTTATTCCTATGTCTAAGTAACCTATTATAGATTCTAAAGGGTGATACATTAATGTTCTTTTCTATCTAGGTAGTACACTTATAAGTTCTTCAGTATCATGTTCTAATGAACTGGACTAAATTTCATTTATATCTTTTTCAAAATCATTTTTCATGTTATCAAGTCTCATGTTATCATTAGATTCAAATTCATCCATTTGATATGCCCTTTTCTCAAAGGGATCAGATTCATAAAATTTTACATGAACTGATTCTCCAACAATCCTTGACTTCTTATTATAGACTCTATAATCTTTGTAGGTAGCTGAATATCCTAAGAAAATTCCTTCATTAGATTTTGGATCAAACATACCAAGATTTTCCTTGGTGCTCAAGATGTAATCCTTGCATCCAAAAACATTAAAGTGATTTACTTTAGGTTTTCTATTATTCCAAAGTTCATAGGGCATCTTTTTCAAAATAGTTCTAATTAAAACTCTATTTATTATATTGTAGGTTGTTCTTACAGCTTCTTCCCAAAAATAGGTAGGAAGACTGTATTCATTTAGCATAGTCCTATCCATTTCCTGAATAGTCCTCTTCATTCTTTCAACAATTCCATTTTGTTGATGTGTTCTTGGTGCAAATAAGGGGTGTTTAATACCCATATTTGAGCAGAATGAATAAAATTCTTGATTCTGAAATTCTCCCACATGACCACTTCTTAATAAAATTATTTGCAAACCTTTTTCATTTTGAACTGCTTTATAAAAACATTCAAATAAATTAAAAGCTTCATTTTTAAATTTTAAAAATAAAATCCATGTAAATCTTGAATAGTCATCAACGAAAATATATACATATAATTTACCATCCAAGATTTATACTCTTGAAAGTCCAAAAAAATACTTATGGAGAAATTCCAGAGGTTTAGATGTTGCAATTCTATTATCAGATATAAAGGATGATTTGTGTTTCTTGCCAAGTTGACATGCATCACTGAATCTGTTAGTTTCAAATATGAGACTAGGAAAATCAGAAACTAATTTTTTCTTTGATAATTTATGTAAAACATATACATTACAATGTCCAAGTCTCCTATTCAGATCCAAGATTCATTTAGTTTTTTAGTTAAGTAGTTTACTTGTTGTTTACACAAGGAATTTAAATTCAGGTTATACACATTGTCAGTTCTAGGTTCTCTAAATTTAAGTAGTTTATTTTTGAAAACAAAACAACAATTGTTTGAAAAATCAACAGCATAACCATCAACCCATAGTTGAGATATACTTATCATATTGTGTTTCAATCCTTGTACATAAAGTACTTTGTTGATTGGGACAGCTTCTGGATCTCCAACTGTTCCAATACAAATGATTTTCCCTTTGTCATTATCACCAAAAGTGACAAGTCCACCATCTTTTTGAGTGAGTGTAGAGAAATTTGATGAGTTTCCACTCATATTCCTTGAGTATCCACTATCCATATACCATATGTCCTTTTTTCTTTTATGACCTGCTCCCTACAAAGGCATTTAACCAATTTTCTTTGGTACCCATATTTTTTTGGGTCCAGTGGTGTAAGTCAGCAGAGATCTGGGAATCCAGACTTGCTTTGTTTTTTTAATTTCACAAGATTCAAATAAATCATTTGATACAAAATCATTATTAATACCACTTATTTGGGGTTTTCTTAAGAGATAATTTTTAGAAATATGTCCCCTTCTTCCATAGTAATTATAATCTAGTCTTTTTGTACTTGGTATAAAATAATTCTTGTACAACATTGGGCATTCAACTTTATTGCCAATTCCAAATATTTTCTTTTTAATGATATTTTTCCCAAGAATTTCTTTTAATTTATTTTCCCATTTAATAAAAACAAGTGCTGATTTTTTTTAAGTTTACACTTCAGTTTGCATGGATTTTATCTTTGATTCATAATTGGTATTGTTTGTGTTAGTTGAGTCAAATATTTTAGTTAACTCCTTATGCTATTTCACCATTGTATCTATTTCATCAGAAACAGCCTTATGAATTTTCATTAATGACTTATGCTTCTTAAATGGAGAATAATATTTTTCTACAAGCATATTGCAGTAGGATGCAAGTTTTTCATTACAGTAACTAGATTCAGAACTAGAGTCAGACGAGTAGTAAGATGGTACCTCATCTGTTTATTCCATAAAACACATGTTAGATTTCAGATTTATTTCTTCCTTTTCTGATTCTAATTGAGAAGTGCAATTGGAGTCTCCAGATACACTCCATGTAGCTTTCATGGCTTTCTTGTCCTTATGATCATTATCATATATTTTGAAAATTTTCTTTTTCTTGTCTTATTTTAGCTGAGGAAAGTAAGGTCTAATGTGTCCCATTTTCTTGCATTCATAACAACTGACTTCCTTGTCAACCTTTATGAAGGATTTTCTGAAGACCTTCTTTTTTCTGTAGAATTTAGTGAATCTTCTGGCTAGCTGATCCAGTTCCACATCAGAATTTGATAAATCAGAACTTTCTGATTTCTCTTTTACACTTTTCTTCATCGTTCATTTTTTGCTCTGTGATGGCACTTTCAAGGAATTGTCATCTCTTTTGATAAGAAATTTATATTCGTTTGCTTGATCTTCCATCTCAACTTCATACATCATTAGTTTTCCAATCAGTTCCCTCATTGTTAAGTCTTTGATAGGTGTCGACTATCTGATTGTAGTAGAGATTCCATTTCATATTATAGGTAGTACTCTCATTACTTTTAAATCATGATAATCTTGTTTAATGGGATCTCCCAAAGGAGTTATGTAATTGAAAATTCTTTTCAATCTTCAATTAATTTATGTAATAATTTCACTATCAATAATTCTAAAAGTATCAAATTTAACCTCATCATTTTCATATCCCATTTCCATGATATTGTTAGTTCCTTCATAAGCAACATTAAATGTTTTCCACATTTCATATGGTGTCAGATATTGATATACTCTGTTAAATTCATTAGGTCCTAGAACACATATAATTTCATTCATTGCCTTTGATATCCTACCATATTCTCCTTCAGTAGCCGCACTCCATATTTCAGGTTTTTCTGGTATTTCATATGGATTCATAATTTTAGAATATACTCTATATCCCAGGTTTTTCAGATAGATAATCATTTACAACTTCCAGCATCCATAGTTTTCTCCACTGAAGCACGGTGCTCTGACCATAGACATTACATCTCTTGTATCAGTCATCTTGCTCTGTGTATAATCAATTTCATCTTGTTAAGGCTTTATCAAAAATCTCAACCTTTGATTCCAATTGTTGGATCAGATTATTCTAAATATACACAAGAGGGGGGTGAATTGTGTCTTCTTAGAAATCACTTGAGATTTTTTTTTCTACACTTTTACTTTAATCGGATGAGTTAATGCAGTGGAAATACGAAGTGCATAGACACACAATGTATAGTGGTTCAGGGAACAGAAATCCCCTAGTCCACTCCACCAACACTCTTCTTCATGAGCTTGGTGATTTTCACTAACTGGTCCTCGTTTCAAATGACCTATCAACAACTGAGTACAGGCAGCTGACACCTTTACAATCTAAGTAAAAACAAAGACTTCGGGTTCAGTCAATGAACCTAAATAGCTTAGCACGAGAAACCGGTCACTCAAGAATAGAAAAGAATGATTTTTTTATTCTGAAAATTCTTTCCATATGTTATTCACAATTACAACATCATGCAACTGAAAGTAGACAGATCTTTACCTTCAGAAATAATGATCATCACAAAGGAGTCACTCATAGTCGATCCTGTTGCAGTAGATATAGAAATATAATTCACAACTTTAGCAGTAGCAGATCCACAGTTGCTTTTGGATGTACAACGATTGAATCTTCAATCGTGATTCTTATTCTTCAATAAATAAAGCTTTTTCGTTCTTCTTGAATCAACAGATCTGTGTTTTTGATAGTATCTATTTTTCTTCCTATTTAAAAATGATCGAAATAGATTGGTAGAGAGATCTCTTGTTTCTATTTGAAAAATCTCATATATATATATATATATATAATGACAAGCACTTCTTCTGCAAATTTAGATCCACAAAAGTCTCCTTATGAATTGTGATATTTAAACTTTTGAATTTACAGAGTAGTCGTAACTTCCCTGAAGACTCGACATAAAAAGATCCTTTTAATTCGATATTTAACCCATTGATAGTGCAACTTTGAATTAATCAAAGTAGCACTTTAAAATCAGCTTTAAATCTTGCTTCAAATCAGCCTAATAATCAGCTTGCTGACCATTGCATAATAATATCGACTTTAAATTCTCTAACATCAAACGTAAGGTTGAGTTGTACTGTATGCATCCTCGGAATATTGATACTAAATGTAAGTTTGATGATGTATCCTTCAAATGTAGTGTTAACAACATATGGTTGATCACAATGATTGGGTTGGTCATTCATAATTTTCTCTTCAACATTTAAATGTATGATGAAAGATCCATACTTTTACATGATCCATTCTTTTAAAAGAACATATGGTTTTTTACAAAAGTAAGTTTGATTAACCATGTTTTTGGGAGACAAACATAATGATGAACACTTATGTACGGTTCTCCTTCCATACTTTTCTAATATCCTAAACGTAGAGTTCTTTCCTAACGTAGGGTTCATCTTCCATACTTTTTCGATAATGTATGGTTGATAAAGCATACTTTTCTCTTATCTCATAAACTATACACTGCTTTTCATCCTTACGCTATGTTTCTCTACGTAGGGTATGAATAGTGTTTCCAAAACAGGATAAAGCAGATCCCGAATATGTAGAGCATGAACAGTGTTTATAAAATGCGCTTAATGCGAATACCCTTGAAATTAATTCCAATTGTTCAATAATTTAAATATTTCATCAAGAAAAAAATTAATGAATAATAAATTCCTGCAATATTGATAAAAAACAATAAAAAATAATTATGTTTATTTGTGAGCATCAAAATTATGATAAAGAGATAGAGTATTGTTTTCAATAAACCCCCCTTTAAACAAAAACATTATGTATTGTTGAAAACAATACATTCTCAACACTTATGACCTAATTATATAAAACACTAAACCATAAAGATCCATGTGATTTTAAAATATGAATTCTTTATTCAAAACATTTGTTTATGTAATATGTAATGTTGGGACCTTATAGTTAGTATCAATAGAAAGGGTTAGATAAAACTATAGTTTAGGATAATTTTAATAGAATACCATTGATTGATTTAAATTTTTTTTTTAAATTTGAAATGATATAGAAATTTAATATTAACATATTTCCTCGACTTAATTATTCTTTGTCAGAACATTTATACATAAAGGAAATAAGGGATATATAGAAGAAATATTCCAAGAATGAAATATCCTATTAAATTAGTACCTTGGAAAAGAGTAATTCTTTTCTTATAATAAATTATGAGAATTCATAATATAAATGGTAGTGAAATCTAGGGAAGAGAGAAATTATATTAACTATAGTGGAATATATCGATCATTGATCATTTCATGAATCAAAACACTATGGATTTATGTGGAACAAAAGATCGAGTGGTATATGAATGATGGATAAATGCTTTGGAAAAGTAATTTGAAATCATTTGGTGATTATAATATAAAAAGGTAACTCACCTCCTTTAAAAATTAGAATGTTAAGCTAATCTATATTGGTTTTTTGAAAAAATAAATATAGGAATATTATCATGATGTCATGGAATTGGAATCAGTTATGAACTATTTCCTTCAGAAATATTTCCCATTGTTGGTTGGGATAATTATGGAGAAATAGTTTGTGGAGTTGAAGAAAAAAATATGGTGATCATTAGCTGCATATAAAGAAATTCATAGAAGGTTATCAAGTTATGTTATGAAATTTAATATAGAACGTGATAAAAAAACATAATATATTTTTTTCAAGATTCAAACCATGTTATTGAATAAATTTTGAGGAAATAGAATTTAATTTTATGATAAAATTGGAAATTTTTTAGAGAAATCTGAGAGGATTTTTAAAAAAATATTTTCCTTGATATGAAAAAATTAAGAAAATGTTAAGGTGGAATGTAAAATAGAAGAAACAAATATGTAATTATGGATGTAATACCCGAACATATTCCATATAGAGTAATATAAATTTCATAAAATGTTTGATAAAATGTATAAAGTGTTACTGGTGTTGTATGTTTTGTTCATATAGTTTCTATGTATAAAAAAATGACTATTAAACCATCCAATAATGGTAAATATATATCCTTCCAATTGTTAGGTGTTTTAATTTTAATGAGTTCATTAATTATGTTAACATGTTATAGAAGTTAGTTAGTCATTGTGGAAATCTTCAAGACTAAAATAAGAATGGGGTGGAAAAATATTATGCCACTACTAAGGCTGATGCAAATCCATCAAATACTGTAGTGTAAGGTATGTTTCATATTAATTTGAAATAATTCTTTTATCAATTTGAATATGGATATTTTCATTCTTAATTTTTTTGATAATATTTTAATGATAATGGGAATATGACCATAGTAAAACAAGATAGAAATTTTTGTGAAGTATCTAGTGTAAGTATTAAAAAAAGGATATGAATCCTTTTAATAATATTAATAGGATGGCAATTCCTGAAAATATTTTTTCAACATACCATGGTATTGTTCGATATTATATGCGTATGGATTTTCATGTATTATACGAGGAAAATATTTAATTAAAATATCATAGATTTTTACTCAATCATTTAACAACATTGATATGTTACCAAGACACTGCTTAATTGATTTGAGTTGGGAGTGAATGTTTCAGTATTGATGACATTAAAAGAAAAATAATTTTCAATTTTTTTGATATTACAATAGTAAATAAATATGTGGATATATATATAATTATTATATTCACAAATTATTATGGAATGAATTGTTTAAATTTCTACTGAATTAGTTCATTTTGCTTAGCCTATTTCGAAAACCCCTTATCCAATGACTCTAGTTGAGATACTATAATTGAAAAGGTAGATGCATTTATTTCTAAATTAAGTTTTAATTGATCCTATCACTTCACCATGTGGTGATAAATTTTACTTGTTAAAAAAAGATGGTTTGAGGACACATTCTGATGATTATATATAATTTAATAAATTAAATGTTATGAATAAGAATCATTTCCTTATATCAAGGTTTTTTTATTATTTTCACAAAGCACATTAATTTTTAAATATTGGTCTCAGGTCAGGATAACTACAGATTAATGTGTATGTGAAATATATCAAGAATAATACTTTTTGATCAATACACTAACATTATGAGTTGTAGTAATACCCTTTGGACTGTTTAATGAACCAATTTCATGTATGAAAATAATGAATAGATCTTTCCCTGAGTTATTGGATTTAATTATGGTTGTGTTTATTACTGATATTTTGGTATACTATAATATTCATGAGGAACATGAAAGTCACCCATCGAATGTTGATCAAGAATTTAAATAACTGATGTGAAATGAAAAATTTATTATGTGAACATTTTTTCCACAACATATTATTTTCCATAAGGAAAATAATATCATATAGGGTGTAACTATTGAACTATTTAAATATAATGTTGTTAAAGAATATTCGTGAACTAAAAATTTCATTGATATTCATAGTTTTATTGGATTATTTGGTTACTGTTGGAGGGTTTTTGAAAACATTTCATATTTTTATATCCCTCTTGTTATGTTATCTTGAACATTAGTTAAATTTATCTTGATGAAATAATGTGATGATTTATTTCAGGAACTAGAAATAAGATTTATAAATCCTCCATTTTGGGACCATCCTTCTTGAAACAGAAAATTTTTCATCTTTAATTGTGCTTTATTAAATGGAATGTGTTTTTTAATATTACTATTTTATGATTATGTTTATTATGAATCATTTCAACTAAAACCCCACTATATAAATTATCCAAAATATGATATAGAATATCTTTTTAGAGTTTTTTATTTATAAACATGGAAGTAATGTTTTTTTTCTAAAGTGTAAAATATATGCTAGTTATATAATTTTGAAATCTATTTTCACTCAAACATAGTTGAACATGAGGGAGAGAATATAGATGAAGCAAATTAGGGGACAAGATTAAATTATTCACTACTATCATATAAAAGTAAACATTTTATCTGATTCATTGAGTCAGAAAAATAATTCTATATTAAACACATTATATTTTGAACAAGACCATTTATTTAATGATTTGATGAATTTTGTACAAGTAGTGTATGTAAAGGCTTCCTCTATTTTTTCATGGTATAAAAATCATATTTATCAACAATGATTAATAAGGATCAGAAAATTAAATTAATTATAGTTATAGTTATAATATTTTAATAATGGAAAGTAGAAAGTGTTTATGTGGAAAACATAGGTGTTATATGATTTGGAAAAAGAGAATATGTTCCATGTGATTCCATGTTGATGAGATAATTATTGAGATATTATCATAGTTCCATGTTTCCAATTTACCCAAGAAATACTAATATGTACAAAGACTCTTCATATGTATTATTAGTGGGGTGGAATGAACAAAAATGTGTCTAAGATTATCAGAAAATGAATGATTGTCAACATATTAAATTAGAAAAAAAAATTATCGAAGGGGTTGAAAAAACGATTTCTAATTCCATAGTAAAAATGAAAAAAATATATTCATGGATTTTATAATAGTATTCCCAAGTACATTACAATGTAATAATTAAATTTTTGTTATTATTGATCAACTAACTATGTACACTTATTTCCCGTTATAGATTCCATGTAATTAAAATCATCTTTCCCAATAATACCACAAGGTGATATTTAAGTTACACATAGTTCCTCTCTATAATGTATCTGAATGTGTTCTCATGTTCACTTCTAATTTTTATAATGGAACTAAGATTTCATGTGGTACTAAATTATATTTTATAAAATATTCTTATCATTAATCAGATGGGATTACCGATAATATTATTTAGAACAAGGAAGCTATGATATTTCCTATTCAATGGAATAAAATATAATTTAGGATGATCTTCTATATTTGGTTGAGTTTCTATATAAAAATATATTTCATTCTAGAATAGATATGGAACCTTTTTATGTAATATAGAGAAAGTGGTGTTAGACTCTTTCTATTTGTAATGAATTTGGAAAAATAATGTTTATAATAGAAGTGTTGGTAGAGGATGCAGTTGAGTAAGTGAAGATGATTTAAAAACATATTAATATGGTTTAGAGTGGTTAAAAAATCAATATAGAAAAATCGAGAAAATATAATTATTTGGATGTATGTGATCAGGTTTTCTTAATATGTATCCATTGAGAAATGTTTCGTGATTTTTAAAAAAGGTTAAGATATTTCCATGGTTCATTAGACTTTATAAAAACATGGAAAATATAAGATAATTTTCTTACTAAGTCTAATTACCTTTAGTTTTAACCTACGTACACCTCAGTTCTTCAGATTTGATATTAGAAAAATAATATACCATATTCATCTCATTTTTTGACCCCTACGATAGTTTAGTTAGAAGATAAAATTATTATGAGTAATATTAAATACAAAATTCTTTCCCATTTAGAAGTTTTTTGTGGAATATGTTGATTCACTAGGTTAATGTTTAGTGAAACAACCATATGGTGGAAGAATAAATATGGAAATATGAATATTATATGAGGAAAATATATCTCTACTTATTTTACATGTGAATAAAATTATGTGGATGAAATTTAAAAATGGGGGAAGAATCTTACAACACAAGTAATGATATAATAGGTATGTTTTATATTTTCTAGTATTTATAAACTAATTAGTTTTATTTGTTATAAAAATAATAAGAAATTTCTAAATAAAAAGGTATATTTTTATAAAACACTTTTCTTATATGGTTTTAATTAAATATTAAATTTCAATTAATATAAATTTTATTTGCAAAAAATAATTTCATATTTTTACTTACCATATCTAAATTATATTGAGATAAATCTTATAGAATTTTCCAAAAATACAGATTTTTCAACAAATTGTTAAAACTATGAAATATTATTGAAAATCTATTTTCTTTTCAGGTATTTATAAATAAAAATTATATTTTGGATTATTTTTAAAAAATTTCAGTTCCTTTTGATTAATTTTTATATAATTATAGTATTTTAATGTAATTTTATGATTGATGTTTTTATGAAAATATTTTTATACATAAAATTCATTTTTCAAAAACAAAATCATCACATTTTTATAGTTTAATTTTAAATTAAATTCATTATCATTAGTGTTCTGAATCATGTAAAATAGAGACCATGGATTTAATTTTATTACCAAATTTGGTAAATCAATCTCTTTTATTATTAGTAATTTTGAATTATAATCATAATCAGTTTTGTTTTCTTAGTTATTGTTAAATTTTTAAATTTTGTGTAAAAATAATATGATAATTACTAAAAACAAACACCATATCTTTCTAAATTTTTTAAATAATTTTTTCTTCTATAACTATCAGAAATTTGAATATGTGAACTTTGTTTCATTTTTTCCATGATTTTGATTTGTATAATAATTTAGCTATAGATGATGAAAAAATGCCACCTTCGTTTTTAAAATATATATAATATTTTTCAATAGCAATAACAACTAATTATGTTTAGTTAAAAATATTAATTTTAAATATAAATGATTTTTTATCAGGGTAATATATAGTTATAATTTTTAGTAGAGAAATAATTAACATGATTACTTATTCCACACCGATATAGTATTTATTTAACGAATTATAAAATAAAATAAATGATTTTATAATTTTTAGTTTGAAAAATATTTTAACAAACTATTTTAATATATTTTATTAGATATTGATATCATTTTTTTGTTTTAACAGTTTATATTCCAATTCTATATGTGTCTAGATTTTTAAATAAACTAAAATGAATAATATCAAAATTGAAATTATTGATATTTTATAAAAAATAATGTTTTATAAATGAATTAAAATTGATTAAAATTTTATATTTATCCATGTTAATTGGATAAATTTTATAATATCAACAATTTTCAATTTAGGCACCATTTTTTATTTTATGGTAAACTGTGTGTCCCCAAAAGAGAAAAACATTAATACCACAGTAATCATCTAAAAGGGGTAACATGAGCTAAAACATAAATATAAGGATGACAAAATCACCTAAATCTATCCAATTATTACTGAATGGGAGGATATATACTCATAATCATCTTATATTATGGTATTTTAATATTAAATACATTTTAATACTAAAAATATTTTATTTATATATAATGATTTGGGAAATTGTAAGAATCACCTCACCTCTATTATAAAAGGACACCTCCTCTGCACATTCCTTATCACATAAAGAACATTTTGGGTCAACATATACCTTCAAAATTCCCTTACATAAACCATCCACACTTTTTATAGGTTTTGGGTTGGTTATAAAGACAAACTAAGAATTCTTTTCATGTAAACTTCAAGAGGTTGTTTGGTGAAGATGTGTAGTTTTAAACAAGGCATATTCAATTCATTTTTTCTTATACCAACATAAAACATTCATAAAACATGAAAAAAAATAACATCATTCTATTCTAGAAACTGCTATGTACTATTTATGTAATAACCTATATCCATCCACTCTCCCATAAAATAGGAACTAAAACCATCGTTCATGTGTACAAAAAACAACCGCATCACGAACTAATGTAATTAATTTACATTACAATCTCAACTGGGTTTTTATAATGAGTAATTTAAAGTATATATATATGTATATGATATTAATAACTTATTTATTATTATTTTAAAGGAATATATCTTCTATTTTATTATGTTTTTATTTACAAAAAATTGATAATTAAGTTAATGTTTACATGTAGACTACCACCTCCATAAAGAGATGTGATTCATTTTCCATCCCCACAACACATGTATACTATATATAAATATATTTAATGAAACAATATAGTATTTAGGATAGTATTTACTTTATATAACTATAAAATAATACCGACATTATATCTATTATGATCATTATAAAATAAAAACATTACTCATGTGTACATATGGCCTACCATCTCCATGAATATTCATAGTTTAGTTTTCATAACCATCATTAATGGTAGGTTTTAAAATTATAATTTATATATTAAAATGAGAATTAATTCAGGATGATTACCACAGACAAGATATTATAATGACCACTTTTACCGTGATCAATCTACCAAAGTCGTTTTGGACTGATGAGCCGAATTTAATAAAAACCTCCGATGTAAAATTAAATTATTATTTAAGTGATTATTAAATTGAAATAAAAGGAATAATAAAGATGAAAAATTCCCTTGGTCATGTAAATAATTAATACTATTTTTTTCTTCTAGATGATGAAGAATGTATATGGTGAGTCAGACATCAGGTAAGATTCGTTCTTTTAATAATATTCTTTTAATGTTTCCCCTCTAACACTTTTTCTCCAATGTCCATATTTTTAGTAATATTTTTATTTATGTATTTTTATTCAAATAAAAATATAATAAATGAGTTTTTATGGCTCTTTTTATATACCTAAAAAGGTTCTCAAGAGAAATATTTTTCTTAAAGGTTTTGACTTTCATTACAAAAGAAATAAATAAATGTTTTATTTTAATGAATATGGTGTAAATGGATTTATTACCAATGTGACCATTATATGTTGTCTTTATTCCTTTATAAGATTTCATTTTTTTCATTAAATAAAACACCACATTCCATTATTTACTAATATTATAGTTTTAGAAATATGTCACTAAATTGAAATGGTAATTTTATTTCGAAATGTGTTTTTCATGTGGGGTTTGTTGGTGCCAAAATTCGGAATGAATAAAAGGCCCACAGATGGCCCCACGGGCTACCTTGCGAAGCCACTTCACGGAGTCCCTCCAACACTGTGGCCACCGTGAAGCAAAGGAGGCGGGATACTCCGTGAATGAATTTGATGCTCTCAAACCCTCCACGAAGCAAAGGAGGTGGTATTATCTATGAAAAAATTTGGTGTTTGCGAACCTGCCATAAAGCAAATGAGGCGGGACCATCCGAGAACCCATTTTCCTTCGCAAGCTCGCTACGAAGCCACCTAACCCATCTTCGCACCGCGTGAGCTCCACTCTGTGGCACCACTTGACTATAAATATCGGGCTCCCCCTGATCTCTACGGATAGACAATCCGACCTTTCGGCTTCTCAGCTACCGAATTACGAAGTACTCTTCCGCTCAGTGAACCATGAGCTATTATAGGTACTTCGTCTTCACGAAGGGCCTCCCCATTGTCTCTTTTTGATCCCCTCTTTCGACAGGGATGCCTTTCGTGAAGCCTAAGGGCATTCGTGAAGGAAGGGGATACCCAAGGGGACTCGTGTCGTCGCGGAGCATTTATGATTCATGAAACACCCTTCATGTAAACAAGATCCACATGTTAAGGCAGGTTCACTGTACATCATAAAGCACATTGCTTCCCGAAACCTTGCTTCGTGAGGCACCTTTCCTCTGCAAGGTTGTGCGCCGCGAATGGCCTTCCACTTTGCGATGGACCTCCCATTTTCACCTCAACCCCATGCTAAGGCTAAGGGGCCCCACTTCGTGAAGCACACCCCTTCGCAAGTATCCTCCTCCACGCAAAGAAACAGTGCTCCCCAAGGTCCCTGCCTATATACCCCTCTACATGGAAAATCCATTTCCCATGTGACCATCCAGGTTTTCACGATGTGACGTCAATGTCCCCTAGATAATACCGCCCATAGAGTTTTTGTGCCTATTTCTTCTTTTCATAGGCACACTAATGGATATTTATTCTTTACATAGCCATGATAACGTGGACCCCTCGATGGTTAGATCTACAACACCCCCTGAGTACGGAATTTCCAGTGCCTTACCTCCTACATGGAGCAAAGGGTACCTGTTATATAAGTCCTATGGGTGTAGAGAAAACCCACTTCGTCCAAGCTATAGGATGTTAAACTGCCAAGAACCCTCTTGCTCAGCACATGACGCTAAACTGTGACCTCACCCCATGCCTCACATGGAGTGTCCCCCCTGGACGTTCTCGATGCCCCCTGGTCTCCACAGGAGATGATATGCTCCTTCTGGGAGTGGCATTTGTCCGCGGGGGAAGGGCAACCACCTTGGTGTAATCCCCTAGCTTTTCTTGAATGAGGGAGAACCCCTGCTCCTCCTTACTTCCTCAGTTCCAAGGACAGTAGAGGGCATGATGGGGAACGGGGATCCTCATTTATTTAGTCCCAAGTCCCTCTCCTGCGACGCTTTGTCGCCCATGGGCCTCTATCCTGCAGTAAGTCCCGACGTCTTGGGCTGCCTCAAAGCGTAAGCCCCACCCCCTTCACTTCCCACGGACACACTTTTCGAGATGAGGTCGTCAGGACTCTGTTGCCTCTTATTTCTCACACTAAGGATAACTCACTTGGGCATAGAGTGAGCAATGACCATGAAATCTCCCATCCCGAATGACGTTAAAATGTATTCCATGACAACTGAACTATGAAGACTTTGATCCATGTCAAGGCATGGTACGTAGGAAGCCTCCCTGAGGTTCAATCCCACCATTCACCTGGACCAAGGTCCTCATTCATGACGGTCCATCGGCAATCCACCCGAACTATGAAGACATTGATCCATGTCAAGGCATGGTACGTAGGAAGTATCCCTAAGGATCAAGCCAACCATTCACCTAGACCAAGGTCCTCATTCACGTCGGTATACCGACAATCCAACTCGAACTACAAAGACTTTTATCCATCTCAAGACATGGTGTTTATGAAGCCTCCCCGAGGTTAAATCCCACCATTCACCTGGACCACGGTCTTCATTCATGTCGGTCCACTTGAAATCCAACCCGAACAATGAGGACATTGATCCATGTCAAGGCATGGTATGTTGGAAGCCCCCATGAGTTTCAAGCCCAACAACCATGGGCCCCTACCATCTCTACATCATTGTTATATGCCCCAACCGGATCTACGAGGACTTTAATCCATGTCAAGGCATGGTGCGTAGGAATCCTCGATGAGTTTCAAGCCCAAAAACAATTGGCCTCGACCGTCTCCACATCGTTGTTCCATGCCATATCCCGAACTACGAGGACTTTGATCCATGTCAAGGCACAGTACGTAGGAAGCCTCATAAGGATCAATCCCAACAACCATTGGCCTCGATATTCTCCACATCGTTGTGCCAAGACATAACCTGAACTAAGAGGACTTTGATCCATGTCAAGCCATGGTATATAGGAAGCCTCACGAGGTTCAATCCCAACACCCATCGGACCCTCGGTCCACCTTCACGTCAATTCATCAACACCCATCTAAACAACATGGACTTTGATCCTTGCTAAGGCATGGTTCTTAGGAAGCCTCACGAGGTTCAATCCCAACACTCATAGAAGCAGTGTAATTAACTGGTGTCCATGAAGATATAGCACCAGGAAGAGTTTCACGAATGACATATTAAATCTATGAGGGATACCCAGACTAGGTCACTAATTCTAAGGGGGAACCACAGAAGGAACAATCAACATCCCTTCATCCTGTTTCAATCAAGGAGAATACGTACCTGAATGAGGAGAAGATGTCACCCTCCATTGGAAATTGATAATGCGTGGTAACAAAAAAGATGCGTCCTTCGTCCCCGAATGAGATCTAAGCATGAGCCCCAAAGAAAGTATCAGAAATAGAAATTGTGAACCTGACGTGATGTTATTCTCCTAAATATGGAGATTTGTAACGCTCCGGGCATCCATATATTGACGTGTCACTGGATCTAGACATCTGGAGCTGGGTCCTGCCACGCAAAAAGAGGGCATGGATTGAAAATCACCTGAAGTTGGGGAAGTAGATCATTGGACATCTCGTTCTGCAACATTGTCAGCGTGGATCCCTCTTACTGTCCAAGGAAGAAGGAATGACGATGGGGCACTGGTTGTCAATTTATTTTCCTAGTAGTGTTAATGCTTTCATCTCCCTGCTTCAAGGAACCAATTTTTTGCATCTGGAGCCTGATCACCTGCCCCCCGGCACAGGGGCAAGGGAAATACCGACACGGCTACCCCACGCGGTCCTACCTCTTCTATGATGGCTTCGACCACCACGACTGATGCGTGCCCACACCCCATCTCCCCATAATAAATTATACAGCGAAGGGTAATTAATGACCTTGTACGCAAGTACGAGGAGGAGGGGATCATCCCCACCCTAGATATGGCCCACCTCGACCAGGAGGCCTCCAGGCCTCGCCGTCAACACCACCCCTGAGGGCCGTTCCGGGAGCCACTGCTCCCCACCCCAAAATTCAATCGTTTTGGGAGCCTATCCCTAGAGCACTTTGACGACTACCTACCTTACGTTGATGAGGTTGGTGACGTCCAGCACAGCACAGTCAGAGTCCAAATCTGGGGTATCCCAGTAAGGTCCCTCACCTAGCCGCATCAGCGCCACCGCCAGGCCATGCTGGAGGAGCATCTAAGCTATGCACCTGTACCACCAGCACTAGCTCGCCTGGCTCGAAGCCACGTCGGACACGAGCTGAGGATGCCCGCCATGGGGCGTCAACATTGACGGCTACTATGGACCGAGCCACCACCGACGCATATCATCAATTCCCTGCACACACTGAGCATGAAACATATATACCCAACCATGATCGAGGCCCCAACCTTCCAACGGGCAGGTTGGGTCGACTCTCTGGTTCGTAGGCATGAGCAGTGGTCATCGTGAACCAACCCGCAGCGATGCCACCCCATACGACGGTCCTCCTCGTACCACTACCACATAGAGCGTGGGTATCCCCTACTCCGAGGCTTTCCATGGAGTTTTTCCCCATGCTACCTCCATCCCAAATGAAAGTATGCCCCATGGAAGTGGTGTTTGGTATGGAAACCTCTCCCATGCCCATCACACTGGGTATGGAGTCCTTCCTCCTTCCCCTAACCATCAATGTGGGGAATCTTCCCATACAGTCCCTCTCCAACATGGGGATCCTCCCTATGTCCACTCCACAGTTGGACAAGGTCCTCCTCACCTCTGAAACCAGAGAGGTGAAGGCCAGCCTCACCCGAGAATCGACAGTCAGTCAGCCCATTCGCCGTATTCTCCACCGGCCAACATGCCATCCCAGCGGTCTGCCTCAGTTCCGATGCCAGTTCTTCAAC
This sequence comes from Viscum album, assembly GCA_963277665.1. Classification (NCBI taxonomy): domain Eukaryota; kingdom Viridiplantae; phylum Streptophyta; class Magnoliopsida; order Santalales; family Viscaceae; genus Viscum; species Viscum album. The sequence goes on along the minus strand of OY728139.1, from coordinate 522,104,027 downwards.
CACCCCTAGTTTTCAAGTGGGGCAATCAAGGGAAAGCCCATGAATTTGAGTCGAGGAGTTTTTTGAAAATTCTTGTAGCAGACCACTTCCCCGATGAGTTCTGGCTCGTGGCAGCACATGATTTCTACATACCCAAGTCTCTCAACATAGAGGAAGTTGATTTCTTCCGCTACACCCTATGGGTGACACATTTCAGTCTCTATAATCAGAGCTGAGTCTATCTAGAGATCTAAGTTCATTTAAAAGATGTCAGTGATCAGTGTCGTCTAGTAGATTTGGATGCACTCCCTGTGGCCCAGCACCCCGAGCCACCAGGTCATTGTGAGGCTCTCTAGCAGCAATGCGTTTAGAGTATTAATTTACTCAAAAAAATTATCATGGACGCTATCTCTAACGTGCATGTCTGTGGATGGAGGGAGTATGTTTCCATCCTTTTTATCCCTATTCGACGGTAGTGTGACTCGCTATGCAATATTGTGGACATGCCCTCAAGAAGGGTCACGGTCCACATGGATGACAACGTGGAAAAGGAGGACGAGCTAGAGTTTCTTGATGGAGGCTTACACCCTGAGGGTGTGCCACTATTTTTGGACACATAAGGGATGATTACTCGTCACTAGAGGAACCTCCTAGGTCTCCCTGCACCCACTGAGGCATTGGTACTCAACCTGAATGCTGGTAAGGGAAACGAGCACGTCGGGGTTGTCAAGCACTCCGACCCGTCCGCCTCAGTGAAGAATGAGGAGGAGGACCCTGAGAAGGTCGCGTTGTACCAGAAACATGCTGAGAAAAAGATGTTGGTTGATGAACTCCTAGCTGAACGCACTGTAGAGCAGTGGCCTGACTACGGTGATCCTAGGTCGGGGCAGGATCAACTTCCCCTCAGCAAGATGCCTCCTTGAAACCCTGATCATACCGCTCCTGCGGACAGGGTTGAAGCCAGAACTCATTGCAAGAGGGTGCTCTATGTCTCACCAAATTGTCCTGAATGGCACAAAAATATGAGGAATCCGGCCCGGGTTCCCCCAGGTGCCCCGTAGGTCGCTCCACCAGTTGCTCCATGAGCCACTGAGCCTATCTACCATGTCGAAGAGCCTGACAACGCACTTGTGGTTAGGGATCCCAGGAAAGACATGGACCCCCAACTGGATAATCCTTTGGCGGCATGCATAGCCAATATTGAGGCATTGGGAATGTGGCAGGTGGCAATCCCACCGGATGGTAAGCCATACTCGGCTTGGGTAGATGATATGTTGGAACCTCCGGGTTTCGGGAATCCCACCTTCGCCGCCTTTAATGGTACGGAGGACCCACCACATCATCTGTCCCACTTCAACTCAATGTACGGGCCTATGTTAGGGACCACAGCACAACAGGAGGTTGTCAAGCTCCACTGTTTTGTTTAGACGCTGGAGGGGATGACTTTCATCTGGTACAGCCAGCTCCCTGTCGGATCTGTGACCAGCTCGGAGGACCTTCGCAGGCAGGTCATCTACCAGTACAGCTCTACCACCCTGAATACCATCATCACGGACCTATTCAAGTGAAAAAAGTCCTAATGAGTGAGTCGCGGACTTCATCGCCCGGTGAAAAGGTCTTACATACTCCCTTTACATGCCACTGACTCAGGAGAAATTACTAAAAATGTGTGTGTGGATTGTTAAGGCGGATCTATTTCCCTCTCGGATCACTTAGAACTATCTCGAAGGTTTCTGAGACTTCTCGGACAAGGCCCAGCACCTTGAGGAAGCCCCGCAATACGCCAAACAGGCACATCTGTTTCCCCTTGCAATCCCAGCAAGGAGGGCTAATAGAGCTGAGCCCACCGTGGTGGCCCAAATAGAGGCCCCCAGCTAGCTAGTGTTTCTACCAGTACCACCGGCCCTGCAGCCCTTTGGAGGCCCACCATATCAATCAGAGCCTCTGGCTCCATAGCGTCCCTAGAATCAGCAGGTGCTCACACGTAATGAGCCGCCATAGCCCAGGCTGGACAATCATGGTCCACCTCCTCGACAGGCCCCTCCGGGTCCTCATCAAGTCCATGCTCCAGGGGCTACCTATCTAGAAATAAGACACCAGACTTACTCATTCAGTGAGAATCAGGTCCTCGGTTACTTCTGTAGTGCCCTAGAGCAGGGGATTGTATGCTTGCCTGAGTGAAGAAGGTCGGTAGATGCGAATCTATCTAATCTCCCTAATTACATCCCCTAACATTGGATCATGGGGCACACCCTCAAGAAGTTCTATGAGTTTAAGTACTGGCTCCAAGACTAGGTCAATAACAACATATTCTGGCTGGGCCCAGCCCTGGCACAAGTGGTGTCTTTCTTTGTGAGGTCAGATAGCAATAGCGACAGTGGAGGTGAGTGGAATCAGGTTCGCAGATGTATATCCCAAAACTACAATGACTGGATGGATCATAAAACGGTTGCTCATTCCCATGGAATTATCTGTGCACTCCTAAATCAGCCAGAGCCTTCAGAAGCTACAGCCTGCACTTCTACATCATCATCTCAGCCGGACTCTTCCCAGAAGAGTAAGAATCGGCGGTGCAAGAAGAAGCAATGTGCCCCGCCAATGTCATCGTCATCCCGCAATCTCTGCCACTTCATGCCCCTTGAGATAGGGATCCCTACTATAATCCGCCTAATGGCAGATGATTAATCAGGTGACAGTCAAGGGTACACTTCGTTTAACACCGTTGAGTTAGTAAACCCCTATATGACTCCCGACGAGGGGGAACGCTAGGTGAACTTCCACAATGTCCCCAGTTGACATATACATCTATGGAACCATGGCTATATGGTTCATCAAGGCGCGTATGTTGGAACCTCCATCCCGGTCATTCATGCCACTGAGACCAGATAGCAGGCCCAGTGCAGAGCTTAGCACTCGCAGCATCTTCATCTAGTGTCGTTAGGACCGCATCTGCCACCATTTGTTCTACTGGATCAGGCAGAGACACTTCGGCCATATCGTGACCATATTTTCCCTGATATAGGACAATATCAGCAGTATTATCCTTATCTAGCAGCTACTCTTCAAGAATCGACTAGTGGGCAGTGGGATATTCCATGTACCAGTCAGTTGTCGGTCCAACTGACAGGGCCCGCCATGCCTTCCATCGCAGAGTAGCCTCCTATAAGAAAATGTTCATGCCTGGAATGGAAGTATGTTGTCCTAATGCTCCTCGCTAGCATCCCAGTGAGGCTTTATATCATTAAATCCCTCCTCCTGTCATCAAATATGCGTGAGTCCCTCGTAGAGGCTTTAAGAAGCCCCCTTCTTGTTTTAGATTAATGTAGCAATTGCAGAATCCTTCCATGCTAAAGTAGTTGAAAATGTTGAATTCAAGGCCATCATTTTTTTCTCAGGATAAGATGAAGGCTCTCCCCTACAGGGGAACATCCTCCCACTGTACATCATTGTCCCATTCAATGGTGTGGAGGTTCACCACTGTCTCATTGACACCGGCTACGTGATCATCCTTATCCCAACTCAAACACTGTGGAAGTTACGGTTATCTGAAAATGACCTGACTCCCTATGATTTAAGGATCCAGGGATATGATAGTAAAATATAGACCCCGATCGGAAAAATCCATTTGAATACCCAGTTCGGTGGCCTAGTTTCTAGTACTGAATTTATTGTTGTCTCCCAGGACACCGTGTGCAATGCTTTGATGGGTGGGCCATGGCTTCACCTGCACACAACAGCCCCCTCATCATATCACCAGTGCCTTAAGTACTCCCTTAATGTTCGAGTAGGCATACTCCAATGTGATTCATCTCCTTTTTCCTCTTGTGAAGCTCGTTATCTAGATGCTGACTATTACAAGAGCAAGGATAAGTAGATTTTGGCAAGTGGGGTTGAGCCCACCATGGTCACAAGTGACCCCTAGGCAGGTCTGGACAATGCCTACATCTTCCCAATCCATCAATTGGATTCCATGACCCCCAACATGGGGAAATGCTTTGTTGTCTCTCGTACAAGAGGAAGACATATTCCCAAGTCCAAATGATGAAGGAAAATCAACTTGTGTGCCTACACAGACCAGGATCAGGTGATCCCGAAACCTCCTTCTCCCGTACGATATCGGGATGTCTGCACCATGGTAATAAAAAGGCATCATATGTGTCTATTCCACCAGGCTGGAATTAACCGGCTCAAGCCGACGCACCACTACTGCTTTGATATTATCAAAAGAGGCCCCTTGGACAGAAGACAAGATGATATCGGGTCGATAACCTTTGTCACTATGGTTACGGCAGCGCCATAGTGCCCTGATGCAACGACCACAACTGCTCAAGATGGCACCATCCTCTCATCGGGGTCTGGTATCTTAGGAGAAACATCCCCCAATGAATATACCTCTATAAGTGGAGAAGATGATATAGAGGATACTCCCTTACATTTTAAGAAGGATTCTCTGCCACGATTGATGAACTGGTATAGGTGAACCTTGGTAGAGAGGTAGATCTGAGACCCACATTGATTAGTACTGCCATGTCCCTCGAGGAGCAGTAGTGGTCCGTGAATATCCATAATCAGCACCGTGATGTATTCGCAATGAATTAAGATGAGGTTCCAGGACTATATCCCCAGGTAGTCGTTCACCACCTCGGTCTCCCTACAAATCATCGCAGTTTCTAGTATACTCCCATAAAGATGCACCCTTCTCACAGTTCCATGGTCGAGGTCGAAGTTGAAAATCTTATTAAAGAAAACTTCTTCAAGGAGGTCTAGTACCGCAAGTGGTTAGCCAACATCATGCCAATCAGAAATAATAAATGATAGATTAGAGTCTTCATCGACATCTAGGTTATCAACTGTCATAGTTCGAATGATGATTTCCCCCTCCCAGGGACAGAATTGTTGATCGACACTGTAGCCAGGTTCCAAGACCTCTCTTTCATGGATGGTTACTCCGGATATAATCAAATCTAGATGGCCCCCGAGGATGAAGATTCCACTGCATTCAGGCTTCCCCAAGGTACTTTCTTTTACCAGGTTATTCCATTCATCTTGAAGAATGCAGGTTCCACCTATCAACGGGCCATGCACCGCATATTCAAGATGATGCTCGGGACATTGGTGGAGTGCTATGTGGATGATCTGGTCATCAAATCTCGATTGCGCCAGGAACAACTCATGTATCTTGAGAAATTTTTTGGCTTCCTCCGTTCCCACCACTTGAACATGAACCCATTTATGTGTGCCTTCAGGGTCACCTCTAGGATGTTTCTTGGATTTTTTGTCAGGTACTGAGGCATTGAGATCGACCTAGAGAAGATCACGACAATGAGCCAGATGCCCCCCAGAGCAATATTCGGGAGCTTTGAGGTTATCAATGCCACATATCCTACATATAATGATTCATTGACAATATAGATGGAAAGTATAATCCCTTTTCGTAGCTCATGATGAATTGCACCTGTTATTAGTGGGATGAAGAGTGCCAAATCACCTTTGAGGAAATCAAGCAGGATCTGCTCCAGCCTCCGGTCATGATGCCACCCGTCTCCAAGAAGCCGTTGGTCCTCTATGTCACTGACCTGGAATGTTCCCTCAATGCCCTTATCACCCAGAAAAACAATGAGGGAACATAGGATAGTCTTTACTACCTCAGCTGCATGCTTCTTGATATGGAGACTAGATACTCCCCCATTGAGAAGAGCTTCCTTGTGCTCATATTTGATGTGAAAAAGTTGTGAAATTACTTGCATCACCATGAGGTATAACTGGTGTCTCGAGTAGAACATCATAAGTATATTCTGAATCTCCCCATGTTGATTGGCTGACTAGCACGGTAGGCGACAATCCTCCAGAAGTTCGACATCAGGTTCGTGCCTCAGAAGGCTAATAAGGTGCATGATTTGGCACACATTCTAGCTACCCATCCAACCTCTGCGGATCTGTCTCTGGACCTGGATTTTCCTAATGAGGTTATCCTCTTAGTCGATCAAGCCATCTCATGTTGGAAGATGCACTTTTATAGTGCCTCCCAGAGCCCCACCGGTAGGATGCTCAACGATCCTAGGCTCAATAGAGTATGCCTAGGAATCATCTTCATTACCCCACACAAGCCATTCTACTATACTCATTCATGTTGTCAGAAGGATTCACAAACAACAAGGTGGAGTATCAAGCCCTCATTACTGGTCTCAAGCTGGCCCTTGAGATCGATGTGCCCCATTTTCATGTGAAATGGGATTCTAAGATAGTCATCAAGCAAGTCAATGGTGGATATGTTTTCAAAAAGCTAGAGCCCGTACCATTTTTGGATTGTACCCTCTATCTAATGGCCCAATACCCTTCTCGGTCGGAAGTTGCCCATGTCCCTTTGTCATAGAATGGTCGATCAGATTCTTTGGGCAGCTTAGTTGCATTACTTGCAGTACCCGAGAAGGGTGATCTGATTATACATGTGTCCCACTGGAGGGTCATTTCTCCTGTCACCCAGAGGATGATGATGGCATGTGAGTAAGACATATTACCACTAGAGTTTCCACACCAGAAACCCCAGGTTCATCAGATGTAGTGGTAGAAGTGATCCCTGACTGGAGAGCCCCTTTTTTCAAGTATCTCCAAAATGGTTGCCTCCTGGATGATCGGGCTGAACGTGAGAGAAAACGACGTTGTGCGCTGCATTTTACCCTCTAGAGTGGTCCTATCCTTTAGTATATCCTCATCAAGTGTGGGTTTCATGGTGCTCTTTTACGTTGCATCCAAGTATTTGAAATTCCACAGGTCATGCAAGAGGTTCATGTCGGTTCTTATGATGCCCACCAGGCTGGGCCAAAGGTGTCCCATTAGATCTGGAGACTGGGGTACTTTTGGCCCTCTATGATCCAAGATTGTATGGAGTTGGCCAAGAGATGTCAGGCATTCCATGTTCAAGCTAAATTCCTACATCAGCTACCAGAACCTCTCTACTCCACCATGTACTCTTGTCCATTTGTTGTGTGGGGACTTGATGTTGTGGTACCATACCCACCAGTGACAACTCGCTAGTGCAGATTCATCCTGGCTGCCACAGATTTCCTTTCTAAGTGTGCATAGGCAGTTCCGCTCTGGGAGGTCAAGGCCTGATCGATCATTGAATTAATGAGCTCCAACATCATCCAACTATTTGGGGTCCCTCACGCTATCCTCACCGATAACCGCACCCACTTTCGAGCAGTTGAGCTGAAGAAATTGTACGCCAAGTCCAATATCCATTCAAACCATAACTCCTGCTATCACGCGCAGGAAAATGGATAGATCGAGGGGATCAACTAATCCCTCTCTAACATTTTTCAAAAAATGTTTGTCTATAATAACAAAATTTGGTCAGGCAAGCTCCCCCATGCCCTCTGGGTTTATCGGATGACGACTCGCAATTCCACCCAGGTGACTCCATATTCCCTAGTGTGTGGGGATGAGGCTGTCCTACCCATCAAGATCCACCAGCCTTCGTTATGAACTGGGGTCTATGAATAGCAGGCACCAGATAAGGTGCCCGAAATATTTCTTTCTGAATTGGAAGCACTTGACGAGAATAGTCTCTATGCCCTGCACAATCTAGAAAGGTATCAGAATAAGATGGATAGAGCCTTCAACAAGATGGTTCACCTCCGCTCTTTTCAGCAAGGCAACCTGGTATTGGCCCTCCAAGCACCAATGATCCCTGGAATGAAACCACCAAAGTTGGAGCCCAAATGGGAAGGACCATACATAGTCCACAGGGTTTACCCCAATGAATCATACTCCTTGGTGACCATGGATGGAAATCTCATAACTCCTCCCACCAATGACAAGTTCCTCAAGAAATACTTTTTCTGAACCTAATGGTCCTACATGACCTTAAACTGGATGGCCCCGCATTATCCTAAACTACACGACGGTCTCGCATGACCTTAAACTATCCACTCTTGCACAACATTAAACTATGCATCGTCCTGCATGACATTAAACTTCATTTTGAGAACTATGTATGGCTGGATTCCCATCCTCATGGGATACGTAGGAATGCCCGAACATTTCATCTGCTGGCCCAGCCCAAACCACAGAATCTTCCCCTCAGGTCAAGGTATATGGAGGGGTGCATAATTTTTCCCCAATTCACGTCGAGCTAGCCTCAATCTGGCAGTATGTCCCACTCCCTGGAGACGTTCACCTATTTCATGGATGGGTACAACTATGCTTCACCCACTCCTTGACTGGGATTCCATCACCTTCCCCATCCAGAAGGGGCCCTGAATGGTATGGATGCTAGACCTAAAGGATCTCTTACCACATCGAGCCAACGTCGTCAAGGATGTCGAGCAAAAAATTGATACAAATCTTGCGATGCGAATATGGTCAGTGGTCGATGCTCGTTTGTTGCTCCCATTTAAGGTCACTATAGGGATGTTGTTTTTATAACATGGTCAAAAGTTATCCTAGATCATTAGGGACACCCCAAGATGTCCCAAATATTGAGGGTAGTGGTTCATTCTTCCTTGTTGTATCTCCAAGCGATGGACTCCCTTCAGGCGATGCCAGCTATCAGGCCCCGTTTGACGGGGATAGCTGAGACTGGATCCTTGTTTCCCAAACCGACCACCACTCACATGGGCATAGGAGCTATGATGAGGCAGTAACCATACAAAATAGTGCATGACCTTTCATTCAAGTCCCAGACTCGGGGCCCCGGCCCAGGTTCCCTATTCTCGGATGGTATTTCATGATGTGGGATTGTGTCCTCATTCACGTCGGGTTGCTCACTATGTCGTACACATCCCTAGATGATACACCATTCATGTCCCTCATCCTCAATACAAGACGTTAAACCTACATTGTTTAGTCCTTAATAACCGAGGCCCATACTCAAGCCCTTTGGCCTTCTCAGGCCACTGGCCCCCGTCCTCACTGCATGATGTAAAACTGCAAGCTAGTCAGGCATTCATGACTGAAGCCCTGTCTCAGGCCCCTTGGCGTTCTCGGGCCCCAACCCCCATCATCACTGTAAGATGTTAAACTGCAAGCTAGTCAGTCCTTCTTGACTGAGTCCCTGCCTCAGGCCCCTTGTCCTTCTCCGGCACTCAGCCCCCATCCTCACTGTAAGACATTAAACTGAAAGCTATTCAGGCCTTCTTTACTGAGGCCCAACCTCAGGCCCCTTTGAATTCCTGGGCCCCCAGCCCCCACCCTCACTGCATGTTGTTAAATAGAAATCTTTTTAGGCCTTCCGGACAGTGGGCTAGCCTCAGGCACCTTGGCCTTCTTGGGCCCCCGGTCCTCGTCCTCACTGCAAGACGTTAAACTGTAAACTGGTCAGGCCTTCATGACCGAGGGCCACCCTATGGCCCCTTGGTCTTCTTTTTCCCCCAGCCCCCTTCCTCACTACAATATGTTAAACTGCATGTTGGTCAAGCCTTCCTGACCGAGGCCCAGCCTCAGGCCCCATGGCCTTCTCAGGCCCCTAGCCCAGGTACTCTCTTATGGGATTGTATGGTGTGGTGTGGGATTATGTCCTCATTCACTTCGGGTTGTTCTCCATGCCTTACACCCCCATTTGATAGGGTATCAAACCCTGGGTGTCTTCAAGAACTATGTGTGGCTTGATTACCATCCTGATGGGATACGTAGGACCACCTGAACATTTAGATTTCTGGTCCAGTCCCATCTATTAGAGATCTCCCGATCTCCCGGTAACCTAGGCCCCTTGGCCTGTCCCTCTCCACGAGGGGGATATATTGGTGTGGTACTGGGCTATGCCCTCTTTCGTGTTGGGTTTTTGGCACCATTCCCCCCTTCTCCTAGGAATCCACCATCTCTTGGCCGCCCTCAAGTTGAATCCCTCGACCCCATGCAGTGATTCGCCAACATGTTAAGAATACTCTGGTCTAGGACCAAGAGTGTCAGATTCAACATAGGCAAGTTCCTTCCACTTATCAATCTTCGTGTTCCCCTTCATTTGGGCCTTCATTTTCTTTCACACCCAGAGGGACCACCACGAAATGGCATGGATACCATTCCTATGGGCTCTCCTACCATTACGATCCAACTCCCCCGGGGATTTCAGACAACAAATTGATACAAATCCCACATTGCGAACATGGTCAGTGGTCGATGCTCATTTGCTTGTCCCCATTTCAAGCTAATGTGACATGATGCTGTGTTGCGAATATGGTCAATAATATCCCTCTATCGTCACGCCAGCACCTTCAGGCCTTGAATGATGGTTGCATGATTCACATTATTTTCCACCCCATCATGTCCAAGTAGAATCTCAACACTCTTGGAACTATCCCTCAGTGCACCATGGCACTTCAGGGGGAAAAGATGTAATGTGGTGTCCTTCGGGGTTCCCATGGTCCGAGCTCTAAGACCGCAAACTAAGATCGTTATTAAGGGCTATGTGTGGCTCAATCCTCATCCTTTTGGGAGACCTAGTACCACCCTAACATCTTGTTTCCAGGTCCATCTCATTTAGGAGCTAGTTTCTCCTACCCCTTTATCTCTTACCTCTATTTAGGCCCCTTGGCCCGAGGTTACCCTCTCGGAATTTCATACGGTGCGATATGAGATCATGTCCCCATTCACGTCGAGTATGTTTTATTGCACCGTACACATTACCTACCTAGTATCATATATGCTACGTCTGCGCTGCAAGACGCTAAAATGAATGCTTGGTGCTATCACATGAACCTAAACTGTGACATTATCTTCCTATTTGAACGATAAAAAACAGTGATGCATTGTGATGTCCTCGCTTAAGGGGACACCATGTTTTCTATTGGGCTCACACCATGCCATTTGTCAACACCTGCTATGGATTGATTCTTGTGGTGATGCTAGGGCCGGCTACCCTAGGACTATCGCTTCTTAAAAAAAACCACTTACCTTAAAAGACAAACAAGATTAATCAAATACCACTTATTTTGGTGCGACGGCCATGCCCGCACACCCCTTTTATCCCTGGCACTAGTACATTACCGTGTCACCTAAGGAACTACGTGAAACTTGATCCCCATCCTCATGGGGTATGTAGGAATGCATGTTCACTTTGCCTCAGGACTAGCTCAACTCTTGTATTTGGTCCCTTGACCTAGAACCTCTCTAAGGAACATGTGGTGGTCGGAACCCCCTGTTCCCATTCATGGTGGGTTTTGTAGTTACCCCACCACATGTCTCCCCTGATTTCCTACCATCCATGGTCCGAGTTCAATAACCCTAAACTAAGATCTCTCCAAGGTAAGGGACTAGAATCCCTCTATCTAATACATCTCTTTGTTGTATTCAGATGCATTTTGACAAAGATCCTAAAGTGTGGAATATTTATGGAGCCATTCCCCTCATTCCATGTCCAAGCTTCCTGAGCTCTCTATTTATATCCTTATCCTCTTCCACATCCAAAAGGACCCCCGGATGACATGTATGCTGGGACTAAGGGCTCTCCTTCCATTTCGGTCCAACGTTCCTAAGGATCTCGGATGACATCTGTGACAGGTCCCATGTTTCGAACATGGTCAACGGTTGACCCTAATTGGTTGTCCCCACCTCAGGCTAACGCGATGTGGATACCACATTTCTACCATGATCAAAAGTTATCCTCCATTTTCATGACACCATCATTGTGATCTAGATTTCGAGCACCATGATTCACACATTTTCACTTCCTCGTGTTTGAGTGGAATTCTGACATACTCTGCCTTGCCTCTTCGCGTGTCTAGGTGCGCTACATGGACGGGATAGCATCATTGGGTCTGCATTCACCGAGCATCCCACTGCCCTAACATGCCCCTTCCTGGGTCATGAAAGTACCCCATTACTTCTTGTTTCTCACATTGAGCATGAATCATGTGGGCTTAGTAGTTTCAGTGGGATGTGTGCCAGTGCAACCAGGCTTCTCATCATCCTGTATGACATTAAACTGTTCTCCCAGAAATATGTATGGGTTGATTCCCATCCTAATGTGATACGTAGAGACACCCCAGTATTTAACCTTACGTCCAGCCACATGAATCATAAAATTGTGTCCCACTCCTTTTCCAGCCCCTGGCCTAAGACCTTGTGAGGAACCGCGTAACTACGACTTTACCCCAAACATGATTGGGATTCCCCAAGATGACATTGGGAAGAGACAACCCCACTCTTCAGAGAGTCCCAGTCTAAAAGAATGAATGATCCATGATCAAACTGATGCACCCATCTAGTGTACTCCCACCACAGTGGGGTAATTTCATGAGTGATGGATTTTGTTCGAACAAACCATCACTCCACATTCAATGCTTTTCGTGCCCCTTATTTAGATCCTCATCGTCTTTCACGTCTAGAGGAACCCCATAATAGTATGGATGCTCATCCTATGGCTCGCCTACTGTCCTGGGAAAATTTTCTAGAAGACTAACGGATGACATATGCGATAGGTCCGGTGTTTAGAACATTGTAAACAGTGGACCCTCTTTTGTCTGTCCCCATTCCAGGATAATACAAAAAGAATGTTTCATTTCCTCCATGGTCAACAATAATTCTTTATTGTTAGGCCACACCCCCACAATGTTCTAAATCTTGGGTATCATGATTCACACATCCCATTCTCATCTGTTTGGATCGATTTTAGCGCCCCTGGTGTTACCGCATATTTGCACAAGAGAACTCTTGGAAAACGGTAATTCGGATGTTCTGATAGATTCATTATCCAGTCAGGACTCCCCCATTTCCTCCAAAAAATTCAGACCGGTTTTTCAACCCCCTAAGGCCCGAAGCATGGTTTGAACTCCTACGTATGGATGGGGTGACCAGGTGGCCATCCTGTGTTTCATACATAAGGCCAGACCCACATGAGCTTCAGGAAGGATCGTTAGATGCTCCATGAACATCACAAGGATGTAGTAAACCAATGTAAACAACGAAACTCATGTGTGATAAGGTATTCAAACAATCAAAGCATTAAAGTATGTTTGAGGGTTATTAATCATTACAGTACCCAAGGGCTGACCCCACCCCCCCATGGATGGGTTATCCTTGTCAAAAGAGCGTAGAAACTCCAACACCCTCTAGCTTGTGGCATCTAGGAGTTGCTACCACTTGTTCAGCTCTTGCTCCTCCTCCGCGGCAAGAGGGAAAAATCCATTGGCCGCAATCCGAGCCTACTTTATGTTGGACCGAATAGTAATAATCTTCTTATAGGGTCACTTCCGGCCCTCTTCATCATCTGAATTTGGTCCTTCAATCGCAATATTAGCTTAGATTGGGCATTGAGGGAGGTCGAATGCTCATCTGCCAGATTAAACAACCACTATACCACATCATCATCCTTCTTGATCCTCTTTATGTTCACCACCTTCTTCAACTACCTGCCCACATCAAGTCCATGTTCATATTCCCAAATATTATCTGTCATAAGATCTTGGACGAGCATGTGAGGGCACTGGGCATCCACACCCCATCACACACCTTGCGCAGTCGCGAACAGAGTCTATCCATCTAATCCAACCATAGTGCTTGGGGTTGTTATTGATAAAGCATGTGATCAGCTTCAATGATCAGAGATGGACTATTTTGTTATCCTCCTCATCAGTGGTCGTCTCATCCCAGTCGGAGCGATTAGCATGCTCAAATGCAGGGAATGCCCCCAACAACTCCTTAGTCAGGTCCACATCTGGTGTTGGATCAGGCGTGGCAGGGCCAGAATCATCTGGTTGATCCTAATCATCAGATCACACCTTAATAATCTCAGGCATGGTCCCACTGGCGTCCCCTCCAACAATCGATAGTGTTACAGTTCGGTCAGGCCGGATGTCCACCTCCACGACCATTGGCATGCCTCGAGGAAAGGCACTACCAGAAGCTCCGACCAGCTTCGTCGTCGCATCCCAGGCCAATTGAAGGACTATACAATACAAGAAGGTGATGTGAATGTCAGTTAACTCAGTAAGGGGATGGTAGTCCTGAATTCAGTATAACAGACTTACAGAGGTCAAATCCCTAGGCTCTCTCTTGGGCTGATGTCGTCGAAACCCCGAGACGCGGCCCCCCGTATATGGTTGGTAGGTTTGGAGACTCTAAGGGATTCCCCTCGACTGTCCCAGCCCCACCAGACATTGAAGTTGATGCATCCACAGGCTTGGATCCTGAAGGTCCCATGTCGGCACCCACTGAGGGGTGAGAATGAGGTCTATGCACAAAGTCATCCTGCACAGTATATACGCTGAAAAGGAATCCAGAGTAACCTAAGTGCAGACTCTGAAGAAGGAACTTGGGATTTTACCTCTAGGGTCTCTGTGAAGCCTTCTATATCTGAGGATTGATCGCTGACCTCACCCTACTCCGCGTGGACTTTCTCTACCAGCCTCATCACCCCAAGAGGATTTATCCAATTAATCTGGTAGAGTGAATCACTCCCTCAGATGAGCAGCTGATAGTTGTGGAGGGACCGTACACCCCAACATCACCATGACCCAATCTGTCATCGGGTGAAGGGAACCCTGGGAGTGGATGAAGTCTTCCAGCTCAGCCATGTATTCCTCCAAATCTACCTTGGATACTATAATACAGGCCCTAATGGGGCCAATTCCAATCAAGTCCATCCCGAGTCATTTGAGGTGCTGCCATAACTCGGATGGGCCGAGGAATTGCCGGTTGACTTCCCAGATGTCCCAGGCCTCCGAGAAGACAGCATTCTCCGGCATGTCAATGTGGTGTAGCCGTTTCCCAAAGGTCTGACTAGAAATCCTATGGAACCACCTTGGTGGTTTCCTCGATGGATAACTCTGTTCTCTTGGGACCACTGGCTCTGCTGCCACTGCCAGATCCTCTACCGCTGCTCCGTCCTAAACTGGTGTGGGTGCCACTTCTACAAAAGAACATCCACTACAGGATTCCCTTTCCACCTTCCGGCCTTGACCCCGAGGTTTAGGAAGCTCACACTCGCCAACCAAGATGGTTGGCCGCTTCTCCACCTCCCCTATATAGGCCTCCTCCCAACTCTGGACGTATTCTTTTACCATCCCGAGGACGACAATCGGCGGTGGCAGTGCATACCACATCTTCCCATATTCCTGTGTGAACATGAGCCACATCTACCTCATCACACATGGGTGATCCTCGTAGCACACCCCCCGATAGACATTTGGGGTCAGCCGCTACAAGAACCAGAATTTTCTGGCGAACCGGTGTGGGGTGGACAGCTCGCAGAGATGCTCGTGGTCCACCCTGGCCACCAATACATCACCTCGAAAGGCCAGGAGGTAGGCCCAATGCTCTTCTGTCTCCTATACGTCATCAGTGAAGGCCCCTTTCGGTATTGGGAATGGGTAAAAATTGAATTCCTCCACCCTCCACACCCGATTCAGAACCGAAAGTGTGGTCAGCTTAGTCGGAAAGCTCCCTGCTGCGTTCAAGATCGATGGACGGAAGTCCAACCCTGGTGGAGAGATGGGGTTCGGATACTCCTAAATCCCCCTGATTTGCACCGCCCTCAACCCGTACAGGAGGTGGAGTGGATCAAATACCCTCTGTGGCCTTTTCCCCTCGCTGATGTGCCATAGATTTCTGTACAACTTGGCGAGAATCGGGATCCCGAGGTTGAACCGCCCTCCTATCGCAAATGTTGATGCCATTATGAAAGTTCTTGGCTTCACTACCATGTTTTTATCCCTCACCGGAAGGATCCAACCATAGATGAGGGCTGTGATGAATGCTGCCAGCCTGACTATTGGTCGTTGTTCAGTGTTGAAGCTGAACCCCTAGGTCTTCCATTGGCTATTCTCCAACAGCTTCCAGTATGAGTTTTCCTTACTCTGGGAAGCATTTGTACAAGTTTGAGGCCTCTCTGGGAACTACCTATTATCTGGGATGTTCAGAAACTTCATGAACCAGTTCTTGAAGTGGACATTCCTTACCGCCTCCTTGTCTTCCCCGGGAACGAGCTCCATCAATGCCATCGCCAGACAAGGCATCTACTCCGGATTCTCCCATGTGCCCATATTCGAGAGGTATTCATCGTACATCACACCCATTATCCGGCCCCCTGAGATCTGATGCATGTCCCATAGGCTGATTTTAACCTCCCCGTGATGCAGATGGAAGGTAATGGTCCCCGGTGACCACCGGCTCAGCAGCTCCGGCATTAACTACATCGGCTGGTAGATATGGAACATGGAAGACCAAGCTGCCTCATACAGGCCCACTCTTCTCAACTCTACTCTGAACTCCTCACATGAGGGGCCTGTCCAGTAGGCCCAAGCCCAATCTTCTGTAAAGATTCCACCCTGGGGCAGGTCCCATTCCTCAGACCACCCCTCTTTTGGGTTCCCCAGCACCACCTTGAGGATGGTTTGGTATATGGGAGGGGACATCTCTATCTACAAGCCCTACCGTTGACATTTTTCAGATGATTTTATAGGTAGTCGATGGTAAAATGCATGTTGTCTTCTTGGGCATGACCATCAGGTGGCCTGAACCATTGGTGCAGACACGGTGTGCTCCGAAACCAGTAAGCTGACTCATCCCTAACTGCTTCAGGGATGAAGATGTCATCCCTCTTCCCGAATCCATATAAATGAAACCTCCTACATAGCTGGTAGTTTTTTTGGCTCTCTGACAGTAGCTCCACCAATGAACTATGGTCCGAGTGTCTCTGGACTAGCTCTCCTAGCCCCAGACTATTTTCCATTTCATCCCTCTGAGAGGTATCTGTAAGGACCACCTGGGAAACTTCTTGGTGGGCCATTCAATTCTGGAACATGGATGTTTGGTTTGCTGGTTCGCAAATATCGTTCTCAAGGAGAGTTCACAAAGCCTGCTCACGAAGACTATTCGTAGGGCGCTACCGAGGTTCCCAGTCACCGGATCGCGGAGTGAAAATAAAGAGTTGAGGACTCATGCACCACGAAGCCTCGATTCACAGGGACCAGTATTGGAGTACATTGAGCTTCATGAATTGAGAGCATCAGAATACAAAATCGTGGAGAAATTAAATGACAAAAGAAAGGGTAGACCCCCTATTTATAGGCGATGACTGTCAGAGCTCTGCGGCACGTCTGGTTCGCACGGAGCTTCGTGGCGCCCCCGGCCCGCGAGTCCCCTATCCACCTCACAAGCCCTATTCACAATTCAGAACCACAAACAGCCATGGATTTTGGAGATTTCCCATAGACATTGATCCTTGATCTCTCCACAGCTCCAAGTCTGAGTGGGAAATTTGTTGGAGCCAAATTTCCGAATGAAGGAAAAGACCACAAATGTCCCCATGAGCTGCCTCATGAAGCCACTTCACGGAGTCCCCCTAACACCATGGTCTCCATGCAGAAAAGTAGGTGAGACACTCCATGAACGAATTTGGTGTTCGTGAACCCGCTGAGAAGCAAAGGAGGCTGGATTCTCTATGAATGAATTTGACGATTAGGAACCCACCACGAAGCAATGGAGGTGGGACGCTCCACGAATAATTTGGACGTTCGTGAACCCGCAACAAAGAAAAGGAGGCGGGACGTTCCGCGAACCCATTTGATGTTCTCAAGCTCGCTGCAAAGCCACCAAGCCCCTCTTCGCACCATGTGAGCTCCGCTCCGTGGTGCCTCTTTCATATAAATACCGTGCTCCCCCAATGATCTCCAGATAGACAATCTGACCTTTCGGCTTCTCAGCTCCCGAATCACGAAGCACTCTTCCACTCGGTGAACCATGAGTTTTGCGAGGTACTCCTGCTTCATGAAGTGCCTTCCCATTGTCTCATTTTGATACCCTCTTCCAAGAGGGATGACTTCCATGAAGCCTAAGGGATTTTACGAAGGAAGGGAATCCCCAATGGGACCCGGGTCGTTTTGGAATGTTTATGTTTCACAAAACATCCTTCACGTAGAGATGATCCACATGATAAGGCAGGGTCACTGTACATCGCAAATCACATTGCTTCCTGATGTCTTACATCGTGAGGCACGTTTTCTCCACTATGTTGTTCTCTACAAATTCCCATCCACTTCATGAAGAACTTCCCATTTAAACCTCCGCCCCATGTTATGGATAAGGAACACAAATTTGCGAAGCGCACTCTTTCGTAAGTTCTCTCCGCCATGCGGAGCAACATAGCTCCACAAGGACCCTGCCTATGGACCCCTCTTCTTAGAAAATACTTTTCCCGTGCGACCCTCCAGGTTTGTACGATGTGGCATCAATTTCCCCTGGACGATACCGCCCATAGATTTACTGCTCCTCATGCTTCTTTGCATAGGTGTGCTAATGGATATTACTTCTTCGCATAGCCTCGCTAACATGGAACCCAAGGTGGTTCACTCCGCGAAACCCCCTTAGTACGGTGTTTCCAGTTCCTTCCCTTCCATAAGGAGTAGAGGGTACCAGTTATGTAATTCCTAGGGGCGTGGACCAAACCCACTTCGTCCGAGTTGCAGGACGTTAAACTGCTAAGCACCCTCGTCCCCAGCACATGGCATTAAACTATGACCTCATCTCGTGCCTCACATAGGGGTCCCCCAAATTGGACATTCTCCATGATCCCTGGTCGCCATAGGGGATGATATTATACTTCTAGGAGTGGAGCTTGTCCGTGGGGGTAGGTAAACCACCTTGGTGTAAGCCCCATGATTTTTTTGCAGGAGGCAGCACCCCTGCTCCACCTCACTTCTACGGTGCCAAGGTCAGTAGAGGGTGTGATGGAGAATGGGGATCTTCCTTTCTTCAGTCCTAAGTCCCTATCCCGCTGTGCTTTGTCACCCATGGGCCTCCATCCCAGAGTAAGTCTAGGCTTCTTGGTCCACCTCAGAGCGTAATCCCCCCTCCCCTTCACTTCCCACAGACGCACCTTTAGCGATGTGGTCGTCAGGCCATTGCTGCCTCTTGTTTCTCACATCGAGCATGACTCACATGGGCTTAGAGTAAGCATCGACCATGACATAGCCCATCCCACATGATGTTAAACTGTATTCTGTGACACCAGAACTATGAGAACTTTGATCCATGTCAAGGCATGGTACGTAGGAATCCTCCTCAAGGTTCAAGCCCACCGTTCACCTGGACCAAGGTCCCCATTCACGTCGGTCCACCAGCAATCCACAGGAACTACTAGGACTCTGATCCATGTCAAGGCATGGTACGTAGGAAGCCTCCCCAAGGTCCAATCCCACCATTGAACTAGACCATGGTCCTCATTCAGGTCGGTCCACCGGCTATCCAACCCAAACTACAAGGACATTGTTCCATGTGAAGGCATGGTACATAGGATGCCTCCCCGAGGATCAAGGACACCATTCACCTGGACCAAGGTCATATTTCATGTAAGTGCACTAGAAATCCAACACAAACTCTGAGGACATTGATCCATGCCAAGAATGATATATAAGAAGCCTCCATGAGGTTCAAGCCCAACAACCATTGGCCCTGACCGTCTCCTCGTCGTTGTGCCAAGCCCCAACCCAAACTACGAGGACTTTAATCCATGTCTTGGAATGGAACGTAGGAAGCCTCCATGAGGATCAAGCCCAACAACCATTGGCCCCAACCATCTCTACATCATTGTGCAAATCCATATCCCAAAATACGAGTAAATTGATCCATGTCAAGGCATGGTACGTAAGAAGCCTCTCGTGGTTCATTCACAACAACCATTGGCCCGGACCATCTCTACATCATTGTTTCCCTTGGAATTGGGGATGACCTCACTAATTGAATGTTCAAACATTCCAATCGATTTCTAATGGGTTTGTTCATAGAACCAGAAACATCCAATGATTCCATATCCATTTAGACCTACTTTCCAAATGTAGGCGCTCATTATGTTTGGACTGATGAGGCTTAGGAATTTACATTGGTCGAGAGGATGGGAGGTCGGACTCATCACAACTTTTTGAGCGGAATTATTGTCTACTTCGGGACTCTCTTTATAGATTTATGTTATGTTCGTGAATCCTTATTACATTACCATGTATAAAATGAGCATTCCTTTAGTATGATAATCAATGATCGATATGTAGGAAATTCATAGAATCTTTTATATGTATTCGAGGTTCTTCATCGATGAAGAATAATATGTATTTGTTAGAGATTCTTATTTCATGGTATCTTTAGAAATACATAAAAGTCTCTTGGTCATTATGATGACCATACTGGTTTTAAAGCCACTCAGTGGGGCACTTGAAGTTTATTGTCATTCAAAAGGACATGGATTATTTCAGAGTTGGGATCGTACCCGCTGATGGGATACCTATGTATCCTTTGTTTTAGAAAATCAATCAAAACCCACGTAGTTCGAGTAAGGGAGCATGATGTTTGTGCATCATTTATGGCTCAAAGAAATATTTCATGATTACTTTTACACTCTACGCTCACATGAGTCATCCTTGGTATGAGAAACAAGAGGTATTGGTGAAACCAGACAATTATGCCACGAAAGATGAAATGATGTGGGGCTTATAGGTATATGACTACCAAAATAGATGAGGATTAAGATTTACTTCAGGGAAGAAATCCAGGAATAGGGTCCACAAAGGTATATGTGCTTCATGGAGATTTGGATACTCTAATCATGGGGCTTACTCCTAAAGAAGATTCCCAAGTTAGGAGGGGACTTATGATTAGGATTTACTCCTGAGAAAGAAGACTAAATCAAAAGTAATTTAGAACTGGTTAAGAGAAATTAAGACTGGGGATTACTCCTGAGAAGGAGGCCCGGGTTAAGGGGCTTGAAAAATTAAGGGACTTGGGGCTTACTCTTGAAGAGGATTCCCATATTTGAGACTGGGGCTTATTCCTGAAAAGGAATACCAGGATAAGAGAATTATGGTTGGGGCTTACTCCTAAGGAGGATGCCCATATTTGGGAATTTTGAGACTGGGGCTTACTCCTAGGGAGGATGCCCAAATTAGAGGACTTGGGGCTTACTCCTAAGGAAGATGCCCAGATTAATAAGAATTATGAATGAAGATTGTTCCTGAAAAGGAGGCCCAGTTTAAGGGGTTCTCTATTCTTAAAGGATGTGGTTGAATGAATGAAATCTCAATATTTAGTGACATAAAGATGTGTAAATCACTAGTTTTTTTAGAGATATTCCATATAATTCCTTTCAGATAAGGATGTTAATCAAGAAAACATTCCATAAATGTATTTGAAGAGTCTCTTGAAGACTAAATCTTGAATAGGATAGGTGGAATGATATAAGAGGGGTTAAATGGGAATGAAGGACACCCAAAAAGGCAGGGTCGTGCAAGTCCTGGCAGGCGCACAGGTACTGTGTGGGTGCATAAGTCCTAGTCGCATAGGTATACCTGCGCGGCACATGGTTACTTGTGTGAGTTTCATCCCTTAGAGTAATATTTGGGTGATCCTTGATCAAATCCATTAGAATTATCCCAAGAGGATTTCTAGAAGATGGCGCACATGTTATGGTGAAGAAGTAGGGTGGCACACAAGTGTGTACATTTCCCATAAGGTTAAAACACTTAGGCGCACAAGTGTTAGTTAATTCTAAAAGTTATACCTTACTCCTCTTGTTTATAACTTTAATAATAGGTAAAGAATTACCTTAGAAGTGTTCGGAAGACCTGAAGAAGAGACTTGGGTGTTCATAGCTCTCTATCTGAATTCTAGAAAAATTCATCTAAAATGGGGGGCCCACAAGGTCTATTTATTGGCTGGAGAAGACCCGGGCAGTTATCCTTTAGGGAGAGCAAGTCACTTGTGTGACCATTAGGTGGCGCGCAAGTATACTTGCGCGACAGTGATGGAACTTGCGCGACCCATGTGCATTTGAAGCCTTGTTCTTGCCTCTATCGATTTTTGATGTTTTCTTCAAAGGATGAATCTATTTGTGCTAAGAGATTTCCCTTTCCATTATTTTAGATAATGTGATGAAAATGAGCTTTAACAGAAGTCCCCCCTCAGAGTTGGATCCGAATGAAAAGAAGATTTGACTCTAAGGAAAAAAGTTGAAAACCAAGGAATATGTGGCGCGCAAGGTATGGCGTGTAGGTAGTGGCGCGCAACTTCTACCTGGACAGAATTCGACGCGTAGGGTATGGTTGTGGCCTATAAATATGTGGCCCCATTTCTGTACAAAGCATCTGGATTTCAAACATTCGAGCTCTCGCCGCGCAAAAGACCTTCGCCACGCAGATTGCTCTATTTTCCGCTGTATCTTTGTTGTCGCACTACTGGAAAGGTATCTGGACCTGTGCGGTGATACATGCACGTCAAATACTTGCGCGGCACATCCATACTTGCGCTCCAAGTTAATACATGCGCGCCTTAATTCCTTTTCTATTTTTTTCGAATTCCTTCCAAAATTTTATGAAAAAATCGACTTACTTAATAGTTAATTATTCAACTTTTGTGCAGAATTAAATGCCTCTTAGAACCTGACTAGCTGATGAACTGGATAGAATGTGGATTGATGATATGATGAACATCATTGGCCATGATTATTATGATATTTGCGACATCACTTTCCCGGATTTGGATAAATACTTGAAGAAATATCATCTTAATTTCACATAGAGCATCTACCCACCTCTGTATGGTCATGGTCATCTGCAAAGATTCAATGTTCCAGATGAAAAGAACTGTAATCCTATGATGCAGTTGCACCGCTACTCCCCTATTTCGGTTATGTTGTGCATTAAGAGCAACAACATTGGTGTGAACTTTCCAATTTTTACTCCATGTCATTTCCTTGTAGATATGAAAATGGAAAACCCAGGGGCTGAAATGTTTTCCGCTTCCTGTTGGTGGAGGGAAGACAAACATGGCATTAGAGAAGTATCTGAAAAAGAGTACTCTCTCCAAATGGATCTTTACTACTAATGCTCCATTCTTAAATCTGTGTATCCATCTTCCCATTCTCTTGGACAGAAATGGAGTCACTGTTTGATCAGCAGAAACTTTTCTCAAACCGCACTCAAGAACATCCTTTTACAATTGTTCCAAGAAGAGCTGGTATAACTGCATCTCTTACTGTATCCAGTTGAATGAAGGAATTCCAGGTTTTTTTTTATGAAGCTTGGGATTCCATAAATCAAATGAAGAGTTATGTTGAAATCCTCTTGTAATTCTTGAAAAAGAGAAGAGACTCCAGTCTGTGGATGTCCTTCTATCTCCTGTGTATCAATGAAAAACACTTTAATCTTCAATCATTTGTACCTGTATTCTTTTTCTACATGCTTTAAATTTTACCTAAGCCAATGGGCCTAGTAATCATAGTTTGATTTTTACTACGATTAATATAAATAACCCTACAAACTTCGAATCTTTTAATTTTCTCAATATTACCTAAATCATACAAAATGTATGTTTAGTGAGTTGGAACTTAACTTTTATTCAGAGTTACTTTGTATTTTGTGGGCAGTTTAAAGTCATGCACGTCAGAAAAAAGGCTAATGTTTAAGGTCAAAATAGCTTTGACCGAAATGGATTAGAATTGACACAATTCCTTAAAAATTTATCTGAAAACACATTACCATACTCATGTATGATGGAAAAAAATTGTAAACTATGACTTAAGAATATTTGAATCTGAGGAATGATATGAAAAAGAGATAAATGGCATTAGAAGAATTAGTTTCCAAGAATGATGTTACCATTATTTAACAATCCCGTTAGGGTGTTGACTTATGCAGGGCCACCTAAGGGCATTGGCTACATAGTCATATAAATTTAATCTTTTGGATAACAAGTGTCTTATGTATACTGTTTATGCAAGGCCTCCTAAGGGAACGTGCTGCATAGTCATGAAAAATAACTATCAGAAATTTACCTTCCTATTGCTAAAAATCCAGTGAAAGTTTATGAAGATTCAAATTTTCCAAAGTATAGAGTTTACTGTATGGAAAGTGGTACTTGAATATGGGGAAGATATTTACAAACAAGATTGTCAAAGAACTGGATGAATATTACTCCTATGAAGGCCTAACCAAATCGTAGGGAATGAGAATATAAACCATAAACTTGAATACTTTCAGATCATGATAAAGGATATGGGACAAGTTTGTTAAGGATGGCTATTTTTTGGATCCCTACATATTGTCATTAAGAAAAATAAGGACAAAAGAAGCTTTCTTCCCAAGAATGAAGTTACCAGTATTTAACAAACCCAATAGGGGTTTGAATTATGTAGGGCCACCTAAGGGCATTAGCTATATAGTCAAATAATAGTATCTTTTGGCTAAAAAATCTGTTATGTAGACTGTTTATGCAAGGCCGCCTAAGGGCACGTGATGCATGGTCAGGGAAAAGAACCCTCAAAATTTTAGGCCTTTTGTGATTATATGTTATGAAAAGGGTTATGAAGATCTGAAAATATTTAAGTTTATGATTATGGAACATAAATATGGGTATTGTACAATGTATGTAGAGATACATCAATGCTAACCATAATCATGTTATGGATTGGTCCTGAATGGAAATGTTGGACTTCACTACGTATCCCATAAGGATGGGAATCAAGTAATACATATTTCATGAACTAAATGTTAACGTCGTGTGGGAAAAAGGATGAGAGATCTTAGGTTAGGGTCATAGAGCTTGGACCATTATAAGAAATACACAGTGTGTGTTTCCATGGGGACTTTTTAGCCAGGGTACTAAATGTAGAATTTGGGGTTGGGCCCAAAAGACTTGGGGCTGGATTCGAGGGACACTCGAATATTACTACAAATCCCATAAGGATGGGAATCAAGCCCACGTAGTTCTAGAAATACCCTATGTACAAATTTGGTTCGTACATGTGAAGGGTGAAAGGGGACATTAGTGCAATGATGGTTTAACCCATGATAAAAGGTTTGGGAATTGACATGTATGCTTGTAGTATTTGGAATGAAACATGATTGAGAAATCAATGTAAATAATGGTTCCCTCTCTGTTGAGGGTATCAAATTATATTGTAGTTTTATTGTCGTACATGACAAAAAGTGTTGTACAGTTTAACGTCATATAGCAAGGAAGAAAGTGAACCAGTGTAAATATATTGATTCTAGGGGCGGTTTCACGAATCAACATCGTATGAGATGGAGGTGAACCGATGTGAAGAGATTGATTTTGGGCTTGAGCCTTGGGAGGTTGCCTACTTACCCAGCCTAGAAGGCAAGGATCAAAGTCCATGTAGTTCAATTATAGAATGAATTAATGATCAAGTTGTTCTTGGGGACAACGACCTAAACAATTATGGTGTTGGGACTTACACATGGTTAGTAGCCCAGAGAGAGTGTTATGGTTGAAGTTTTCTCTATTCTCACGTGAGTCATACTCGGTGTGAGAAACAAGAGCTAACAACAACCATAACGATCCACAGTTTAATGTCATGTAGGACGTATCAAAGGAATTTCTGTACAGTTTAGCGTCATGTAGTTAGGATGATGGAGAAAACACAGTTTAATGTCATGTTAGACAAAAAGATGACTGTGAATTTTAATGTCATCCAGTAAGGACAAAAGAGTACACCATTTAACGCCATGTTGGACGTATAAGGGACTTTTTCACATTTTAACGTCATGTGGGATGAAAGTAACACAAATAGTTTAAGGTCATATGTATGGACCGTGGATGATGCAGTTTAACATCATGTTGAACGTAAGGGATGTGCAAATAGTTTATGTTCTTATGCATGGACCGTTGGTTATGTTGTTTATCATCTTTCCGGACGTAAAGTAATTTTATACATTTTAGTGTCATATAGTTAGGAATTCACAGTCTAGCATCATGTTGGAAGAATGTAAAAATATTTTAAGTTTATATGTATGAACCATGGATGTATTTTGTGTTCATACAAAATATTTCTTCAGAAATCAAGCATTGGTTGGAGTAGTGATGAGTTCTCCATCCATTTAGATTAAAGAATAAGTTCCATTGGAGTAGACCTTATGTATTGAGTAAGGTCCTTCCCATTTTTTCTCCTGCTTGGGATGTTTCATTCCCGGTATCATTGGAGTTCTGAGAAATAATAACAATTCTCCCTGAGTGAATGAACTAAGATGAAATTTTTTGTTGAAAGCATGTTCTATTTGATTCTGATAGACTTCCAAGTGGTGCAATGTACGCAATCTTTTCTCATCTAACAGTTCCAATTCATACAATCACTTTTAATATTTTTCATATGTAGATGAATGATCACAAATGGATACACTAAGAAAAGGCAATTGAACTTCAATGGGAAAGAGGGCTTCCGCTCCATATACCAGTGAATATGGAGTTAACCGAGTTGCAGTGCGGGTGGTAGTCCGATAAGCCCATAAAGCATGAAAGAGTTTGTCATGCCATGATTTCTTATCTTTATCCACCATCTTTTGTAGAATATTTGATAGAGTCTTGTTTAAATCTTATATCTAGCTATTGGTCGCTGCATGATACCGAGATGAATGGTTGGATTTGATGTTGTATTCTTGAAACAACTTCTTCACCTCGGATGAACATAAGTTAGTTCCATTGTCCGTCAATATGGTATGAGGGACACCAAATTTGGTAATGATGTTAGACATGATGAAGCTAACAATTCATTTAGAACTGACTTCCTTAAGATGTATTGCCTCTTCCCATTTGGAAAATAAATCAGTAGCAGTAAGAATATACTTAAACTGCATGGCCGTAGCTTCACTGTAAGGTCCCACCACATCAATTCCCCATGTGGAAAATGGCCACGAGTATTTAGCTGTATGAATAAACTTTGATGGTTAATGAATGAAGTTGTAATTTAGGTGTCATGAATGGAACTTCTTTGTGAAATCAACACAATATTTTATCATTGATGGCCAAAAGTATCCACGTCTTCGAATCTGATCAGACAGTCTTTGTCCAAACTGGTGGGGACCATAGACTCATGCATGCACTTCCTTCATGACATCCATTGTCATTTCACCATTAATACATCTGAAGAGAACTCCATCAAAACCACATTTGTAGAGAATTTTCTCTAGGTGATATGAGCTATGAGAAAGAGTAAAATTCACCACACGTCGCCGGATTTGTTCTTTCTCGGATCTATCAGGTGGAAGTGTTCCATTTTGAAGGTATTCCCTGATAGGTGACATACATCCTGTAGTATGACCATACGGTTCAGGAATGGGACTAATTTCAAAAATTTGATCTGTTCTGCTTCGAACATAAGGTGAAATTTCATGATGATGGGCAATACTAATGGTTGTCTCATCCCGATTTGGATCTGCAAGAGCTGGCGCTATATTAGCTAGTGCATCTGCTTGGTCATTTTGTGATCTTGGGACATAAGAAAATGTCGGTTCTGAAGGGAATTCCTCCATTAAATCTCTGACGTAATCATACAACGGGATTAGTTCTTCTTTTCTGATTGCATAATCCCCATTGACTTGTTTGATTACCAGGTCTGAATCATCATTCACCTTTAAGTGATTCACTTGTGCTTGAAGCGCCAATTCCAACCCTTCGATTAGAGCTTGGTATTCTGCTTCATTATTGGTACCACCTTCCCACAATAAGAAGGAATAAGGTAACACTGCCTTTTCTGGAGAAATGAGCACAATTCCTAATCCATCTTTGTTGAATTTTTGATTTTCCATTTCCCTCCCTGTTGGACTTCTAGAAGCACCATCAAAATACATTTCCCATGCGTGAGGGCTTTCTTGAATAGAGAAGACTTCCTAATCAGGGAGTTCAATATCTGAAGATGTGTCTTCCACTGAATGGTGTTCTGCCAAGAAATCAGCCATATCTTGGCCCTTTATTCCCTTTTGAGACACATACTGAATGTCGAATTGCTGAAAAATAACTGCCCACCGTGCCAGGAATCCTGTAAGCATTGGATGACTAAGGATTAATTTGAGCGGGTTATTGTGAGATACCAATTGGACCTCGTGATGTTGCAGGTAGTGTCTCAACTTCTGAACTGCAAAGATTAACGCTAGGAAGCACTTCTAAATACTTGAATACCGGGTTTCTGCTTCAAGCATAGTCCGACTGAGGTAATATAGGTTGTTTTCATTCCCAGCATCATTCTTCTTAGCAAGAAAGGAACCTAATTATCACTCTTGAGCTGTCACGTAGAGGATAAGTGGTCTTCCTTCAACAAGTGGCATGAGTACCGGTGGACTGAAGAGGTATTTCATGATAATATCGAATTCTTTTTGAAATTCTTCAGTCCACTGGTAAGTGACTCCCTTCTTCATCAATTTGGTGGAGGGTAATCTTTTTCCTGCCAAATTGACGATGAAATGTCGAATATAGGCTAAGTGTCCTTGAAGTCCTCTTAATTCATTCATGTTTCGAGGAGGTTACATACCAAGGATTGACTTTGACTTCTCAGGATCGACTTCAATACCATGATGGTGTACAACAAAGCCGAGAAATGTTTCTGTGGTTACTCCAAAAGCACATTTTAATGGGTTCATCTTCAAATTATGTTGTCAAAGCTTGCGTAATATGACTTCCAAATCAGCCAAGTAATTAGAACATTGTTTTTATATGACCACCAAATCGTCCACATAGAATTCAACAAACTTCCCTAAAAAGGGTATGAAGATACGATTCATGGCACACTGATATGTTTCACCTGCATTCTTTAAGACAAAGGGCATTACCCGGTAGAAAAATACACCCTAAGGTGATCTGAAGGCTGTCGATTACTCATATTATGGGGCCATTCGGAATTGATTATATCCAGAATATCCATCCATGAAGGAAAGTGCTTCATAGCCAGCAGTTTCATCAATTAAAAGTTCTGTAATCAGAACTGGAAAATAGCCCTTAGGAAAATGTCGATTAAGATCTCTGAAATCGATGCAAACTCTAATTTTTCAATTATTCTTCTTTACAGGGACAATATTATCCAACCACTTGGGATATTGAACTTCTCTGACGAAGTTAGATTTGATAAGATTATCCACTTCAGCTTCAATTTTGGAAGCATAAGTTGGGTGTGTTCTTCTCGCGGCTTGCTTAAATCCTCGATGTTCTTCTGGTAAACCCAAATGACGAGTAGCAATATCAAGATCAAGCCCAGTAATATCTGTATAGTTCCATGAAAATATGTCTCGATTTTTCTTTAAATAGAAAATATACATATATTGTTCTTCAAGAGTCATGGCTTAACTATGTAAAGTGGGTAGTGGATCATCTTTTGTACCCAGATTTATTTCTTTGAGTTCATCCACGGTGGTAGAGATACCCTCTTCAAATTCTGGAGGAGCATCTCTGAGATCCTCCTATTCTTCTTCAACATGTGTTATTTGTTCCATTTCTACTTGAATAGTAGAAAATGAAGCACAATTTTCATGATCAGAAGTGATGTCAAATTTTGAACATCTTGAAGAAGAAGCTTCCATTTCTGACCCGATTGATAATGAAGGGACTTCCTTGGGAAATAAAAGGGAGATTATTGATTGAGAATCAACATCATTGTTCACCTCCGATGTTGCTATAACTTCTTCTTTCCTGATTGGTGAAGTATAGACTTGTTGTATTTCAGCAGATGAAATGAAGACGTCACCATTTGGACTTTCGTCACTGCTTGGTGGGTTACAAATTTCTCCCATGTTGTGTGGCTCGATTGCCGTAATTGACATTATGGATCTTTCCATAAGAGTATTTTTATTTGGATATTTCTTGTCAATTTGACTGATAAGCAATACATAATCTTTACTCACATGCCCAAATGGATTTACTAGAATCTTTTCCAAACCATACGAAGCATTAAATTTGGTAATATCTTTTGCTATGGATTTTTTCCTTCCCTTCATGTGATAGAATTCCGCCTCAATGTATTGAGACTCACATGTCTTGAACATGGCCTTATCACCATAAAATGTCCCAACATGACCATCGAAACCATATTTGAGACATCGATGGTATGATGAAGGGATAGCCACATGTTAATGTAGCTAGGGTCTTCCAAGCAAGATGTTTAAGGATGATTCTTCATCAGCAACCATGAAATCTGAATTGGATACAAGATCTCCATATTGAGTTTTGATTGTAACTTCACCCAGTGGTTAATGTTCATTTTTATCATATCCATGTAACATCAAGGCAGAAGTAGATAAATCAGATTCCGTGGGGCCCAATCGATGAAGTGTACGAATGGGCATGAGGGTGACTCCTGAACCATTGTTAATGAAAGCTCTTCGGACGTCCACACCATTGACCTTGCCAGATAAGTACAAAGGTCTAATATGCCCATACACAACATCATCTTCATCTTCATCAGTAAAAGATATTACTGCATGGCATTCTGTAGGATTATTCTCTACATGGAAATCTTCAGCTGTAGTAATCTCAGTTTCAAATGCATGAGGACTTGACAAAGACAGAATGAGTGCCTCCCGAAGATCCATTGATAAATTCAAGACATCTAGAATGGATAACTTGGCTGGTACATGGGCCAGCTGTTTCAATATATCATACTTTTGATCCAGAGGTTTGTGTTTCCCAATAGGAACATGTGGTTTAGCAGGTTCCTTGGAAGCATATGCTTTGGAAGTTGATGCATATTTTATTGGTATAAGTGATGGCAATATTCAGGGTTTTGGAAGATTAGAACAATTAGATCCATTCACTTTCTAAGAGGAAGAAGATGTAACCTTCAACCGGTATTCCAGAATAACTGTTCCAGGACTGAATTTGCTATTGGTGGAAGAACATTATTGTTCTTGTTGGGCTCACTGAAGGGCTCTACCACGAGTTTATGCTGTATACACAGTTATAGCAGGGGTAGAATTAGAATAGAGGCCTCTGAAATATCCACATATTCCCCTGTATCCTGAGCCTATGGAACTTCCTCCGATTCCTCTGTTTGATACAGGGAATTTGGGCTCATCAAAATCGAAACTACGACTGGCATATGGATCTGTTAATTGAGTCATATTAACAGAACCAAAAATCAAATCTTCATCCGATTAAGACTCTGCCTGACTAGCCATTTTAAGCAGCACCGTTTGGTGGGGTGGTTCCCGTGAATTTGAAGTAGATGGCATGAAGTCTTCCAGAGTCAAAGTCAACTTAGGCTTTGACACATACTCATATTATTCCGATTCTTTTTCTTTATTTCAATCATGCCATTTCATTGCGGATTTTCCCTCTGATGAAGAGGGTTTTGCTACGACATTCATGGTAGAAGGCACAATTGGTTTCTTCAATTGCGTTCGTAAAATGTCATGAGTTTGGTTGATCATTTTTCTGACCATCCAATCATCATATTTTTTCACATTTTTTCTTTTGAATTAATTCCATTCACCTTCCTCCTCTGAAACTGTAGTAGTAACACATGCTACCTAAGCTGAAAAACCTATTAATTTGACTTGTCCCGAGTCGACCATCTTTTGCAGGAGGTCTTTGAAGATAAAATATTCCTGGATGGGATACCCCAACATTTGATGAAATGGGAAATAGTTGGGACGGTCTTCATCTCCTTCCTTGTTCGGAATTTTGGGACTTGGAAACTGAACCAAACTATTTTCCAGATCCGAAATAAAGTAACCAAAAAAATGTTCATTTCGGAAAGAATATGTCTTTCTCTTCATATCCTCAAATTGTTTTCATATTTGATCTCCTTGACCATCCTTATGAAACACCCATTGTTTTTGGCACTCAGGAGGTGGAGCCCTTCGTGAAGATGAAGGTTTTGAAGTAGAAGTAGGTAGAAGTGCTTGTTTAAGTATAACTGTAGCAGTTTCTGCTTTACCCATTCTCCTTCCTAGAGCTGTTGGAATTACATGATATTTATCATTACTCTATATAAAAGAATCTTCAATCTGTTGAGCGATTGAATTAAGGTCTCGAAACCCTCCTATGTATTTTACACGGATCAGCGGTGTGTGTAATTCGTCAGGCATATTTTCCACACAGATTGGAAACATTTCCTCTTGGGGGAGTGCTAAGCTCAGGGAATATGTTAATCCCTTCTAGTGAGCAATGAAATCTGAGACCCTTTCATTCTCACTTTTCTTACAGTATGTATGATCAAAAACTGTTGTATTTGGAAACGTTGAGCTGAATTGGAGAAGGAATATTTGGTGAAGATCCTCTCATCTGGTAATTGACCGGGATTGCAAGCTTGTATACTAGACAAAATCTGGTCTGTGCAAGGTTCGCACGAAGCATATGAGTTTCACTACTTCTTGCTGCTCTGTAGATCCCATCATAGGATCGCAACAAGACGCGTAATGCGTCAAATGCTGTTCAGGGTTGCCTGATGCATTGAAAATAGAGAATACAGGGTTCCCAAAACATGATGGGGGAGAGATTGAATCTACCCATTTAGGGTAAGCTTTCTTTTCTGGTTGAACATGTGCACACTTTCCTATCATAGTCTCTAACCGAGTAGTTAATGACTCAAGGGTAGTTATTAAAATTTGAGAAACATCCTGTTGAACATGGACTTGGTTAGGTGCAATGACTGGAGTTTGGAAAGGTATGGAAGCTGGTACTGCAACCAATGGCAGTACTACCAATTGTGGTTGCACTTGACTTGTAAGATTAGACCTGTGAGGGTATTCTGATAAAAAAGGATATTCTTGATCCATCTCAGTAGCTGCAACAAACTCCCTTGGCTGACTGACTCCAACACTCTTAGGAGGAAGACTACATTGAATTAGTTATGCGTTCAACCTCCTCAATTATTTTATTTCCTCCTCTTGTTGCACAAATATTTACTCTAGTGAGAGAGATTGGCCTTCTATAGAGGAGGGATATGTAACCTGATTCGTTCCCTTCCAATTTTTTGATCCCTTTCGGAGAGGGGGAAGTGGGTTATTTGAAGGAACACCCAGATCTTGGGTAAACCTTTTATTTCATGTACGCACACCTTCTTCATTTTTGTCCGTGCGTACAACTTCTTGAACATGAACCTCTTCATCTAATCCCTCCGAATGAGTCTCATCTGGTGGATTAGAAACAACAGAACTGATGACATTAATTGATGGAAAATTCATTTCATCCCTTCTGTCATCATTTCTGTGATATTGTCTTCATCCATGTCTCTGATGAGACATTGCCTTTTGTTGATTCGATCCCTCATGAACTTCTTGGAGAACCATAATTTGGAGATATTCTCCTGATAATTTGGTTCTTCGTTCATCTTGAGGATTCTTCCCTAACCGAGAGAAGAACGATTTTTTTTTGGGAGGGATTTAGGATTTGAAAAATTCCCCACTCCGGTGGACTGGGGCTGTTCTTACTGTTTTATCTCAGCTCCTCGAATCCTATTTGTTGATTTTGAGGGTTGGTTTAAACGAGTCCCCAGTCTGGCAAGATGGGGTGGCTATTGACATGCTATATATGAGACATTCTTAAAATCTCTCCTGATCTTGCGGACCTTAGTCCGGAAATTAGCTGGATGCATCAATCGACATCCACTTTTATCACCCGGCTCGGAAGACCATTGGATGATTTCTGCCACTTCTATCACTTGGTGATGAGCTTTCTCCATATGAGAGGCATGTTCAATATTCTCGTTTTCTTGGTGCCGGAGTAATTCAATAACTGGTTCTTTGTATTCTTGATTTTGAGAGGAACTAGTTGAAGCCTTTTCTTGGGCAAACCTTTGGTTACAAACAAATCCTGTTGATTGTGGCTGGCCATGGGCAATAACATTGCATGAGACCATTTTCGAAAGGCTTTGCTGACTGGAGAGCATAGTGAAATGTAGTGCTCCATGAACACCCCATCCTCTAAGATGAATACCGGATGGGGAATTGTAAATTAAGTGGAACAATCTTCTTAGTGAGCCAAGGCATGAACGCTGAAGGGATCTCTACTGCTTTTCAGCCTTCAGATATCGAGAGAATGATAGAGATGCCAAGTCAATTTGACATTGTAACCCTTATATTATCTTAACATGATTTTCATATTCATCATAAGATAATACTTTATTTTTCAACTAACAAAGAGCATTCCATATGTTGAGACGAATATCATGAATTCCATCTTCCATCAAAATCTCTCGAATGTCATATTGAGAGTCAGCCAGAGGCCAAAACATGACTGGCACTTCATCTTTCGCCTGTTGTTTTCTCATGTTCAGTATTTCCTCTTTAGAATTCAATGAAGATTCTTCTACCTATTCTGACCAGAGTTGGTGCTTCCTTGCTGCTTCATCAGATTCAACAAGATTGGTAGAGAAATCACTGATCAAACTAGAAGATGCATGACTTAGGGGTGGTTCGGAGAATGACCTACACCCTAGGATATCTTCCGATTGATAAAGTATTTCACCTACTAGCGATGAAGAATCAGACATGACTGGTTTTGCTTTTTTATGTGCCTCAAGATAAGTGGTCTTTCTCGGCACTATATTTTCCACTAGAGAATTTTTCGGGCAATGTGCATCACTACTGCAGAGAGGACTTTCGCAGCGAAATTCAACATCACGGGGAGGACCACAATGATGGGTTACAACAAAAGATGAGATCTCTTGATCCTTGGTCTTCTGACCACACAGAGGGTTCATGTAGAACTCATCTGAAGATGAAACTTCGAAATCGATTGAATTGTCATAAAGCAAGCCTTCATGAGGAAGTTTCTGTTGAAGACCTTTGGAATTAATGTTCCCACTATTGGGAAATGAGGGAGTAGAATCTTTCATTACAACAAATAACTGTCTGAGGTCTTCAAGAACTCCAGCATCAAGCAAGGCCTTGTTATAGATTGGATATTGATCTCTTGACTATGCTGGGTGGGTCTTCTGCTTAGATGCCTTCTTACATGCCTTGGAAACCACCTATTGATGAAAGTGGCTACTCTGCGCAGGTGTATATGCCTGATTAGGAGAGATGGCCAGGTTATGCTAGTGATCTCTACTCAAATCAGGTGTCTGTGCCTGACTTGGTTGTCCGTATGATATGGGGGAGTACGCCCCACAACCCTCTTGAACTAGAACAGATGTGTGTGTTTATTCTATAGTGAACTTTTGATGTGTCACTCCACTAGTAGGGATAGATTTATGTGTCTTTCTTTGAGATGTCGCTGAAGATGTTATAATATCCTAGAAAGCATCTAGAATATGGGCAGGGATTTTATTCTACTCTTTAACCATTGATAGAATATTCTTGGTGACTTCAACTGCCGGAACGGGGATATACGTCCATTCTGTGCTTGGAGTAGGTTTATGTGACTGCTCTTATATTCCATTTCCTATCAGTGAATCCTGACAGTACTCAAGTGTGGGGGCAGAGATTTGATTCTACCTCCTGTTTGTCACCGGAGCTTTCCGACTGACTTCTCCATGTGCTACCAAGAGAGACTGTTTGTAGGCTTGATCAATACTAACAGGTGTATGTGCCTGCTGATTGTACTTCGCCGAACGTGGTTGACGAGCTCCAACATATGTAGTCAGATGAGCCTGCTGAGTAGTTGATTATGTATAAATATGTATATGTTCCTGCCTATAGTACTCCACTGGAATTTACTGTAGGGATTTGCGTGATGCTGCAAGACGAGTCTGCTGGACAGCGGAATTAAAACAGGTAGGTGTGTGTGTCTGCTCCTTGCTTTCCACCAATTTAGGTTGGTGGACTTCTCCGGAAATGGTAGATATGAGAACCTGCTCACTGTTAACTGGATTTCGCCTCTGGCGATTAGTGTTTCCTGCTCGGGTTCGAGGAACCTGAGACGAATTCCTGGAGTCGACACCCTCATCATGTTGAGGGCGCACTGCCGCACGAGTCTGGAGGCGATGGTTGATGGGATCCCTCGGGAAGGACTCATGCTTCCATGAATTAAGGCCCTGAGGGACCTTCTCATTCACTTCCCCAGAATAAGGGCATGAATGGTGATTGTGTTCGGGGGATAACGACCCGAAACTTTTGGAGATGGTAGTTAGCACCGCCTGCTTCTTGATCATTGGTTGTTGTTGTCCAGATGACCAGGGTGAATTGTTCTCTTAGAGGGCTTGTTGAGTAGCCTCTAGAGTTGGAATGGTACCGTGTTGATGGTACTCCTTAACCAGTGCATTTGATACCCAGTGTTAAAGACACCGAGTACGTGATGTTGTCCTCAGAGCGGACAATGATCCAACAGGAGTAGCAGCAGTTGTATTCGCAGAATCAGTATTCACAGGTGTGAACTTGAGAGCATCCATTTCTTAGAATGCAGAAAATCATGGAAAAGAGTGCATGTTTGATATAACATACGTAATCAAGATAAATTTATCCACTAAATCATTGGGATGAGCACATATGTCAATGATTTTTTTTGTTGTCCCTCTCATTGAGTTTTAAATAGAGGCCTAAAAAATAAGTAAAACAACATTTTAACTTGCTTAAGGATTCACGTCAGGTTCACCATTTTTTGTTTCCCATGGAATTGGGGATGACCTCCTTGATTGAAGGTTCAAACATTCCAATCGGTTTCTAACGGGTTTTTTCGTAGAACTGGAAACATCCAATGATTCCATATCCATTTGGACCTACATTCCAAAGGTAGGCACTCATTAGCTGTGGACTGATGAGGCTTAGGAATTTTCATTGGTCGAGAGGATGGGAGGTTGGACTCATGACACCTTTTTGAGGGGAATTATTGTCTACTCTGGAGCTCTCTTTATAGATTTAAGTTATGTTCGTGAATCCGTATTACATTACCAAGTATAAAATGAGCTTTCCTTTAGTCTGACAATCAATGATCGATATGTAAGAAATTCAGAGAATATTTTATTCATATTTGAGGTTCTTCATCGATGAATAATCATCTGTATTTGTTAGAGATTCTTCGTTGATGGTATCCTTAAAATTATATAAATTTATCTTGCTCATTATGATGACTATACTGGTTTTAAAGCCACTCAGTGGGGCACTTGAAGTTTATTGTCATTCAGGAGGACATGAATTATTTTAGAGTTGGGATTGTACCTACTGATGGCATACCTACGTATCCTTTGTTTTAGAAAAGGAATCATAACCCACGTAGTTTGAGTAAGGGAGCATGATGTTTATGCATGATTGATGGCTCGCAGAAAGATTTCATGATTTCTTTTACACTCTATTCTCACATGAGTCATGCTCTGTGTGAGAAACAAGAGGTATTGGTTAAACCATACAATTGTTCCACAAAATATGCAATGATGTGGGGATTATGTGTGTAAGACTCCCCAAATAGATGAGGATTAAGATTTACTACAAGGAAGAAATCCAGGAATAGGGTCCATAAAGGTATATGTTCTTCATAGAGATTTGGATACTCTAATCTTGGGGCTTACTACTAAGGAAGATGCCCAAGTTAGGAGGGGTCTTATGATAGGATTTACTCCCGAGAAAGAAGCCCAAATCAAAAGTAAATTAGGACTGTTAAAGAGAAATTAAGACTGGGGATTACTCCTAAGAAGGAGGCCCAGGTTAAGGGACTTGAAAAATTAAGGTACTTGGGGCTTACTCCTGAAGTGGATTCCCATAATTGAGACTGGGGATTACTCCGGAAAAGGATTCCCAGGTTAAGAGAATTTTGGTTGGGGCTTAATCCTAAGGAGGATGCCCATATTTGGGAATTTTGTGACTGGGGAATACTCCTAAGGAGGATTCCCAGATTAGAGGACATGGGACTTACTCTAAAGGAAGATTCCTAGATTAATGAGAATTATGACTAGGGCTTATTCCTGAAAAGGAGGCATAGTTTAAGGGGTTCTCTCATCTTAAAGGATGAGGTTGAATGAATGAAATCTCAATCTTTAGTGACATAAATATGTGTAAATCACTAGTTTTTTGAGAGATATTCCGAAGAATTCCTTTCAGATAGGGAAGTTAACCAAGAAAACATGCCATAAATGGCTTTGAAGAGTGTCTTGAAGACTGAATCTTGAATAGGAGAGGTGGAATTGTATAAGATGGGTTAAATGGGTAAGAAGGAAACCCAAAAAGGCAGGGGCGCGGAATTCCTAGTAGGCGCGCAGGTACTGCGGTGGCACGCAAGTCCTGGACGCGCAGGTATACCTGCACGGCACATGGGTACTTGTGCGATTTTCCGCCCTGAGAGTAATATTTGGGTGATCCTTGATCAAAGCCGTTAGAATTATCCCAATAGGCTTTCCATAAGATCGCGCGCAAGTTATGGTGAAGAAGTAGGGCGGTGCGCAAGTGTGTACATTTCCCTTAAGGTTAAAACACTTAGGTGCGCAAATGTTAGTGAATCCTAACACTTAGACATTACTCTTCTTGTTTATACCTTCCATTCTAGGTAAAGAATTACCTTAGAAGTGTTCGGAAGACTTGAAGAAGAGACTTGGGCGTTCAGATCCTTGTATCTGAATTCTTGAAAAATTCCTCTGAAATGGGGGGACCACAGGGTCTATTTATAGGCTGGAGAAGACCCCAGGCGGTTATCCTTTAGGGTGCACAAGTCACTTGCATGACCATGAGGTGGTGCACAAGTATACTTGTGTGACAGTGATGGAACTTGCACGACCCTTGTGAATTTGAAGCCTTGTTCATGCCTTTGTCGATTTTTGATGTTTTCTTCAAAGGATGAATCAATTTGTGCTAAATCATTTCCCTTTACATTCTTTTAGACAATGTGATGAAAAAGAGCGTCAATAGTCATTGTGACAAGACATAACCCGAACTACGAAGACATTGATCCATGTCAAGGCATGGTATGTAGGAAGCCTCACGAGGTTCGAGCGCAACAACCATCGGACCCCCGGTCCACCTTCACGTAGGATCATCGACACCCATTTGAACTACGTAGTCTTTTATCCTTGCTAAGACATGGTATGTAGTAAGCCTTATGAGGTTCACACCCAACACCCATCGGACCCCTGGTCCATCTTCACATAAGTTCACCCCTGGCCCGCATAATGTTAAACGGTAAACCTGAACTACGTGTTCTATGATCCAACTCAAGGCATGGTAGGTAGGAAGCCTCCAAGAGTATAAATCCCACCACCCGGTTGTTCCAACCTCCGTCACGTTGGTCCGACCCCATCCAGCGGTAAGCTATTGCGACCCTATTTAGTGGTAAGACGTTGACATCCTTATCCAGCGGTAAGTTGTTGCAACCTCATTCAGTGTTAAGTTGTTGTCAACCTCATTCGATGGTATGTTGTTATCAAATGAACTACATGGACGTTGATTCCCTACCACTGGGATACATAAGAAGGCTCTTCGAGACTCAATCCCAAAGCCATCGTACATCCTTATTCTTACACGGGCCTCCATATCCCGGTGAAATCATGCCATCTAATTCCTCTCCACAACATTTAGGAAGTTGCCCACGTGTTGGCCTCAATATCGGTGTTCTCTACAAGGGTTTACTCAATCTGATCCACTCTAACCAGTGTTCTGATTAGTCAGATCTATCTCCGCTAGACGTTAAACTTGCGGCATACCCTGTGTTAAACAATGGAATCTATGGAAAACCTCAGATACATGCCCGTGGAATATGATTCCCCGAACTCAATTTGGGATTCCTCGGGCTTCTACACCCTTGATAATCCCTATAATAATATACAGAAGACAGGCACGCCAATCCCCAGCGTCCAGACATGCCAGTGATGCCCCAATGTGACTACTCCCCTAAAAAAAGGTTGTTGCCCTGATTGGACCCCTGGGAATGTCCTGACCGAAGAAGCATAATTAACTGGTTTCCATGAAGATATGGCGTCGGAAACAGTTTCATCAAAAACCTATTAAATCTACGAGTGAGACATGAACTAGGTGACGAATTCCAAGGAGGAATCCATGGAAGGAAGAACCGTCATCCCAACATCCTTTTTTGATCAAGGAGAAGATGTCCCTAAATAAGGAGTAGATGTTTCCCGCCTTCGGAAAGATGGAATGCGGGATAACAAAAAAGTTGCTTCCTTCATCCCCGAACGTGACAAATGCACGTGCCCCAACAAAAGCATCGGAAACAGGGATAAAAGAGTTATTAAATAGTTTCATGATTATAAGTTTAATTAATGATATTTGTAATTAATGATATTATAATTGATCATTATATATGATGAATGGGAAATCCAAAGATAAATTATGTGTTGTTATAAAGCTAGAAATATATCATGATGATTGGGTTATCCTGACAAATATTATATGATGGGTGATCCCCATTATATCTCTATAATGAATTGAAATAGTTCCTCACATTCAAATATAAGAATGAGAGT
Source organism: Viscum album (assembly GCA_963277665.1). Classification (NCBI taxonomy): domain Eukaryota; kingdom Viridiplantae; phylum Streptophyta; class Magnoliopsida; order Santalales; family Viscaceae; genus Viscum; species Viscum album. The sequence continues at coordinate 522,064,006 of OY728139.1, read as the reverse complement.
GTCAACTAGTATGGTTTCTATTATTTAATTGACTAGGATCTAGTTATTTCTAAAACATGTTTAAAACAGGTTACGATGAAAATACACTATATTTCTTAAAATGGGTTATAATTGTTTTCAATATGCTTTAATGATTTTATATAATATAAATGAGTGTTTTTCTTTGTGGAATTTATTTATTTCATAAAATATAATAATAAGGGGATAATTTTTGGTTTTATTGGTTTTCATGTTATTTAATGGACTATAGAATTTCTTGTCATTATATCCCTTACCAAGATTTTTTTGTTCATCAAATATTTTAAAAATGTTTTTCATAGTGTTTATAGATTTTAAAGAAAAAAAGAAGAATTCAACATGAAATTACTTAATATTTTTTAAAAAAAATAAAATGTGTTTCTTTTGAAAAGTTATTTGTCATGTGAAAATTGATATTATATATAAGTTTTAAATTGTAATGTGTGTATTTCTTTTTAATGATTTATTAACTGATTATCTCAAACCCTAAATCTTATAAATTCTCACGAATATATTAAAATGAATCATTGTATAAAAACTCGTTATTTTATGTGATGCACTAACCTTAAACATTACATAATCATGAGTTAGGTCAAGAATTCACATTAAGTAAATTTTTAGGATTATAATTTTTGAGAATTAGGACAAAAATAATACATCGAAACATAAAAATTAAAAGTAGACACTTCTACTCACTATCCATTATTTTCAGAAAAAATCATTAAAAATAAATGTGATATCATTTTAGGAATTAACAACATAACTATTCCATGATCCCATCCTTGACTCTATCATTTCAGGAATTAACAACATAACTTATTGAATCTTTTTATATAAATTAAAATTTTAAAAAATTTATGTACATATAAATAAATTCCTAAAAATCATTTTGAAAACATTTACATGAAATAGAAGGTTTTAAATAAATTTATCTTTAAATCATTTAAAATGATGTTTTAGTTAAAAGGCCTATTACCACATGAGAAACACATGAATAAATATCATTAAGGAATAAAATTAAAAAAACCTTTATATATTATGAGAATATAATAATTCATGATATAAAGGGTAAAAAGGGATTTATATACACATTATATGATATTAAATGTTTGTGATGACAAGATATGCCTCAATGAAAATATATTGGGATGAAATCCATTAAAAGATCATATCCTTATATTAAGGATAAATCAATGACCTAACTGTGTGTGAAAAATTTAAATAAAGTCAATATAAGTGGATATTCAGGGAAAAATAATATTAGTTCATTCACACATATTCTCAGAAAAACTAAACCAATGACATGTATATTTAACTCAATGAATGTATATTGAGTTATGATTTCCCATACAAAGTTCATATAAATGATGTAAGAATATTATAATGGAGTTATAATGTTTAAAATAGTATATCCACAAAAATGGAAGGGTAAATTAAAATATAAATAAATAAACAGTGATTCCACACATAATCTTTTCAAAATATAATAAAAAAAGTATGCATAAAACCCAAAAAGTGGAAATTGAGTTCAGAAATTTCCCAAAAAAGATCATTTTGTTAATAAAATAGATAGATTATGTGAATTCAATATAAATAATCACAAATAAATTATAAATAAAATGTAGGATATAAAAATCCATTTCTCATATAATCATAGCATGGAATAATAAAGAAGTATATTATTAACCCAAAGAATGATAATTGGGTTAAAAGTTTTCTTACCTTGAGTCCGACTCGTCACATAAAATCATTATGTTCTGGAATGATACCAAATGATAATTTTTACATGATTTAGAACCTTTTTAAATTTTTCTATATCCATTATTACCAAGTAATAGAAATTCCCAAATTATTTATGTACATATTGGTCGTTTTGTCGATATTCGGTACTTGAGTCGAAAATGAACTACTTTGATGTAAATTATCCATGTAGTCAAAAGTCCATCATCTCCATAATGATATTCATGATTTCAATATCATATATGTATATTAAATATTTATTTATAATAGTCCATAACATTTGTAGATAATAAATGAAATTCATTATTCAAGGAGTTGGTTGGTCGTACGTACGCATGAACAAAACATTAATTTCATTATCATTTTAAATGAATGAACACTAAATGATGCCTATGTATATCATAATTATAGTATAATATATATTTTATATATGTTAAATAAGTCTATTAACAACATCTTATATAAATTCCATGTATGATATGATTGATTCATATCACTTTGATTGGCGGTAGTACACACTTCCTCAAATAAAACAATCATATTTACACATAATGGAAGGAATAAAAGTATATTTCAAATAAGAATTACATAAGAATAGAAATAATATAAATATATGATATATCATATTAAAATATAGTTTCATTATTTTGTACACCCTGAGAGGTGGAAGGAGAATATTGAACAATCATCATTTTGGGAGGCGGTATTTTGATGTACATAAAAACAGTATGTTCATATCCATTAGATGAAGGTGTGTGTAAGTATAGTTATAATACATCTCATAAAAACAACCTATTATATTTATTATTCATTTTTATTTAATAATAGAAAAAGAATATTATAATGAGGCGATGGAGAAAATAATGTAAAGGAACTTGCGAGAAGACACAACCTCTAAATCGGGTAACACCTCTGGATTTAATCCAAAAGGATTTCTAGAATGGGATTATGCCCAAATTAATGCTTATATGATGAATGTATGGATTTTGGAAGATTATGTGAGTAATTGGATGATCCATGGGGCTTGATAGGTGTAATTAATTGGTGATTGTTGGTGGCCTTTTAGAAGAGGGGTGAGGGGATCATTAGGAACGTCATGAAATATTAATTTATTATAAAATCAATTTTGATTAAAAATGGTCCAAAACACATTTATTTTTATGTTATGACATTTTTCTCTAAATAAACTTCATACAAAAACTTTTAGTCAAGTTTGAATAATTGTTATCATTATATTTTTTGTATAACCATTATTTTACCATTTTTAATCATACCATGATAGCATTTATTTACACATTGTGGGTTAAAGAAATTATCATATAATGTCAAAAAAACCACAATGAATTTATTTATGATAGATTTGGACATATCATATCTATTTCTATGAATCATGTATTTTTAGGGATTTAATATCAGTTAATAAAAAAATTATATTTTATGTTATGAATTTTTTCCATTATGTATTCATCCACTCATCTCTGTTAAAGTCAGTGAAAAATTTTATTTCTATGTGAAATGAGTAGAGAATCCATCACCGACATGGAAACCACATATAGTTTCATCAACTCTATCTTGTGGTCTACATTAGAATTATGGGGGACAAATAATCTTAAAATTATATTTGGAAGCTGGAACAAACCATACCTTGATGACATTCAGATAGGGTGATGATATCCTACCAATGTTTTTCAAAATCATGGTGTATATAGGCAATGAGATTAACCCTCCACGATAGAGGCATCTACAGATTACGGACAATCAAAAGCATGGACACCATCCGTGAATCAATTTCTTGATGACTTCCTTCCCATGAAAGGGTGGGAGGATGCTGCTTCTAGAATTCCAAAATAAATTTTTCCATTGTAGTTGAATGTCAAGGAAGGTCCTATGAAAACTATAAAAGACAAAGAGACTAACACATAACTAAAAATTGGTGCCCATTGGAAGGTCAATAGGGGGATTAAGGTGGTAATATATGAGGATCAACAGGTGGCTCTAGGCACACCTCCTCCAGAGTGCGGTCATCACTACCTTTCTGGAATAAGAAAAGAGGAAATAGTGGCTGTATATATCTAATATTTAGAAATTCATGTCTCATATAATATTTCATAGAAGATATGGAAATGAAATATTTGGAATGGATATGTATATAACCTTCCTATAATGAGTAACACATATCTTCCCACTCCTAAATCAAACTCAATTTGAATAAAATAAGTCACAAAAGTCTTCAGATACACTACAAACTTCCAACTACTAAGGTCAGGTTAGGGTCAAGGTCTAATATTGCACAAAAGAGTTTCCAATATATAGATTTTCATGGGTATGGTATAGAGGAACAACCCTTAAATTTGAAATTGGAATCCCCATTTAGATATAAAATTTTAATTAAAAATTTTAAATTATTTTAGTTAATTATTGTTTATATGGACATAGATATCCCAAAAATTGCATCAAATTCCATAAGAAGTAGTATGAAGAGGTTCTCTGGGATTTTGAATCCACAGATTATGATAGGGGAGGAGTCATATTCCTGGGATGAAATGATTTCCCCATTTCTCATACTCATCGACATCTTCACGTCCATGATTTGAGGTGGTGTTGGGATTGTTCTACTAAACTTTTGAGATATAAAATAATGCGTGGAACCTGAATCAAAATGTAAGTTCTTTATTATTGAATGAATAACTAGCGTATCAATCCCCAATTCATTTTCGGGGTTCACTTAGGCTATAGTGATGGAAAAAAGATCTCCCTAGCTTCCATGGAGGTTGTTGGTTGCCTCCGAATGCCCTTGGCTTAGGGCACTGATTTGAATGATTATATGGTTCTTTGTTCTTGTAGCAATGAACCATGCATTGAGGTTTGAATAGAGCGTTCCTCTCCTCTATCGTAGATGTGGGTCTTTATTGCAATATTTAATAGCCAGGTGCCCTTATCTTTCACACCTAATTCATTTCCTCATCCCCTTCAGGAAATTTTGGTGGTGCTTTTTCCCAACCATTGGACCATGGGGTGCTTGATCTTCATAGAACTATTGGATTTATCCATCAGACCACCAGTATTGAATTCCACCTTACGCTTCTTATCCCCATGATACCCCTGAGATTATATGATCTATAATTCGACCTTGAGGGCACATCAGACAATTTTCTTATAGCTGTCGAAGTCATGGATTGCCAGTGCTTTCTGCAGGCTAGGTTTCATCCCACCAAAGAAGCAGTCAACCTTGAATTCAGGGGTAATGAAAAATCCAGAAGCATATTGTGCAAGCCAAGTGATTTTTTCCATGTACACTCCAACAGATTCATCATCATTTTTTCTTAAGGGAAATGAATTCCCTTTCCATCTTATGCCAGAGGGTGCATGAAAAATATTTATTAAAAAACATATTCCGAAAATCCTTCCATTCCAAAGCCTCAATCTCCTCCTCAAGCTACGTATTTTTATCAAAGTACACCATTGATCTGTTTCACCCTCCATTCAATAGGCATCTTGGTTAAAATTCCCTTGTTCATAACCTTGATGGGTGGAGAAGATCATTTCAATGGATTTGATCCATTGTTCAGTGATTGAGGGATCGGATAATCCATTAAAAGTATGGGGCCTTTGTCTCATTAAGCTCTCGATAGCGACTTGATCGTTCTTAGGGGGTTGAATGTTTCACTTGACCTATGTTTCTTTTCAATTCTTGAGTTAGCTAAGAGATAAGAATGACAAAGTTTGTGATTCTCCCACTGATTGTATTGGGCATCTCATTAGTACAGTCATCACATTGATAATCACATCAGTTGTTATCTTGAGCACTCCTATTACCATCCATTGGCTGTAATAAAAGGAATGTTATGGGTAACACATCAAAGGTAATACAAGGAAAAACCGATAACTTATAAATAACTTTTATTTTCTTATAATATGAATCTTTTGTCTTCAGTCTATGTTATCCATGATCTACTATCTAACATATATTCTTATGGTAATTTTTTTGTCCTTTAATAATGGTTCATACTAAGCTTATGAATTTACCAAATTATATACCCTAGGAGTGTCATAAACAAATGTACAGTAAGGCCCATTGTCATGCACCAGTTCACATTCAAGTCTAGCTCAGTGTGGTGTTTTCAGGTTTTACCCCTAGAATATATCTATGTCAGAGTCGCCTCTATAACTACCCTGCTTTTTATTACACATTTAAACCCGATTTACTAAATAAAATCAACAGTTGAAACAACATAGAGGATCGAGAGTGCTAGTGTATTTGGGGTTTAAGATCATTATATAACAACATAAAACATGAAATAGATCTTGTTTATTGAAAACTTCCTTTACATGACCACTATATTTCCTCGTAATTAGCATTGCACATGATAACCTGAGGGCATGCAAAAGAAAATGGTGAGCTTTGAAGCCCAGTAAGGAAATAAACATCGAATAACATGAGAAATAAAATACATGTTAGAAAATAGGCATATAAATAGAGAATAATGGAAGAATAAACATAAATTCAAGATAAATCATGATAAAAATAACAAGGAAATGTGGCAACAACAATTAAAATGGAATTAGCATAATCCAAGGCTCATTGCACAGGAGCATAAGTAAACCCTCATTGCACATGAAGAACGACTAAATCCTTGTTTCACTAGAATTATCCTGAGTAAAAACCCATTTCACTTGACGTATCACAATACTATAATTTAACCAATTCATTGGCGCGCTATACGGGATCACCCATATTAAACATTTCATTTCATGAAAAATTGTGCCACATGGATCAAAAAAATTTGGATAATTCAGCATTATCATTTATTCCAGGATAAAACAATGAGGAATAAATTCTTGAAACTCTTTAAACAATATATAAATGTGAATAAAGTTTAATACCCTTGATAGAGAAATGGGAATGGTATTAACTACACAATGACTTTGGATTGGAAAAACGTAGTGCAATTTCGGCAGCATAACGACGTGACATAAGAACTCAGAAAAATGGTTGATGAGAGAGAAAGGGGTGTCTCATCATATTTACATGACATGGATATTAAGGGGATCATATAGATACATTTCCCAACAAATTTAATGTAATTAAAATTCATGTTTGAAAATAATTGCTTGAATGTAAATGAGGAGACCCAAAGCCCTTTCGACTTTCGATATAGTAATGGGTGTACATGGGAGGCATTTAATGAGAGAGAAAGGGGTCTCCCATCATTCAAACATAATGAGGGCAGTATGGGGGAGGTTTGAAACCATACCCAAACATTTATAATTGAAATTAAAATGGAATAATAACTTAAATAATTTTGGACAAAATGAGGAAGGAATAAAAAACCCTTACATGGAAGTGTGCTTCCAAAGGCATGAGAGAGGCTTGAGAGAGGATTATTGGGAGTTTGGGGCACCTTTTGAGGATTCTAGAGAGGGGAGGGAATAGGTTGGATGAAGTTAAATGTATTTTAGTGAGGATTAAGTGGAATCATGGGTGGGTTTATATAGGACAAGATAGGATAATTAATTATTATTTAGGTTTGGGACACCGCACATTAAACTAATCCAAACCACAACCCATCTCATGGTTTTTTCCCATGGTTTTTGGAAAAGGGAATTGTAAAACAATATTTTATAAGGCCAAAGTCCAAACATCTTAAAATATTGGGGTAACTTATGTGGAGGTGAGTCACACTCCCAAGCAAAACAATTTAAAAAGACAAACTGTATACTAAGTCTTAAAGGGTCCACTAAGGCTTTGTAAAATAAATCAAACAAACCAATAATCACATTATTTTAATGTTAAAACATATTTTGGACAAAAATAATGTTTATAGTATTTTATTATATCACTTATGGGTCATTATGATTGTTAAAACAAATTATATATTTAAACGGTTTTTAATTTTTACCCAAAACTTTTACTGTCTCGGAAAATTATGAAAAATCATCATTGACTAATTTCGATATCCTGATTTAAAAAATAATATTCATTTTATCTAAATAGTTTTCTAAATATGTTAATTTTCACTTTTAAATTAAAAACTTCTATTTATCGAAAATTCATTGGTTTTGTAACGCCCCGACCCTAGTTGCCTAGAGTCGGTGCATTATTACATAACATTGGCATGATCACAAGAAAGATCAAATCTCGAAAGACCGATTGGTTTAGTAGCCTTGGAAACACTAGATATATTCATAAGTTTTACATTACATCATAAAATGAAAAACTACTACAACAACATAATGTCTCCATAATCCACACTACTATCCCCTCATAATATCCCTGCAGGTCATTCATAATTTACTTCTTCACATCCTGGGGAAAAATAAAACATAGAAAAGGGGTGAGCTCAAATGCCCAGTAAGGATAACAATATAGCGGAAACTTTCATAAATAAGAATAAACATTTAAGTAAATGTATAACTAAAACAAAAGCCTTTTAAATATGAACTTTCAACATGGTATGGCATAAATAAAATGAAATAATTCCATTTACTTATTCACATGGATATTCTACTAATCGAATAATCACATGCAAAAATCAATAACCACTTTCATAATGTTGGAATGCATAATGCTAAACGTTAATTTCTTTGTCTAGGCCTCATCCCAAGACCTAGGGGTTACTTCTAACCGGAACCCAACCCGGAGTGCCTCTAATAACCGGACACCAACCCGGAGTGCCTCTAATAACCGGACACCAACCCGGAGTGCCTCTAATAACCGGACACCAACCCGGAGGGCATACTTTTACCAGTCCCTAACCTGGAGGGCTTACTTTAACCAGTCCCCAACCTGGAGGGCTTACTTTTACCGGTCCCCAACCCGGAACATACTTGTTTAGCACATTCATCTGAAGAAAAGTTTGAAATATAACATAAACATTCGGATTAAAACTAGCATACGAAATGTCAATAGTTTCACCATAAACTATGAATGGTATAAAATAGCACATCCACAGTCAAACATATCACAAAACCTTCAATACAATATAGAAGTTTTGTATTATAATAAATCAACTTCAAATAAGCGTAAAATCCATTAAAGGATGTTGACATAGATGAAATCAAAACACTTTTTAGAGAAATATCTCTTTCTATTTTTGAAATCATTTAAGAGCCATATAAAATAAAACATTTTCTTGAAAATATTCTTGTAAGCTTGTAAGGAAAGCTTTGACGATTTTATAACGGCGGAAAATAACCGCACCCGCCGTATAAGTAAAAAAAACATTCTTATCTTAATTCTATCGAAAAGGTTAAAAAGGACCTTGTTTTGAAAACGACGGAAAGATTCCTTTATAAACCTCTTACAAAAAGTCAAACAAGGGTATAAATGTATTTAACCCATATTCTTGTAAATAATAAATATGTTTTGAAATACATTTCGAAGATACATGGATGTGGATGATAAAGAAATCGCAGTAGATTATTACGTATAAACAACCTCGGATAATGAAGAGATTGTGAAATAACCCTTACCTTGTACTTTTCCTTGGTTGTGGTAGGTTAACCTCCTGTATAATGGTGAAATAATTGTTATTAAATTATACAAGAATCATATACATTAATATGATATCATATATGATCTTTTAATATTGATTTGATAATAATATCTTAGTATTATCGTTGTTTCGGGTGTTAACTTACTTGTTTTCTTTCATATGTTTTGTTATGTAAGACATGTTTGTAAAGGATAGGTTGTATATTATTCATATCCAGAATGATATCAAGTCCTTAAACATCATTTTTAAATCATAAAATGATAATTACGCTTTAATGGTTACGATGGAGAATGAATCTCATCGCGTTCGTGGAGACGGTAGTCCGTACGTACGCACGAGCGACAATATCATTCTTTTGATATTAAAATAATATATAAATGGATGGTATATCATATATACAGAATCATTAACATGTTATATTTATTATTTACATGAGTTACACATCATTATTATACCCATCCAAATAATATTATATTGAATAACAATTACACCACGACGTGGAGACGGTAAGCCGTACGTACGCACGTATGGTGACATGTTATTCAAAGGGTGGATAGAATACTGAATATGATTGTACCATATTTATAATAACATCACAGTATATGTGAGATACTGGAGTTATTATTTCAGATTGGTAAGAACAAAGGAAGAAGAAGTGGAAGAAGAAATGAACTTAGAAAAGGGTGGTGAGATCATTACCTCTTCTTCGGGTTCTTCCTTTTGATTTGATCAAAAGGGCTCCTTAGGTTGGCTTTCTGATCAAACTAAGGCCTCTAGGTTGTATTGAGGGATGTTGGGAGAGTATTGGGGCAGAGTTTGTCCGAACCAAAAGGCTTTAGAGGTGTGAAGAAATGAGAAGGAGGAGTGCCCTTTTATAAGAGGGGTGAGGGGCACCTTTGGAAAAGCTAGAAATATTAATTTATAATAAATTCATATTCGGTTTCTAAAGGCTCCAAAGTTGACTATTCAAAGTATGAGGTGGGGATAGGTCGAAAACAACTCATCCAATAGAATTTAGACAGGTTTGGGTACTTATATTAACCTTATCTTTAAGTATTAACTCTAAGTTAATTAGTTTCACTTTTACAATGTCTCTTTGTATTTTTATATAATATGGTTAATAAACTTACTATATACATCCAAGCGACCCCCAAGTGGTACATTAATGATGAACCTATCATGATATAAGTCTCTTGGCCGAACCTTAGATTTTTAGGAATTTAATATCAATTAATAATATAATATTTGTTTTAAGAACTCTTTTATGTCAATTTTGACACTATTCAATAGTTGATTTTTTTGAAACTCACAACAGATTGATTACTTCGAAAAAAGTCAATTAAATGAATCCTAATTTATCATATTATCCTAGAAAATTAGTTTAATTCATTAAAAGTTTCATATTATATTTATTTGGGTATTTATAATATCAATTATTTTAATTTTTCACTATTATAGTAATTACTGCATCATCATTGTGTCATATATAAAATAAATTATTTAATGTCTAAAAATTATAAATAAAATATCATTATGTAGGAAATCTTTTTATCTTTCTAATGAATATTTATAATCTAAAATACAACATATATAACCCTATGTAACAATTGTTGTTCTAAAAGATATATGCTTTTGTCATTTTTGTATTCATTTTAACTTAATTAAAATAAAGTGTCATTATCACTTACAAGTGGATCCATGGGGTCCCAAAATTGACACAAAGATTCCCATGGTCGACAATTTATCAACCAATATGGTTAAGACACGTTTTAGGGTAATTTAGTATTATTATAATATTATTTTTTTAACCCTTATTTACCAGATTTACCCTTAACCATGGTAAATAAAATATTTACCGCAGTAATTATTCAAAATGTCTAAAAATAAAAGTTACCTATTTACACAATTTGAACATCCTGATTCCAAATATGGAATCCATTTTCCTAGATTCTAAACGCAGAAGTGGCAGAAATTAATTTAAAATTAATTCCCGCTGTCAAAACAAAAAGCGTGTTTTTAAGAGATAATAACTATCAAAAGATTGACACTTGTTTATGTTCGGTTTAATTGTAAAATTATGTCCAATGACCAACATTATATTAAATAGTAAAAATATATTCTAAATATACTTTAAAACCACTCAAATTCATAATTTATCACTATTAATTATTTTGATTAAAAAAGTTGTTTTTAATTAAAATTTAGTAATTTTCACTATTCATCAAAATATGAAAGTTATCCGAAAAGTACCAAAATTTCACCTTAGGCTAAATTTGATATTCCGAATCCAAAAATGAAGTCCATTTAAAATATAAAATATATATAACTTCAAAAAGTAGGTATTACTATTCATAACAACTAGTTTGATTGGTTACGGTGTGTTAGAACTCGAAGTTGCGTACAACACACGCTACTGTTTTATCCAAAGGAAAGCGTACTGTGGACGCTTGGGATGTCTCATTTTAAAATTTTTGATGTCTCCATTTAGTCAAAAAGTTTAAAATATTGTATTTAAAAAGGTTTCACTATTAGAAGTTGATAAAAGTGAAATACTGAAAATGAATTTGTTCTTGCATTATGACTAAGAAACTCATAATAGGGATTCTAAAATTATAAGGATTATATAAAGTTCAAAATGTAGTTAATACTATTCATGACCTCTTTTAATGGTGTGATTGAACTCGGTGTTGCGTGTAGTGCAAGTTATTGAATTATTTTTAAGAAATAACACACTCTGAAATCCTGGGGTGTTACATTCTCCCCTCCTTCAATAAATTGCGTCCTCGCAATTTGAAATTGTTCTTAGAAGATAAAAGGTTGAAAGTAGAAAATATATTTGTGGGAAAACCCAAATTGGAAATTGGGTTACTAAAATTTAGTCTTAATATTAGGAAAAGAGAAATTAAAGGGTCACCACCAAATTATGATCTCGATTAGGAGAACATTGGCGGCAATTAGAGACATATAATCGGAGGAAAAACGTAAATATTTATAGGTAGTGATTGAGGTCATCAATCACAAACAAGTGTATAATTGAGGTCCTTAAACTCATCAATCTATGATGATTTGAAGTACCATCGGTTCAACAAAATATAGGGTATTGGGATAACACATTTTTGACGTTTCAAAATATCTTAGTTGAAATCCCACATCGAAAAATTAATTAACGAGGCCTCTATTTAAAATAAAGAGTCGAAAGTATGAAGATTACCGAAAATAACACATACTAGGGTTCCATGTAAGAAAATATGGATATGGAAGAAAAATCTAGCCATCAATTATCTGATGGAGAGTGGTAGAGAACATGGCTATGAAAAGGCCAACAATCCCAAAGCCATAAATTTGTGATGATTTAAGGTACCATCTAGGACAACATTTTTGTTCTAAGTTTCTATTATTAATGTTGAGGAATTTATTTATGAGATTGGATAAGATAATAAGGAGATATACTTAGTTTATAATTAGAGTTTTATCCATTAATAAATTTCTACCAAAACTCATCATTCACTCGTAAAAAAAATCTATTTATACTATTCATAGAGGGTTCCAAAATAAACGAATTTATAATTCATCTACCAGATCATTTAAAAAACTACATTATTTAATCCAGGACATCTCGTGGGATAGTGGTAGGTGATACACCCTTGTCTCCCTTTGGTTGCGGGTTCAAGTCTCGCAGCCTTGCCGGACGCGACGGGTTGCCGCCCGACCTCCGGGTTGTCCTTTTATGGCAATCCAAAATAATCCAAACTAGAACTATCCAAAATACTTCTGTCCAAACTCACAGTCCAACATTCATAAGGAAGGTAAACATAATATAGATCCTTTTTACCCCGTAATAGCATATGAATACCTTCATCATGTATTACCATATTCCTTATTGATTACATTCATGCTCCCTTATTCCATATAGAATGCTGGATATACTTCATTAATCCAAAAATGTTTTAAACCCCAACAATGATGGAATATACAAATCATTAATCAGTTCCAAGGTAGTCAAGAATATCCAATATAATTTATCCAAAACAATCACATATTATTCCAAAATCACTACCTCAGTATCAGAACTATATTATGGTTTATCATTCTCTCAACCATATATTTTCCAAAAATCTATCCTGCTAATGAGTCACTTTTCTTTGTTCCACACAATCTCAAGTCCTTAATGAAATAGTACTGCAGTACAATCCTTATATACTCCATAATTATTATAACAAGTACATTGTTGATACAAAGCTCAATTGACATAATCAACATAAGAACTCTAATCATTCCTCTTCATCTGTGGTAGTATCATAACTTGATTATTATCCAATAACATCATTTGCGGCATAGTCTGATGACTGGGACATAGGTTCGCATAGTGTCCAAACTCCTTGCAAATGAAGCATTGTACATTTAAAACCATTTTCTTACCCTTGCAGTCACGTACTTTGTGCCCTTTTCCTCCACACTTATAACAAACTCCCATTCCTTTCAGGCAAGTTCCAGGGTGTTTCTTTCCACAGTTACCACATATGGGAAAATTCTTCTTTTCCCTCTTCCCTTTATCCATCTTTCTCTCTTCCATCCTTTTCTTCTCTTGCTTCCCTTCAAAGCCATAGGACTCAGTAAACTCTTTACATATCTTATCAACACATGATATTATTTCTTCATATGATGATAATACATGGGAGACTATTTCTCTTATCAATTCTAGCTTAAGACCATGAAAGATATGATCCTTCCTTCTCTTTGGATCATGTGCATTTCTGGAGTTCTCATTCCTTCTACTGGGCGCCATTTCTAAACAATGGCATAAACTAGATCAGTTTATGAATCAAAATACATAATCCCATACTTATAAAACACCTAACATAAATTGAACTATTTATGGATATAATCCATAATCATAAGAATGTTTCCTTTGAGGAAGTATATACTCATAATCCCTTCAAAATGATTTGTAAAGAAAATGAGAGTTATCCTAAGCATATCCCCCGGGAGTGTCGTAACCAAGAGTGCAGCAAGGCCCGTTGTCGTGCACCAGTTCCCGTTCGAGTCTAGCTCAAAGTGGTGTTTTCGGGTTTTACCCCTAGGTACATCTGTGCCAGAGCCGCCTCTACCTGCTCGTATCCAGACAGGGATGTATTGCTCGGAAAACTCACAAAATCTCTACAATACCAAAATTCTAGGAAGTTCTTCTATACTAATCCTCAAAGTTCATCTTAGGTCTATGTGCTCTAATCAGAGTTTATCTAAATCTAGCTTCCAAGGTTTGTACTAAACTTCCTCTGATACAAACTGTAACGCCCCGACCCTAGTTGCCTAGAGTCGGTGCATTATTACATAACATTGGCATGATCACAAGAAAGATCAAATCTCGAAAGACCGATTGGTTTAGTAGCCTTGGAAACACTAGATATATTCATAAGTTTTACATTACATCATAAAATGAAAAACTACTACAACAACATAATGTCTCCATAATCCACACTACTATCCCCTCATAATATCCCTGCAGGTCATTCATAATTTACTTCTTCACATCCTGGGGAAAAATAAAACATAGAAAAGGGGTGAGCTCAAATGCCCAGTAAGGATAACAATATAGCGGAAACTTTCATAAATAAGAATAAACATTTAAGGAAATGTATAACTAAAACAAAAGCCTTTTAAATATGAACTTTCAACATGGTATGGCATAAATAAAATGAAATAATTCCATTTACTTATTCACATGGATATTCTACTAATCGAATAATCACATGCAAAAATCAATAACCACTTTCATAATGTTGGAATGCATAATGCTAAACGTTAATTTCTTTGTCTAGGCCTCATCCCAAGACCTAGGGGTTACTTCTAACCGGAACCCAACCCGGAGTGCCTCTAATAACCGGACACCAACCCGGAGTGCCTCTAATAACCGGGCACCAACCCGGAGTGCCTCTAATAACCGGACACCAACCCGGAGGGCATACTTTTACCAGTCCCTAACCTGGAGGGCTTACTTTAACCAGTCCCCAACCTGGAGGGCTTACTTTTACCGGTCCCCAACCCGGAACATACTTGTTTAGCACATTCATCTGAAGAAAAGTTTGAAATATAACATAAACATTCGGATTAAAACTAGCATACGAAATGTCAATAGTTTCACCATAAACTATGAATGGTATAAAATAGCACATCCACAGTCAAACATATCACAAAACCTTCAATACAATATAGAAGTTTTGTATTATAATAAATCAACTTCAAATAAGCGTAAAATCCATTAAAGGATGTTGACATAGATGAAATCAAAACACTTTTTAGAGAAATATCTCTTTCTATTTTTGAAATCATTTAAGAGCCATATAAAATAAAACATTTTCTTGAAAATATTCTTGTAAGCTTGTAAGGAAAGCTTTGACGATTTTATAACGGCGGAAAATAACCGCACCCGCCGTATAAGTAAAAAAAACATTCTTATCTTAATTCTATCGAAAAGGTTAAAAAGGACCTTGTTTTGAAAACGACGGAAAGATTCCTTTATAAACCTCTTACAAAAAGTCAAACAAGGGTATAAATGTATTTAACCCATATTATTGTAAATAATAAATATGTTTTGAAATACATTTCGAAGATACATGGATGTGGATGATAAAGAAATCCCAGTAGATTATTACGTATAAACAACCTCGGATAATGAAGAGATTGTGAAATAACCCTTACCTTGTAATTTTCCTTGGTTGTGGTAGGTTAACCTCCTGTATAATGGTGAAATAATTGTTATTAAATTATACAAGAATCATATACATTAATATGATATCATATATGATCTTTTAATATTGATTTGATAATAATATCTTAGTTTTATCGTTGTTTCGGGTGTTAACTTACTTGTTTTCTTTCATATGTTTTGTTACGTAAGACATGTTTGTAAAGGATAGGTTGTATATTATTCATATCCAGAATGATATCAAGTCCTTAAACATCATTTTTAAATCATAAAATGATAATTACGCTTTAATGGTTACGATGGAGAATGAATCTCATCGCGTTCGTGGAGACGGTAGTCCGTACGTACGCACGAGCGACAATATCATTCTTTTGATATTAAAATAATATATAAATGGATGGTATATCATATATACAGAATCATTAACATGTTATATTTATTATTTACATGAGTTACACATCATTATTATACCCATCCAAATAATATTATATTGAATAACAATTACACCACGACGTGGAGACGGTAAGCCGTACGTACGCACATATGGTGACATGTTATTCAAAGGGTGGATAGAATACTGAATATGATTGTACCATATTTATAATAACATCACAGTATATGTGAGATACTGGAGTTATTATTTCAGAATGGTAAGAACAAAGGAAGAAGAAGTGGAAGAAGAAATGAACTTAGAAAAGGGTGGTGAGATCATTACCTCTTCTTCGGGTTCTTCCTTTTGATTTGATCAAAAGGGCTCCTTAGGTTGGCTTTCTGATCAAACTAAGGCCTCTAGGTTGTATTGAGGGATGTTGGGAGAGTATTTGGGCAGAGTTTGGCCGAACCAAAAGGCTTTAGAGGTGTGAAGAAATGAGAAGGAGGAGTGCCCTTTTATAAGAGAGGTGAGGGGCACCTTTGGAAAAGCTAGAAATATTAATTTATAATAAATTCATATTCGGTTTCTAAAGGCTCCAAAGTTGACTATTCAAAGTATGAGGTGGGGATAGGTCGAAAACAACTCATCCAATAGAATTTAGACAGGTTTGGGTACTTATATTAACCTTATCTTTAAGTATTAACTCTAAGTTAATTAGTTTCACTTTTACAATGTCTCTTTGTATTTTTATATAATATGGTTAATAAACTTACTATATACATCCAAGCGACCCCCAAGTGGTACATTAATGATGAACCTATCATGATATAAGTCTCTTGGCCGAACCTTAGATTTTTAGGAATTTAATATCAATTAATAATATAATATTTGTTTTAAGAACTCTTTTATGTCAATTTTGACACTATTCAATAGTTGATTTTTTTGAAACTCACAACAGATTGATTACTTCGAAAAAAGTCAATTAAATGAATCCTAATTTATCATATTATCCTATAAAATTAGTTTAATTCATTAAAAGTTTCATATTATATTTATTTGGGTATTTATAATATCAATTATTTTAATTTTTCACTATTATAGTAATTACTGCATCATCATTGTGTCATATATAAAATAAATTATTTAATGTATAAAAATTATAAATAAAATATCATTATGTAGGAAATCTTTTTATCTTTCTAATGAATATTTATAATCTAAAATCCAACATATATAACCCTATGTAACAATTGTTGTTCTAAAAGATATATGCTTTTGTCATTTTTGTATTCATTTTAACTTAATTAAAATAAAGTGTCATTATCACTTACAAGTGGATCCATGGGGTCCCAAAATTGACACAAAGATTCCCATGGTCGACAATTTATCAACCAATAGGGTTAAGACACGTTTTAGGGTAATTTAGTATTATTATAATATTATTTTTTTAACCCTTATTTACCAGATTTACCCTTAACCATGGTAAATAAAATATTTACCGCAGTAATTATTCAAAATGTCTAAAAATAAAAGTTACCTATTTACACAATTTGAACATCCTGATTCCAAATATGGAATCCATTTTCCTAAATTCTAAATGCAGAAGTGGCAGAAATTAATTTAAAATTAATTCCCGCTGTCAAAACAAAAAGCGTGTTTTTAAGAGATAATAACTATCAAAAGATTGACACTTGTTTATGTTCAGTTTAATTGTAAAATTATGTCCAATGACCAACATTATATTAAATAGTAAAAATATATTATAAATATACTTTAAAACCACTCAAATTCATAATTTATCACTATTAATTATTTTGATTAAAAAAGTTGTTTTTAATTAAAATTTAGTAATTTTCACTATTCATCAAAATATGAAAGTTATCCGAAAAGTACCAAAATTTCACCTTAGGCTAAATTTGATATTCCGAATCCAAAAATGAAGTCCATTTAAAATATAAAATATATATAACTTCAAATAGTAGGTATTACTATTCATAACAACTAGTTTGATTGGTTACGGTGTGTTAGAACTCGAAGTTGCGTACAACACACGCTACTGTTTTATCCAAAGGAAAGCGTACCGTGGACGCTTGGGATGTTTCATTTTAAATTTTTTGATGTCTCCATTTAGTCAAAAAGTTTAAAATATTGTATTTAAAAAGGTTTCACTATTAGAAGTTGATAAAAGTGAAATACTGAAAATGAATTTGTTCTTGCATTATGACTAAGAAACTCATAATAGGGATTCTAAAATTATAAGGATTATATAAAGTTCAAAATGTAGTTAATACTATTCATGACCTCTTTTAATGGTGTGATTGAACTCGGTGTTGCGTGTAGTGCAAGTTATTGAATTATTTTTAAGAAATAACACACTCTGAAATCCTGGGGTGTTACAGGTTTTGAAAAAAAATGGCTTTGAATCCTTAATACAAATCACACTAGAATTAATACAATTATACGATCATTTATATTTAACAAAAATTAATTTAATAATAATAATTATAATATTCTATTAAAATATTATTTATTTCATCAAAATAGATTTATTTGATGAACATTGAGTAAAAATATTATTTGTGCTTTAAAAACTATTTACAAGGTCACAATAATAAATGAAAGTATATTCATTATTATATAAAAAAATAATGCACATAACCATAGAGCTAGGGTCTTGTTAAATAACCCCTTAAAACACTCGCATTAGACCAAAGGGTGAGGTGTGTGATGGTGACAGACTCTTGGGGTGGCTCAGATAACATCGCTTGGGTGGTAATCTCTGTCAACATCCACTTCCCCTGTAGGTGGTTCAGCTCAAGCTTAACATGTTCAAAGTTGGCTTTATCTTGGTCAAGAGTGAAGCCCAATGATGCCACCTCATTTTCGAGATCCAACAAATGGTCTTCGTACATGCCTAGTCTACTGTATCGGGCCATCAATACCTTGGCTTGAGTAAATTGGATTTGTTAATGCCCTATATTTATACTATTCATGTGATCATTGTTCAACAACTATATTAGAAACAATCACAATTCTTAACATTATTTTAAAATCCAAATACATAAAACCAAAGATGTTGAAATTTTATATAAACTTTTTCCATAAAGAGACATTTAATTATATCAATAGGGATTTCCATTAATGAAAGTTTGGGTTGTTACAATCTACTCAATCTATGACATGTTAGATTTAAACTAGGTTATGCATAGTCATTACCTATTGAAATCATTCATAATGGATTATAAAGAAAACATAAATTAATCCAAGAATATCACCTGTGAGTTTCTATCCAAGTGCGTTTCCATAAAACCACTCATTGTGCACTGCTGTCAATAAATTTAATACAAAATATTCCCCATTATATGTTTTTAACCATAATTTCTTATGTTCCTGATCCATATCCACTTTACAGTATCTTATAATGGATATATTTTATTGGAAAATAAAAATCCATAACTTATTATAAATTAGGATGTTCTCATATACTTATTATTATCATATGATTTATCACTATTTTTTTCTCATCATAGTTTCCAAAAAAATACCAAAACATTTCTCAAATACCAACTGAGGTGATGCAAACATTACAGACATAAATATCACATCTTTTTGGAAGATGATTCATTACATAGTAGTATGTTTCATGATAAAACCATTAAAGGTACACTATTTTTTAAAACAAGTATACAAAAAATTGGTATATCAAATATCTATATAACATCCCACAAAGTTATTCACAATAATCACCTTTATTAGGAATATCATAATTTATACCACTATATATGTCATTTAAAAATGGATGAAAATTAATGTGTGAACTGAGATAACCTATATGGGTAATCATTAGAGATATCAATAAATACTCATGTGTGAATATATTATGAGTGTGATGGTTTGAGAACAATATTTTAATGCATGAAAAAGAAAACCCAAAAATTCATAAATAATAATCAGGAGATAAGTATTTATCAGATCAAAAACATGAATCATATAAGAATCATATTTTATGATTTATGACATAATATCATAAGAAAATGAACGTCTCAATAATAGTGGAATAAAATTTGTGAAACAATCAAAATTATATAAATATTATTTAATTGAATCCCGCCAATACATTCATGACATGTTACTCTTAGTCTAACCACACATGTACCTACATATGTCATGGAATAACCTCTCATGTACCTAGTTTCTTTCTTGGTAAAACCACTTATTTAACCCCTTCTTTTCTTTGATAAAACGCTAAGGTACTTTATTTTTTGGATTAGAATAACCTCTATTTTACCCTTTTAGATTATAAGGAATTAATAATTTCCCAATTCAGTAGAGGGATGTAATAGTACTGTGTGTAAATTAATAATATCTATTTATATGTATTTCATAAGTTTATAAAAACACATTTCTCATTCTATCATATCATAGCTCATGGAAAAGAAAATATGATTCAACAATATTTAATCACCATAATTATAAACCATCCATTAAAATAATAAGGATTATTTCATAGGATTATATTTCCATTGAAGTGCATGTAACATAAAATGATATTACCATTGAAGGTAAATTTCATTAAAATATCAGATGATTGTTTCATGTGGAAAATACACTTTTCATTTTGAACAAAATTATTTAAAATATAAAAGTTTCCAGAATATTAAAAATCATTCATTTAAAATTACTAGGTAAAATATAATCTATTATTTAATTTAAAGTGCAGTCTATAAAGTAGGAAGATTTTTCATGTCGTGTATCTTAAAATAAAGATTCAGTTCACACATTTGGTAAAAAGTACTTATTTTTTAAAATGACTTGAAAAATAATTTTATCCTATTTTATTTAAATTATAACACATGTTAAAATTTCATTAATAAATAATTGTAGAATATTTAAATCCTTAAGAAAACATTTTAAATAAATTATGGGCAGGATAGAAGAAAATTCATAACTAAAGAGAAAGACAAAGTCAGATTTTCTTTTTAAGTATTCTTACATCCAATTGAGATCATAGAGAGAGTAAAATTAATTGAAAATTTTAATTTAATTAAATAAAAAATGGATAATTTAATAAATAATATTTATTAATGATATTTTATATAATTTCATAATCATAAATTTAATCATAAACAAAATAGATAAAATGTGAGAATATAACATAAAACCCATACAATATTGGTAACCAGTGAGTTAAAATTCCAATGAAAGGAATAAAATCAAATGAAAATTTAAATAATATTTAAATATTTGTATTCGTGATAAAACTTATCAATGTTTTGGTAGATATAACTTATATAATAATATAGTTGTATAACATAGCATACATATTAAAGGAGACAATTTGAGACAGTAATCACATACCACATTGTTATCATTCTAATAAATTCACCTGAGAGGAAATAATTTTAATTTTTTCATTAAATAACATTAATTATTATGGATCAATTATTTGAAATGTAAAAGGATATTTATGATTACCTCATATAGATAAATAGTTTCATAACATCAAACATCTCATAATAAAAAAAATTGAGAATAAGAGCATATACCTTATCTAAGAAATGACTCATAAGAGTTATGAATTCAGATATATTAAATATATATATATATATATATTTTATAGTTATATAATAAAACCATTTACACATTTATAATGTTATATATTATCAACTTATAACATCTAAAAAATAGTTATTAATGATTATTTATTAAAATTCATATATTTAGGGTGGTCACTGCTTCATTTTTCCTGTGTGTTTCAATTTGAAAGGTATGGTACTTGGATATTGTTACTTATTACAAATTATAAAAATCCCAATATTTTAATAAACATCATATATAATCACTATAATTTTTTAAACAATATATATAAAATGGTGAGGAAAAATTATTCATATCCCTTATTTGAGATAGTAATATGTATATATGCATCAATGGTATTTCCAAATTATGATGGATGAAATTAGGTTAGGGAAAATTATAATTTATATTTATATAATATTTAATATATCATAAATATCATATATATTCATTAAATATACATCTATCAACATCTATGCAAAGTAGAAATGAAAAATTAATAATATCAGTTAATGGAGGTGGTAGGCCAAACATACAAATAAACAATGTTATATTTTTCTAAAGGATCGGAAGGTAAGATGATATATAATATTTAATAATTAATTAGTAATAAGTATTTCATTTTTATAAAATACTAACATTAATTCTACCATAATAATCAACCATTAAGGATAGTTATAAGAAATTAATCATCTTGCTGATTGGATGCAATAGTCCACACATATGCATGAGTGATACATTCAGTTAACATATAAAGGGGAAGAGGTGATAGAGGTTATTCCATGTTCATAATAAAAAACCAGTCTATTTATGATACTATATTCATGATATTATGAAGATTAATATAGGATTATAAGATGGGGAAATGGTTCGAAAATTTAAATACTTCAGTTAAAATTAACACATCATCTTCAAGATATCTAATTTGGAATACATCTTATTGCCTAAAATACTAATCATAGATGGTGAAAAATATATATATTATTATTTGGGGGAATAAAGTCAGTGTCTTACTCCTCATGTGTTAATCATGTTTTAATGATCACAAATCCTACACATTCTGTAAAACTTTTTAATCATGTGTAATCTATATTAAATTATGTGTACAGATGATTGGTTTATTTTATGACTCAATTTAACCTATCCAAGATCTTTTGTTCTATGTTAAATTATTGGAAACTATTATTTAATTTTTGTTTTAATGAATTTACATGATAAATTATTATGTCCAATCAATTATATGAATATCACTATTTATGTTTGTATACAAATATTTGGACAAGTCTGAGAAATCATGAGTCTTCCACCTGTTTTTTCTAGAAAAGGACCCAGACACCATGACCCAAACACCGTGACCAGACACTGTGATCATACACCCTGACCAGGCAATGTGACCAAGCACCATGCCCCAGACATCGTGACCTAGACACTGTGACCCAGACACTATGACTCAGACACGGTGATCTAGACACTGTGACCCAGACAATTTGACCAAGCACTGTGACCATCTAGACATCATGACGAGACACTATGATCGAACACTGTATCTGTGAAACTAGTACCTAATCTATATACAACTGTACCATCATAGCTATCTCACTGCTCAAAGAAAAACAAGGAGAAACTATCTCAAGGAGACCCCATTTCAATAAGACATTGTTTCCTGATAGATTAGGACACCATTTCTTAATCTATTTTTCCTTTTTCAATTTAATCTCTAAGGATCATATTTGAAGATTTTAAATGCACATAAATAATTAATGTTTCTCTGTAGAAATTTCACCTGATAGTATAAGGTAGGAGGTACAAAATAATTTCATCATATCAGCTCCAACACATGCATGCCATGAATAAAAAGAACTGTGTGGCCATAAGAAAAAAAGAATATAGAGAATCAAGTGCATGTATGATAAAAAATAAGTACGAGCATTCTCGAAATAACTGATAAATGAAACCCAACACTTTTTAAGAACGCACTAAGAATACTTGAATCCCAGATTCGGGAACATTTTCTCACTATCAACTCCATGAAGAGCACGAGCCAAATGTAGCAGACTTGTGATACTTTATTTTCTGTAAGAAGACTCAATTTCTACATTTTCTTTATCCTAGAAGTCCAAATCTACAAAGACTAACACTCATATCACTATTAACCATATCTCAACATTATTTCCTTATTGTGTATTATTTTTATATTTTGAGTAGTGTGTGTGCATCTGTATAAATAAATGAATAGTCTCTTACATTAAACTGAAGGATACAAGATATCCTTTCTTATACATATTTTTACAATTGTGTATTCCCACAATTAACTATGGAAGAGTTTCCTGTGTGACATGGTATTTCATACCCACTAGTAAATATAGAAGAGTTCATGTGACATGGATAGTCCTATGTACTGTTGTTAACCCTGATTCGATGTGTGGATCATGTTTATTTATATAAACAGCTTCGTGGAATATGATCACCAAGTGGAGTGGAATAGGTCTCGTCTTGAGACTAAAAGACTTGTTTTATATCCATTTGGTTGATTAATTTAGTTTTCATTGTTATACTGTATAATTCAGAAATCAAAAATATTTAAGTTGACAGTTAGTCTTGGAAAGGAGTTATAAAATTTTTTCCGTATTATAATAGCTTCAAATGTATTGATAATAACTGATATTAAGATTACTGGGAATTAATCAATCTTATGAGAAGTTATTTAAATATTTATTCATTATTTACCATATTACATTGATTAACTGGATATATTTAAATTTATTTGGGAACCCTTCTAGGAATACTTTTTTAAATAGAAATTTTTATATATACTCAATTCACTCTCCTCCCCCTCTTGAATGCTTTACTTCGATCAACATTTGGTATCAGAGTATTGTTTGGTATTCCTATTAAGACTCTGTTTTTGAAACAATTCAACAGTGATTTGACTATTAATATAATGATCTATAAATTTATATTAATTATAAATTTATAGCTCTTTAAAATTATTTCATTGTTATAGAATCTAGGCTGGAAGGTGTTGCGACAAATAGAGAACAATGTTTTATGGGAACCAATTATTCCGAATGGAAAATTAAAATTTAAATTCATTTAGAAAGTATAAGATTTGAAATATAGTATTCAATTATACAGGAATATAATATTATTACTACTAATAGAATAACATGGGATGAACCAACCAAGACTGGATATAATAACAATTGTAAAGCCCTGAATGATTTATATTTCTCCTTATGAGATGAGGAATTTAATTGAATTTCTGCATGTAAAACTGCCCATGATATTTGGGATACCCTGTCTGTTTGACATGAAGGAACTTCTACTGTGAAAGAAATAAGAATTAATACATATAATATTAAATATGATAAATTTAAAATGATACCTTATGAGCCTATTTCATACATGAATATTAGGTTCAATGAAGTTCTCAACACAATTATACCTCTTGGAAGAGAAGACACTGCTAAAGAACAAATCATTAGTTTTTTCAGATTCCTACATGACAGTTGGAGAGGAACTACTATCTCTCATAGAGAATCTCGCGACATAAAAAAGTTTCCTATAATGAAAATAAAATGAAAACTTATTATGTATGAATGGGAGCAGAAAGTAAACAAGGAAGAGGGGGATGAACCCAAAAGAAAATCAGTTGCGTTCAAAACCACCACCTCTAAACACAAAGAGAAAAGAAAATTTGAAGCCTTTGTAGATAGTTCCCCCAGTGAACAATCATCACCTGATTCTGATGGGGAAATGGATTAGTTAGCCAGAAAGTTTAAGAGATTTGACAAGAAGAAGAAATGTTTTAGAAATATTACTACAAGGGAAGATACGATCAAAAATAAATATAGAAGAAATATTGGAAATGAAGTGGAAAGTCTGATGAGATAGTCTGCTATAAATGTAAATGAAAGGGACATATAAAGGATGATTATACTAGGCTCAAGTATAAAAAGAAATATGAGGACAAATATAGAATGTTTTGAAATGAAATGAAAGCAACACGGAGTGCTTCTAAGGATATTTCATGTAACTCAAGATCATCACACGATGAATAGGCTAACAAATCCAATATGTGTTTTATGATAAACACACCATAGGTAACACTAGAATATCCTGTACACAATTCAAATTATTATGGAGATGAGAGTGATGATGAAAATATTTCTAATGATGAATTGTTTTAATACAATAATATCATTCAAGATACCTGCAATAAACTAAATAATAAATTAAAATCTTTAAAGATACAACCTGCTCTTACCGAAACTGTTAAAACTGAACATAGTGTAGAAAGGGAAAAAACACATAGTTAATCAAAGAAAACAATGAGATAAATCAATCTAATGATAAATAGAAAAAGGATCTATAATGTTTTACTAATGGTAATGATTCCTTAGTATAAATTCTATATAAACAGATTGACCCTAAATATACCACTAGAATTTCCTACCAACTTTGTTAATGAAATTTGGGAAGTACTAATTTTGTTTATATATCTAGGACACACAACTTTACTCCTAGATATGGAAGACATTTAGCTAGTTCAATTTATGATACACACTGTATTTTTTGATGATTTTTAGGATCAAATAGAGTTAAATTTTCAAGTACTTTACATAATTCTTATTGGAATTTTATGAGGCAGATATGGGTTCCTAAAGAACGAGTCACTAATATTACTAGACCCAAATAGGTATGGGTAACCAAATCTATTTTTATCTAACAATTTTGTAGGAAAGCTGCATAAAGGGTTCCCTTAAAAGATTATGGTACTTAGACAGTGGGTGTTCAAGACACATGACATGAGACTATTCATGCTTCATGATTTTTAAAAAATTGATAGTGTACATGTCACCTTTGGTGACAACGACCAATGAATGATTATAGGCCATGTCTAAATTGGTAACTCTACCTCAGTTTTAATTTCCAAAGTAGTTTTTGTTAATGTATTGAAATATAATCATTTTAGTAATTTATAACTTTTTTATGATGGATTTCATGTTTTATTTGAAGATGATTCTTGAAATGTTTTTAATTTTAAAAATGAATTAGTGTTTTATGCATTATCAATTGAAAATGTTTACTCTATTAACGTAGATTATTTGGTCTCTCAAAATGCTTCATGTTATTGTGTATTTCACAAAGAGTCATGGCTTGGGAATAAGAGAACAGGACACTGTAATAAACACTTTCTAAGAAAGTTAACCAGAAAAAGGTTAGTCAAAGTCCTATGAAAACTTCAGTTTCCAAATGATAATGTGGGAAATCCTTATCAAAAGGGAATGAAACACAAAATTTCCTTCAAACAAAAGAAAAATGTGTCAACTTCTCAACCTCTTGAATTGGTTCACATGGATTTTTTTGGAACATCTATATTTTCTAGATTAAATCAGAAGAACAATGATTATGTTCTTATAGAAGATTTTTCTAGATATACTCGGTCTTTTTTTGGATAACAAAAGTGAATCCTTCTCTCATTCCACCAAATATACCAAAAGTGTAGAAAATCATAGTGGAATTAGAATTAAATCATTAAGTATTTAACATGTTCATGAGTTTTAAAATCAAGAGTTTGAATCATTTGGCTCAAAAATGGATATAGTCATAATTTCTCTGCCCCTAGAACACCTCAACAGAATGGAGTTTTAGAAAGAAGAAATGTTACCTTGCAAGATATTGCAGGAACTATTCCCAGTGATTGTGACTTACCTATTTATTTTTGGGTTGAAGCAATAAATATAACATGCAATATTATCAATATATTGTTGATTAAAAATATTCTTAAAAGAACTCCATATGAGTTTTGGAACAACAGAAAACTCAATGTAAGCTACTTCAATGTTTTTGGTTGCAATGTCTATATCCTTAATAATAAGGACAATTTTGACAAATTTACATCCAAGAGTTATGAAAAAATATTTTTACGATATTCATTCTCTAGTAAATCCTATAGAGTTTCTAATAAAAGAAAAAATATGTGGAAGAATCGGTCCATGTCAAATTTTATGTAGCCGATGCACATGAGCATAAGACCACTCTAGAGAACCTGTAAGATGATGTATCAAATCTGGACATTAATTCAAAATCATATCACCATCCTGTGACGGAATCAAGGAAAAATTATTTTTGTAGAAAATCTTCAGATTCATGTGACAATGAACCTGAACCTGTTGATGAACTAGAAATCACTAGTCATTCTTTTTCTAGATCTGTTAGAACTCTTATGAACCATCCTTTAGATGCAGTTGTTGGAGACATAAA
The DNA here is from genome assembly GCA_963277665.1 of Viscum album. Lineage (NCBI taxonomy): Eukaryota > Viridiplantae > Streptophyta > Magnoliopsida > Santalales > Viscaceae > Viscum > Viscum album. The sequence goes on along the minus strand of OY728139.1, from coordinate 522,035,829 downwards.
TAAGGATCTAAAAATAGATCTTTTCTTAGAAATATGGTTGAACATCAAGTCTTCTTGTCACAACATGAACATAAAAACATTAATGTTTCTATCAATGATGAATTTTGGGTGATGGATTTTCAAGAAGAACTTAATCATTTTTAAAGGAATAATGCTTGGAAACTTTTTGATAGACCCAGATACAAATTCACCACAGGTACTAAGTGGTTGTTTAAGAATAAGTTATATGAAGATGGTATATAGTTAGAAACAAGTATACATTTTTTGCATAAGGCTATAGTCAAAAATAATGAATTGACTATAAAGAGACCTTTGCACCAGTAGCTAGAATTGAATCCATCATAATTCATCTTTCTTATGATGCACGTCTGAATTTCAAACTATATCTAATGGATGTTAACAGTGCATTAGTAAATGACTATATAGTTGGGGATATCTTTGTTGAGAAACCCATTAGATTAACAAATCCACATTTTCCTAATCATATTTTTAAATTATCAAAAGCTTTTTATGGTTTAAAACAAGCTCTAAGGGCCTGATATGATAGACTGAGTACTTTTCATATTTCCAAAGATTTCACAAATGTAATAGTTGATCATATGCTCTTTATAACACAAATTTCCCATGATGTTATAGTAGTTCAAATTTTTGTAGATTTCATTAGCTTTGGATCTTCAAAAAATCGTTATATATATATAATTTTTTAAAATGATGAAAACTGAAATTGAAATGAACTTAATGGGTAAACCAAAATTCCTTCTTGGATTTCAAATATTTTAAAATATTGATGGTATTATTTTAAATAAAAGAAAATATACAAAATATATTGTAAAATTTATTTGGTTAGGATAGAACTAAAATTAGTGACACTCTAATGAGTATTACTTGTATGATGGATTTTGATTAAGATGGAAAATATATTGATCAAACCACTTATAGTGGAATGATTGGAAGTCTACATTACCTACTACTATCTGAACTGAAATTATGTTTAGTATATGTATGTGTGCTCATTTCCAAGCTAACCCTAAGGAATACCATTTAAATTTTGGTAAAAGAATCTTCAAATACATCAAGAATACACCCAATCTAATATTGTTCAATCCTAGAGGACAATCATTTGAGTTAGTGAGATATTCAGATGTTGACTTTGGTGGTTGCAAGTTATAAAAGAAAAACACCTCTGGAACATGTCACATTTTAGGCAAGTCACTAGAATCATGGTGTAGTATGATATAAAATTATATTGAATTATCTACTACATAAGCTAAACACATAGCTACTAGTAGTTGTTGTGCCCAAATTTTGTGGATGAAACACACATTACTCGATTAGGGATATCAATTCAGGAATGTACTTATAAATTGTGATAATACAAGTGCTTTTAATATATCAAAAAATCATGTTTCACAAACTAGGAATAAACATATTGATGTAATACATCAATTTTTTATAGATCATTATCAAAAATGTGAAATCACATTGGAATCCATTGGAACTTAACATCATCTCGTTGATATATTCACCAAACAATTGTATTATAAATGAATAGATTACGTCATACCTGAATTGGGAATGAAAAATATTAAGTAGTTAGTATACTATTTAATGTTTAGAGTCTCACAGTTACTCTCTCTATCTATCCCTCTATAGCTATCTTGCACATACAGTCTCTAACAATATAGTGGAATAAAATAGAAATCACACTGTTACGGTCTAACCGGGAATGCGAGTTTCGGACTCAACATGAAAGCCAGTTATGGTCTCACCGTGAAAGTTTGTTACAGTCTCACATAGAAAGTTGATTACTGTCTCACCATAAATACACTTTATTTTTTATTTATATATTATAACTTGTATCACCGTAATTAGTTATTTTACCCATTGTCTTTATCACATTTTTGATCCTGCGATTCTTGATATCCCTAAATGATAAAAAAATATGTTTTACTCTTTATTCACCTAAGATCTCCTCTGCCAAACTGTAAGCCCCCTCTCAACACTTCTGTTTTCTCTTTCCCTCTCTCTCATACCATCGTTGAATGCCTATAATTAAACCCAATTCATCATCAACTCTTGAGAAGCATAGTTAAATGAAGATATTGAAAATAGAATCAAAGTTATCCACTGAATATCCTCTGAATCCGAATTTGGTAGATAGAATAGTGGTACCCAAAGAGGAAATATTCCCTTAGTGGGTTCTGTCAAGTAAGTATCTAGTATTGAAAGTGCTAAAAGAGAAATTATGGATGGATTGTTTTATAAAATAGGATAGACTGATTTACCCAGATCTAGTTGCACAGTTTTACAAGTATGATCAATTATATTTTGATACAGAAGATGGATATATTGTGATAAGAAGGACAAATGGCCAGATGTGGATGTTTTCTTCGAGGTTATGGGCTACATGCCTTAGGATACCTGATGAGGGTATTTGTGAGAACTACCAGATAGGTCCTCCACCTCCAAGAGAGATCATTGTTTTGGAATCTTCTTTGGAAAGATTAATTGGAAATGTAAAAAAGTGAAGATCCATAGATGCTGAGTCAGATGGTGAAACCAGACTTTTGTATAAATTTGTTCAGAATCAAATTTTCCCTAGAAAATATGATTTTGACACACTCAAGTACCATGATGTATTTTTGATACATCTCTTTAAAAATGTACATAATATCAACCAATGAAAATATGTTATACTCCATATGTGTGAGTTGATCAAAAAAACCTCCAAGTTCTAATCAAGGTTTATCTCAATTATGATTCAAGAAAAAGAGATGGTTAGACTAGATGAAGAATCTATTAATGATTATGAGTTATATCCTTCAAAATTCATAGTAAATAGAATGAAAATCAGATGGAATCCATGGAGAAAAGTAGGGATAGAAAATAATGACAGGTTTTATGAAAAATACAATCTGGTGGAACACTCTTTAAGACCAAATGATAATTCTGATCTAGTTTGGAAACCATATGAAATTTTTTTAGTATTCTACCGAGGAAGAAGATGAGGTGGTTGTTATACCTATAGGTAAAACAGTTCATGATGAGAAAGACATTGAACCTGTTCTTTAAGACTTACCTAAGACAGAGATGCTTGTTCCTAAAGACTATGGTGATCTATAAGAACAACCTACTTATAAAGAAGAATATATTTCTAAGTTAAATGAAAAGGATATTGTGGAATATCATAAAGAATAATATAATTCTCTTATGCAAGTATCTATTTATGAAGATCATGTGGAGGAACAATCTGTTCCTGAAATTATTTCATCTGCTGAAGAGAGAATGGAGAAAGCCGATTAGTTGGATAGAAATGAAATAAGAGTGGATATTAGGGGTGAAATCATGGAAATAGATCAAGTATCTAACCCTCTCAGTCCTAAGAAATATTCACTTGTTGAGGGGGAGTTTCCCACTTATCAGGAATATTATGAGGTTCTCAATCCAACTGATTCAAGCTCAGTAGATACGTTGTATAAATTACTTTGGTTATTTTGAAGTAAATGAATCCCAGGAAGCCTCAGTAAATGAAATATACCTATATACTATTTTGGAATTGAAACCTATATCTGCTGTGGATGTTATAGTGGAAAAGAAACCTGATCCTGTCTCAGATCCTATTTCTGATCCTTAAAAAGAACATTCAAAATTGGTGAGTAATGTTGATTTGAAATCATTTGAACGTAACCTATTGGATAGAGTTGATAAGCTCATGAATACAAAACCAGACCGTGTAAAAAATTTATGTGAAAGGAATGATTCCCTATTGTTGTAAAATATCATAAGGTAGATTCAACCCAAGATGAATCATGAGAATCAAGAAGTCACTGTTGAGAAACAAAAACCCACTGATGAAGTAAAGTCTCTCAGTGGTATGGTTGAAGAAATGCAGAGATTGATGAAATCAAGACTAGAACCTATTTCTCCACTTATTGAGGATATTGATAGTTTAATTATATAGGAATTATCCTCCCTAATATAACCTAATCTATCCTCATTGGATGAAAAGTCATATGAAAGAAACAAGAAAATTGTTCAAGAGATGTGTGAGCTTGTTATTTGTCATAACATGTTGGATGAGGAGTATGAGGTCTGAATCTAGAATGTTCTAAATAAACTGAATTCCCTTACATCATATGTTACTAATTCTTTTATTTCTGGACAATCATCTCAATACTCTTTGGACATTGATCTACTTAGAACAGTTGTCAAAGAAAAACTATAGGTTGTGCTCAATTGTTTTGACAAAGAACCTCTATCAGAAGTTGTTCTGAATAGTGAATGTGTTCTTTATTTGGTGATTATTCTTTCCCAAATAGAAAATTATTCTCAAGAAAATTTTACTATGAAGGCATACTTTTACATCAATAGGATCTTCACATAGCAGGACATGACCAACCACTTCAAGTTCCTTGTAGTGAATTTGAGAATCCCTTCTGTCACTTAAGCTTTTAAAACACAAGTCCAAAAGCTCAAAGATTTCACTCCTTTGTTGGAAAAGTTTATGGAGAAAAATGATGAATTTGAGAAATCCGTGCAGTATGGTGTTGAGATCATTTTTGACTTCATCAAGATTTTGAGGCATTATCTTCATGTCCAGACTACTCCCATTGTGGCTCTTGCAGCTGCACCCCTTAAATCTGGATTTCCTACCTTCTCATCCTCTTCCATTTCCTCTACATCTACATCTATCTCTCATAATTTGAGTCAGATTAGGCCTATTATCCTTGATTAGAAGTTGACTCGGTCTTCCACTACACCTACGATGGACCCCTCTATTTTTAACGTACTTCGTTTACCTTCTCTGTCAACTAGTTCACTTCCCTCTTCCAATTCTACCTCTACTCCAATGACTTCCTCTTCTGCTTCAGCTACCAAGGGAAAAGAGAAGACACAACACTGCTAAAGAAAAGTGACTACTCTCTCTTGATAGGGATAATTTCTGTAAATTTTTCTCACTGTTTGTAATGTAACTTTTTATCCATCTAATGCATTGTCCAATTTTCTTATTTATGCTTTTATTTTCTTTTGTACAATTTTTGATAATCATGAATGGGGGATAAATATAAACTATAAATGCTCATTTGGGATGAGACACATTACCTAAGAATAAATCTCTCACTCGCATCATTTGGGATCATAAAAAAGGGGAATATTTTTGGAATCCTCACGTGTTAATCATGATTTAATGATCACAAATCCTATACATTCTATAACACTTATTAATCATATAAAATATATCTCATATCATGTGTACAAATGATTAGTTTTTTTATGCCTTAAATAATCCTATCCAATATATTGAGTGATATGTTTAATTATTCTCTACTATTTTTTAATTTGCGTTATAATGAATTTCCCTGATAAATGATTAAGTCTATTCAATTCTATAAACATCACTATTTAATTCTATATACATATGTTTCGCTATGTATGAGATATCCTGAATCTACAACCTGTTAGGTTTTTCAGTTAAAGAACCAAAACACTATGACCAGACACCATGATTAGAAACCATAACCAGACACCGTGACATGGTATCATGACCCAGACACCGTGACCCAGACACCATGACCCAGACACCATGACCCAGACACTGTGACCCAGACACTGTTACCCAGACACTTTTACCCAGACACGGTGACAAAACACCATGACTAACCAGACACTGAGACTAGACATTGTGATCAAACACCGCATCTTTTATACCATTTTCTAATATCTATAAAATTAGGCCATCATAGTTGTCTCACCGCTAAATGAAAAAAAAAGTATACAACATTTCAAGGAGAAACAATTTCAAGGAGACACCGTTTCAACAACACACTGTTTCCGGAAGGACAGTGACACCATTTTTTAATCTGTCCTGTCCTTTTATCAATTTAATATCTAATAGTCATATTTGAAGATTTTAAATGCACTGGCATAATTAATGATTATTTTTAGACATGTCACCTAACAGTACGATGTACTTAATAAATGCATCATGTCAGCTCCAACACATGCATTACATGAATAAAAAGAATGGCTTGTCGAAAACAAAAAGGAGAATACATTGAATCTATTGTGTGTGCAATAATAAAGACAATGACCATTATTAAAAGAAGAAATGAAACATGAAACATGACACTTTTGAAGAACCCAAAAACCATACTCTAATATTATAGTCGAGAAAAGTTTTGCACTATCTACTCCACAACGAAAAAGATACAGATCTAGGTGACATGCGATACTATGTTTTCCACAAGAGGACTCGATTTCTACAACTTCTCCATTATAGAAGTCCAGAGCTGCTTAGACTAACACTCTGAGCAATTCTAAAATTATATCATTATTTTTGAACTGTTTTGTATTATTTTTATTTTTCGAGTAGTGTGTCTCTTTGTCTGTATAAAAACATGCACTATCCCTTGCATTAAACCGAAGGATACAAGTTATCATTTTTCATACATATTTTTACCCTTGTTTATTCCCCTAGAGAAGTGTTAAAGATGTCCATGTGTGATCTGGTTGTTCATACCCCCAATGAACTGTGGAAGTGGTCATGCGGCCTGAACAGTCCTATATACTATTGTTAACCCCAATCATAGTGGTGGATCACGTTTATTTATATAAACCTGTTGGTGTCATGTTATCACCAATTGGAGTGGATTAGGGCTCAACTTGAGACATAACCACATGTTTTATATTCGATGTGTTGTTTCATTTATTTTTCTCTATTTTACTGTATAATTCAGAAATCACTATTTTTACTTTGATAATTAATCTTAGAATGAAGCTATTATTATTTTTCTTTATTAGAATATCTTTAAATGTAATTTTAATAACTAATATTAAGATTACTGAGAATTAATTGATCTTCAAAGAAGTTATTTAAACTGTCAAACATACATAACCATGTTACTTTGATTACTTGGGATGTATTTCAATTTATTGAGGAAACCATTTAAGAATACTTCTTAATCAAAAGTTTTTATAGGTACTCATTTCACCCCCCCTATTGAGTACTCTACTCTAACCAATAGTAAGGTTTTGATATTTATGGTATGGATGATCTAGAATGGTGAAATAATGTGAATAAAGGAGGATATGAAGTTCCCATTTATATAAGAGGGGAGGGACCCACATGGCATTAAAAAATATATTTAGATATTATATGGTCTAATATATGAGGATGTTGAAAAGTTGTCCAATAATTCCAATACTAGATCATATATGTTTCAAATATCTACATCCATTAAAAATTATAAATGTTAATGTGGCATTCTGAACCCTTATTTATTGGTTTAACCTTGATGGTAAACTAGTTTTATCCTTTACCATGGTAACAAAATTTTACTTTTATTTACATTAATTATGAAAGAATATATTTATATGCTACTAATTCATTTTAATTATATTTAATAAAAATATGAAATTAGTTTTACCGAAATAAATTTATTTCTGTGGAAAAATTTAAATTTAATCAAAATAAGAAAACACTATGAAAACCCATTTTAGAAAAAATTATTGTTAAGTATAAAATAGAATTCACTTTCATATCTTTCTTCATAAAAAACCCAAAAATTAATGTTAAAATATTGTATTGAAAATATAATATATAAATTTCATTAAAAATATTAGTCAATAATAAATAATTTATTTTATTTTGATATAAATACTTTACGTGAAGGAAAACATTTCTAGAAAAATGTGTTTTTAGGTGAAAAATTTAACATTTACTCAAATAAAGTATAATAAATATTGTTATGCAATTAATATGACTATTTCCAAATAAATATTGAATATTTTATTTTAAGATGAAATTCAAAACATAATGGTACTTTTAATTATTTTTTAATGAAAAAATTTATTTGAAAATAATCAACACATTCGCAATTCACTAAAATGTAAACATATTTATAAACATACAAATATTTTCCCCTAATTTAATATTCGGATGCTGATTTCAAAAAATATGATCACTTCTTTAAATAAAATTTCTCTAAATGGTAAATATTATTTATAATTTCATTTCAAAAAATAAAATAAATATTATTTCTATAGATAACATATTATTATATCTTTAAATAATTTTATATAAAATTACATATTATTTTGTCTTGAATATATATCTAATTTTTTAAACCTTTATATTTATTTTTCACAATGTGGTTATTACCATTTATATTTACATATTTAATGACTAGGTTATAATAATCACATTAATGTAATAAATTATTCATTATTTATAGTAGTTAAGTTAATTTTTAGTGTGGTGTGCTAAAAAATATAACAATAAATTTATTAATTTAAAATAAATATTTAGGGTGTCATAATTTTGGATTCATTTTAACATTGAAAACATTCTTTATTATAAAATAATTTAAATTATAATTTGTTAGTTTATATTATGATTTATTTATTCTAATGTTACAGATTTTATTTAATAAAATGGTTCAAATATTTTAAACCGTTGTGTTAATATAATCTTATAATAAGTTTTTTTTAATAAATGTTTTATTTTTTGATGAATAGTCAATCATATCGATTTTGAAAAAACATTCATATATTAACCTTAAATAAATTTAATTTCAATCATACTTTTAGATTTATTTTATTTTAATGTCATATAAGAATCATTTTATTAAAACTAATTCCATTGATTCTCTTTGAATCCAAATTTTACATGATTTTGGTTTAAAATTATATTTATAATTTAAAAAATAATTTTTCTAAAAACTATTTTTTATTTTATTTCACAAAATTATATTCAAATTAATTTTTTCCACATATTAAAATTTTATCTTTAAAATTTATAACATATATTGAATAAATAGGTTCAATTAATATAATACATTTTTTACTTATTGTCATTTTGAATAGTAACCTTGTTAGAAATATATAACCATGGTAATGAGAACTGGGTTAAATTGTGTTAAAGCAATGGGTAGTGGTATTAAAGTAAAAAATTAATTTATTTCATTGGATGATTTTATAAGATAAATAATAAACATATATTATAAATTATGTAATATTCATGCAACATTACTGTCATTAAAAACATTATAAGATTTTAAGTATGGATTAATTAATAAATTTCACTCCCATTAAATAAAGGAATCTAATTTGGTGTAATAAGGATAAAAAGAACTTGTAAATGTTTATAAGTATTTATTTTTATTATTAATAAAATATATTTATAATATTCATTTATTTTACTTTTTAAAGATGGTATAATTACCATGAACTCTTACACAAAATAAACACAACAATTGTTCAAGAAAAAGAAAAAGTTGTTTAATTATTTAATAACATTAAAATTAATAAGTTTCAGATGAATTATTTTGTAAAAAACAATCAATGAATATATTTAATTTTTAATTTATGTCAAAATAGATTATATTTCATTTCCATTATTTCATGTGTAAATTGAAATTATGTTAATAGTCCCAAAAATTATCTTAAAGGGTATTTAGTGTTTTAAAATATTTTATAATTATTATAAAATCATAATATTCTATATAAAATAAATTGTATGTAGAAAATTAAAATATATCATTAAAATATAATTTTTTTACAACATATAATTTTTATAAATAATCCCATCATACTCTAATATTGAAAAATGTGATACCTTGGTTATGGTTGAAGCGGTGAACAATGGGGATATACCAAAAGATATTATTATAACTGAAACTAAAATATATATAAATTTAACTGGGTGAAATTATTTCAAAATTATCATCTATAGTTGTTGTCATATTGTGACTTGGGATTACTATACATGAGTTTTATAGATATTATATATCAATATTTAATGTATTTACTAGATTTCCACCCTCTGAACTAATAAACATAAACCTCTTATCCACTCATACTCATACGTAGTAAACAATTTATCTCAAAAAATAATAACATTAATATATTCACAACCTTAATCCATGTTTATTATAGGATTTGGTATCCCCATATTTCTTACATATAAGGGTAAAGGTGCAAGGAAGATGAATATTCCAAAGAAGTCTTATTACTCTTGATTGAGTGTTTTCATGTTTATTCTTATTCCAACTGGTTCAAATGTTATATATATATATGAGTTAAAAATTATGTATTTTAAAATTTTTAAATATTATTATATTTATGTAAAAAAAATTTGACATCGTTTTACATCATATTAGTAATGAAATTATTTTCATGCAAATGTGTGTGGACTACGACCTCCAAAAAGTGATCAATATTATTTTGGATCACTGCCTCATAACGATGGTTATTATTACGAATTTAATAAATATATAATATATTCATAAAATATTTTTTATTTTTTAATGTCAAAATATTACTTATCTTCTTACCCTTTTATTTATTTGAAAATGATAACATCATGCATGCATGTGTTTTTACTACCAATTCCATGATGTTCTATGATTCCTTTTTTATATTCTACATTCATGGATAATAATAAATTTTTATTTAATATATAAAAAAGGATAATTATTTAATGATTAATATTTTGGAAATTATGGAACCATAAACCCTTTAATGATCTTCATAAAAATTATTTTTTTTGGAAATATAAATAGAACATTCTCAAAACTTCTACTGTAATCTTAACAGACATAATAACTAAAAAATTGATGTTAATAAATAAAATGTATTAATTAATAATAAATTAATTAACATTAATAATTTTCTTTTAAAATTATAAAAAAGAATATGATTATATTTTTCATGTGTTATAGGATGTACGAAACGAGCCAGAAGTCGAGGTAAGGGATTTCCCATCTCGATTTCCTTTGGTTGAAGCTCATGCCATAATCACCACTTCTCTTATTTTTCATAGAGTATATAATGAAACATGTATTTAAATTGTATATAATTTACTCTGATTAAAGTGTTTTATTGATCATATTCATGTTCTATCCATCAATGATATTATCATTTGAAAGACACTAATGTGGTATTGTATTTTTATAATATTTATTTTAAATGATTTTTAATATCATTCAACCATGTCCATGCTCTTTTAATTTTATTAAATAAATATATTATTTATATTAAATTTATTATTAAAATTTATAGTATAATATTTTTCTATTTCATTATAAAGGATTGAAAAGGAATATTTTTAACAATTTCCATTTGGGTAACCAATAAGTCCTTTTTTCTAAAGTGTGAAAGTAATGTCTTTTAAAATATATGGAATGAGAATAATGTCCTTTCATCCTATTAATTTGTTTTTATAAACAAAAATGTTCACATATTCACAGTTTTGTACTATTAATTCAATTTCAACTGTTTGTTGGAATAATTTTAAATATTTTTTTCTAGAAAAGTGATATCTCTCTACACTTTTATGAGAAAATGGGAAGTGCATTTATTATTAGTGGAAATGATTTTTTCTTGGGTCTTATGACAAAAAATTCAAATATTAAAATTATTTATTTATTAAGTGGTACTCTAAAATTATAAATAATTACTGATGAACCTGATATGTCTTAGGAAGATATCTGACCCTGATCTCTCTGACCACTACACATGGTAATGATTAGTATTTAAAGGTAAAAAATTAGGGATATAACTAGTTAAGTTACTCATATAGAATTAACTTCTGATTATTCATTTAAAACATTTGGTAAACATGAGTGCAAACTGGTTATTAATATGGTGTTCTAAAATACTTAATTAATTCATGAAAATGGTTTCAGTTAATTGTTTTTTATGAAATATAGAGTTTCTATGATATTTTAAAGGTGAAAGGATTGTTTTTTGTAAAACATTTTCTTGAGTTTTTCTGTTCCTAATTATTCTTAATTGATTTATTATTCATTAAAAATGGGTTTCAATGGATGTCTTTAATAAAATATTGATTTTATAATTTTAATATATTCTATTTATTTGATAAATATTTCTTTATAAAAAATGGTAGTCATTTTCATGGGTTTCCATCAGTTTCACTGGATAAATTAGTTTCCAATATTTTCTAATTTAAATTTTTATTCTTATACCTTATTTTTAGTTTATTCCTCATTTATTCTAAGAATGTTTAGTAGTTATACCATGTTTGACATTTCTTCAATGGGGGTCTCCATAAAATATGTGAATTTTGTCTGAAAGAAATAGTAGTTCAAATTTTTGAATCTCATCTTTTTTAGAAAAAAGGATATTTAGTGGATGTGTATAAATTTTATTAAGGGTTGGATCTATAATTGTTTTTCAAAATTAGAGATAATGATTACAGATATGTAATAAAATTAAATCCTTACTATTAAAATAATAAATATGGGTTTCCAATGGTACATGGTTTCATATTAGTTATCAAATAAACAATTTAGTTAACATTAGAGGTTATAATGTCATTAGTTGATTATAATTTATTTGATTTGTATATCAACTATCCTTATAAATCATGACACATTTTAAGAGTATTTTCATATATTACCTTTTCAATTATAAAGATATGTTTGAATATTTGGTTACATTTATGTATTTTTAATAGATATTTTAGGAATATCTAACCATTATGTTTAACTTTTCATTTACCAAAAAAATTAATTTTGGAATAATGATTTTTAATTTTATAGGTAGAAGTTGAAATATATTTATAAAAATAATTGTTAATATTAACTTTGATGTTGAAAAATTTGTGAATAATTTGGATGAAATTGTTATTGCATTTTGGGGAAACTTGTTTTATCATATAAATATCCATGATATTGAAATGTGACTTAGTGAATCAATAATTGAACATATCTTTTAATAAGTCTACTCAATTGGTTATAGTCGTTTATTAATTTTGAGGAAAATATTTTGGGCTAATATTTTATGTTATATTATAAATAATACAAGAATTATATTTTTGATATATATATTATTTTATAATCGATTTATGGCATTAAAGTAATTTATAGAAAAGACTATCAAATATTGAATTTTATATTATTACAGAATATATATTTTTTAATTGACTTTTTGAGTTATTGATATTATTTTGAGATACATTTTAACTTTAAAATAGAGAAATATGTCATCAAATAATCCTAATAACATAATATCAAATTTGTCTAAGGATATATTGATTAATTGTTTGAATGATTTAATGTGTTCATTTTCTATTATTCGTTATGTTTTTAAAGATTAATTTTTAATTTATAAATATATATTATTTAATAAACTATAAAAAACCATTTATTAGTATTGATTAGTCAATAGATACATGATAAATATCTTTTCATCATTTTGTGGAACATGGGATTGATTATAATTTGATTTTTTTGTATTAGGCATTAAAATTTCATCATGAATAATCATTTCTTGGAGTAATTCATGAATCAAATCCCCCATATGATGTCAATATAAAATCAAGTATGTATATTTTTTCATAGAGTATATTACATTATGAGAAATTAATATCTGAAAATTTATGTGACTTATATTGAATTTTTCACTCAACTCTCAATGTAATCTTTTGTAAATTAAATATTAAAGTATGATTCTTATATAAGAAAACACATTTATAGGTTTTGTTTTAGTCCATGAAATTAATGTTCACTATAAATTCTGTATCTCATTTTAAAACTTTATTAATATGAATTCATGTAGAGATAATAAAACCAGAATTTATAGGCTAAGGTTTTTCTTAATTCGAGACAATGTAACAACATTTAGAATTTTTTTTTAAAATAATACTATGTTTTATTGTTTATTCCACACACAATCCAATTCTTAATACAAACACTGATAAACTATTAAAATATTATTATTATAATATAACCGTTATAAATATGCTATTGGATTGACCTATATGAACAAGGGTCACAACATTATGTATGATATATAGAAATTTTTTCCATAATAATAATTTATTGAATATATATGAAGAAACAATGAATCTCTTTTAGTTAAAATCTTATAATATTAAAAAAGATATATTTTTTCAGAAAAATGGTGTTTATAAAAAATATAATTTTATCAATGTAAATTGAGTTAATCAAAATATCTGAATGATTTTAATGAAATTTATAGATCATTATTTTAAATAAATAAATTATAATTTCTCTAATTTTGTTTAATAAATAAGAAATTGTTGTAAAAAATTTATTAGATGTTAAATAATCACCATAAATGATTTTACTACATTCTTTCCAAGGATATTTTGTATAATTTATTCCATATTTAGAAATAAAAATTGATACATAGAGATAAATTTTTAAATTATCTTGTAAAAATAATCTTATGATATGATTTTTTATTATTATAAAAGGATGTATTTTTTCTAAAATATTGAAAAATGTCAATTTTGAAAACATGATATTTTGTTACAATTATTTATTGTAGTTTCAATGTTAAATTATATTTTTTATTTCTGTCAAATTAATATAAATATTAAAATATTAAATTAAATTTAATAAATTTCATGGGAATAAAAATTATACTTGATTATGGACTCAAATCATTTTTATATTTAAAACATACATTTTTCTAAAAACATTTTTTGTTTCATTTCATTCACTTAAATTAAATATAATTTTTTCCACATCATAAAATTGTATCATAAATAAATTATTTCAAATTTGTAATCATGTGGTTCATATTATTAAATAATTTTTCTTTTATTGTTTGCTATTCTGAATATTAATCATGGTAGAAGTGTATCCTCATTAATAAGAGTAAAATGAGTTAAATATGGTTAAAACGCTAGGATAAACACTGAAAAACTATAAACCATACAATTTTATTTAATTTGACATTTTTTTCAATTAAAATCATCCTATTTTTGGGAAAAATAATATTAGTGCCACTATAGTTTTTTATATAACCTTTATAATATTATAAGTATTGACAATGTAAAATATGTCACTCGATTTTTTCATATATATAAAATGTTGCAACAGGGATAAATAGAATTTATGAATAGTTATAAATGGTTATTTTGAATATTTATAAATTTGATATATAATAATAAATTATTTAAAGTGTCATGTTTGTATAATTACCCTGAATTCTTATGCAACATTGATATAGTGATTTTGTAAGTAGTAGAAAAAACAAGTGAATTATTTAAAAAATTGTTAAAGTAATATGTTTTTTATAAATTATGGTATTATATTTCATTATTTGAAATATAAATTTATAATTATTATTTATATAATTTAAATTCTATTTCAAAATTTATTTATTTATTTTTAATGTCTATTTTTTGAGTAGCCTCAGAAATGACCTTAAATTGTATTTATTGTCTAAAAATTATTTTTAAGACACATAGAAGTCAGGAAACCACTGAATAAAATAATGTGTGAGATATTTTCTATAATATATTTAATTTTTCATGTATTTATCACTTAAAATATTTAAATTTGATTCAATAAAAAAAATAGATTGAATCTGTTGTTACGAATTTAAGGAGAAATGTGTTAATATGGGGTTAAACTGAAACATAAGGTTCAAAATGTAACATAAACATATATATGTTTTATTGTATTAGTTTTTAAACCAATTAATCCTTAAAATAGAATATATGGATCTTTATATTCAATTTTAATTAGTTAGATACATTTTATATATTAATATTTCATGTACTAAAAACATTTCTACCCACCACACATAAAAAGGGGCACCGTATGTCTTCTGTTATTCATACTTAATGAGACATTTATGTAAAAAATATGTAATCCAATCCCATAAAAATATTTCTTCCAATATTCTTAGTTTATGTTCTAATAAAATATGACTACATAGGGATTAAGGTGTAATCCAATATAGGTTTTCCAAAAAAATGTGTTACACATAACTATGTTTTTTAGGTTTATTTAAATTTTTAACTCATTAAAAGAATATATAAACATATAAATATGAAATGATATGTATCTACCATATACATAAATATTAAAATATGTATAGAAAACTCTTTTTATATCATTTTCCATCATTTTTATATGAAATAATTTCTTTTTTCATATGTGTATACTACCACCTCTACAAAATGATGTGTTTTTTCGTCACCTACTCTAAGGTATGGTTATTATAGATTATTTCACTAAAATATTAATTATTACTTAAGAGATATTTTTTATATATATAATATTACATAATAATATACACTTCAATATGTTGTAAATTCATAATATCATTTATGCGTACATTTGGACTACAACATCCACAAAGTGATGCGATTAATTTTTCATGTAGGAATTTCATGGATTGTTATAGAATTATATATAATTTATAAAATGATAATTATTTCATGATTAGTATTATACAGATGATGTAACCATAACCCATTTGATCATGGTCATCCTACTAATTTAGTATCAGGAATATGAATAGAATATGTTCAAAATTTATGATGTAAACATAACAAACTGAGTAATAAAATAAGTAATGGTAAGAATTAAATTTAATTGAATGATAATAATGGAATAAAATATAATGTGGATATTTAAAATTAAAAACAAATATGTTTTTTTATTATTCAGAATTTCAAGAATTAATGGTACGAGTCAATACTTGAGGTAAGGTATTTCTCATATTGCTTTTCATTCACTAATACTCATTTAGTGTTTAACACATGTTTTCCATTTTTGTGGTGTATATGCTGAAATATAGATGAATTTTATTATTAATTTTATAAAATTTATATTCTTTAAAAATCATTTTCAGGTTCTCTCCTTTAATAATATTTTAATTCAAAATATTCCAATGTTATAACTGATTATTCATTGAAACATTGTTTTAAATGCCTTAAACCCTTTTTATCCCTATCCATGAGATTTTAAATGTTTTAATGAATATACATATATTTCATAACAATATTTTTAAATTTCACTGTAATCAAAATCTTAAATTCATTAAAAATATTTTAAACAGAATATTTTAGAGTTTTCTAGATAGTTTAGTTTTGATATTTTTTTATCAAAGTGGAAAAATGTTTTTTAATGAATACTGCATGAGAGGAATTTAATGATGTAATTTAATTTTTTTAATTATAACAATTACTCTTAATGTTTTAAATTTTTTTAAGTATTATTAAATTAATATTTATTTGAGGAATTTTTTTAGCATGCTTCCAAAAAAGTGATATTTTACTCAATTTTTTTATTAAAATGGATTTTCATTATATATATGGGAACCTATGAGTTATTCAAGTTTTTTTGATGAAAAGTTGCAGGATTAAAATCTTGAATATATGATGTTATTCTTTGATATTATATAAGATGAAATATAATCCCAAAATAACTAATGATGATGGGTGAGACATAAATTAATCTCTAATCTATATAGTTTGTACGACCCGTCAAAAGTGAAAATGTGTCAGATAACAAGGTTTTATTCACCTATATAATTAATTGCAAATTAGTTGTCTATGAAATGTGTTCGACATGATTTATAATTAGTAATTAGTATAATGATCAAGATATTAATTTTATTCTTGATATTTTATGGAAATGTTCTGATTTCAGGATATATGAATATTTAACAAACTTTTAAAGCTAAAATGTATTTTCAAAGAAATTTTTTAATGAGTTATCAAGTTTTTAAAAACATATCCATAGTTTTTATCTTCATAAATGGGTTTTAATGATTTCCATTGAAATTTTTTCTAATGTTTATGTGTTTAATTTATGAAATCCTCATGTTTTATTAAAATGGTATACAAGTTTCATTTGTTTTTATATTTGTAACTGGATTAATGGGTTTCTTTTATTTTTATCCCCTATTATGTTTTAATGCTCATCCAATGTTTTAAAATATTATTTCATATGGCCTATTATTATGAACTATTTCATAGTATACATTTTTACTATGGAAATTTATCTTAAAATAAGGAAACATTTTTAAAATGAAAAAACAGTTTAAATAAAAATATATAATTTTTATAGAAAAATTGATACCTAATGGTAGAACCCCATTTTTTTAAATATCTAATTTAATAGTGTTTTAATAATTATACAAAACTACAATCCTAAAATATAATTTCAATATAATAAAATCCAATTGACACAATTAAACACATAACTATGGGTGGTTATATGTATGGGTTATTATTATTATTTTGGGTATCCATATCCCCTAGTTTTTATTAAGAGGTCAACTTCTAGAGTGATGTATTTATTAAGGGCTATAAATGATCAATGAGGTAATCATACAATAAAATAATTGATTTATTAAATATATATAAATATATTTAATGTAATTAAATGTATTAACATTAATTTGAAAACATTTTAATTTTTATAAAATACATTTTAGGGGAAAATCATTCGGTAATGATTCCCAATATTATAATTCATCTGGTACATTTTTAATATTGAATAATGAATTTTCAATACCATTAACATTGTTATTTTATTCTTTATAATGATTTAAAATAAATGAACTAAAAAATCAAAAATGATATGAATCAAATTAATAGAAATTGAATCACTCATATTGTGATATTATCAAAAAAATTAATGAATCCAAGAAATTCATTCAAATGTTAAATCACTTAAATATATATTAAATAATGAAAATTGACAAAAAAATATAGTATTTTTACAAATATTAGTTCTCATTGGTTAGATTCATTGTTTTTTATCCCAATTGTTTTTACTAATATATATTTATTCATATTTTTTTGATATTTCAACTAATGGTCTACCTTGGAAGTTTAGTTGTGAACACTTATTTTTTTGGAACAACTAAAATAGATAAAGAATTTGGATTAATTTATTAGAAAACCCCAGAAACACAATCCACATTGAGGAATATTTTGAATAATAAAAAATAAATGGTCATTCTTATAGGTTTTCCCATGAGAGTATAACAAAAATCATTTCCTATAATATATGGATCACATAAAAAATATGATACCAAAAGTGATTAAGGGAATCATTGTATGATGTAGATTAATCAAGAATCTTGTGTAATTACACCCATGTTATTCCATGAGCCTTTCTCATCAAGTAATACAGAAGGATACCTATAGCTTCAGGTAAAAAAAATACCTCTAACATTGTGTGACATATTCTTCACCAACATTATAGGAACACCTCCACTAAACATCACCACAATATTGGTGAATCATTCAGCGCCAAAACAAATTTTTGTAATAAGAAAATTATTTAAAAACAAAATATGAATAAGACTTTAAATGACCAGAAATGATGATATAATATACATGAGAGAAGATAATATCCTCCATAGACTGTGCACACACATCTAGCTGAGTACCTCATAACTAAAGTATTTTCATCTATAAATTCATTTCCCACACCCCATTCCTAGTGATTCATTCAAAAAGTAATGGGTTCACCATGTTTTATAATCATGTAGAATAATGTTTCTCTAATTTATGGAATAATATACATAAATTAGTCAAATAAAAATAAATATTAGATAAATTGATATGAAATATAAATGAATAGAGAACCATAGTCTCTGAAGTGATTGAGAAATAAAAAATCACCACCATATAATTAAACCATAGTTTTAAATATAAATAACTAAAAGGCCAATATTGGATGTCACAACACAAATTGAAATATTGAAAAAAAATCCTCATACCAAATAAAAAATCCTTTAAAAAATTCAACCTCTAATCCTATCATGGGAAGAAGTGAATCTCATCAATGAATCATGCCCACACTATGTGAAAGTTTTCATTCAACAAAACTGTATAATATATTTACCAACATAAAAACAAAGATGGACCCCTAAGTCGAAACATTTGACAAATAAATTAGAGGAAGGAATCTTAGACTAGTGGCTAAAACCAAATCAATATACAAAAATTCAATCTAGGATATATGGGAATTTAATTCTCACCAAAAGATAAGGGGATATGGGATTATGTATGAAATTGATTTCAATTGAAATACATGGGTAAAAAAGATGTTAGGGCAAAAAGTGAAACAATAATGACATCATCCTTAAGGGGGTAAAATAAGGTATTAAAAATGTTGAAATATAAAGTATGGAACAAGATAACAAAAAATTTAAGAATTTTTCATTTAGGTCTAGAATATGCTGAAAAACAAAACCCTAGTTAATGAGAGAGATAAATAGAGAGAAAACCATGGGAAGGGTGGAACTATCCATACCTCTGTATGATATTGTTTCTGATGGAAATGGGTTTTCATTGAGGGATATAATGGTATGATGGAGACTAATCAGTACATCCCTTTTATTGAGTAAAATTTCATAATTTTAGTCATTCACGTCGGGTTCATCATTTATTGTTTCCCTTTGAATCCAATCTTAATTAGGATTTTCTATTTCTGCAAAGTATCAAAGGGGTTTGTTCATGGAACTATAAACATCCAATGTGTCTATATCCCAAGGGACATACATTCCAATGGTAGGCGGTCATTATATTTTTGACCAATAATTCTTAAGAACTCACATTGGTCGATATGATTGTACGTGGGGCTTATCACATCATTTTTAGTAAAATTAATGCCTACTCTAGGATTGTCTTATGGATTTAAGATATGTTCACGAATCCTTTATTAATTCCCATGTATGATATGGGTTAACCGAAGATTATTAATAAATAATTAAAATATATAAGTCATATAATCATCGGTATTTATCTATGTTACATCATCAATATAGATATTGGTTTACTCTAATATAATACAATGATATTATTTGGTTGTTATTATAATGGTGCTGGTTTTCATTCCAAAGTGTGGGGAACTCTAGATCTTATTATCATTGAAGGAGACTATGGTCACTCTAGTGTTTTTCATCATCTAGGGAGATAAGATTGTTTTGGATGTTGGGATTGAATCCATGAATGGTCTTCCTACATATGCATATAAATGGAATTAGAACCCACATTGTTTAGTGGTGCTCAAAAAGACAAATCATACCGTTTAAGGCCTTGTGATGAGGACCTAACCATACAGTTTAACATCATGTGTCCATGTTTTCTAGGCGTAAGGAGCCTAGTCAATGATTGTTGTGGGACTTGTGTCAATGAATTCCAAGGGACCTGATATAGAAATGGACTCCTAGGTTGAATTAGACCCTAATGGGAATGTGTCCTAGTAAAGAACATGTATGATTTGGGGTGTTGGGTTTGAACCACATTCAGGATTCCTACATAACCCTTTTGGTTGCGAATCAAATCCCATGTAGTTCATTATTTCTCATAGGGGAGTATGTTCCTTGGCTAGATTTAGTTGAGGATTATTCGTTATTTCCTTACCTTTGTAAAAAGAACCATAACGGATTTCTAAACTCATAGTGGTTTGGGGGATTATCAAGTGGATTCTTCCTAAAGATGATACCCATTGATTGTAGACCTTAGGTAGGATTCCAATGCATCTTGGTTATGGAAGGAATCATATATCACTTAGTTAAATCCATTAGTTGGATCGTGTGAGTGTCGTGATCATAAATAACTTCTAATCCCGCATGAGTCAAGATCAGTGAGAGAAACAATTGGAAGTGGAAGACTCGAAAAAGAACACACATTTATTCCTTAGATGGTGGAATAAGTCATGGATATAAAAGAAGTGGTCGGGGCTATGGAAAAAGAGGTTGGGTCAAAGACACTTCCCTCTAATCACTTTACATTTGACGTGACTCTATGGTATGGAATGAATGAAGGTGAAGGACGCAGTAGCAGAGGGAAGCAATACTGAAAACTCATACATGATAGGATATGGCCTTACTCTAGTAGGGATGCCCAATAATATGTTCCAAAGTGTGATGAAGATATAATTCCATGATGAAGGGAAAAGAAAGTTTGTTCTATACCCACCCTAATGGGAAGTGGAGGATCTAGGTCTTAGAGACGAAAAGGGAGGGACATGGTTCTATCCTCAAAATCATTGACCGGGAACTCCTCAACATTGTCACTAAGGTAAGGTTCCTCATGACCATAGATATTAAAATATATATATATATATATTCCCTAAAGAACGTATCCCATTGGTATGACAAGGGAGGAAAACATATGACTGTAGATATAAAAATCCATGCGGTGTACACTCTAGAATGCTTTTTACCAAGATTTTTTCAGCTAGTATGTCTTGGTGGAGGCTTTGATTGGATCCCTCTCAAACAAGGGAGCCAAAGGACGAGAGTTTTGATCATGGATAGCTTTGAAGAGGGCCCAATGAATGGCTCTCATCGAGATATTGTATATAGGTAGGACCTATTAAATAGATAGGACCTTGGGAAATAGACCAAATAGGAATCAACACTCAGGAATGACCTTTCTCAATCCTTCAAGGTTATCCACATGTATTCTAGGAGGAAAATCTCATATGTCCCTGGTCAAACGAGGGAACTCCATGATAGTGTTTATTAAATAGGGGGTTTGTGAATACCTTTAGTAGGTGTATTTTACATTAAACCATGAGAATCATATATTTCACTATTTATTTTTAATTCCCTCTTCTGTAGGTGTTAGACAATTACCTATAAGGTTTAAGGTGACTTTAGAAAAGAATTAGGTAAATCAGAGCAGTAGTTGGCCTCTAGAAAAATATGACCATACACATAATGATCCCAATAGACTATTTATAAGAAAATATGAAATCCTATGTGATATTGTCTTATTTTTCATAGCTTTCATGCATAGGTCGATCATGTTGGTTGGAGGCATAGGGTTCCTAATAGGCACTATGCATGCCAATACTGTTTTGGGTGACTTTAGTGGATCACTTGGGTTACTCACTCATCCATATCGTGATGGACCCCCACTACACCCTTGTGAGGGGTCAGTGTTAGGATATGGTCTCATCCCTCCGAGACGGCACATACAATTTTGTCAATAATCCCAATTAAAAATAAAGAGTCACACTATAAACTTTTCGAGCCTGATTGATGATGTTTTAGGATGATACACATGGAAATTTAATCTACGGGTTATTTCAACATAAAAATTTATTTATCATCAAACTCAACACTTTGGGTCTTTGTCTGGTTCACATTTAAATACTGTATAAAAGTTCATTGAACACATTTCATAGTTTCAAAAAATCCTATATAGATTAAAATTCGTTTTGAATGAAAAGAATCTAGTTCTAATTTAACTTTTGGGAACATTGATGAATTATAACATCAATTAGCGGGAATTAGAGCTATGTCATGTTTTTAAGGATGCTATAATTTTTTCCATTGCCATTGGACTTAGTGATGATAGTTTTATTGTTTGTAGGGTCATGTTAGAAACCCTACAAACTTTGTTTCTCTTGTTTCATCCCCATATTTTTTTACCTACGATCAATATGAATTATAATTAGCAGGTGAGATTTTTATTTTTACAAGGCCTTCATTTTCATGTATATATCATAATATTATCTTTTCCTTTTAAAATTTTATCACTCCATAGTGCATATACCATACAGAGTGTAGGTCTAGCGATCTGAGAGTCAACTTTTTTCTTGGATTCCCATTGTGGGTTTGAAACCTGGAATGTACTGAGTCTCATTTTTTTTTTGCGATGTTTAAATAGATTCATGTTTGACTAAAATTGATATTGTTTTAGGTAGAACAACTTTGAACATGAATTATGATATGTTAACCCCAACATGGTTTCTTGATTAGGAATTCTCCAATATTCTTCAGATACTACCAAGGGGAATCTTGAGAAACAATTTTTTGGTTTATGAATCTAATACATGGTATTAGATAATAGATGATGTGTCTCCAATGTAAGATGTTACCACTAGATGAAAAACGATTTATGAGGATTTTTTATGCAAGGCCAATAAGGGCACGTACTATATAGAGAAACAGTGGCATACGTTGGGTGAATAGATAATTAGAGGGGAAACTTACACGAGGAAAACTGCGGTGGATACTACATTGTCAGGTAAAGATGTTCTCAATATTTCTAAAATTATATTTTTCATGAAAAATGGATGTTTATGATTTGGTTATCTCAAGACCAAAGAGTTTGTATTTTCTAATGAAATTGGAGTGAAAATTAAGGGAATATCTGTCTCGAAATAGGCCATGATTGATAAACCACAACTATATGAATATGATGTGTGGAGGATGGTATATTTTGATAGATAACCAACATTAGGAGGAGGGGCCCCTTTTTAACAAAGTATGAAGGTATCGTGTAGTTTAATGTCATGGTGAAAAGACATTATACTATGCAATTTACCATCATAAAACAAAGACATTATGTTGTGTAGCTGAAATTCAAAGATAAAGGACATTATGCTCTTATAGTCTAAATTAATTCGACAAGGACATTATTCTATGGAGGTAAAAGTCATGAAACGTGGAAATTTTTCACATTCAATTGAATGTTGTGTACAAAGGACATAATTCTATGTAGTTTAAATTCATACTATAATGAAAATATTCTCATGTTGTTCAAATTCATGCAGAAAGGACATTATAAGGGATTGATTTTTGAATGAAAGTTTAATTATTCTCTGATTCTCGGAAACATTCTAGAGATTTTATAGAATATTCAATAATTGAAATATAAATTTGTATCCTATGATTGGGGGATTTTAGGATCCGAAGTGTTGTATGATAAAAATTGTATTATGACATTAGAGGAGGTATTTATCAAAAATAATGTTACTACTTATTGAAAAATCTATTATGGGGCTATTTTATGCATGTCCAATTAGGTCAAATACTATATACTCAATAGTGGCATCACATGGATGATAGAACCATTATGTGGGAAACTAATGGAAGTCCAAGTGGGGAGGTACTTCATGGTTGGGAAAATGAGCTATCATGAATTCTGAAATCCCATCACTAAAATCTAATGCATGTTTTTGGAGATCTGATTCTCCCCAAGTAGAAAGCTTGGTTTGTAGGGAAAAGTGAATGAAGACTGAATATGTATTTGATGCATTATTTATAATGAATTGGAGGATCATTCTCTCTATGGAGGTATAACCTAGACATAGGAAGTATGGTGCTTCTAGTTTTAGGTGATATGACTTGGACCATAATATTATGGAAATTATAAATGGTATGTGGTCAAATGGTCTTATATTATTCTATTTTGATTTGAACTTATGATGGAGGGAAAATCTCAACTATTATCTTAGATCCTTTCAAGTCAGGACAAAGTCTATGGGGCATATATATTGAGGATGACTACTGATATTAAATTATATGTTCCAGTATCCCATAATTGAAATATTTAAGGGACATAAGAGGCTTCTACTATGGGATAGATTACCTATATTTGAAAATTCTTTTATGAGGTCGGGTTTATGAAAGTCCAACTGGGGCACGTACTACATATACAAATAATTGAATCATTTGGATGACAGTCTTTTTATGGGGGAAATTTATGAAAGGCTAAGTGGGGTGTGTACTGCATGGTCATGGAATGTAACGCTCAGTTATCAAATATTCTACAACAAAAATATGAGGAATGTTATAAAGATCTGAATGTATTAAATAATTGGTGTATGTAATATAAAAGGGGAATTTAGTAATGCATGAAGGGTTCATTGGACTGCTACCAGCCATGTGTTTGGAGACCCTTGAATAGATATGACACAATTATATAAAGGGACATATATTTTTTCCATCATGGGTTCTCAAAAGAGAGGGACCAAAATAAAATCTCATGTATATATTTTTTTAAACATTTGGGATAATGAATTTATTTACCCATTGAATGGTTCTAGGATATATAGTCAAGTCAAAACTGTGTATCTCAATAGGATTAAAATCATTCCATACGTAGTTCTCTAGGTACCATGTAGTTTAAATTTATGTAGGAAGAAAATTAGCCATATTTTTTAATGTCATGCGGTAAGGACAAGGTTTTCTCGATCTGAAAATTAAAATTTCTATTGAACCAGGTCATAAGGCCCAAGTGTCACTATGTTTCTTTTTAGGGAAATAATATAGGAACATGTTGTTCTAATAGATACATGCTCATTATTAATATGAGAACTCGTATTAGATCCCCTCATATAGATCTAAATCATACACGAGTGAATATAGATTTTTTTTAGTATTGTAGTCACTAGGAACAATATTGAAGATATGGACATCACTACATATCTCATATGGGTGAGAATCAAGCCACATATTGTTCATTAAATTCCTTATATGTTAAATTCATATGGAATGGATGTTTGGGGTTCCATTTAAGGTATTAAATCTAAGTCTATGACAACCCCGATATTAATAGATATAAATTACGCATGTATGGAAATCCTTTTCCAAACTCGGAACCCTAGATTATAAATTCTTAGTGTGAGAAACAAGTCATGGTAAATGTTTATTTTAGAGTGAATGAGAAAAATAGGTGATGGATAAGGGAATTTAAATTATATATAGGATGGGACCAGAGATAGTGTCCAAGAGTCACGTCATATCTCATTAGGATGAAAACAAATTTGTATATAGTTTTAAAATTCCGATGAATTTTAACATCATGTATTATGGAAAAATATGAACCGATGTGAATGAATGGAAATACTATCTCTAGGCTATGGTTTTTGACCCAAGAACCACTATGTGTCTTTCTAAAAAACTAATGAAGACATACATAGTTCTTGAATATGGTTCCCAAAACCAACTGAGTTTTGATGTGGGGAAGTGTCTTTAATATTTCCCAAAGGAATGGTTGTGACAAAGACACCAGATGGAATGAAATAAATACACATTATTGAGAATATTTTTCTATAAATATTTGTTTTATACATAAAGAAATATAGTGCTTTCTTTGAGTTTGTGGCTGGACATGTGATTTGAAACCTGTGCATCACAATGTATCTTTCTCATTATAGAATCAAGCCATATGTAGTTCTTGATAGGGTTCCTCGTGTATGTCTCATCCATACAAAGGTACTGGAGAAATATTAATCATAGTTTGACCTGAGATAGGAGATATGGGGATCCCTACATATCATTCTTGGGTAAGAATCATTCCATAAGTACTTATTAGAATATCATACATGTTAACGTCATCCAGTAAGGAAGAAAGGTGCAGTTTTAATGTCATGTAAAAAAAAGTGGGTATCATCCTTTTAAGTTCATGAAGAAAGTACCATTGATATTGTGTACTTTAATGTTAGGTAGGATGATATGGATCATAGTTTTAGGTCATATATATTGGACCATGTGGGACTAACATCATGCATGAAGATGGATGTGGTTAGTTCCACGATGTTTAAAAACATGTGGTAAGGATGAATGATTTTTTTTATTTTATATCATGCGACTTGGATAGCATGTAATTTTTTTATCTATGCATGACAATGACAATGATTCTAAATAGTTTTAAATCATGTAGAATGGATGTTCACAGTGCTATGTAGTTTAACATCCTGTATCTAAACGAACTATATGTGATTAAAAAAAGTAATTTTTAGGGAAATTTCATTGGTTAGAGTTGTAGTGAGTTCGGCAACCATTAATATTAAGGAATAAGCACCATTAGAGTGAACATTATGTATAGATTATGCTCCTTCACTCTTTGGGACATGATTTGTAGGAATACTTCCTGGAATCATTTTTTTCCTAATGACCAACACCAATTCTACATGGATGAATGATTAGAGGTGGACATTCTTATTGAAATATTATGCTATTCGATTATGATATATATTCAAGTTATCCAAGGTAATGAATATTTTTTAGCCCAGTCACTCCATCTCATCCTGTCATTTCTGAGACAATTCATCTAAAAATATCTGGTAAAAAATTGCAACATGAAGTGATGTCTAAAGAACCACAATGGGTAAGATTTCTTCTGTGCCAAACCCCAACAAGTAAAGGCTACCCATGTTACAGTAAAAATTGTATTATGATAAACCCACGAGGAATGAATGGTCTTGTCAGGACAAGAATATTTATCTTTGTCCACTATCTTTTAGAGCATGTTTGATATGGTTCTATTCAAATCCAATGTATTTCCATTTGTCATTGAATTATAGTATGATGGGTGGATGAATTTGATATTATATTTCTCATAAAAATTATCTACCATAGCAGAATAAAAATTGGTTTTATTTTTCATCTATATGGTATGAGGGACACCAAATCTGGAAATGAAGTTAGTTGTGATGAATCTAACGATGCTCTTCGATATGTATTCTTTGAGTGGTATTTCCTTACCCATTTGGAGAAGAAATTGGTAACAATAAGGATATACTTAAACATCTTAGTCATAGATGGAGGATCTAGTCCCACAACATTCAGTCCCCATGTGAAAAATTTCCAGGAGGATTAGGTTGTATGCGACAACTCCTGTGGTTGGTAGATGATTTGGTCATGCACTTGGAAAGGATGGAATTTCATTGTAAATTTTATACCGTCATGTGTTATCATAGGAAATAAGTATAAATGATTCTGGATTTGATTATAATTCCTATAACCTGATTGGTGGGCCCCATAGGCTCCTCTATTCACTTATTTCATAACATATGTAGTCTCTTCTCCACTGAAACATCTAATAAGGACTCCATATATTCCTTTTTTGTAGAATACTTTTAGAGATTTGGGATATCAAAAATAGTAAAATTGGTTGCACACCACTGGATCTGTTCTCTTCCTTCTCTCTCTAGTAGGATGATTTCGTCTTGATCAAATTACATAATTGAATCATCCATCCCATGGTAGGACTATATGTCTCAAGAATGGAATTAATTTCATTGATCTCTTTTTTTCTAATTCAAACGAAATGTGAGACTGTGCAATGATGGTAAATTATGAAGGCAATTTCATCCCATTTTGGATCTTCTAGGGTTGTGGCTTCATTTTCTGATCCTTCATTCTTTGTGTTTTTTTTGTGGAATCTATGAAAATGTTTGATTTGAGGAAAATTAATCCATTAAACCTCAAATATAATCATATTAGGGGATTACCTCCTCTTTTCTGATGGAATAATCTCCATTGACCTAATTTATTTTAAACTCAAAATTAACCATCTCATCTTGGTTGTTTACCAGTATTTAAAGTCCCCAAATCAAGGCCTAAAATGAGATATTCTAATTCATTATTAGTACCACCCTATGATAATAGGTAGGAATGTGAAAATACTTCCTTCTCTGGGGAGATAATCACAATACCAAACCAAATATTATTAATCTTAGGGTATCTCATTATATTCCTAGTTGGACTCCTGAATCCAGCATCAAAATACATTTCCCATGTTCGGGGGCTATCCTAAATAGTGAAGATTTATTTTTTAGGTAGTTTAGTATTTAATGATTTCCCTTTTTTAGTTGGGTGCTCAATAAGGAATTATACCAAGGCCTAGCTATTTATAAATTTATAGGTCACAAACTGTATGTCCAACTTCTATAGAATAATATTTTGGAACCACTTTTTTGTATAAGGTTGTATTTGTTGTCAATAGTTGTCAATGAAGATCAAAATAAAGGAGATCAAGAAGTACTCCAATGAAATGGACGAATGGAAATTCAGATGATTGTTGTACTGATCATAAGTTCAAAGAACATGTGCCAAATATGACACATTGTTTACAACAATGAAGAAGTGAGGGATAATCCATATGAGGATAATGATGTTTGAAGAAGAAGACAATGTGTAAGTGATTGGAATTCTGAGATGGCCATGCATGTCAAATTTTCATAGAACATGATGATGCTAAAGTTGTTCCTTCAAGGAATACATATCACGAGAGTGGAGTTTGTGATGAAAGCAGAAGAGTTGCTGAAGGATACAGATCACTGAGAATAAGTGTTTTTGAGGTGATCGTGCTTGTTGACAAAACAAACAAATAACATACAAATTTGTTGACAAAGGAGATTCCATGGTGGTATGTCGAGTTCAAGGGATGTGGTTAATGATCCATGTTTGGTCAGAGAACGTTGACAAAGGAATGGATGAAGACATGGATTGTATGCAAAAGTAGGTGCGCACAAAGAGTATGTGGTACGCGGAAAATAGGAGGCTTGCGCGAAATACTTAAGTTGATCGTGGAAAACAAGCGGGATGCGCGAAATAGTTGATCGAGGTTTTTTGCGCAAGTAGTGTTTCGAAATCAGATTGGTTAAAAATGGAAAAGGCATGGGCTGCGCGGAAAATAAGGGCTGTGCACGAAATACTTGAGCTGGGCGCGAAAAACAGCATGGTGCGCAAAATAGCGAAGCAATGTTTTTCGCGCAAATAGTGTTTCAGAATCAGAACGTTGAAAAATGGTAAAGGCACGGGCTTCACGAAAAACTAGAGCTGTGCGAGAAAAAATGGGAATGTGCGCGAAAAATGTTGTGCGCAGAATAGCTGGGTGAAGTTTTTCGCGCAAGAAGTGTATCGAATCAGAAATACAGAAAAGTGGAAAAGGCAAGAGGCACGCGAAAAATCGGAGATGTTCGCGCCATGTGCACAGAAAAAAAAACTGGTGCATGTAAAGTCGGTTGTGTGAAAAATGTGGGTTTGAAGTTTTACGTGCAAGAGAGGATTCATGTTCAGAATTATGAAAAATGTATAAGTAATGAGATGCGCGAAAAACCAAGGCGGTGCGCGAGAATAAAATGAAGGTGCGTGTAATTCAAAGAACTGAGAGATCGTTTTTACGCGCAAGAAGGGGTTTTACGCGGAGGATCAAAAACGCCTGTAAATATGAGGTGAACCCCTCTCATTCAGAGAGGCTCAACACTTAGACAAATCTCGAGCTCTGATGCATGGAAAAATTAGGGTATAGAGTGGTGCGCGCAAAGAAGAAGGGTTTCACGAAAAAGGGAAGATTTGCGCGAAAAAGAAGAGTTGCGCGAAAAGCCTTTTATGCGCCAAAAGTTATTTTTATGCGCAAGGTTTAAATTTTATATGCAAGTAACCGGGAAGGGTGCGCGAATATTTGGGGGTCCCACACGCCTTTGACAGGTGCTTAGAACTCTCAAATCTGCTTTGCGAAGACGGAAGAATGGTGAACCATTTGTTTCTTTGAAGAGAAGTGGTACCGCACACACATGACTGGTGTTTAACATCCTCATTGTGATTTGAGAATAGAAGAAGAACAGTTCATGTAACTAAAATCTGATCTACACAGAAATAGGGAAATATATCAATACACTCAGGTGTTAGTATTGATAATGAAAGTAAGAGAAGAAGAAGATATAGTGCATTCAGTTATTGCACTAAAGTAAAAGGTTGAATACAAAAGAGCATCAACTCGGGACTCTGATGCAAGCAAAGTCTCATGCTGAACAGGAGACAAAGACTTCAATGCAAATCTATGGAAGAGACCTTCATGTCTATAAACTGAGTGAGACTTCACCAATGGAAGTGAGCTAGGGGAGTCAATGAGAGTGACCCAAGGGAAGTAGTGAGCTATCCCTGAACCTTTGTAAAGGGAGTGTGCCTGGGACAGAGTGACTGTGCCCGAACGATTGTAATCTACAGCTAGTGAAACATAGTGGATTTTGGTATGACCGAAAACTTGTCGGCGTATGATCCTTAGACGTAGCCCTTTGTGGTGAACCAAGTAAAATTTCTTTGTTATCTATGTGCATGTGAATGTTTCATTGCTGATCATGTCCATCATACAGGTTTAAGTAGTTCCTACCAATGTGGGAACAAGATCCACAACTTTAAGAAGAAAAAGTTGACACCCTGATTCACCCCTCCCCTCTCAGGGTGTCCCGGGGTCCTACATAATCACTCACTATGATAGAAATCCTATCAATATATTATTATTGAGGATAAACATAAGCTTTTTTCGTGTGAAACAAAGTCAATCTCATGGTGCATCAGGTAGTTCCTTAACTTATGAATGGAAATTATAAATGCCAAAAAAACACTTCTCAATATTTAAATAACAAGTCTCAGTGTACATCATAGATTGACTGAGATCATAAAGGTTTTTTCATTCATAGTATCATTATTTTGTGTAAGGAAATCCCTGAGTGATTGTTCTAGGGATGTCATGTATGGAATGAGAGGTTTTACTTCACTATTTGGCATCAAAACTGTTTTTACTATGAGTTATTTCTTGACGGTATTAAATTATTTTTGACAGTCATTGTTTCACTAATAAGATTCCATTTTATCTATTTTGTGGAGGGTAAAGAGTTACCAATTAGATTGGCTATGATGTAGTAAATGTAAGCCAAGTGTCCTTGATTCCCAATCAACGCTTTCATGTTTCAAGGAGGTGAAAATACATGTATAGATATAGTATTCTATGGATGAAATTTCATTCCAAAATGGAGTTTGATGAAGATGAGAAATTTTCATGAGATTACCTAGAAATCACATTTCAAGGGTTTTATATTCAGATTAAGCTATCGAGGAATGATGAAGATGAATTTAAGATCAGACTAGTGATCATAACATTGTAGAGATTGAATCCCTAGTTCATTGATTTTGAATTCAAAAAACATCCCTATGATGATTTAGAATATGTGATGCATTACTCATTTACATGTGGCACTGACGTTCTTTGTGAAAAAGGAAATTACTTTATAGAAAAAATAATCCATGAGGGGATCTAAAAGCATTGGATTCCTCATCATTTCAGGTATAAAACCTGGTTATAATTTGAATAGCCTTCCATGATGTAGTGGGCTTGATAACCAACTATTGCATGAATTGGGATTTTTGTGAGTGGGGTTAGGAAGTCATATTTGGGACAATTCAACCTCAATTTTGGGTGTTATACCTCTCATATAAAACCATACATGATGCTTTTTTCCACTTCAACCTCAATTTTGGAGGTGTGAGTTGAGTTCCTCTTCCTTGCTTATTGTTTATTTATTGCGTAGTCGAGTATGTCAAATTAGTTGTTTATTTCAAACTAGAATTTTTGCAGTATAACAGCAATCCTAGGTTGTCTCTCGATGGATCCTTATATCATTAATCCCAAAATTTGTTTATGATTATGAATTTAAAAAATTAAAATGAGGTTTTATAATACTTGGATTTTATGTTTAAAGATGATAATAGAAAATGGAAGCAATAAAACAAACTAGAAATGAACAAGAATAATATAATGTGATCAAGATTGGGAAGTCTTGTGATGATCATCCTTCATCGCTTCAAGAGAATGGGAATGGATCTTTTAATACCTAGTGTATAATACCTATTACCTTATTTTTACTGATTATATGCTAGGATACCTCCTAGGGTTCAGTCGAAAACACACAATGATTCACCAGATGCCACCCCTGATTGGGTGATTTTTGTTTAACATCATAACCGAAACACAGCCAGGCAACACACAAATAACTCAATGTACTATTCAGGTTTGTATGTTATTTATTTTTGATTCCATTACATAAAATTACAATACCTTTAAAGTTCTTATGTGAGTTCAATTGACCAATATGAACCACACAATCAACGCAATTTATTGAGGGAAGAAAAATGGATTAATGGTGTGTGAAACATCACATGAAAGGGTACCCCCAACATGATCATTTGAGTTTGAGTATCAAATAACAGTATATAACTAAATTACATAAAAATAGAGGATGAAAAAAAAAACAACATATAACTATTAATTAAATATATCATTCAAAACAATACAAACATGATGCTCGAGATTACATCATGTTACTCTCAAGGTGATCACAAGGAGTTTAAAAATCAATGGGAGTGGAGGAAGAAGAATATGTTGATTTAGAACTTCCTATAGACTCCAAAACATATAGGTTTTATTGAGAAGACTCCTTGGAAAATAAAAAATTGTAGAAACATTCCTCCTGTTAGAACTACCAAAAGGGGAGCCTAAGGTGCCATTTTATAGGAAAATTGGAAGGTGGTTTTGGGCACACAGATTTCCTCAAACCACTTGTACTACATGTTTAGTCCATTAGAAAATATAATCTCCCTTTTTAAAAAAAATCTAAATTCATATCCCCACTTCCCTAATATCCCCACCAAAAGTTTTACATCAATTGGACAAGTGGATCCAGAGATATGGATATATTATAGAACAACCACTTTTGACTTCACACATATTCGATGTTCTAGAGACATTAGGTCGGTTGGGCCACTTGATGGAATATGTGGGCTTGGGTTCCTTCATTATTAGTTGTCTCCCATTAAAATTTGGACCAGAATAAGAAAATAGGATCCCATTTGGATGCACATAATTTTCTAAACATGCACAACAATGGGAAGGTCCTTATGGATCCATTGAATTTTGGACCATTTTTCTTCCCCTTCATCATGGGCCCTCCAAATCATCTCCGCCTACATTTAAATCATCAAAAAAGTAACATTTCCCATTTTAATAATTATAAAAACATAATAATGGAATCAAACGTTATTTTAAATTTGTTGTCATTTTTAAAATTTTCAATACAAAACATGTTTAGCACAGCGGTGTAAGGGTGAAAATGAAATAGTGAATCTTGGTATGATCACACCACCACATCTAATCATTTGAAATCCTAGGAAAATTATAATATCCTAATCATGTAAAATTCATAAATAATTTTTTTAAAAACATCCATTATTATTTGAAAATTAAATTCATCATGTCATGTTTATGGAATCAATATTCTTATCATTTTTCTTTTCTCACATTCAAAGACGTTCAATATCATTTGTTCACCCATGCAACATGTCTTAACCTGCATCACTAAAAAATTATCCCTCTTCACTGAAGGAACGTATGTATGTGTATTTATAATTTTTTTCTAGAGTTCATGTGATCTTACCATATGCTTTCCATGATTCTCATTTATCTATTGGTAGAAACTACTGTGCTACTCAAGAGGACTTCCAACAGGTTGTTCTAAGGTCCCATGGTTGGTAGGATTTAATGTTTAATAATCTGAGGTATAATATGAGTATTTAATCTCTTATGTAAAAAATGTCATAATTCATCAAGTGTTCACAATGATTGTATACACTCAGCCCCTCACAAAGTGTATCACCTCCAACTAACTCTCCCCATTGTCCATTTTTGTGGGTCACAACCAAGTAGTGAATAATAATGAGTAAACATCCTCTTATATTCATTTTTTCATTTTTTCTGTCTTTTTAATGCAATTTTTTTTAATGTATTGTTATTTGGAGATAAAGAGGGAAACATGTGTAAAACATTGATATATTATGGAATGTGAACCCATTTCCCAA
Organism: Viscum album; assembly: GCA_963277665.1. Classification (NCBI taxonomy): domain Eukaryota; kingdom Viridiplantae; phylum Streptophyta; class Magnoliopsida; order Santalales; family Viscaceae; genus Viscum; species Viscum album. The sequence goes on along the minus strand of OY728139.1, from coordinate 522,000,858 downwards.
GGAAAATGTAGATTCCCTTTATATCAACCCATAGCAATGATTATGTCTTAATAATTCCCATGGAAGCACCCTCTCTCCCACACTTGTGGAAAATATAATAAGAATATACCCAAGATATGGGCTGGTAGGGATATATAAGCTTGTAAGCTGGATAGCTATCATGAATTTCATGGTCTTTAAGGCTTAATAAGGGTAAAATATCATGGTGGAAAAAAATAGAGGTTAATTTTACAAAAGGATTTTCAATGAATGATTTCCTCTATCATGAATGTTGCATACTTGAATCTTATATATTCAAATAGAATCAAGGAAAGTTCTAGTTTCTATATATGACTTGAGACTCTCAAGAAAGTGATTAAAAGGAAAAATATGCAATAAAGGGCTTAGAATATATCTTGGGTAAGGTATTAAAATATTGGTTAATTATAATGAGGCATGGGATTGAAGAATAAATTAAACAACTATGGATTATTTGAAAATAATAATTCTAGAAAATTATTACATATCAAAATTCATTTGAAAACATTTTTCCAAAAATAGTGGAATTTCCCAAACAATATTATCAAGCAATAAAAATGATTTTTTATATTCTTTTTATGTTAAATATTTATCTAAAAACACAATATAATTAAAAATAAATCCAAAATGAAATTTCATTTTTGAAAATTTAAATTTGTATTTGTTTTGTTTAATACTAACTATGACATGTCGCCGTCCCCCACACATAAAAAGTACATCATCCACAATGAAAGTATTTTAAATAAATAGATAGTAAATAAAGGTATGGAGAAGGGAAAGCCGACTAAGATGTGTCATATGTGGCATCTATCAGTGGGATTTCCTCCATGAGATGATTTGGAAAATCCGCATATAAGTGTTTAATATTTTTCCCCTTGAAAGTAATCTGATGTCAACTTTTCTCATGAAAAATCTTTGTAGTCCCAAAATAGTAAACATTTGTAATAATATAAGGATCGATCCATCAAGAATGAACACTACCTGGGTAGAGATTTAGCCATGAATTTGACATGTGGACCTTCTCATGAACATGTAACTTCTACTAATGAATCGTGCTATCATGGATAACCTTTTTCATCTCATTATAGATCTGAGAGTTCTCATATTCATCATGTAGAATTTATTCCAACTTTTAAATATGCAGCTTTCTATACTCACCTGCATCTGAAAAATTCATATTTCATTGTTTAAGAGTCCAATATGCATGGTATTATACCTCAACTACAAGATGTCAAGACTTTCCAAATATAATCCTATATGGTGACACTCTGATTGGGGTTTTATAAGTTGTATGGTATGCCTAAAGTGCATCATCCATGCGCAAAGTCCAATCATTCCTATTGGGTTGTACCATTTTCCCATGATTTGTTTAACTTCATGATTTGAGATTTTTTCCTTGTTAGTTATTTTGGGGGTGATTTGAAGTGAAGAATTTATGATCAACCCCATACTTATGATGAAAATTTTTCATGTTAAAATTGAAAAATTGTGAACCCTGATCACTAATGATGAATCTCGGTAAACTAAACCTACTAAAACTTTACGACCTCACAAAATCCACAACTACTCATCAGTCATCTATCCTGGTGGCCTTTTCTTCCACCTATATAGATACATAGCCAACAACCAAAAATATGTACAAAAATCCAAATGAATTTGGAAAATCCCAATGAAGTCAATGCCCCATGTATCAAAAATTTCACAGAATAACATGGGCTATTTGGGAATTTCACTCCTCTTGGAGATATTCCATGTGAGTTGAAAATGAGAAAATGAATTGTAAAATATATAAGAATCCCTATACAATGTTGGAAAAAAATTTCCTGAGTCAAGGACCTTTAGAGATGTACATTGTGATCCAAAGTGGCCCCCAAAGGAAAAGCAATTGAAGAATGTCAAAACAGAGGTGAACTCATGGTCTGGGGCACACTGATGGGCTACATGGTCACCAAACATTCTCCACAAATATGGTTTATCCCAAATGTACCAATAATAATCTTACATAAGTCTATAGGATTTTAATGTGCCGAAATCAGTGGGGACCCTAGATATTACTAGAAAAATAACAATGTTATCATACCAAGGGATAAGGTCCCCAACATCACAAACGTTCTCATGAGGGAAGAATTCTCCAATGGGGAGGAGTGAGTAAACCTGATGGTCCAATGGTGGAGAAATCCTACTATTGGGGTTAGCTACCACATTTTCCACTCCTCTCTTTTCTCTAATCTCATGGTCAAACTCTTAGAGGAGGAGCATCCACTGAATGAGGCGGTGCATAACATCAGGTTTATTTAAGAGGAAATGAAGGGAAATATGATCAGAATAGACAATGATTTTTTATATGTTCAGATATGAACGGAATTTTTCTAAGGAAAACACAATATAAATATGTTCTTTTTTAGTGGTGGTGAAGTTTTCTTTGGCAGGGTCAAGGGTACGTGAAGCATACACAATGACATGGGGAGATTTTTCAACCCTATGTGATAAAACATCCCCAAATACAAAGTTAGAGACATCACACATAATCTCAGAGGGGAGATACCACCTTGGTGTTTGAATGAAAATAGGTGATGTGAGACACCATTTAAGGGCATTGAATTAATTCTAACAATTTTTATCAAACAAAAACATAGAATCCTTTTGTAATAAGCTTGATAAGGGAAGTGTGATCTTACTGAAGTCTTTAATGAATCGGCTTTAAAAACCTGCATGAATCAAGAATGATCACACCTCATGAACACATTTTGTATATTGAAGGGTTGAAATTAATTCAATTTTTTATTTATCCTCTTCGATTTCCTATTTTGAAATAACATTCCCAATAATTGTCCCCTATTCAACCATTGAATGGAATTTCTCTTAATTTAATAAAAGATATTTATATATGAAACGCCGAAGGATAGAACCTATGTGAGAAAAACAATCATCAATGGAATTTCCATAAACTATTAAATCATCTATAAAAACATCCATGCAATTACCTAGGTACTCAGAAAAATACTCAACAAACATCGCTGAAATGTACTAGGAGAATTATATAGACCAAAAGGCATTATTCTGTATGAAAATTTTCCAAATATACAGGTAAATGTTATCTTTTAATGATCCTCTAGGGCTATATAGATTTGATAATAACCCAAATAACCATAAAGAAAACAATAATACAACTTACTAGCTAATCGTTCTAGAATGTTTTCAATGAAAGTTATAGGAATGTTGTCCTTCCGCCTGTCATGATTCTTTCGATATAAGTCAATACATACTCACCAACTATTTATCACATATTGTAAAACCAATTCATTCCTTTAATTTGACACAATTGTTGTTGCTAATTTTTTTGGCACAAATTTCACTAGGCTAACCCATTTACTATCAGATATAAGATAAATGAGCCATGCAGCATGTAATTTACTGACTTCCAATTTTACCACATCAAGGAGAGTGGGATTCAATTGGAATTGAGATTGTATAATGGTTTTATCCTCATTATCCAAATGTATATGGTGCATAAAAATACATGGGATAATCCTATTAATATCAGCTAATGACCATCCTATTGCATTTTTTACACTCTATCAAATGGTTGAGTTGTTTTGAGTCTTGTTGTTGAGAGAAGTTATTGGAAATAATAATGGGTAGATGGTCAATACCCTCATGATAGCATAATTTAAATTATAAATAAAGATTTTTAATTCCAACAGTGGGGGTTTTATGGATTTATGGAGGGGATTTATGGGGAGTGAGGTCCATGAAATTATCTTTCTGCTCACGTTTATTCCCTAAGGATAGAGAATCTATTGAAATGAGAATTTCATAATCATAGACAATCATGGGTACCTTAGAATGAACTCACTCATATATTAAATCACAAAATATACACATTTTAGAACCCAAAAAACACTCAAACCCCGAAACAAAACTAAAATCGTCTAAGGGCGAAGAAGAGGATAAAGAATTAGAGTGTGGGTTGAGGGGAGAATTGTGTGTGTTCATCATTTGAGATCACCTCAATCGAAAATATAGGAAGAGTGGATTGTTCATCAATGAGGTGTTTCATAGCCTCAATGATGTTAAGACTTACATTTTCTCCACTGATCTCCATGTAAATCATACCACTGTGAATGCTGATGATCAACTTTGTTGTTTTGAGGAATGTCCTCTCAAGTAAGAGAGGAGTGCATCCTTAGGTTCAGGTATCTTCTATCTCATGAATGTAGAAATCAGTTGGGGGGATGTTATTATTCAAACATTCAAGGACATCCACAATCACTCCTATAGGATGCATAGTATTTTAGTTGGAAATTTGTACAAAAATGCCTGTTGGTTGAAGCTCTCCACCCCGCAGAGAAGTATACACAGAGTCAAGTATTACATTAATAGAATCACTAGAATCTTGCTAACCATCAAAATATAAGGTCTCCCCTATGATACATGGTATTGTGAATGTGCCCGGATCCTTGAATTTTGTTGGTATTTATGGTTGAATCATGGTTGGGACATTCATTCACAATTTGACTCTCACATTCCCCTTTAGTCTCTTTCTATGGGTGAAAAGCTCTTTAAGAAAATTTTCATATAGAGGGATTTCATTAACTGCATCCAATAGAGGAATGTTTACCTGAACCTTTTTAAATGTATTCATCATTTCATTATCAATATCATTATCAAAATTCTTCTTAGATTTAGAGAATCTTTGTGTGAAAGTAAGATGAATGAATTGTTCATTTCAATCATCAATGATAATTCTATTACCCTTTTGTATTGATTTTCATTACTAGGAATTTTTAAGGGTTGGGAGATAGAGTTTTCAATAGGGGACATACCTATTTTGAAGAATCAATAGAAAGAGAGGTTTTTGTACCACTAATATGTGTAACTACACATACATTACCTTTTTCCTTCACATTGGAAATGGTTTAAGATGGTAGTTTTCCAGAACCATGAATCTTAAGCCCACCAATGGTGTTTTATAATTTCCCCACCTAAGTTCGCAGGACATGAATAGTTTATTGTGTGGTTTTTTGGAATAGAAGTATTTTGGATTCCAATTTCTTCACCATATCATTGAGGCCTGGTTTACATGTGGGAGTAGGAGGATTATTATTTCGAGAAGTTAAGGAATAATACGGTTTCATACCTTGGCATTGTTGATCAAATTTTTCTTGGGGTAACTCGAGTTGCCTCCTTGTTAGAATTGGTTTTGTGCTTTCCATCCAGGGTTAGGATTTGTCCTGAATTGTTTTGGCTTGTAGGTAGGTGCTAGTAGGAATGGATTCCCTAGGAACAAGGTTGCACAAGACTCGGGTGAATCTAGAAGTTGTCGGCACTGGTCAAGAAAAATGAGTATTGTCAGAACAAATACCCAAATGTAATTGAACAAGAGGAGATTATGTGTTAACTTGTTCTTGAGATAATTTAATTATAAGGGTTTGCATCTCATCGATTTTATTATATAACATTTGTTCTAGGGACGAATGACTTACCTCATGAACTCCACGGGTTGGAGCAATAGCTCGTGTGCCAAATTGTTGTGCATTTTGAGCCATATTGGCTATTAAGTCATGAGAGGTGGAAGGATATTTATCAACCATGTCTCAACCATCGACTACATTAATCATTCCAAAATCCTTGGGGATACAAACCTCATAGAAGTATTGGATTAATAGTTTTTCTCTGATATCATGGTGGGGGAAATATTGAGAAAATTTGTTTGAATCCCCCTTAGTAATCATGAAGGGCCTCTCCTTGTGATTTACTAATACTAAAAATTTATTTCCTAATTGATGATATTTAGGAGGTAGGGTAGAATTTCTCTATAATGTGTCTTTTTAGTTCATTCTTGCTACTAATTGTTGTAGTAAAATAGTATATCCAATCTTTCGCTACACCATCAAGGGTGAAAGGGGATGCCCTAAACTTATTTTGGTCCTCAAACACATTTTTTGGGTTTCATGGTGGAGAAGAAAATGTGAAACCCTTTGAGATGTTTGTGAGGGTCCCCATTAGGGAGACGGTGAAATATGGTAAGTAGGTGTATGAATCCGGATCTCAGCTCAAGGTTGGCTACTTCCTCAGGATATTGGATATATGCAGGTTGGTACTGAACATCTATGGTGGTCAGTTCCTTCAATGATCGATTATTTGAAGCCATGATATCATGGATTAGATTAGATTCAATTTTTTATTGATTTATTACCAGATGAGTTTCCAAAACAGTTTCCTTAGTGTTACTATATTGACCATCTCTAGATGCCTTGATTTTTGTGTGAGGTGACTTTTCAATTTCTTTTTCAAATTCTAAATGTTTTTTTATGATTGGGAAATGTAAAAAAGTTGTGATGTTTTTCATATGATAGAATATGGATAAAATAACTTAAGAAGGGATAAATGAGAATGTAATGTTAAATTACTAAATTATAGAAAATGATATGGATAATAATAAGAGACAGAGAGATAGAACACACAAAAACATCCAAAAATAGGAACAGAAAACTAAAACAAAAAATCAAATGGGGCTGGGGTATTGAAAGGAGTACTAATTAATAAGTCAAATAAATAAATAAAAGTAAATAATAAAACTAAATTATCATGGATCCACAAAAATAGCACCATAATTTTATCACATTGTTAAGAGCGGCAAAATAGATGTTTATTTTTAACTAGAATTTCTATAGTATAAAAGAAACCATAGGTCGTCTCTCGATTAAGCCTTAGATCATTAATTCCAATATGTGGTTTTGATTATGAAAGGAAAAATGTTAAAAGGAGGTTTATAATACTTTGGTTTAATGTATAAAGATGATAATAGAATATAAAAGGCATAAAACAAACTAGAAATGAACAAGATATATTAAATGTGGTCAACCCAAGGATGTCTCGGGATGCACATCCTTCATAACTTCAAGATAATGGGTATAGAAATTTTAATACCTGGTTTGTAACACCTATTAACATAATGTTACTGATTTTATGCAAGAATAACTCCTAAGGTTCAGTCGAAATCACACAATGATTCCCCACACACCGTTGATGATTGTGTGATTTGTGTTCGACATCGTAACCAATACTCACCAAGGCACACATGAAGAACTCGATGTGCAATCCAGGTTTGTATATTATTTCCTTTTGTTTCCATGAAATAAGTTAAAATTACATAGATAGTGCTTATGTGAGTCAAATTAACCAATATGAACTAAACAAACACTACAATTGAATGTGGGAAGAAAATGGGGTGAACGATGTGTGAAACATCACATGAAAGGGTACCCCCAACACGATCATTTGAGTCTGAGTATAAAATACCATTATATAACTCAATTAAATAATAATTGAGGATTAAGAAAAAAATATAAAACGTGGAATTAAAAATATAATTCAACATAATAAAAACATGAAGCTCAGGATTACATCACTTTCCTTCCAGGGTGATCATACTAAGTTTAGAAATCCATAGGAGGGGAGGAAGAAGAAGATGTTGAAGTAGAAATTCAAATCACCTCTAGAACTTATAGGTATGTGGAGAACACTCCTTGGGGTCTCCAAAATGGCGGAATGTTTCCTCTTGATCAAACATCCAAATGGGGATCCCATGGTTCCATTTTATAGGAAAATTGGAAGTTTGTTTTGGCACACATATTTCTTCAAACCACTTATACCACATGTTTCATCCATTATAAAATCGAAAATCCCTTTTAAAAATACTGAAATGTTATATCCTCACTTCTTGAATATCTCCAATGAATGGTTGGAATCAATTGGAGAAGTGGATCTCTAGATATGGACAAATTACAGAACACCACTTTTAACATGGCACAAATTATGTGTTCTAGAAATATCAGGTCGGTTGGTCCCATTAATGGCAGAATTGGGATTGGGTAACTTCATAATAGTTATATCCCATTAAATTTGGGAATAGATCACAAAATGGGAGCCCATTTTGTTTCAAATAATTTTCTAAAAATGCACAAAAGTGGTCATCTCTTCATGGATCCAAGCAATTTTGGCCCATTTTTCTTCCACTTCAACATGGTCCCTCCAAATCATCTCCTCTTATATTGAAATCCTCAAAACAAGTAACATTATACATTTTAAAAGTGATGAAAACAATATAATGGAATCAAACATGAAGTTCATTTTGTTGTTATTTTTATAATTTTCAATACAAAACCATTTTAGCACAGTTGTGTAAGGGTGAAAATGAAATAGTGAATTGTGGTACAATCATTTGTATCAATGATGATAATCTGGTAAACCCATGTGATGGGTTCCCACATTGGGATTAAGGCCCTACAGCTCTTGTTAGTTCAAAGAAAATACACATCCTAGTTATACATTAGGTAATAGGGATATATCTATTATTCTTTGGGATTCATGAGTTCAATAATTAGAGTTGGGAATCAATATTATTTTTTACCCATATTGATTTCATTGAGTTCATCAATGATGGTGGATATGATTTTCACAAATTCCAGAGGGGTGTCCCTGATATCATCGTCTTATTTCACTTCCTAAAGATTCACTACTTATACTTCTTCCTTGGGATGAGATGATAAAACAGGTTCCTCATAGGGAAGATGGGAACCATAATTTGGAAATTTAGATGATGTGGAAATCATTTCGAGCTAACATACTAGCATGAATCCTTCTCAGAGTCCTGAAGGGGAAATGAGGGAATGAGAATGTGTATCTTCACCTTCTATTATGGTCATTATTGATGATTACTTTTTTCTAACATAACATGTTTTTTTGAAGATCAAGGGACATAATAAATACGTTTTTATTCAATATTTTGTTGTCACTTAGAGAGTTGATAACTTCTTCTATGCCATCAGCCTCTACTATCATGACTGATATAATGGATCATTCTAAAAGAATTTGTTAATTCTACCCCACCCTTTCAACTTGATTATTATATAGTATGTAATCCACACTGATATAATTGAAAGTGATAGCTGGGATCACCTATAAGCCAATTAGGGCATTGAATCAAGTACCAACATTAGTCAGGTAATGTTTTCCTCCCATATGATAAAATCTTCATAAATGTATTGTGTCACAATGGATTTGAACTAGGAATTTTCACCATTCAATGTCCAAAATTTTCCATAGAAATAATATTTGAGAAACTGATGGTATGATTAGGGAATATATACATACTAATGTAACCATTATCTTCCTAGGAAATCATTGAAACTAGTAACCTATCAGAAAACCATGAATTTTGAGTTGGACAAAAGATCTTGAAATTTAGTTCTACATGTGATCTCACCAAATGGATCTTGATCATTCTTTTCTAATCCATACAACATCATAGTGTAGGGATACAAGTTTGATTCATTGAGACCTAGTTGAGGATGTGCTTTGACTAAGATGAGGTTGACTCAAGATCCATTATCAATGAAGTCTTATCAAATTAAATTATTGTTTTACCTGTCAGAAATATTCATGGTTATGGAATATTCTAGTATGAAAACATTATCAACTTGTTCATTGAAGGATATGACCACATTAAATTCTGTATCATTATTATCTCCATGATATACTTCAGCAGAAGTGACCAAAACATCATAATCATTAGGGATTGTCATGTCCTCAATATGGGATTCCCATAGGACCATTAATATTATTGGAGCATCGATTATTTATAAAATTTTTGACAAGTGAGATAATTGAGTTGAGATATCATATTACTGGTCAAGAGTTATGCACTTCCCAACATAGGGATGTTCTATTACAGACAATTTAATAGATGATGTCCCTAATTTGTATGGGTCTTCCCTTTGGTATTAGAGATAAAATTATTCCTTTTCATGGTGGATTTTTTCAACTGTATTAACCTACCAATCGAGGAGGATGGGGATTATCCACTAACTTGTCTTCCAAAATGACTATGTTAGGGAATACTCTATTATGTGTGGAGTAATAACTCCCTTGTTTTAGTTGATCATTCTTAAGATCATTCCAACTAGTTTGTTTCTTGTAGATAGTTCATGTAGGGGTTTAGATGATGTAGTGGCTCCAAGAAAGACCTTGTCTTCCCCTATATCCTAGACCATGATGAACTATTCCATCAGTTCAACAATCATATATAGTAAAAATAGGTTCATTATCACAATAATCATTTCAGAGGGGGTCCATTAAGTGAATAACATTAACAAAACTGAATATAAACTCCTCATTGAACATAGATTCTTCCGGGAGGTTTACTCTCATTGAAGCATTTAGTGGGGTAGTGCATGTAAGAAATCTTTCATGAAGTCTTACAAAGTCAATGGAAACTTTGGCTTTGACACAAACTCTTATTATTGTGTCTGGTTTATATCCTTCTTTCTGTTTTGCTTCATAGATGATTGGATTTTAGAGGATTAGCCTTCTTATGAATCTAGTTTTGATGCAATAGAAGTGGTCGGCAGAAAAATTTTCCATTTCTAATGTTCTCGACGAATATCATGGGTCCAATTGATTTTTTTTTACCATCAATTAACCAAATTATTACGTATTCTTACTTTTATCTTCCTTACATTTACCTCCCTCCTCCAGATTTGTAGAAAAAACACAAGATTCCTAGGATGGAGAATTTATCAATTTCAGCTTCCTAGATTCCACCATCTTTAGTAGGAGGTCTATGAAGACATAACACTTTTAAATGGGGTTACCTAACATTTTATGTATGGGGAAATGGTTTAAGATATATTGATCACCTTATTTTATAGAATTAAATGGGTTTGCAAACTAAACTAAGTTGGTTTCCAATGCTATGATGAAGTAAACATGGAATTTGTCATTTTGATATGAAAAGACCTTATTTTCCTTCTCCTTAAGCTATTTCTCCCTCTGATATCTTCAATAATATTGAAGAGGTTACCATTTGTTATGAGGATTAGTGGTGGATCCCTACAGTATAATGGAGGCTTTGAAATATGAGTAGGTATAGAATTCCACATAATTGTAATTGCTGTGGCATTTTATTTTTTAGTTCTCCTTCCCCGAGTAGATTAAATCATCCTAGAATTTTATTTGGTCTATGTGATGGAGTTTTCCGCCTATTATAAAATTGAGGATTGATATTGAAAACCTCGTGTATATTTTACAGGGATCAAAAATATATCGAACATGTCACATATATTTTCTAAACCAATAAAAAATAGATCTTCTTGATGGAGTGGTAGGTTCAATAAATATGTCAGTCCATTCCATCCTGAAATGAAATATGATACTATTTCATTCTCAGGTTGTTTAAATTTTGTGAGGTTGAAGACATTTGTCGTTCAAACTGTAGAACTGAAATGGAAGATGAATTTCAGATTAGGTGTTCCCATTCAGTTATTGATCAATTATACAAACATGTGTACCACCTGAAATCTAGACCATGTAGTGATTACAAAAACAATCCCGAGATTCACTATTTCATACTGTTTAGGAGTGCCCATCATGGGATCACAAAGAGAGAAAAAATGCATCAACGAGTTCTCTATGTCTCCTAAGCTATTAAAAATTTATTATTATGGATTTACAAAGATTGTTGGGGTAAGGGTTGGATCCACCCAATTGGGGTAAGCCTTATTTTTTGGATATGTTAGTTCCAGTTGTCATTCCACAACATCCAATCAATCCATTAATGAATTAATGGAATTTATAATAATTCTAGGAATTTATGGCTATTATGGGACCTAAGCAGGTATGGAAAATAGAGCACGAATGGGTGTAGTGACTGGTATGACCATTGGTGGTGACACCACTAGTATCTATCATAGGTAACAAATAGGGGTAGGATTTTATGTATTTGACTGACCATGTTTTGGTTGTGTACACAATGGATTGAATTATCGATGTACTGTAGTTATTTCAGTGAACCCCCTTTATTGAGTTGCTCTAACTGGAAGTAAAAGTTAGGGATATACATAGGGAGCACATCTAGTGGGAATCATTCCTTCAATCAACTCTTCATTTAATCTTCTCAACTCTTCTATATCTTCATATTGATGAGAAAATATTTCCTCTTATGAATGGTAATGACCCTCCATAGGAGGGATGTGAGAGATAGTCTGACACATATCCTTTTTTCTGTCAGTTTTCTTTCAAGGAGGAAAAAGATGACTATTTAAGGGAGTGGAAAGATTTAGGTAAACACTATAGTTTTCTATACAAAGACTTCTTCATTTGTTTTATTATGTACTAGATTTTAATCTAGATATCCCCCTTTGGATTTATCTAATATTCCAATATATTTTATAGGACTTTCCATGATATCATTGGAGAGGTTCATATATGTATAATGAATCAATGGAATTGAACTGGAATATTTGTGAGATAACCTTTTTTGTGCCCTCCAGGATACCATGTCTTCATCTATGTCAGTTCCTTGGGATATGTTTGGTGGATAGTAACTTGATGGTAATCTCTATATAAATTTTCCATTCTTATGTTCTCCCTACTCTCAAAAATTACTTCAAGCCACCTATTAATCATAATCCATAACAATGTGATCATTAAAGATCTAATATTTGGTCCCCTTTATGAACAATAATCTCTACTAGGTTCTACAAATTCATATACCCCACTCAATCAATAAATGTCATTTCATTTTTGACACAATAATACTTACCATGTTACATAAAACTGTAGAATGTGTCCTATCACTTGTCCTTAAATTATGTAACTCAAACTCTATGAATTTTTTATTTTTTAAAAGGATACATAGTGGAACTCCTTGAGGTTCATTTCGAAGATTACTTTATTCCATATCCCCCGTGGGAGGTGATATTTTGGAATCATGATTACCTTTTAGAAGGTTACCATTCCTCTCACCAAACACCCCCAAAAATCCATAGAATACAATTAATTACTTTTCATCATTGATATATGTTAAAATATTAAATATATTATATGAAGATAGTATGTAAATCCATACCCCCAATATTTTATCCTGAACCCACCATAAGGTGATGGGCCTTAATAGATTCATTATTCATTGGAAAATAATGAGTAGTTCTACGAGATTATTATAAAACAATCCAATAATTAATGAATTATAATCACATAGCTCCTCATGTGAGGATCATGGGGTTCCACTAGTGATGAGTTGATGGAATGGTCGGTGATAACCTAAAATGAAATATTAAATGAACATATGTTTCCTACATGACAGTAATAAAATATGTCATCAAATACCATTGTTTATGATCCTAATATTTCATTCATCATGTGAAAAGAATAAAAAAATTATTTTATACACAAAGGTTATATCAATTAATCACTTATGTGATGTGACAAAGATTTTACCCTTCCATACGTTATGAGGATAAGATGCCTTATGTTACAATAACATGATCCATCAGATGTTGAGCTAAAACATCCTTGTGTAAATAGAATTAGTTTCTTTGTGTTAGTAGGATATGATGAAAAAGGTGAAAAGACTATGATGACATATATATTTTAGAATTAGTTTACCAACATGATTAGTTTCAAATGCCCCATATTGGGAGAATGAGTTTCTTTAAGGTATAAATTGAATTCTATACATCATTAGCCTTAGATTCAATTTGAAAAGTTCATATGATTCCCTAAAAATCTTATATGGGGAATATATTTTGAAATTAAAAATGTTACAACCACACTCATCACTTATAAATGAAAGGTGGTCACCTTACTATTAAATAAATATACCAATGTCCATATGAGGATGGAATTGGAATTGGATTTCCATTTTTTTAAATCATTAAAGGAAACCTAAAATAGTGAGTGAACTCCATAGAGGTATCAATGGATTGAACTACCAACATCACATCATATTGTTCCAATTCAGGAGTTAACACCATTCACCGCAACTATAAAAAGGTACCTTCCATTAAAAATAAGTAATATTGTACATATATTATTATAATATCATGATTGTGTTTGATGTGAATGTAGTTCCAACTAAAATTAAAAAAATTAAAAAACACATGAATGTTGTCAGTAATATAATTATGCATTTTTTATAAATTCCTTATTACTTTTAAATGACATTCAAAAATTAAGAACATTTAATAAATTAAAATACATTGATAAAATTCTATTAATTTTGGTAATATTAATTTTTTTTTAACAAAATCAAAGAAAATAGTTAATTTTTTAAAATATAGTTTTTTTAAGTAATAATTATTATATTTTTTTAAAGTATTTTTCTCCACTTTTGTGGTTTAATGTTTTACAATTGATTCCATAATTTTTATTTAAATTTTTTTATTTTCTAGTTTGAGAACGTAGTTAAATTTTCAAATAAATTTCAAATATCCTAAAAATGTAATATGGTATAACATGTGATAAAAAGGGAATCATACATATAACCATGAAAAAAGTATTCCATGTTACTGATCATGGCCTAATCATTCCACTAAAATTTATTATAATACATTAAGATAGGTGATTATTCATTTTTGGTGTAGTGGAGCACTTGAGATGATGGAATTATAAAATATTAAACAATTAATTCCATGGGCTTAAACTCAAGATGTATATAAATACCAATACATTATTCATATATAATATCACCTATATCCGTTAATTACCAAGTGAAAACCATTGTAATTTGAGTCCCTAATAAAACTATATTTAGAGCTCTTAGTAATAAGAAGGTTCCTCAAATCCATCATTTCAAAGTAGATCATTAAAATATTAATTTTCAGGGCCCACCCCCATTGGGAACTATTCCCCAACATGAATGTAAGATAAGAGTGATCCTATAAGATATCTCTAAAAGTTAATGTGGAGGAAACTAGAAAAGAGGTTATAAAATATAAAAATTTGAGTAGTTTTCCACATAAATATAAGGAACAAATAAATTAAACCACCAATAAACTACATTATATAACGTAAGATAAAGAAATAGTTATATATATAATGCAAGTGAATGAAAAATAATACATTTCTCCAAAGTAAAATAACAATGGAATGTACTATATAAACATCAACAACCATAACTATGAACATAATGATTGTAATACCTTGTCCAACTACCAAATTCTTCCTCAATAGTGATAATATATATATATATGGCTGAGAATTTATATACATTCAATTTGATCATGTTGAATCCATTTATTCCATTTTTTTGGAATCCTGAAAATAACCTAGTGAATTAATATCATATACAACATGTAAATATAACAACTAAATCAAAATACCATGACCAAGCCTCAGTCCCCATATATAACATCCATGAATGATAAATTAATATCAAATAATATATAAAAGAGGGAACCTTATACCACTTCCCAACTATTTTTTCACTCTCACATATCAATAGTGAACATCTTGTATCTCCCGTTCCATTAATAATAAAATAAGAAAAAATATATATACATAAAACATATAATAATGTTAGGGTAAATACTTTATCTCTATCATCCCCCATCATCCTAGGGTCCAAAAAACAGGTTAACACCAACTGAAATACCTATGTCACGGTTGATGTGGGTTGGACCCCAACACTATCAACCACAACACATTCAGGGGACACAATATTCATTGTAAATAATAAACAACCTACCCTCAAATACATTTACAATAGAACATGATATAGTTAACATAAAGTACACTACCCTTGTTCGACCCTCTTACCATTAATGAACCACACTATTTATCCGCAGTAAAACCATGTACCCAGGTCTGATAATATATAATTTTATTTAAACTAAATATTTTTAAAAATCAATTAGATACCTGGATCCATAACAACCCATATTGAATATATATGATAGTGAGATTTGATGATGGAATAATTATCCATCTATAACACCACTATCAATGATTTTAGATAAAACACCCATAACCCAATACATTTAGGAATTATTATTGTTATCAGACTCGGGTTGGTGACAGTGATTTCATAATAAATAAAATCATATTATAAACTACACTCAAGATCAACCAAGGGTTATCAATATATAAACACAACTAAAATTTAAATCCTTAACCACATTCCAAAATATTCAACAAAAAAATGTTCCCGCTTTCATATCACTAAGAATCCCACATCTCTACATATAATATCCACAAAAAATTATATAAATCTATAACTAATAAATATTTTTTTCTCCTTAAATATCTACAATTTACACTCTATATTACAAATATAAGTGCATTCACTCTCTATATTAAATGTAAAACAATTTTTTATCTATTAATATTGTTTAATTTTCTTCATTTTAGACAAATTTCATTCCATATTAATTATTTATCACCATAATTATTTTATAATTCCACACCACACCACATATCATAATTATTATTTCGATTCCATCCCATAAAACCAGTCATCTTCTAATACTTCCACACACACAAAAATTTTACACAATTTTAAATTTTCCATAACCCCAATTCCCCATACATGTAAATGTAAAAAATAATCCACCAATCTAATAATCACATCCTTGATAATAAAATCAATAAAGTATAGTATTAAAATAACACAAAATAGATAGTTTTATTAATAGAGAATATCTACAATAATGTTTTCAAAACATTTAATTATATTCCCATAACATCCATTTTAAGGGAGACAACACAATGACTATATATTTAATTAATTTGTTTTATTACAATCATTACATTATGAAAATTTTATGAAAAATGTATAAAATATTTTAGTCAAAACTGAAAAACATGTATCATTATAAGAATAATAATAATTAGTAAAAATGGCTATATATAAATAATATAACTAATATAATTGTAACATGGAAACATATGTCATTCCCCATATCCCCATAATCTCCCCAAAGATTGATATATTTTTATTTTTCATGTTAATCCTTACAATATACTAAAGTCATATGCAATAGTTTTACTTCAATATTATATAAAAAGGGATTTTTAGAATTTCATTCATTTGTTGAAGCTTTTAAATTGTTTCACATAGGAATGGGGAAGAAGAGAAGATCATAACTCCCAGATCACATAAAAGAATAATCAAAAAAATGAATAAAATAAAACCTCATAAAACCAAAAAAAACAAAACCCACAATAAATGACCCCAAACATCTACAATATCCCTCCTAGATGACGTATTGTAGGAATATACCTAGTGTAAAATAATGGAAACCCACATGGGATCTTGAAAGACTGGTTTCCTGAAGACAACAGCTAAATAAAATCAATGGGAACTCCAAAACATTCACAAATTCTACCATGATAGCATCATATTTTATATAAATAGAAGGAATAAAATATATTTATGGAGAACTATAAAATTTTTAAAAATATATAATATATCAGTTTTATGATAAGATACCTTAGGAGAACATTGTTATTCTTTAAAATCACACTACTCTCCAAAATGCATGGAACAATATACTCCACCTACATTCATTTTAAGTGTTTTTAATTAATTATTTTGATAAAAATGAGAAAGGCATGTTCCATATAAGTTTAACAATGACACAATATCACCTAAAAATAAAAAATCATAGTCACCCTATTGGTTTCCACATCATAGTATCTGAGATCGCACTGGGATGATCATTAATAAAAAATATCACCAAACCGATTGGTAAAATTAAAGTTATGAAAAAAAAACCTCTATGATGTGACTAGATAATTGGTAATGGAAAAATTCATAGGTATGATAAAGAAAAAATTTACATAACTAAACCTGTGAAAAACATTCTTGTTCTTACTTGTCTAATAATATCCATTCTAAACTCTCATATCATGAAACCTTCCCCCTGGAATAACTTACCAAATATAGAATCATTATCCAACAATATATTTCACATAGTTTTGTAACCCATCGATCTCCATAAAGGCCACTTTCACATGGCTATAATACTATATGAAATACCATCTCTCGGTATCTAATACTCTCCTAAAATATCCAACTCCCAGAAGTATAAAATGTAATCAGACATAGGGTTCTATTTAAATATATTAGATACCTCTAAAATTTCTCTATTCCTCAATAATGATGACAAACCCCAAATATAATCAACAAACACTAAAATAAAAACTCTCTAATAGTTATCTCTCACAGAGATACAATTACAATATAAAACCAACACTATAAGAATAATTTTTATCCCAAAATACTATATAAAAACACCTCGTTAAATTCATCCCAAAATTAAATAGAACTTTATAAAAATGAATATAGGATCAAATTGATTTGAATACTAAACTCAAATTTACTACTCGTGTTCACACATATATTCTTTCAAAGCATCATTCCCATAAAAAATAAGGATATATTGTAACGCCCCGACCCCAGCTACCCAGAGTCGGTGCATTACTTCGTAACATTGGCATGATCACAAGAAAGATCAAATCTCGAAAGACCGATTGGTTTAGTAGCCTTGGAAACACTAGATATAATCATAAAGTTTTACATTACATTTCAAAGTGAAAAACTACTACAACAACAAAGTCTTCATATCCACACTATTAACCCCTCATAATATCCCTGCAAGTCATTCATAATTTACTTCTTCAATACCTGGGAAAAATAAAACATAGAAAAGGGGTGAGCTCAAATGCCCAGTAAGGATAACAATATAGCGGAACATTCATAATAAGCATAAACATTTAAGGCAATGAATTACTAAAACAAAATCCTTTTAAAATTGAACTTCAACATAGTATGGCAAAAATAAAAATGAAATAATGCCATTTACTTATTCACATGGATATTCTACTAATCGAATAATCACATGCAATATCAATAACCACTTTCATAATGTTGGAATGCATAATGCCAGACTATCATAACCACATAGCCAAGGCCTCGTGCCAAGACTACAAATAAGATTTTGTCAAGGCCTTGTGCCAAGACACTATTTTGTCTCATGAGACCTACCGATGCATCGAGGAGCTATAGCGGGCTCCACCCGTCACTTATTAAGTCCAATGCATTCCCATATGAAAAGGTTTAAACATAACATAAACATTCGTATTAAAACTAGCATACGAAATGTCAATAATTTCACCATAAACTATGAATGGTATAAAAATAGCACATCCACAGTCAAACATATCACAAAACCTTCAATACAATATAGAAGTTTTGTATCATAATAAATCAACTTCAAATAATCTTAAAATCCATCAAAGGATGTTGACATAGATGAAATCAAAATTCTTTTTAAAGAAGTATCTCCTTTTATTTTGAAATAATTTAAGATCAATATAAAATAAAACATTTTCTTTGAAAATATTCTTATAAGCTTGTAAGGAAAGCTTTGAAGATTTTATAACGGCGTAAAATAACCGCACCCGCCGTATAAGTTAAAAAAAACATTCTTACCTCAATTCTGTCGAAAAGGTTAAAAAGGACCTTGTTTTGAAAACGACGGAAAGATTCCTTTATAAACCTCTTATAAAAAGTCAAAAAAGGGTATAAATTACTTTAACCCATATTCTTGTAAATAGTAAAAATGTTTTGAAATACATTTTTAAGAAACATGGATGTGGATGATAAAGAGATCTCAGTAGATTATTACATATAAACAACCTCGGATAATGAAGAGATTGTGAAATAACCCTTACCTTGTACTTTTCCTTGGTTGGGGTAGGTTAACCTCCTGTATAATGGTGAAATAGTTGTTATTAAATTATACAAGAATCATATATATTAATATGATATCATATATGATCTTTTAACATTGATTTGTTAATAATATCTTAGAATTATCGTCGTTTCTGGAGTTAACTTACTCATTTTCTTTTATATGTTTTGTTACATAAGCCATGGTTGTTGTATCTTATTCATATCCAGAATGATATACAGTCCTTAAACATCATTTTTAAATCATCAAATGATAATTATACTTGAATGGATACGATGGAGAATGAATCTCATCGCGTTCGTGGAGACGGTAGTCCGTACGTACGCACGAGCGACAATATCATTCTTTTGATATTAAAATAATATATAAATGGATGGTATATCATATATACAGAATCATTAACATGTTATATTTATTATTTACATGAGTTACACATCATTATTATACCCATCCAAATAATATTATATTGAATGACAATTACACCACGACGTGGAGACGGTAAGCCGTACGTACGCACGTATGGTGACATGTTATTCAAAGGGTGGATAGAATACTGAATATGATTGTACCATATTTATAATAACATCACAGTATATGTGAGATACTGGAGTTATTATTTCAGAATGGTAAGAACAAAGGAAGAAGAAGTGGAAGAAGAAATGAACTTAGAAAAGGGTGGTGAAATCATTACCTCTTCTTCGGGTTCTTCCTTTTGATTTGATCAAAAGGGCTCCTTAGGTTGGCTTTCTGATCCAACTAAGGCCTCTAGGTTGTATTGAGGGATGTTGGGAGAGTATTTGGGCAGAGTTTGGCCGAACCAAAAGGCTTTTAAGGTGTGAAGAAATGAGAAGGAGGAGTGCCCTTTTATAAGAGGGGTGAGGGGCACCTTTGGAAAAGCTAGAAATATTAATTTATAATAAATTCATATTCGGTTTCTAAAGGCTCCAAAGTTGACTATTAAAAGGATGAGGTGGGGATAGGACGAAAACAACTCATCCAATAGAATTTAGACAGGTTTGGGTACTTATATTAACCTTATCTTTAAGTATTAACTCTAAGTTAATTAGTTTCACTTTTACAATGTCTCTTTGTATTTTTATATAATATGGTTAATAAACTTACTATATACATCCAAGCGACCCCCAAGTGGTCCATTAATGATTAACCTATCATAATATAAGTCTCTTGGCCGAACCTTAGATTTTTAGGAATTTAATATCAATTAATAATATAATATTTGTTTTAAGAACTCTTTTATGTCAATTTTGACACTATTCAATAGTTGATTTTTGTGAAACTCATAACAGATTGATTACTTCGAACAAAGTCCATTAAATCAATCCAAATATATCATATTAGCCTAGAAAATTAGTTTAATTCATTAAAAGTTTCATATTATATTTATTTGGGTATTTATAATATCAATTATTTTAATTTTTCACTATTATAGTAATTACTGCATCATCATTGTGTCATAAATAAAATAACTTATTCATTGTCTAAAAATTATAAATAAAATATAATTATGTAGGAAATCTTTTTATCTTTCTAATGAATATTTATAATCGAAATTCCAACATGTATAACCCTATGTAAAAATGGTTCTTCTAAAAGATATATGCTTGTGTCATTTTTGTATTCATTTTAACTTAATTAAAATAAAGTGTCATTATCACTTACAAGTGGATCCATGGGGTCCCAAAATTGACACAAAGATGCCCATGGTCGACCATGTATCAACCAATAGGGTTAAGACACGTTTTAGGGTAATTTTGTATTATTATAATATTATTTTTTTAACCCTTATTTACCGGATTTACCCTTTAACCATGGTAAATAAAATATTTACCGCAGTAATTATTCAAAATGTCTAAAAATAAAAGTTACCTATTTACACAATTTGAACATCCTGATTCCAAATATGGAATCCATTTTTCTAAATTCAAAACACAGAAGTGGCAGAAATTAATTTAAAATTAATTCCCGCTGTCAAAACAAAAAGCGTGTTTTTAAGAGATAATAACTATCAAAAGATTGACACTTGTTTATGTTCGGTTTAATTGTAAAATTATGTCTAATGACCAACATTATATTAAATTGTAAAAATATATTCTAAATATACTTTAAAACCACTCAAATTCATAATTTATCACTATTAATTATTTTGATTAAAAAAGTTGTTTTTAATTAAAATTTAGTAATTTTCACTATTCATCAAAATATGAAAGTTATCCGAAAAGTACCAAAATTTCACCTTAGGCTAAATTCGATATTCCGAATCCAAAAAATGAAGTCCATTTTGAAATATAAAATATATATATTTTCAAAAAGTAGGTATTACTATTTATAACGGCTAGTTTGATTGGTTATGGTGTGTTAGAACTCGGTGTTGCGTACAACACACGCTATCACATTATTCAAAGGGAAACGTACCGTGGAAGCTTGGGGTGTTTCATTTTAAATTTTTGATGTCCCCATTTAGTCAAAAAGTTTAAAATATTGTATTTAAAAAGGTTTCACTATTAGAAGTTGATAAAAGTGAAATACTGAAAATGAATCTGTTCTTGCATTATGACTAAGAAACTCATAATAGGGATTCTAAAATTATAAGGATTATATAAACATTAAAATTTATCTAATACTATTCATAACCTCTTTTGAATGGCTTGTTTGGTAAGTCATGGTGTGCTTGAACTAGGTGTTGCATGTAGTGAAAGTTATTGAATTATTTTGATGAACTTACACACTATGAAATCTTGGGGTGTTACATTCTCCCCTCCTTCAATAAATTGCGTCCTCGCAATTTGAAATTGTTCTTAGAAAATAAAAGGTGGAAAATAGATAATATATTTGTGGGAAACCCCACATCGGAAATTGGGTTACTAAAATTTAGTCTTAATATGAGGAAAAGAGAAATTAAAGGGTCACCACCAAATTATGATCTCGATTAGGAGAACATTGGTGGTATTTAGAGACATATAATTGGAGGAAAAACGTAAATATTTATAGGTAGTGATTGAGGTCATCAATCAAAAACAAGTATAAAATTGAGGTCCTTAAATTCATCAATCTATGATGATTTTAAATACCATCGGTTCAACAAAACATAGGGTATTAGGATAACACATTTTTGATGTTTCAAAATATCCTAGTTGAAATCCCACATCAAAAAATGAATTAATGAGGCCTCTATTTAAAATAAATAGTCGAAAGTATGAAGATTACCGAATATAACACATACTAGGGTTCCATGTAGGAAAATATGGATATGGAAGAAAAATCTAACCATCAATTATCTGATGGAGAGTGGTAGAGAACATGGCTATGAAAAGGCCAACAATCCCAAAGCCATAAATTAGTGATGATTTAAGGTACCATCTAGGACAACATTTTTGTTCTAAGTTCCTTTTATTAATGTTGAGGAATTTATTTATGAGATTGGCTAAGATCATAATGAGATATACTTACTTTATAATTAGAGTTTTATCCATTAATAAATTTCTACCACATACTCATCTTTCACTCTAAAAGATAATAGAATGTAAAAAAATTCTATTTACACTATTCGTATAGGGTTCCAAAATAAACGAATTTATAATTCATCTAAATGATCTTTTAATAAAAACTACATTATTTAATCCAGGACATCTCGTGGGCCAGTGGTAGGTGATACACCCTTGTCGCCCTTCGGTTGCGGGTTCAAGTCTCGCGGCCTTGCCGGACGCGACGGGTTGCCGCCCGACCTCCGGGTTGTCCTTTTATGGCAATCCAAAATAATCCAAACTAGAACTATCCAAAATACTTCTGTCCAAACTCATAGTCCAACATTTATAAGGAAGGTAAGCATAATGTAGATTCTTTTTACCCCGTAATAGCATATGAATACCTTCATCATGTATTCTTTTAATACACTGAAACATCCTGAATTACCATATTCCTTATTGATTACATTCATGCTCCCTTATTCCATATAGAATGCTGGATATACTTCATTAATCCAAAAATGTTTTAAACCCCAACAATGATGGAATATACAAATCATTAATCAGTTCCAAGGTAGTCAAAAATATCCAATATAATTTATCCAAAACAATCATGTATTATTCCAAAATCACTACCTCAGTATTAGAACTATATTAGGGTTTATCAGTCTCTCAACCATATATTTTCCAAAAATCTATCCTGATAATGAGTCACTTTTCTTTGTTCCACACAATCTCAAGTCCTTAATGAAATAGTACTGCAGTACAATCCTTATATACTCCATAATTATTATAACAAGTACATTGTTGATACAAAGCTCAATTGACATAATCAACATAAGAACTCTAATCATTCCTCTTCATCTGTGGTAGTATCATAACTTGATTATTATCCAATAACATCATTTGTGGCATAGTCTGATGACTGGGACATAGGTTCGTGTAGTGTCCAAACTCCTTGCAAATGAAGCATTGTACATTTAAAACCATTTTCTTACCCTTGCAGTCACGTACTTTGTGCCCTTTTCCTCCACACTTATAACAAACTCCCATTCCTTTCAGGAAAGTTCCAGGGTGTTTCTTTCCACAGTTACCACATATGGGAAAATTCTTCTTTTCCCTCTTCCCTTTATCCATCTTTCTCTCTTCCATCCTTTTCATCTCTTGCTTCCCTTCAAAGCCATAGGACTCAGTAAACTCTTTACATATCTTATCAACACATGATATTATTTCTTCATATGATGATAATACATGGGAGACTATTTCTCTTATCAATTCTAGATTAAGACCATGAAAGATATGATCCTTCCTTCTCTTTGGATCATGTTCATTTCTGGAGTTCTCATTCCTTCTACTGGGCGCCATTTCTAAACAATGGCATAAACTAGATCAGTTTATGAATCAAAATACATAATCCCATACTTATAAAACACCTAACATAAATTGGACTATTTATGGATATAATCCATAATCATAAGAATGTTTTCTTTGAGGAAGTATATACTCATAATCCCTTCAAAATGATTTGTAAAGAAAATGAGAGTTATCCTAAGCATATCCCCCGGGAGTGTCGTAACCAAGAGTGCAGCAAGGCCCGTTGTCGTGCACCAGTTCCCGTTCGAGTCTAGCTCAAAGCGGTGTTTTCGGGTTTTACCCCTAGGTACATCTGTGCCAGAGCCGCCTCTACCTGCTCGTATCCAGACAGGGATGTATTGCTTGGAAAACTCACAAAATCTCTACAATACAAAAATTCTAGGAAGTTCTTCTATACTAATCCTCAAAGTTCATCTTAGGTCTACGTGCTCTAATCAGAGTTTATCTAAATCTATCTTTCAAGGTTTGTACTAAACTTCCTCTGATACCAACTGTAACGCCCCGACCCCAGCTACCCAGAGTCGGTGCATTACTTCGTAACATTGGCATGATCACAAGAAAGATCAAATCTCGAAAGACCGATTGGTTTAGTAGCCTTGGAAACACTAGATATAATCATAAAGTTTTACATTACATTTCAAAGTGAAAAACTACTACAACAACAAAGTCTTCATATCCACACTATTAACCCCTCATAATATCCCTGCAAGTCATTCATAATTTACTTCTTCAATACCTGGGAAAAATAAAACATAGAAAAGGGGTGAGCTCAAATGCCCAGTAAGGATAACAATATAGCGGAACATTCATAATAAGCATAAACATTTAAGGCAGTGAATTACTAAAACAAAAGCCTTTTAAAATTGAACTTCAACATAGTATGGCAAAAATAAAAATGAAATAATGACATTTACTTATTCACATTGATATTCTACTAATCGAATAATCACATGCAATATCAATAACCACTTTCATAATGTTGGAATGCATAATGCCAGACTATCATAACCACATAGCCAAGGCCTCGTGCCAAGACTACAAATAAGATTTTGTCAAGGCCTTGTGCCAAGACACTAGATTGTCTCATGAGACCTACCGATGCATCGAGGAGCTATAGCGGGCTCCACCCGTCACTTATTAAGTCCAATGCATTCCCATATGAAAAGGTTTAAACATAACATAAACATTCGTATTAAAACTAGCATACGAAATGTCAATAATTTCACCATAAACTATGAATGGTATAAAAATAGCACATCCACAGTCAAACATATCACAAAACCTTCAATACAATATAGAAGTTTTGTATCATAATAAATCAACTTAAAATAATCTTAAAATCCATCAAAGGATGTTGACATAGATGAAATCAAAATTCTTTTTAAAGAAGTATCTCCTTTTATTTTGAAATAATTTAAGATCCATATAAAATAAAACATTTTCTTTGAAAATATTCTTATAAGCTTGTAAGGAAAGCTTTGAAGATTTTATAACGGCGTAAAATAACCGCACCCGCCGTATAAGTTAAAAAAAACATTCTTACCTCAATTCTGTCGAAAAGGTTAAAAAGGACCTTGTTTTGAAAACGACGGAAAGATTACTTTATAAACCTCTTATAAAAAGTCAAAAAAGGGTATAAATGACTTTAACCCATATTCTTGTAAATAGTAAAAATGTTTTGAAATACATTTTTAAGAAACATGGATGTGGATGATAAAGAGATCCCAGTAGATTATTACATATAAACAACCTCGGATAATGAAGAGATTGTGAAATAACCCTTACCTTGTACTTTTCCTTGGTTGGGGTAGGTTAACCTCCTGTATAATGGTGAAATAGTTGTTATTAAATTATACAAGAATCATATATATTAATATGATATCATATATGATCTTTTAACATTGATTTGTTAATAATATCTTAGAATTATCGTCGTTTCTGGAGTTAACTTACTCATTTTCTTTTATATGTTTTGTTACATAAGCCATGGTTGTTGTATCTTATTAATATCCAGAATGATATACAGTCCTTAAACATCATTTTTAAATCATCAAATGATAATTATACTTGAATGGATACGATGGAGAATGAATCTCATCGCGTTCGTGGAGACGGTAGTCCGTACGTACGCACGAGCGACAATATCATTCTTTTGATATTAAAATAATATATAAATGGATGGTATATCATATATACAGAATCATTAACATGTTATATTTATTATTTACATGAGTTACACATCATTATTATACCCATCCAAATAATATTATATTGAATAACAATTACACCACGACGTGGAGACGGTAAGCCGTACGTACGCACGTATGGTGACATGTTATTCAAAAGGTGGATAGAATACTGAATATGATTGTACCATATTTATAATAACATCACAGTATATGTGAGATACTGGAGTTATTATTTCAGAATGGTAAGAACAAAGGAAGAAGAAGTGGAAGAAGAAATGAACTTAGAAAAGGGTGGTGAAATCATTACCTCTTCTTCGGGTTCTTCCTTTTGATTTGATCAAAAGGGCTCCTTAGGTTGGCTTTCTGATCAAACTAATGCCTCTAGGTTGTATTGAGGGATGTTTGGAGAGTATTTGGGCAGAGTTTGGCCGAACCAAAAGGCTTTGAAGGTGTGAAGAAATGAGAAGGAGGAGTGCCCATTTATAAGAGGGGTGAGGGGCACCTTTGGAAAAGCTAGAAATATTAATTTATAATAAATTAATATTCGGTTTCTAAAGGCTCCAAAGTTGACTATTCAAAGGATGAGGTGGGGATAGGTCGAAAACAACTCATCCAATAGAATTTAGACAGGTTTGGGTACTTATATTAACCTTATCTTTAAGTATTAACTCTAAGTTAATTAGTTTCACTTTTACAATGTCTCTTTGTATTTTTATATAATATGGTTAATAAACTTACTATATACATCCAAGAGACCCCCAAGTGGTCCATTAATGATTAACCTATCATAATATAAGTCTCTTGGCCAAACCTTAGATTTTTAGGAATTTAATATCAATTAATAATATAATATTTGTTTTAAGAACTCTTTTATGTCAATTTTGACACTATTCAATAGTTGATTTTTGTGAAACTCATAACAGATTGATTACTTCGAAAAAAGTCCATTAAATCAATCCTAATATATCATATTAGCCTAGAAAATTAGTTTAATTCATTAAAAGTTTCATATTATATTTATTTGGGTATTTATAATATCAATTATTTTAATTTTTCACTATTATAGTAATTACTGCATCATCATTGTGTCATAAATAAAATAACTTATTTGTTGTCTAAAAATTATAAATAAAATATCATTATGTAGGAAATCGTTTTATCTTTCTAATGAATATTTATAATCGAAAATCCAACATGTATAACCCTATGTAAAAATTGTTCTTCTAAAAGATATATGCTTGTGTCATTTTTGTATTCATTTTAACTTAATTAAAATAAAGTGTCATTATCACTTACAAGTGGATCCATGGGGTCCCAAAATTGACACAAAGATGCCCATGGTCGACCATGTATCAACCAATAGGTTTAAGACACGTTTTAGGGTAATTTTGTATTATTATAATATTATTTTTTAACCCTTATTTACCGGATTTACCCTTTAACCATGGTAAATAAAATATTTACCGCAGTAATTATTCAAAATGTCTAAAAATAAAAGATACCTATTTACACAATTTGAACATCCTGATTCAAAATATGGAATCCATTTTTCTAAATTCAAAACACAGAAGTTGCAGAAATTAATTTAAAATTAATTCCCGCTGTCAAAACAAAAAGCGTGTTTTTAAGAGATAATAACTATCAAAAGATTGACACTTGTTTATGTTCGGTTTAATTGTAAAATTATGTCTAATGACCAACATTATATTAAATTGTCAAAATATATTCTAAATATACTTTAAAAACACTCAAATTCATAATTTATCACTATTAATTATTTTGATTAAAAAAGTTGTTTTTAATTAAAATTTAGTAATTTTCACTATTCATCAAAATATGAAAGTTATCCGAAAAGTACCAAAATTTCACCTTAGGCTAAATTCGATATTCCGAATCCAAAAAATGAAGTCCATTTTGAAATATAAAATATATATATTTTCAAAAAGTAGGTATTACTATTTATAACGGCTAGTTTGATTGGTTATGGTGTGTTAGAACTCG
This sequence comes from Viscum album, assembly GCA_963277665.1. Taxonomy (NCBI): domain Eukaryota; kingdom Viridiplantae; phylum Streptophyta; class Magnoliopsida; order Santalales; family Viscaceae; genus Viscum; species Viscum album. The sequence continues at coordinate 521,972,253 of OY728139.1, read as the reverse complement.
GTGTTGCGTACAACACACGCTATCACATTATTCAAAGGGAAACGTACCGTGGAAGCTTGGGGTGTTTCATTTTAAATTTTTGATGTCCCCATTTAGTCAAAAAGTTTAAAATATTGTATTTAAAAAGGTTTCACTATTAGAAGTTGATAAAAGTGAAATACTGAAAATGAATCTGTTCTTGCATTATGACTAAGAAACTCATAATAGGGATTCTAAAATTATAAGGATTATATAAACATTAAAATTTATCTAATACTATTCATAACCTCTTTTGAATGGCTTGTTTGGTAAGTCATGGTGTGCTTGAACTTGGTGTTGCATGTAGTGAAAGTTATTGAATTATTTTGAAGAACTAACACACTATGAAATCATGGGGTGTTACATATATGACATAACTCACTGATGTAAAAATTTCTTTTCATGATCATTGATTTTAGTCTATAACATAATTAATATCATATAATCCCTAATTTCCAACTATTCAAAATCAATGACAACAAAATATTCATAGATATATTGATGAAGTGGAAACATATTGAAAGAATAATAAAATAAATCTAGCTACAGTGGGAGTACTAATCAATATTATATGTCACAAACATTAACGAACAACTCGAAATGTTTTATATAGTAAAGAGAATGAAAATTATTGTAGAGAAAAATATGATTTCCATGAATAGTGGATATAATAAAAAAATCAAGATCCAGAACAAAAAAAATATAACATCCACAACCTTCATTTGACATCATACTTAAAAAGAACCTTATTAGCCTTTATTTCCTCTCTAATCCTCAGGAACATATCAGTTGTTCTATATACATAATCCTATCCAGGTACAACTGAATATCCACTCTTAGTCAAGAAAAGCAAAGATCTAAAATTCCTTCCATAAAATGCCTCAAATTCAGTGATGAAAATAAATATGTCATATCTATTGTTGTAAGAAATATAAACTAGGTTGTGTAAATTATTCCTTGATGATCAAAAATCTTAAACATTGTTTAAATCCAAATCCTCCATTGTCTAAATGGTACCCTCTCACTTTTAATGAATTTAAGGATAGAAGAATTGTTTAAGGAATATCTATGACAAAAATCTTTGATGGAAGACCACAATAGACTCATGTAGAAAAAATTTATCATATATAGATATTAATGTTTTAAATACTTATATGTTTCTCACTACCCCATCCACATTGTGCATATCCAGAGATCATAAGTTCTCAACACCAAAATCCCTAAAAGTGAGTCTCCATCCAAAATAAATCAAAACCCACTAAAATAGAATCAAATACCACTTTGTATAAAGATACATAGATGATAAAATATATGAAGATATCAACCCAAATCCATGAAAGAACATATATTTGATCTAAAAAACCACCAGGAACATGATGCCCAACCTTGACCTAGTAGTATTAAAGCCCCAATGAAACAAACATGCTAACAAAAACATTATCCAAGGACAATACAACTACCTCCTAAATTCTTTATATATGTATGATATTTTGAGATTAAGTATTAAGGTGAAGTACCTAGGATATTATTACTGTTTTATAATGTTTGGATAAATCAATATAGGCAATTTATTAGAAAAATTTGATTTATATAGACCATACATTCTATAAATATTTGATTCAATAATGTAAAATGCATAAACTACACACATATATAATAGAAACAATGTGACATTGATCAAGTGGATTTTTAACATTGTCTGACCCCTTCCTCGGTAACCTACTCCTCATCAATATTGGTTTCTCCCCTCAACCCATGATTCTAAACTATAATCTCAATTGATAACAAGATTAAAATTAATTAATAGAGTCCCACTATTTCATCCCAAAGTCACACTATTTAACATATATTCACACTACCATTATAAATAATATTTAACAATGATGAGATTAGAATGCCATAAATCATGGAATCTTCAGAAAAAGTAGACATACATATATCTATTTGATACTTTAGAAATATTCAATAATAATTTCTTTTTTCTTATATGTCTGACATGTAATCGATTCTTTCTTTTCTCTCAAAAATCAACATAGTGTAATATAAAAAAATAGGATATTCAATCAAATACATCCATCATTCCAAGTACTAACTTCATCTTCTATTTATACAATATAAATTCATACAATTTTAAAAAATAGTTGATACCTCTATATTTTAGATAATTTTATTTAATAAGAAATCGAGGATCAATAAAATGTTCTCAATTACACATAATTAAATGGATCCCATTATAATATGTTCCCTGAAATGTAAAAATGAAGAGTCTTACTTTTATGGCCAACCTAATTGGCTATCATATATTTAATTATTTCAAAAAAAATTTCTATATACATTTCATTAATAAATTCTCAAACATTAAAATTTTATTCATACTGATTTAATCTGTTTACTTTTTAAATTATATATTCTCAAATGAACATCTTTCATCAATATCATAAATAATTGAAAAATAATATATGATAAATTTCTTATTAATTTCATCATTATTGTCTGATTAAAAATCACAAGATCATCATCCTAATTGACCTTATTTCATTACACAGTGGAGGTTGACATAAATAAAAAACATCAATATTAACACATTTGAAAATTAGAAAGAATCAGTGCATTTTCAGATGCTAGGGATTTTGTGGAATAAAAATAAGTATATCATCATTATAATAAAATCAAAAATTAATATAAAGGGATTATTCACTAGTAAAAAATATTTTAGAAGAATTATCCATTTATAAAATTCCTATATAGAACAAGAACTGGATATAAACAAAGTTCATAATTTTCCAAAAAATACTTCTGAATAAACTTGAATAACATTTTATATGGCATGTTTCAAACCATGATGATTAGCTTCAACATCATATGATTTGATCTATTTAAAAAAATCAGTTGGGAAAACACTGCCTCTACAATGTTTAAATTTGATTATGAAGATCTGAAATTAAAAATATATTATTTGGATTTCTATGCATTGTAAATTCAAAATATATAAGAAAAAATAACTATTTGAATTTTCATAATTTTTTCGAATTACATTATGTAGGAAAAACTAGTTATTTGAAATTTTCCAAGATGCGAACCTCTCTTTCATAAAATATTATATACACAGATTCATTAATTTTCATGAGTCTTCATATAGAATATAGTTTAATATATATTGAAATTTTATATTTAAACGTATGAAAATATATAATAAACTCAATTATCATTAGTACAACAAAAAACACACGCAAACAGATCAAATTAACATAATATAAATACAAATATATTTTCAAAAATGTTTTTATCATCTCAAACATGTTCAGTATAAAATATTTCAACTAACCACAAGAAGGATTCTGAAAAACTAAACATAAAATATCTTCAAAAATTACCAAAAACATTTCAAAATAAATTCTATTTTATGGATACAAACCAATACCAAACTCTAGGACATTCAGGAATCTACAGGGCACATCAATCCCTTTATTCATATTTGTTGGAAATAAACTTGTCATATCATTCACAAAAGTACTAAACATCATTATATCTCAAGAATAATAAAACCATATCCCTTATCTAAGTGATGTATCTTGAAACCACACCCCCTTATAAAGTATCGATCTGGTAGAATTTATCTTCTAACTTTAAAAATATTTCATCTAAATGATTTAATATAACTCCTAATAAATTCATGGGTTATATTTTATTATATATATATATTAAACCCTATCCACATATTCAAATTTCAAGTAATATATCTTTATTAATATTATCATGAATCAATAATTCTCTTACCCCTTTGATGTAGATTTGTCACAATATTTCCTCCCCTTTGTCAGAACATTCAAAATCCCTTATGGAAATTATTTCCACAATTCATAAAGTTTAGGGTGTAAGAAGAAAATGATTTTTATTCTTAAATCTATAATCAATTTTTTAGGTAAAAAATAAAAATGATATTGTAAATATTATATTTTGTGTTAATATATTCAAGCCTGCTCTCACCTATATCCATTATGTCATCGACAATGTTATATTTAATGTTAATGATTATAGATTGAGAATCCAAAAAAAGATTACTAGAGAAATGGATAAAACTATGATTATAATAGATAATTATTAATTTATTTCCAATAATAACTAATTAATCTATCATATGTATTACCTTATATAAAACATGTGAAACCAAATTTATGTTGGTGTGATATTCAAATTATTTTTTACTCAACAACACTGAGCATTGTTTCTTAATTTACAAGCTCACATAACCATTTATATGAACAAAAACACCTCCTGAAGTGGACCTCCATTAGTATAGTCCCTATCCCAATCGAAATCTTTGTAAATGAGCAAGTAAATATCATCAAAAAATTTATAAATATATCCATATTATATTTTAATTTCGGCATACATTAAATTCAAGTTCACTACAAGCATTTTTTTATCCTGATTCACTTTGATCTCAAGTTCACATGGTCATAAAAAATAAATATCTGTTCTGAAAGATATTAAATAGAAAAATAAAACAACTAATTTTTTAAAAATTTTGGATCAACCTTGTTTCGTTTTTTTATATTTTATCAACTTTATACCAACTATATTAGGAGTGAGTACCTTTATGGTGTAACATCCTTGGTAAATAATAAATAATACATTTTCATATTAGTGTATTTAATATTAATATTAATTTAAAGGGGATTCTATGTTTGATTTCATGTGTGACACACAACAATGGGTTTCTCCAAAGTCTAATGTTGCACACAATGTTGAGCCATAATAAAAAATAATAATATTATATTATATTAAATTGTAGTAATCAAATTTACATTATATTGGAAGGAATGAACAATACTAACTACAATATGAATATACATGTTTATTAAATGTTTTAACATTTATCCAATGAAGGTTAGAGGCTTAAAATATGAATGAATCTAATTTTAAGCATAAATACTCTAATATTTTTCAAAAGGTTGATTTATAGCCTTTTGATGGAAAACACTATTAAAATCCAGTTTTGGTAAATTTCATATGTTCTATATGAAAAAATAAAAAATTATTCTTTAGAATTGGGACATCAAAATTTACATTGGGTAAACTTTTAGAATTTTTCTGATAAAATTCATATTTTAATGAATTGTGAAAATACTGTATTTTAATTCAAAACTGCCATTTAATTTAATTTATTTATCTGGATAAATTAATATTTTAATTTATTTTAATGTTTAATTACATTATATTTTACCATTTAATCCATTTTTTGTCATAGGAAGTAATTTCACATTGAAATTGGACATAAAAAAGTGTCAATCTTTTGATAGTTATTATTTGTTAAAAACAATTTTTGTTTTAAAAATGAAAATTAATTTTAAATTAATTAATGCATCTACTATGTTTTGAATTTGGTAAAATAGGAATTATTTTTTAATTTGAAAAATCAAATATATCGTAGGATGATTTTTTTGGTTTTTTCTCAAAAACATCAATTTTTGATGAATAGTGAAAACATTGTGTAGTAGTTAAAAAACCGACATCATCATTTATATAAAATTCTACCAGTAATATGAATTGAATTTTTAAAATTATACATCCATGTTTTTTATTATTATTTAATATTCTGTTCAATAAGATGAAAAATAATTTTTGATGAATAGTAACTTTTGACTTATTTAGCACGGTTAAAGGTAAATTGGGTAATTCTAGGTGCAAATTATATTATAATTATATAAAATTACCTTAAAACTTGTCCTAACCTTATTTTATGGGTCACAAATAACTAATAAAATCCATAGATAAGTGTTTTGGCCATTTAAATCCATTTGGGTAAGATAATGAAATTAATAACCTTTTTTAAAGTAAAAATAAAAATATCATAAACATGTATTTTTTTCCTTAAACAAATTTAATGTGGGGTTATTTAATTGATGTATTTGACTATAAATATTCATTATAAAGATAAATATATTTCCTACATCATGGTATTTTGTATATAATTTTTATACATCAAATAAATAAAATTATTAAGGACATAATAATGATGTAGTGTCTACCTCATTAATGAATAATTTAAATAAATAAGATTATAAAGAATAAAATAATATCCAAAACCAGCCCAATTAAAATAGGATGATTTTATTTTGAAAAATAGGCATCTTATCTTGTACTTTAATATGTTTTGGACCTTTAGAAACTGAAAATCATTATATAATAAAATTATATTTTCAAACATTCCTAAAGAGCCCATCCTCCCCCTTATAAAAAGTCCTCACATCTAACCCATTACTCGCACCTATCAAGCCACTTGGATCATCCAAACTCTACCCAAATATTCTTTCAATATCCCTCTATTCAACATAAAACCCTTACCTTTGGCATAAATCACTTCAAAAAAATCCTTTTTCTTCAAACCATAGGGAGTAACCAGATTTGAAGGTAATATCTTCTCTTAAATTCCTTTCTTTTACTTTACTTCTCCAACCCCCTAAAATATTTTTTCCTATATTTTATAAATACACAAGTATACACAATATACTATATTTTTTATGATATGTATTCGAACTACCCTTACACACACATCCATCTAATGTGTAAATAACATACAGTTTCTGAGGATGGAGAACTAATGCCTCACGAAACGATGATTGTTTAAATATCTCCAACCACCATTCATGGTGTCCCCTAAGATGGAACTGTATATATTTGTGATAAATATTATATAGTATCTATGATTATTTATTTTTTATTATATCATACCTTTATTATTTCTATAATTGGTAAATCCGATAATTTCATTTGAGGAAGTGCAGACTACAACCTCTTCAAAGTGATTTGACTCGTTCATGCCATATGTGGAACGTATAAACAATGATATTGCTGAAATTATATATTAAATTATACTAGAATTATAATATACTTATATATAACTAATTTTTCATTCCATTTAATACGTAATAGAAATGAAAGTATAGTTCATGGGTACGTACGACTTACCGTCTCCATGAATAGTGCATTTTATTTCTTATCTAAAAATGTTATTTACTATTATAAATAAATATATATACTAGATATATATATAATATAAAATATATGTAAATTGTGAATATTATTCTGAAGATAATGGAATTTCCACCACATGAACAACATGAAACTGTTGGAAGTTCATTTTTTACTCAAGTACCAAATATCGACAAAACAACCATTATTAACTTAGATGACTACATAATGTATATATCATGGTAAAAAGTGATATAAAATGAATAATAAACTTGAAAAAGGTTCCTCAGCAAGTTGAAATTTATTTTACTTTATTATTTAGTGGCTTAAAGAACGAACGGGTCAAGTCAGACATGAGTTAAGGGACATCTTGTCAATCTCCTTTCACTGAAGAATACATTGTTTTATACAAGACATCCATTTATATGGTGTATAAACACCATTGAAATTTCTTTTCATTCAAAATGAATATTTTTATACGAGTCATTTTTCTAAATGACAAAAAAATGTTTCTTTTTAACGTTAGTGAGGACAATGTCCTTTTTCTCCACCATGAGTATTATTTGATCTTTGACTTCCTTAACATGTCATAATGTTTTAAAATAAAAATAAATACCATATACTCTTTTATGTATTTTGGTATTGAAAATGGTTTTGATAATTGATTTTTTGTTTCAATATATTTAATGTATATAGTGTGATTAAAATGTGGAAATGTAATATTTCCTTTATATTTATTTTATATGTTATTAATTTTTTATGGTTCTTGGGAATTTTTTATGTATACGGGTGGTTCCATGATAAAATTTGGGTGAGTGTGCCTGAGATAGCTCTTCAATGCATTGGGTAATGAGATAGAGGTAAACGTGAATGTTTCGACAAATAGATTTAGGGAATAAGCTATGATGTTTATTACAAATTTAACACCCTATGTAGATGTCAAAGCTACAACATAAGTATGTTATGGATTCCACAATTTACCATCATGATTTGTGATTACTATGTGTTATTCATAAATTTTATGATTTCATGAGGTATGTTAAAGAGCTTATATTACGTATGTATTGGTGAACTAATGTTTTGTTTGTTTTTTTATAACCCTTACTGAGCTTTTTATTCTCATCCCAAGTTTGGAAATGTTTTTCATAGGACATAAATATGAATAGGGTCAAGAATGGGATTAAGAAAAAAGTAATGTTGTCTAAAACATGGAACTAGACATGTCTCTTTTTTTAAGAGTTTTTACTTTACAAAAAATTGAAAACAGAGTAGAAGTGCTTACATAATAATTTTTGAGATGTAATGTAATAGTTATAGCCTAATTCACTAAAACTATAAACCTGAAAAGATACTTAATGTGAATTATTCGTTAAATAAATATTATGTAATGTTATAAGGTTGGGTTCTTATAGTTGGTATAAGAGGCTGGTTTAGACAACTTTAGAAGTTTGAATATTGCTAAATTAATCTCCATAAATTAGTTTATGGTAAGATATAAATGATATAACATTTACAGATTAGCATGTTTCTTCACCTAAGATATTTCTTTCAGGAGAATTGTTTTACGCAGAGGAAACAGGGCAACTATGTTGAGACAATATTTGGAGGAAGACAACCTTCCAAATCAAAAATGTGAGATTGTTGGAGTTAGAACTGAATAGTATTTTATAGTTATGGTACAGTTGACTCAGGCTATAAATGCTGGTAATATCCATGCACGAGATCAGCCTGATCAACCATAGAGGAACATGTCAGTAGTAGATCATTTTAGGAGGCAACATCCCCCATCATTCAAGGGATCATCAAAACGTGTTCTAGTTGAAGGGTGGATTAAATCATCGGAGAAGATTTTTAATGTCATGGGGTATTTATAACATCAAAAGGCTAGTCTCACACTTTACAATTGTGAAGGTGAAGCTGATCAGTGGTGGTCGATGGTGAAAAATATTTGTGATAGTGAGGAGATTGATACTCTTGATTGGGATGAATTCAAAAGTATGTTTTTGAAAAATATTTTCCTAAGGTAGTTTTTCATATGATGGAAAACCCATTCATGGAATTGAGGAAGGAGGATGAATCAGTGGCTTCTTATGAAGAAAAATTCTCTTGACTAGCAAGGTATTTCCAAATTTCATATGAGATGTTGATAATAAAATCAACTATTTTTACTAAAGATTAAATACAAAGTGTCAAAGTTATTTAGCTTATCATGTGTTCAACAGTCATAAAAAACTTGTTTGATGTGTGGAGAAGGTGGAAATGGATTTTGTCGATGATCAAGTGTTCTTTGACAAACAACAAATTAAGAGGTCGAGGTGGCAGACGAAAGGGTAGAACTCATAAAAAACCTTTGATGGTAAGAAGTATAAGTTTATATTTTATGAAAATTATAGTAAAAAAGCATAATATGGAATTTCGTTTTAATTCTAGTAAATTCTATCAATGTTGTAAAATGGTACATAAGGATCATAATTGCACTAAAAAGACCGTGTTAATGGTAAGGCAAAATCTTATTTACAGTCAGTAAAATGTTTTATGGGTCATTATGTAAATGAGTTTCCAATGAAGAAATCATCTGAGGGAAAGCAACCAGACTACAAGATGAAAGGGGTTGTGAAATCTATTGAAACTACTTTAGAATATATGTGTCCATCAAATTAAGTAGTCTCAGATACACTATATGTTTGTTTATATTATGCCAATGTGTTGTTTGATTCAGGGTCTACCCATTGTTCATTTTTGAGAAGTTTCCAAGTAAATTGTGAATTCCATATAAATATATAATCCATGATGTTATGGTAAAAACACCTAGAAGAAATTTTGGGACAAAAAGAATTTATAAGAACCTTTGTGTCCTTATGTGTGGAAAGAATCTATGTACAAACCTTATTGTTTTCCCACTTGTAGTGTTTGATATTATTTTTAGTACGAATTTTCTTTCTATATATCATGATAAGAATGAATATAGATCTAAATAGGTATCTTTTTAGAAATATTTTATGTTTATTTAAAAGAATGAACCCCTACTTTTGATAACATATCAAAATGATGAGAAACTAGTAAAATATAGAAATGAATGTTACCTTGTACATATTGTTGAATATTAATGAACTGTTTAGATTAATGATGTACCAGTGGTAAATGAGGACCTTGATTCTTTTTGTGATGAGTTTCCAAGTATTATACCGAACTAGGATGTTGAATTTACTATTGACTTAGTTTCTAATGCTAATCCAATTTCAAAATCCCCTTATCAAATGGCTCGAATTGAACTTTTAGAGTAAAAGAAGCAATTCTATGAGTTATTAGATAAAGGTTTCATTCGACCTAGCACATAATCATGGGGTTCTCCTATCTTGTTTGTTAAAAATAAAGATGGTTCAATGAGACATTTCATTGATTATATATATTTGATAATATTCATGTTACGAACAAGTATCCATTGACTCTTATCAATAATTTGTTTGATTAGCACGAGGGATATCAGTATTTTTCAAAGATTCACTTCATGTCAGGGTACAATCAGTTGAAAGTAAAGGAATCAAACATTCTGAAGTCCACATTTTGTACTAGATATGGCCCTTATGAATTTGTTATTATGCCTTTTGGGTTAACCAATGAACCTACTGTATTCTTGGATCTTATGAATATAATTTTACGTGAGTTCCTAGATAAGATTGTAGTTGTGTTCATTGATGATATTTTGGTTTATTCCAAAAGTAAAGAGGAACATAAAATTCATTTAAGGGTTTTCTTGAAAACATTAAAAGAAAAGAAAATGTTTAGGTATTTCAGAATGTGTGTGTTTGGGTTACAAAAAATTTCATTCCTTGGTCTCATTGTTTCAATATATGGCATAACTGTTGATCTTCCTAAAACAAAATTTGTCGAAGAACGACCAAGACCCACAAATAGAATCGAGATCTATAGTTTTCTTGGTTTAACAGGTTATTAATGGAGGTTTTTTTCAGAATTGTTCATGGATATCATGTTCAATGACTATGTTAACTCAAAAAGTTGTAGTTTTTATATGGAAAAATGATTGTGATGATTATTTTTAGGAAATGACAAGAATATTGGTGAATGATTTAGTTTTGTAATTACCTTCTAGAAATAGTGAGTGTGTTATCTACAATGATGCTTCATTGAAAACACATGGTTATGTAATTTGGAAGAATGATTATGTAATTTCTTATGGTTCACATTAGTTGAATCATTGTGAGAAAAATTAACCAACCCATGATTTTGAATTAGCTATTGTGGTTTTTCCTTAAAATTTTGGAAGAATCATTTGTATAAAGTAAAAAAGTTAAATATATACTGACCAAAAATGTTTGAAGTATATATCACTCAGAAAGAATAAAACGTGAGACTGAGGATATTTCTATAATTAATAAAGGAATATGATTTTGTGCTCCATTACCATCCTGGAAAATGAAATAATGTTGATAATGCATTGATTTGAAAAAGTAATGCTTCATTAACCATGCAACATTTGGAATGAGATCCTTTGGTTTTTGATTTGATGAACTTTGGCATAGAAGTTGTTCGTGTTGGAAATTACACTGTTTTGTTTCAGGTGTTAGGGAAATGTCCTCTATCAGACCGAATTAAGAAAGCATAGAAGGAAGATAGTGAGTTGTAGAAAAAGGAAGAGTTGGTTTAGAATGGTATGTTTCCTAATTTTAACATTGATAATGATTGTGTTTTAAGGTTTTGAAAGAGATTATGTGTGCCTTTTGAATTATAGTTGAAGAATGAGTTATTATGTGAAGCTCATAGTTATCCATTTTCGGTTTATCATAGTCGTACTACGATGTACAGAAATCGTAGGGAGTATTACTGGTTGGATGGAATGAAATGAGATATTGCTTAATTTACTGGGAAGACTTTGACATGATAGTATGTTCAAGCAGCGCAACAGTTACCAAAAGGGATTCTTTAGTGTTTATCGGTGCCAAAGTGGAAATAGGGAAATATATCAGTGTATATTCTTGTGGGATTACCAAATTCATCTCAAAGTAATAATGCAATATGGGTTATTGTTGATGATAGACTAAATCATTTCATTTCCTTCTTTTTTGAGAAACTTTGTCTCTATATCAACTTTTTCTATTGTATGTTAAAGAGATAGTCATGTTTCATGGAGTTCATGTATCCATTGTATGTGATCATGATCCTAGAATAACTTATAACTTTTGTAAAGTCCTTTATATGTTGTTCGGTAGAGAATTAAATTTTATTATAGCTTTTCATCCTCAATTAGATGAAAATTCAGAATGAATAATTCAAACCTTGGAGGATATGTTACATGTTTTTTAAATGGAATAACAGTTATGTTGGGATGAACATAAATCTTTGGTTTATGTTTCTTTTAATAACAATTTTCATTCAAGTATATAAGTGGATCTATTTGAGGAATTATATAGGAAGTATGGTCGAACTCCATCTTTTGGGGATGAAGTAGCTGAAAGGATGTTGATGGGACCCGAATTTGTAGAAGAGAAGATTGAAAAAGTTTAGTTGATTCCGAAGCATGTGAGAACATCTCAGAGAAGGTAGAATAGTTATGTGAATAACTAATGTAAGGATATTTCTTTTGAGGTATGTGATCATGTTTTTCTCAATGTTTTTTCAATCGAAAAATGTGACATTTTTTGGTAAGAAGGGAAAGTTGTGTCTGAGGTTCATTAATCCTTATGAAATCCAAGAGAAATTTGGATCAGTTGTGTACATAGTGACTTTACCTTGAATTTTTTCCTAGTTATACAATGTTTTCCTCGTTTTAATGTTGATAAAGTATATTCCAGATTCAACTCATGTTTGAATCCTAGAGGTAGTTCAGTTGGAAGAGATTCTCTCTTTTGAGGAACAACCAGTCCAGATTCTTAATCGAAGATAGAAAGTGCTGTGGAATAAGGAAATTCATTATGTAAAGGTTTTTTAGAAAAACCATATGGATAAAGAGGCACCGTGGGAATATGAAAATGCAATGAGGGATAAATACCCCATCTTATTTGATAAGTGAATAAAAATTGTGAGGATGCAATTTCAAAATTGGGGGAAGGATGTAACATCATAGGTAAATAAAGAATAATAAATTTTCATATTTTTGAATTAAATATTAATTTTACTTTACATGGGATGCTATTTTTGATGGAGTATGTGACACACAATAAATGGTTTCTCCAAAGTCAAATGTCGCACACAATGTTGAGCCATACTAAAAAATAAAAGTATAATATTATTATAAATGGTAGTTAACACCTAGCTATTGTATAGAATGGAATGAACATTATTAACAATGATATGAATATATATGTTTGATAAATGTTTTTACATTTATCCAATTAAAGTTAGAGGATTAAAATGTTATTGAATCTAATTTTAAGCATAAATACTAAAATATTTTTAAAAGGTCGATTTACAGCATTTTATTTGAAAACCATCATTAAATAATGTTTTGGTCACTTTTATATTTTTTATTTGTAATAATAAAATTCTTTTTTATAATCCGGACATAAAAATTTACATTGGATAATTTTTTTTGTATTTTTCTGATAGAATTAATTTTTTAATTAATAGTGAAACATATTGTATTTTAATTCAAAAATTATTTTTTACTCTAATTAATTTATATGGCTATATTATCTTTCAAATTTCTTTTAATTTGTAATTAGATAATATTTTTTTCCATTTAATCCAATGTTGGTCATTGGAAGAAATTTCACTTTGCTATTCGAAAAAATAAGTGTCAATATTTCGATAGTTATTATTTCTTAAAAACATGCATTTTGTTTTGACCACTGGAATTAATTTTAAATTAATCAATGAAATTTCTATGTTTTGAATTTGGTAAAATAGAAATCACTTTTGAATTCAGATTATCAAATATAGCTTAGGATGATGTTTTTATATTTTTCTAAAAAACATCAATTTTTGATGAATCGTGAAAACACCGAGTAGTAGTTAAAAAACAGACTTCTTCATTTAAATGAAATGTCACTACATAAGGGACTTGAATTTTGAAAATATGACATACATGTTTGTTATTAGTAATTAAGATTTGGTTCAATAATATGAAAATAATTTTTGAAGAATAGTAATTGTTAACATTTATTTACCGTGGTTAAAGTTAAATATGGTCATTCAGGTAAAAAAGTTTAATAATAATATAAAACTACCTTAACACTTGTCCTAAACTTATTTTATGATTCATCTCTTACCAATAAAATACTTGGGTTTGATTTTTGGCCTTTGATATCCATTTGGTTAAGATAATGACATTAATAATTTTTTAATGTAAAAATAAAAATATCATAAACATGTATTGTTTTGATAAAACAATTTTAATTTGGGGTTATATAATTGATATATTTGACTATAAATATTAATTATATATCTATAAATATTTCCTATTTCGTGGTATTTTATATATAATATTTAGACATCAAATAACTAAAATTATTTATTATATAATAATGATGCAATGTTTACCTCATTAATGAATGATTTCAATAAATTAGATTATAATGATTAAAACAATATATAAAACATATCCAAATACTATTGAATTATATTATTTCAACTAATAGGCATCTTATCTTCTATTTTAATAAGTTTTGGACCTTTAGAAACTGAAAATCATTAAATAATAAAATAATATTTTCAAACATTCCTGAAGGGCCCCTCCTCCCCCCTTATAAAAATCCCTCACATCTAACCCATTACTCACACATCTAAAGCCACTTGTCTCGTCCAAAATCTGTCCAACTAAGATCTTAAAATACCACTCTTCCGCGTATAATCATGACCTTCGGTAGAAGGAACTTCAATAAATCATTTTGGATCAAACCAAAGGGAGTTACCTGATTTAAAGGTAATGACTTCTGTTAAACTCTTTTCTTTTATTTTACTTAACCAACACCCTAAGGACATTTTATTCCTTAATTTTATAAAAAACCATTATTATCAATATACTTGGTTTTTCTATGAAATGTATTTGAACTAAACTTACACACACCACCTTCTAGTGGGTAAAGAATACATTGTCTCTGTGGACGGCGAACTAATGCCTCACGAAACGATGATGGTTCAAATATCTCCAAATGCATCTCATGATGTCCATTAAGATTTATCTTTATTTATATTTTATATATATTATATTTTCTCCATGATTTGGTATTTTTAATTTATATCATACCTTTATGGTTTCCATAATTGGTAAACGCGATAATTTTATTTGAGGAAGTACGGATTACCACCCCCTCAAACTGATATGACTAATACATTCCTTACGTGGAACATATAAAGGATGGGGTTACTGAATTTATATATGATATTATATTGTAATTATAATTTACCTATGTATCATTAATTTTTCATTCCATTAAATATGAAATTGAAATGAAAGTAGCATTCATTTGTACACATGACTTACTGTCTCCCTGAACGGTGCATTTCATTTCTTATCTCCAAATGTTATGAAATATTATAAATACATATATACTAGATATATATGATATATATTATACATAAATCATGAATAAAAATCTATAGATAATGGTATTTTTACCACATGAACAACTTGTAATTATTAGATGTTCATTTTTGAAAAAAGTACAAATTATCGACAAAATGAACATTATTAACTTAAATGATTAGATAATGTTTATAAAATGGTAATAAGTGACATAAAAGGAATAATAAACTTGAAAACGGTTCTTAATAAAGTATAAAATAACATTATTTTATTATTCACGAGATTAAATAATGAAAAGTTCTTTTCAGACATGAGGTAAGGGACTTCGTCTCAATCTCCTATCATTCAGGCTTATTTTGTTTTATACACAACTTTATTTTATATGGTGTATAAACACTGTTGAATTTTCTTTTCATTATATGTGAATCTTTTTCTACAAGGCATTTTACTGAATGACAAAAAATAATGTTTTTTAACATAAGCAGTGGCAACGACCTTTTTCGGGACCCTGGGTATTTTTTGATCTCGGGCATCCTTAACAAGCTGTAATGTTTTTAAAAGGAAAATAAATACCATATACTCTTACATATTTTGGTATTTAAAATGGTTTTGATAATGGATTCGTTTTTTCAATATATATAAATGATCTATTATGATTGAAATGTGGAAATTTTATATTTCCTTTATATTTATTTTATGTGTTTTAAATATGTTATGGTTCTTTGGAATTTTTTATGAATACAAGTGGTTCTGTGATAATCCTAGGGTGGGTGCGCCATAGATAGCACTCCAATGATTTAGGTAACGTGATATAGGTAAACATTAATGTTTCTCCTAAGATATATAACGAATATACAATGATGGGTATTCCAAATGTAACACCCTACATAGCTGTGAAAGCTGCAATGTAAGTATGTTATGGATGCCACAAGTTACCTTCATGATTTTCTATTACTTTGTGTTACTCATAAATTTTATTATTTCATGAGGTCTGTTAAAGAACTTAGGTAATGTATGTATTGATGAACTAATATTTTGATTCTTTTTTTTATAACTATTACTAAGCTCTTTATGCTCCTACCATGTTTTGAAAAGTTTTTCACATGACGTAAAGATGAATAAGGTCACATATGGGATAAAGGAAAAGTCATGTTGTCTAATACATGGAACTAGACCTGGCTCTTGCTTTAAGAGTTTTTATTTTATGAAAAAATGGAAACTAATTAAAAGTTTCTAATTTGTAATTTTTGAGATGTAATGTAATATTTATGTCCAAATTCTCTATATTAATAAACTAGAAAAGATATAAAAAATAAACCTAGAAAGATCCTCAATGTGAATTATTAATTCAATTCAATATTATGTAATAATTTAATACAAGGTTATTATACCTGGACTCATTGATTCCAAAAAAATACAAATTCTATAAAAAGATTATTGGGATAGAGTCATATATTATGATTTATGCTCAATATATAACCCAATCAAATAATTCCAAAATCCATATAAAAATGTATGAAAATTATACTGTAGTATTATATTGGTTTTATCACATAATATTTTTTTTAATGGGAAAATTAGGACTTTCATATAAAAAATTACAATTAGTGCAATTGTGAAAATATCATTTATATAGACAATCTTGTTGACAGTTTAGAAAAAACACATTTTCTTATAATGTTTTATAGTTTATAATACCATTATCTATAATGAACTTTCAGGCTACAAAATTGTCTATTAAATCTTAATAGAATAATCCAATTATATTAAATAATGAATACAACTGGTTTCCCAATAAACACTTTTTCAAATATCTCACCATTCTAAAATGATGACTTATAGTCCATATTTTAAACATTGTATAATTAATGTGTTGTCACTTCTAAATACATTTATATAGTTTAATGATTTGAAACTAAAGAAATTTTGTATTGAAATCAATTCTATCTAACTATGAGTAACCTTTGAAAATGATCCTTTTAATGTTCTTTAGTACTTCACATTTATAATTAATTTTATTTCTAAAAACCCATTTCTTGACAATAAAATTTTAATTTTTTTCTAAGAACAACATTCCATGTGGAGTTATTCACTATCAAATTATATTATTCATTAATTTCTTTAATTCACTTTTCATGTTTAATAGACATATCTAATGATCACTGATCAAATTATAATAAAATAGATAATTGATATTCAAATCACAGACTTATTCTACTCTGAACAGGTTCATTCTAATTTCCAATAATATTTTCAGTGTTCTAATGTTTTATCAGTCATTAAAATCAAATTTTGAAACCACTTATAGATTCATTATCACTACTACTATTTCCTATATCCTAATAAGTGCTTTTTTTGGAATGATTTCATCCATAATATAAGCCATACAGTCTAAAATAAACACATTTTTATGTATTGAAATGTTAAAACCATCGTTAATATGTTTCCCATTTTTTCTAATGTTTTAATCAATTTATTACCTATGAAATATCGATTTTTATGTTGAATATGTTATTCTAGAATCTATATAAATTTCCACTTATAGATAACATAAAAATATACCTTCATCATTATTTGTTAAATATATCCATTATTTTGTTTCAATGATATTTATGTAGTAATAAGTGCCAAAGTGTTTGATGAATCTCATTGTGGGCATGTTGTGGTAACAAATTTTATTTTCCATAGAATGTATCTCAAATCTGAAGATAAAATAATTTTTAATATGTATATAAGTATATAAATCTTCTCTATTGAAATAATTAGAAATTCTATCCCCGGAAATAATATTTTTACCCATTTCCATTTTTATTC
This sequence comes from Viscum album, assembly GCA_963277665.1. Taxonomy (NCBI): domain Eukaryota; kingdom Viridiplantae; phylum Streptophyta; class Magnoliopsida; order Santalales; family Viscaceae; genus Viscum; species Viscum album. The sequence continues at coordinate 521,953,964 of OY728139.1, read as the reverse complement.
TATTCATTAATTATAAAATAACTATTTTGATGATGACTTTATGGTATGATATATTGATGATTTATTCCATATTTGGAGAGTAAATCCTTAAATAAAATGAATATGAACTCATTACAATTATCAGATCTCAACTTTATAGCACACAACTCCAATTACTTTTAAACATGTCTTTTATACATTTTGGAAATACAAATTATCTCATAAATATAGTAGTTGAACTGAAATTTTTCATATTTGTTAATCATACCAGAATATGATGAATTAAATATCACATAAAGTATAATTTTATCCCCTTTGGACATAATGATATGTATGAATTACTTCCAATGAACATGTACATGTAATGACCACTTTCTCATGAAATGTTTGAGATAAATTTATAATTTGAAATATTCCACAAATACCATCATAATTTCATTTCATCTATGAACGTTATATCACAAAAAAAATATTATAATAATATTAATGATTATATGGAAGATATGACTAAGGATTAGATTCCACATCATGTTCCCATATATTACTCCAATTTAACTTATTTATAATAGATCTCCAATTAAAAAATTACCTATTATATATCCTTATGTGATTTGTTTTAAATATTTATATCTCATAATAATACATGATCATTTCTGGAGAATAACATCATACCCATCATCACATTTTAAGATAAAACTCATAAAAGTCTGATTTTCAATTTTTTTAGAGCCAATACATTTAATTTTAAAGGAGTAATATTCCCAAATCTCATAACTCCTCATTCATATTTTAATAATGTTTTCTAGATTTTTGTGTCTTATGAATTGTGGTAGGGACACCAACTATAAATTATCTATTCCATTTTATTATTACATTCCTCATGGGAAAAATATTCTATACAGTCCTTATCATCACTGTGCTCATATGCACACCTCCCTATTTCAACAAGAGGCACATGAATTTGAGGCCTTGTAAAATATTCATGTCTTTTCCTACTCCATGAAGTTGTAAGTCATATCTTCTATACACTACATAAAAATACATAATATTTAGGGTTTCCATAATGGAAATACTCTTCAATACAATAATATTTCATCCCATTTCTTCTTTTTTTCATCAGGTAGTCTTCCTCTGACTTCCAGTCTCCTCCCACGCAATTAAATTTTGTACCTTCATGTGTTGGGATTAGTAAGAAATAATATAAAAGAAAAAAAATACATTGGAAATTTGAATATAATTCAATTATTTAAATTATATCTATAGTTGTATCAAGATTTGTTTCCCTTTTTGGGCATATACTATCAGAATATCCATTTGAGTTGAAGAGGATGACCTTCCAATGTTTGTAATTTACTCAAATTTTATAGGAGAGTTTTTTTTAATTCTTATTGGTTCATTATTTACTATATAATGAGTTATATATTTTAATACTTGATAAAACAGTATTGTAAATATATTTATCATGTATAAATATTATCTGGTCTTTTATGATAAATCTCTCATCTATCTGAGAGGATTTATCCTCAACATTAAAAATTTCCTAGTGGATATCCATTTACTTATTAATTTCATTTATTTAATCAAGACAAATGAAATGTGTCATAGATAATTATATTTCTTTCAAATAATATTTACCGATAAGATTAATTATCATCATCTCCTGTTTATATGGTGTCATCAATAATTTTTTATCTCATAGATGACAAATGCATCACTATTTACAAAAAAAATTCTTCAATTATACTCTTATTTTGTTTCCCCAACATTTAATATTCGTCATTGGTAATTGAATTGTCATTAAAAAAACTGAAATTTTACCATTCATGATGTATTGAATCATAATTGTTTATGAACCATAATATTTTCTACATGCAGTACCAAACCCTTTTCAATATGATCTAATAAGAATGCAAATTTAATCAAAAAATTATATTCAGATTCATAACTGGATGACTGGAAAATATATTTTTTTCACCATGTTTATTATATTTCCTCTTGAAAATAATTTATTTCTATTTTCATATTTGGATGAAATTCATGAATATTAATTCAAATTATTTTGGATTTGTTTCTCATTTTTATTAGATTTATAATCTGGTTCATTCTTTCATGGAAATTTATATGAAATTACATCTATTCCATTACATTTTTAGAATGTAAGATGATAATTTCCTTTCTTATTGATCATTATCATAATAAATCTATTTGAAATTAATAAAGTGATTAATTTTCATTCTATATCATTCTATTCATTTTTAGACTCACATAAATCAGTAATTTCAATATACTCTTTCATTTTCAACTACCTTTGATAATGTTAGTAAATCAAAGACATGAAAATATCCACTATATTTTATAGAGTTGAGATGATAATGTCTAACCTATCTGTAAAATTCCTCTTTGGTATATTAATTATTATAGAGTCTTCTTGTTTTTTACAAAATACCTAGATATTAATAATATGTTCACTCACTTATGTGAAATTATAATCATATTTTTCTTCCTCATCCATATTAATGACTTTAAAATTTCTTATCATGTAATTAAATTTATCATATTTTACAATGAAATAACCTTGATAGAAATATTTAAGATTATCTTAGATTTGATTTTTTTAATTCATATCACTTTTGTGATGAACATTTATAAAACCAATATAAGAATTTAATTTTTGGAATTTTATTCATTCCCCATTTTTTATTTCTGAAATATTCATTATAGTATACCCTAAATTGGGTGGAAAACCAAAGACAATAGCATCACTAACATTTAATCCAAGAATATAATATATGGTTACATTTCTTTCATAAAACTATTATAGTTGTTTCCATTAAATAAATGAACACCCATGAATCTCACATAATTAAAATTACCCATCCTAAGAACTTCATTGAATCAAAAGTGATTATAATATATAAAACATATTAATGTTCTCACGATTAGATTACTCTATTGATATTAGAGGCGAATCCATAAAGAATATTTTTTATAATCTCTACATTTTAATATTAACCAGTAAAATATATTAATATTTGATTCATTCAAGTTGATAGTCTCAACCACAATATTCTTTATTAAAACTAAAGTGACACTGAGAATTATCATTCTTTACAAGTTTCATCTCTTTCTCAAGTAACCAAATAACTGTTGTGGTGGGTGTTCCTACAAACCATATATTCATCACTATAATCAGAACTAATTACATGATTAATTTGTTGGCATAAAGATGTATTATTCCTACCCAACATCACAAAAAACGTTATTCCATATTTCCATTACTCCCAATATGTAACTAGGATGTGATAGATCTTTCGGAAAGATTAGTTAATTCCGAAAAGGTATAAATATATCAACCTCATTTAGCTATTATAAATATTCAAGAGTATATAATCACATCATAAAGATATAATATATATGTACTTATTTTGATTTTAAAAAAATCAAAAAACTATGAACATTTGAAATACCCTATACTTTGGAGGAATACTTCCATCATTACGGGTACTCTCACCTTCTTCCATTTCTAAACATTTCATCCACAAACATTTCACATAAATGGTGAACACCTTATTTCCCTCTTTCTCTCAATATTAAAAAACCCCAATTCACCCAAAAGTTATTTGTCAAAGTGAGTTAAATTGAATGAATTTTAATTCCTACAGTAAAAGGAAAAAAGTAGATTCTTACTTTCTCTACCAACCTAATGGGTCATATGGAAAAAAAAATTTGAAACATCTATTTTATGGGTTATTGTCTCAAAATATCTGAATTTATAAAAGTGTATTAACAGGGATTTACTGAAATTAACTTCTACCTTCCATCTTCTCAAACCACCATTTTTTAATATAATGAATAATTAATAAAAAATGTATTTTCGAACTTCACATAAAACCATTCATATTCATCTTACTAAATGAGATATTATCTCACATTCTTCTTCAACAAGGTCTCACAATATAATAAGAGTTAAATGTAACTTGGTATCTTTGATATTCAGTCATTCATAAACCGATATGAATCACATAATATGTAGTTTAAAGATATTTTTAGAACTATTATACGTAAAAATTATGACAATTAAATTTCATATTAAATATTGAGAGATTCTTCATGGAAAGATACAACATTGAGGGGAAATATAGCTTTTCAGGAATAATATAATCACATAAATATAAGAAGATATGAACAAAGACACTGAATTTCAAAATATATCACAAATTTGTTTTAATTACACTATAGATGTGATGTTTTAGGCCATGTAAATTACATTTAACATTTTTATGCTTGATTTATTTATAAAACAAGAAATTTTGAAAACTCAATTTGTATTTCATGGAAATTTTCTTAAAAATTTATATAAGGAAAAATATCATATATAAATTTAATTTTATTGGATTATTGAATACGAAGTGATAAGAACACCAAAGTGAATCTTCATATGTATTCAGAGTAATTTTATGTAGATGAAATCAGGTAAATTAATTCTATCAAAGTGGGATAATGACCTCTTTAAATCATCAGATATGTTGAGGCATTCTCTTATATGAGTCTTCATAAAACCAAATATTTTATTATGTTATGAAAACACAAAAATGAGTCTAAAAGAATACATACATCACACCAATGACATAAAAATATATTTATACATCACTCAAACACTTCAAATAATTAAAAAAACTGCATCCTTATTTAAATATGTTATAAACATCTCAATAATCTTAAATACAAAAACTATAAATTAAAAGCCTAAAATTTTCAAAAAAAAATAAAATAAATGACTTCACAAATTAAGATGAGCATCTCAAAAATAATTCTGATGAAAGGTTAAAAAAATAAATCCATCCAACACATCCAAAAATAAATAGGTTATTTCAAAATTATTGGCTTTTAAACTATCAGATAACCGTCTTAATAATTTCCAAAGGTTTAAAACATATCCCCTGAAACATTATACATTGTCAACCTTCCTATCAGTTTCTTTCCGAATCTACAATATAAGTGACACAACATCCCATCACCACCACATTATATTCTCCACACAAAGACTCTAGTAACTACCTAATCATGGAAGATTTCACTATAATGTTTTATAGTAATCCTCTACCATACGCCTCTTTGAGAGTAAAATGCATCACTGAAAGCTCCTAAATCACAAACAAAGAATATAAAAACTCTCAAATTATATCGCTTCATTACATACTACACAGTTCATTAGTAAATAAATTCCATCTCAATGAGGAATTGGAGTTTATTATGTTATATTCTTAAATGAACTACATCTAGTATAAATGGTTCATATTTATATATTACATGGACAAACCATACATAAATATATTGATTTTTTATGTTAAAAAGGTTATTTTTGATAAGTAATTGTCACTATAGATTGAGTTAAAAATAACACTACCACCATCTCATGATTATTTGTGGAATATTTATTATTATGGTGATATAAATATATAGACCCACATGAAATAAATTTCCTATCTTCATCATAATGCAACTCAAACAATGTTTTAATGTGTCATAGAATACATCAATCATCACACCATATACTGGTTTTTAAATAATATTAGTAATGATTAACATTGCATTTAGGAAATTGATGGATGTATGATGGTGATCGATCCATTTGAAACAATGTTAATTATTATTAAATTATTTAAATGAGTAAGAAAACTCATAGATTTAATATATGAACTATAGAAAATGGATTATGAGGATAATGAATCCATGGACCTCTGCATCATTCAAGGGTTCATCCAAAGAAAATACATCATCGATTATTGATAGATCAACTGATACTCCCAACGGGTACTCTAAATTCTAGATAAAATGTTCATCAAACATTAAATATGTGTAATAGAAATTTTTTCATAGACCAGATAGTTTTGAGTTACATGCATTATATCACCTATAAATTCTAAAAACTCTATAAAAAACCATGAGTATATAATAATTTCCTAATTTTAAAATTCCATGAACTAATTCTGGAATTCATGGTACATGGATTTATTGAGTTTAATTAAAATAGATAGGGTGTTATGAAAACTAAATGACATTACCAAAAAATTCTAATTTCCATATCATCACCCTCACCCTTATCTTATTATATCAATATTATAGGATAATATTAAAAAAATTATACTTCCCTTCAACTAATTGAATAAACCATTCTTCCTAATGAGTGGGGATTAGTTATTTACCATCACAATATTTATCTTTTTTTAGTGTATACATGACCAAAGAACATAATCCAAATTTTAGAAAATATTATTAGAGGATATAATGGGGACACAATAAGTTGAATAAACCCATATACATAAAATCATCATTCTGAATCTTTAACTCTCATAGGTCAAAATGATTCATCTGATAAAGAACCATCAAAATCATATAGGAATCTGTTTTTCACATTATATCATACTCAATGTGACTCAAAGTGTATAGGGATAAAACCTAATCAAGGAAAACATCTATATACTCTTCGATGTCTATATGAAAAATATTTTATAAACCCTCTATTAGGTTTGATGATAGTGCTTCAAACTAGGATAATGATAGCTCGACACATATACAACCCATTTTATATTCACACCCTCCATTGAATCCAAAATGATTCACCTTCTCAAAATGGAATAGTGCTCTACTATAGATGTTTTCAGTGACTCTAAATAGGGAATTCAACCATTTGATGAACAAAACTACATTATTGGATCATATTTATCTATTTAATAAAACTCAATAAAGTTGATTCTGCTGAAATATCATCTCACTACCCTAAAATAAGTCAAACATAAAAGAATAAAGACTTCTTTAGGTATTGTATTTACCATTATATAGTTATTTGAAATGTGGTTTTAATACAAATTCTAGAATTTTATTTCTCTTTTTTGATTGGATAACATTATCTTGTTCCATAGGTCAATATAGTACCATATTTTATATTCCTGGATGATTTTGGTGATCTTATTAATTAATGGATTCCTAATAAAACCTTATTAATCCTTTTGTTTATACTCTTCTACATTTCATCACTCAACCATTTTTCTTCCATTTCATTTAGCTTTGTTGGGTTTTAATTTAAATATTTTAGATAGATAATGTGTTAATTTTTTAAGTAGGTTTTTCTTATAATATTGATGTATTTTAATCTTCATTATCTTTATAGTAAATATTTTGTTTTTATTGAATCCTCCATCATGTTATTTAATTTATACATTTAATTTTTTTATGTCGATTTTGAAATATTATAATTTTTTTGGGTAAAGATTATTATTTTCCTAGTGAATAAAGTATTAAAAAATTAATAAAAATAAATGGTATTGTGATAATTATTCTATTATATGAATCATTATTATTAAATATTCTATTATTGATTGATTTTTTTGGTAGTTTGGTGATGAGTTTTTATTGTTGCTAATGTATCATGGAATGTTAAACAGGGGAATATAATTTGAACAACATTAAGATATAAAGTTGTGGAAAGGTTTTTGATTTTTTATTAATAATATACTGGGATATATGATATTAAAATTAATTGATCAATCATGTTGTATTTTTTATATTTTACCTTATTAATATTGATGTGATTATATGAATCTATTTTGGGGGTGTACTATTCAAATAAAATTCAAGATATACTGAAGTATGGGGTGATAATAATTTTTTTATACTAGTGGTTTGATGTGGTTGAAATGGTTTATTGTTATTATTTTTAAAAAATTAGTACATGTGATTATTGGGTTTGTTTTCTTGGTTTTGTATGTGGTGGTATTATGATGGTTTGGTGCATATCATGTCCTATATTTCTAGTGATATAGAAAAATAAATAATTAATATAGGTTGATATAAATCATTAATGGAATTTAATATTTTAATGAATTTAAATATAGGTTATAAGGAATACATGTGAATGTGGTAACAAAATATGCATTTGAAATTTCTGTGTTGTTAGTGAGTTCTATATATGGGATTGGTGTGATGGAAATTTGTTCTCTTTAGAGGCGGAAGTGGTTGTTGTTATGACTTTGGGATGTTGAGATGATGGTTTTAGATGTAATGGTTTTTTATTTGGAATTTCAACCTTAGTATGTAATTTTGAATTATTTATTATAAATAAATTTATTTATATTCTTTATCACACACAGCTAGTTGAGTCATAAAATGTTTCCAATGATCATTCATGATTTTAACTACATGATATTTTACCAAATATCATAGATGTGGGTTATACAAATGGGTAATTACTCAACATCTCCAACAATCTCTTTTAGAAATAATATTTGTTATGGGGACCTTGGGTCAGGTTTGTCATGTTGAGGAATTGGCATTGATCTTTAATTGAGACATGTATAATTAAAAATGATGATTTTTTACATAAATGACATGTCTAATTGGATATTGTAAGATGATTGTGGTATGTCATATGTGAATACTATTTGTGATTATGATATGAGATAATGGTATGTGAATTACGATATATATGTGATAGAATCAATTGGATTAATGTCATTGAGGAATTAAGGTGACTAGTTCTATTGGGAAGATGATATGAGGCATTTTTCTTTATATATTTTTAGGATAATTATTTTCATTATATTTTAATTTAGGTGCGTGAGACTTATATAGGATTGGTGGTCTTTGTTCTGGTGCTGGATAATCCTTTTATATTATTTACTCATCCTAGTTTTAGTGTACTTCATCCAAAACTACTTGATAGATTTTATAGAATAACTGATTGAATACACCTCTATGAACATCAATTTAATATATATATATAAACAACATTAACATGATCTCATGAGGGAGTTTTTTTTTTGATAAGTAAATTACAAGATCATATCATTGAAATGATGGAGTTAGAGTCATACTAAGAGGATTTATTCATTATATAATTCACTATGACAACATTTATTATGTTTGAAATTAAATTAATTTTTGGTTTGATATGTTTTATACTATACTTTTTATTTTACTTGACTAGATGTTTCATTTTATCATTGAAGGGGACTGGTGTTTAATTCCACACATAAACCAGTGTTATACACATTTTTTTATTCTTTATTATATGGCTAATTATGATGTTGAATCTATTGGTAACACTATAATTAACTTCAAAATTCATGGATATTTTATTGGTTATGGGTACTAAAATAAAAATATTATAATAATAAAACATGCCTATGTATGAAATTACCATGACCATAAAAATATAGAATAAAATCCATTCATAGAATTTTATTGAATGCAATCATCTTTAGAAAATATATGTCCATAAGATTCACATATCCAGTGATGGTAATGGAATAAGTAGGACATCTATTAATAGCATATTTATTTTTCCCATTCAATTAGTGATATAAAATAACACAAGTAAAATCTCCCCAATCAAAAAAACGTAGGGAAAAATGGTTATTAATGACATAATGGTGTGCAATGGTATTCAAAAAAACACTAAAGGAATTTAATGATTCGAATTAAAACATATAAAATCCGTTTATTCTATATGACATTGATTAATTTCTTACACAAAATATAATAACATCCATATCCAACTCACGGATCATGCTACTAAGTAACTGGATAGACCTAATATTTATCATTCCAACAGGATTTCAATTGAAAACCCCTAAAACCTCAATATAAATAAAACTAATATAATATCAAAAAACCACTCTTTGATTTCCATTAATATAATTATTAGGTGAATGAGTAGAATAATGTAACCATTATCCCATTTTATGAGTCTCTATCTAATTAATCCTCTTATAAATCCATATATTATTTTAGGATTTTCACTTCATTAAATACTTAATATATATGGATTTATAATGAAATTATTTATGATACTTAAATCACTATAATGTATCATTTCATTTGAATTTTTTGAAAAACAATATCATACCCAACACTATGTTCATATACTACACTAGAAAAAATACTTGAAAATTATCTTATTACCACAAATTATTTTGTTATAACCCATAACTCTCATATAACCATCATCTAAATCATTCTACGCTATCATGAAATTATTCAAAATATCATGGAATATAGGTATATAAATTAATATAATAATTTTCTAATTGTTAATTCCATTGATGAAATCAAAATGATGACCATATTTTACCCATTATCATAAGAATTCCATGAAATGTGAACCATATAAATGAATCTAAATATGTCATCTGTGATACCCGAATACCCTTATTTTATATTTATAAACCCATAGACCATATACATAATATATGTATGTGCATAAAAAACTCAATGTATTTAGACTTTACAATATAACAATAAATCTATATTTTATTCCATAACTATAAAAGGATATTGCCTAAGTTTTGAAATTCCCCCCATGCATAAAATCAAATATATTCACTCTTCTTCTCTTAAGTTCATTTATTAATCCAAAAAAATCACAACATATTACAAATATTTTAAAAAAAATATTAAGGGATATACATATCAATTTTAATAATTTTGTGAATATAAATCTTTATAAACATCAACATTCCAAATATCATACTGAGAAAACCTCACATTTGGATTATCAATTTCACTTTAAAAACTGGTGTGATTTTAATATATAATGATGACTAGTTATTACCATGGGATTATAATTCTATTTATCCTCCAATTGGATGTAATTACCATGATTAATACAATTCACATCCCCTCAATTAGTTTATTGGACACACATTTGTATTTTATAATTGTGTAAAATGAAAACATTAATCTATAAATAAATACCAAAACATCACATCAAAAAAATTACATAATTTTTAATTTCATGATAAATAGAAAGAATAAACATAGTAAACACATAACATCTATACCACGTCATCAAATTTATTCCATTTATTATTGTTAAAAATCCATTTCAAATTATTAATTTTTAATACTTTAAATAAAATACTAAAAATAAATAATTTATCCAATCCCATTTTTCTAAATAAAATATTTATCATTTAATAAAATATTTCATTAACACATATATATTATCCCAAAATGAAGAAATTATGAATGAGAAATATATTATTCAATTATAAGTAAAGGGTAACTAATACCCTAAGAATTTATTATATATAATCAATTAATTCTTATACTATTCCATTGAAACTTTCTATTACTATGGTATCACTAAATTATGAAACAAGCTTTGTTTTTATACAAATAATTAACCCCTAGTACCCTTTTTACCTTTTCCATCATTTATCAAAAAAATAATTGAAATTTCATTCAGTAGAATATTTTAATTTTATATTATAACACTATCATACCTCCAAAAGAAAATTCAAAATATTTTTAAGAGCACACATTATCACTATTTCATTTTGAATAATAGTGAGTCTCTAAATGATTAACATGGACAATTATTTACCCTAAAAATGAGTATTAAAATTCATATCAATAATTGTGTATTCAAAAATATCAATCACAACATACTATCATGAAAACATAATAAAATAATTACATATGACCTCATTGATTTCAAATGAATAAGTTCCATAAAAGATATAGAATCATTTCCCAATTTATAAAATCATAATTTTAAAAAATAAAATAAAAATATATTATTAAATGTGAGGAATTAATTATAAATCCAATTCCACTAATAATCCTCCCCATGATATCACAAAACCTTATTATCAATAAAAATTATAATATTTGAATTCCTTATATCATAACATTTTTTAAAATGGTGATGCCTTAGTAAAAATACAAAAGAAAAAATAATATAAAAAAATCAACAGTTACAGAAGTCTAAAAGTTGAAATTTTATTACAATATTTTCCACGGAAAGGAATAAGATCGGGTGGGAGGATTTTCAACCTTGTGTCATCATTGTTTACTAATTTTTTGGAAAGACCATTGATCACCACATTCGCTACATAATAATAATGACTGGTTATATGAAAATGTGTTATATATTTATTGGTTGTGAGAAATATCTCAATAAGAACCACCATGACCCCATACCTCACCCATGTATTGTATTGATCTTGTGAATTTTATGTGTTATAGTGAATAAATAATAAAATATCACACACACCATACATCATCCTAAGAATTAAATGCTACCTAGAAACCATGTATATCAATTACATTAATTTCTATTCGAGGGTTGATATATTTAAAAATGTGTAGCAAATTAATTCATTTGATTTAAATAGTCATTCAATCTTAAATATGGCATACATTGAAAATATATTAATATATAATAACTTTTTAAGAAAATAATTCAACTCCCATAACTTCCTTTTTTTGTGATAAATTGTCCAATATTTACTGTATAAGAGTATTTTGAAATTCTTATGTAAATGGTCTAAAATAATAATTATTATTATTTTTTAATAATTAAAATTGTATTTGAATGGAATCAAATTAGAATGGGTGTGGTATTTAATGTTGGAACATGTTGGTTTTGAAAAATGATGAATCTAGAAGAAAGGGAATGTCCATACATGTGTTTTCTATTGGAATACCTCATAGATTATAAAATTATATGAATTGTTTACCAGGATACGCTATTACAATTCATAAGTATTATACCAGTGATACCAACTATATGAAATATATTCCATTTTCCATAGTAGTTTATATTTTGATAATAAGACTAAAAAAGTGATATACAAGGGTCAAAATACATGTTTAATATTTTGATCAAGATTAGAATGGGATGTGTAAGAGTTATCCCATTGAATAAAGGGATGTATAGGGGTGAATAGACTAATAACATTTATATATAAAATTAATCCCTCTTTCACTACAATACCTAAATAAAAAACAATATGTAAAGATTGTGGTATGAATTCTGGGATCATTGATAATAAATTTGTTTTAAAATCTTCTATTAACAATTCTCATTCATTTAAAAGATATTAATGAAATAAAATAATTTGTGAAGATTTACAATAAAAATAACTAAGAAGACCCTTCATTCTCAATAGCCAAGTTGATTCATCTCCTTGTTGATTGAGACAATCTAGTACAACATATCCTTATTTAAACTATGTGTTACTATAATTTTAATGGTGTTAAAATAATGAATATTCTTAGTTTTGTTTGTTTTGTGGGAATTATATAGTTTTCTACATATCCCCAATTATTCATTTCATTCATTTTTTGGTTTTTTTTCAAATATTTTTCCATCATAAATTGATTGCTAGTTTTATTACACCATGTCTCTCACAAATAACCATGATAGTTAATAACTAACTAGTGGAATAATCACAATGGAGGGTTTTAATGGTGTTTTGGAATCCCCGTTAATTGTTTTATAATGTTTTAATTTATTTTAAAATAGGTTATTATTATATTTTGGATTAGGTTGGTGATGCTACATATTTCAATGGAATTATCCATAGTATGATTACATTATATGAAAATTACAATAAAACCCTTTTAAAATAAATCCATTAATATGATGGATTTTTGTTTGTCATGTGATGAAGCTTAATATTATTGATTTAATTTTAGGATAATTTCATATACTTGTTCAATATTGGATAATTATTCATTAATAATGGAGGTTGTAAATCATGCTTTGTCAAGTAGACCACCTAGGTTAACCATGATTCATAATTTATGTGTAAGATATAAAATAATGAATTGTATAATGAGATTCCAAATAAAATCTAATATTTGCAAATTAATAATGAATAAAATCATTTGTAAAAAAATTGTATTCACATTATTTATCAATAAATATATTTTTGGTTTCATTTTTTTTCTTATTTTTTTAAATTAACACACAATTATGCATATCTATACTTGAATTTAAATAAAATTTAAAAATATTAATAAATTTATTATGACATGGTTGATCCAAAATAGTGTCCATGGATGATGACCCTAATTAACCAATATACTACACTATGAGAAAATAAATATTATTTTATACTGCAGTTAAAATAGTGTCTCATTGTAAAACAACATTATTTAGTGAACTACAACAAAGGGAATAAAATTACCTAGTTTAACCCATTTCTAAATTATATATGTTGGTCTATTCGTGGATCATACAACATTTAATGAATAATACTTATATATTATATGGATTACATAGAATATGGTTTAGTTTAGGAATTAAAAAAACAAATTGTTAAACCCATTTAGTTTCTTCACTCGATTCATCACCACATCAAATAAATAAGATGGAGTAATAACATGTCACATGTTGAAACCTATTAATATAAAATCATAAATCATCTTATAAGATAATATACTAGAATTAAGAAAAATAATTTTGTTGATTGACCCATGTACAATCTCATATCAAATCATTTGTAACATTTTTCCACATCTCATTTTCTTGAGAGGGTGTAGGAATGTTACTTGTCCTTATTCTGTAACACCCCGAGCTTCCATGATACGCTTCTCATTTAATAATGCAATAGCTTGCATTGTACGCAACTTCGAGTTCTAACACACCGCGACTAATCAAAGTAGCTGTTATGAATAGTAATAACAACTTTTTAAAATTATAGAAATTTTAAATTTCAAAATGGACTTCATTTTTTTATTCTTAATTTCAAAATTACCCTAAGTTGAATTTTTTGTAATTTTCTGAGAACTTCCAATTTTTTATGAATAGTGAAAAATACTTAAAACAAATTTTTTAATCAATATAATTTATTGTGATAAATTATACTATTTAGTGGTTTTAAAGTATAATTAGAATATATTTTTACCATTTTATCCAATGGTGGTCATTAGAATTAATTTAACATTGAAATTGGACATAAACAATTTACAATCTTTTGATATAAATTGTTTCTTAAAAACACGCTATTTGTTGTGACAGCGGGAATTAATTATAAAATTAATTAATGCTACTTATATGTTATGAATTTTTTAAAATAGACATCATTTTTGAATTAGGAATATCAATTATAGCTTAGGGTGAAATTTTGGCATTATTCTGAAAAACGTCAATTTTTTGATGAATAGTGAAACCACTAAGTGGTAGTTAAAAAACCGATTTTTCGTTTAAATGAAACATTACCACTTCTGTTATTTGAATTTCAAAAATCCGACATACATGGTTGTCATTAGGAAGTAAAATGTGGTTCAATGGGATTAAAATAATTTTTGGGTGAATATTAACTTTTAAGTTCTTAATCGCGATTAGAGGTAATTAGTGTAGTTTAAGGTAAAAATAATGTTTTAATAATATGAGATGAGCATGACACATGTCCTAACCTCATTGTATGTGCCTTGGCCGACCAAGAAAATCCATGGGTCAACTTGGGGACCCCCTAGAGCCACTTTAGTTGGAAAATTACATAAATACCTTTTATTTAATGTTAAAGTAAAAAATGACACAAAAATGAAATGTTTTACTAAAACAGTTTTTACATGGGGTTATACAAGTAATATTTTTTACTATAAATAGTCATTGGAAAGATAAAGATCTTTCCTACATCATAGTAGTTTTTTTATAATTTTTAGACATTAAATAAATTAAATTATTTTTGACATCATGATGATGCAGCGATGACCTCATTATATAACGATTTAAATAAAATAAAAAGATAATGTAAACTCCAAGGCTTACACTTGTCAAAAACATATTGGATGAGTAGATTTAGAACCCTTATCACCTTAGCCTCGATTTATATATGTGTGGGAACTTTAGAATCCGAAAAGCATTGTATAATAAAGTAACATTTTATTACTTTCCAAAAGAGCCCCTCCTCTCCACTTATAAAAGGCCCCCACCTCTACCACCTCATTCACACTTTCCAGCCTTTTGGCTCGTCCAACCTCTGCCCAAATACTCTCCCAACTTCCCTCCCTTACTCCTAGAATCCTCACTTTGGTCAGAATTCTTCCCAAGGAAGCCTTTGGCTCAAATCAAAAAGAGTTACCCGATTTTGAGATAATGTCTTCTCTAGTGTTGTTTTGTTTTATTTTTCTTCTTCAACCCCATAAAATCTTTTTATTCATTTATTTTGTAACAAAACCAGTATCCTAAATATACTAAGATGTTTTTATAAGAATTATTAGAGCTACACTTACACACACCTACATCTAATGGTTAACGAACATACTGTTTCTGAGGATGGTGAATTTCTGCCTCACGAAACGATGATTGTTCAACACTCATATAACACCTTCAAAGGTGGCCATTAAGATGTCACTATATTTATATATTATATATAATATGTTTATGTTTTACTTATGCTTCTGTATTTCTCATTTATGGCATACTTTATGATTTCCATTATGGGTAAACGCGATAATTTCATTTTAGGAAGTGCGGACTACTGCCCCCTCAAAGTGATTTTAATCGTTAATGCCATATGTGGGATGTATAAAGGATGGAGTAAATGGTATTATACACTATATTATACTGGAATTATATTATACATTTATATCATTATGATTTCATTCCATTAAATATGAAATAGAAATGAAAGTAGCGTTCATGCGTACGTACGGCTTACCGTCTCCATGAACGGTGCGTTTCATTTCATACCTCTAAATGTTACTTAATATTATAAATGAATGTATATAATGGATATATATGATATATATGACATCTAAATCATGAATATAATTCTGGAGATAATGGATATTCTACCACATAAAGAACTTATAATTATAAGAAGTTTATTGTTGACTCAAGTACCAAAGATCGACAAAACGACCGTTATTAACTTAAATAATTACATAATGTTCATATCATTGTAATAAGTGATATAAAAAGGATAATGAAATTGAAAATGGTTCTTAATAAGGTATATATTAACTCTAGTTTATTATTCAGGAGGTTAAATAACGGTTGAGTCAAGTCAGACACGAGGTAAGGGAACTTCTTAACCCAATTTCCATTCTTTGGGTTAATCTCCTACTTTCAAATTATGTCATGATATTATTATGTCCTATATTGTATTTTTACATTCATTATGTGTACATATAATGAATACACATAATATATCTATTTTATTTTAAAAATGATCTTTGTAAGGACTTCGTCTCAATCACCTTTCATTGAGGCATATTTTGTTTTATACACAAATTTCTTTTATACGGCGTATAAACCCCTTTGAATTTTACGTTTATTCAAAAGGAATCTTTTTTATATGAAGAGTTTTACTAAACGACAAAAACGAATGTTTTTCTTGCCGTACGTATGCGGCGACAACGACTTCTCCGCCACCATGACCATTATTTGAGTTTCGGCTTCCTCTACAAGCCATCATTTTTTTAATGAAAAATAAATACAATGTTTTAACTTTCTTTTATTTTGGTATTGAAAATGGTTTTGAAAGAATTTTTATTATATCAAGGTGTTGTATTGATATCTTATGAATGAAATGTTGAAATGTTATGTTTCCTTTATGCATGTTTTATGTGATACGATTATGTTATGGTTTATGATATGTT
Organism: Viscum album; assembly: GCA_963277665.1. NCBI lineage: Eukaryota > Viridiplantae > Streptophyta > Magnoliopsida > Santalales > Viscaceae > Viscum > Viscum album. The sequence continues at coordinate 521,936,585 of OY728139.1, read as the reverse complement.
TAAACCTATTCATATGAGGAATGTATTGGACTTAATAAGTGACGGGTGGAGCCCGCTATAACTCCTCGATGCATCGGTAGGTCTCATGAGACAACTAGACGTGGAATTGGCCGAGGCCCTTTCCCAATTTGATTTATGGTTTTGGATGAGGCCTTAATCATTTTAGACGTCTTGGGCGAGGCCTTGACAAAATGTTTCAGAATGTCTGGCATTATACATTCCCTCATTATGAAAGTGGTTAATGATATTGCATGTGATTATTCGACCAGTAGAATATCCATGTGAAGAAGTGAATGGAATTATCTCATTTTACTTTTTCCATATTATGTTGAAGTTCAAGTTTAAAAGGCTTTTGTTTTAGTTAAACATTGCCTTAAATGTTTATGTTTATTGATGAAAACTTCCGCTATATTGTTATCCTTACTGAGCATCTGAGCTCACCCCTTTAAATGTTTTAATATTTTCTAGGATGTGAAGAAGTATTTTATGAATGACCTGCAGGGATAGTCAGAAGAGGATATGAGTGTGGACTATGAAGACTTTGTTATTAGTTTTTCACTTTATGATGTAATGTATCATTTATGAATGTATCTAGTGTTTCCAAGGCTACTAAACTAATCGGTCTTTCGAGACTTGATCTTTTGTGATCATGTCAATGTTACGAAGTAATGCACCGACTCTGGGTAGCTGGGGTCGGGGCATTACATATTCAATGTTTCCAAGGGCCCAAACGACGGAAGTAAATGGCGAGGGATTTGAGAATAAACTGGGGAATGATTTTTCCTTGAGAAAAAACCAATCAACCAAATGATCCACTATCAAAAAACTACATAATGGATGTTAACAAAACAACCAACTCATTCATTTTCTAAAGAGGAACCATACTATTCCTTAGCAAACCCACATGCCAAATACAACAAAGCAAATATTAGAGTACCCATTTGGAAGTCTAAACAAGAGAACCTAAATAAACCAAGACACATTCCATAACTCCACACCAAGATCCATTCTCTGTGAACCACCACTTATCCCAAGAATCCCCATGAACGACTAGCAATGATATGTATTACCATTACCTATGTCCTGAAATATGACAGCTTCAAAAGCACCAAAGAGGAAAATTAGGGGTGATTACTAATATATATTAGGTTTTCCCCAAATTAATTCCCTACACATGCCTCTAGAATTAAACTATTATAAAATTTATGCAAATAAAATTATATAAAATATTCAATATTGAAACAACTTGCAATATGCCAAACATACCCTTACCAAGCCATGAGAATAAAAGGATAGCCACAACCATGCCATAATCCATATCCTCATCATGAATTTGCACAATAATTACATATTTTCAATGCAACACAAAACAAAGAAACCATTATGATGGGACAACCACCCATCTCGTTGACCCTATTCTCAACTAGCGGTACTTCCCGACCACTAAACATAATGGTGGTTATTCTGACCATTATCCCACACTTTTTATATTATGAATTCAAGCCCGCTTCCATAATGGTGGTTCTTTAGATCACTATCCATAAACATTATAGTGGTAACTCCCACCCCCTTCCACACAACCAACACAAGCCATAACACTCAATCAGCCAACAAGCACAAAACACCAAGGCCGCATAATAAGCACACGACCACTTCCAACACATGCCAATTCACTTTAATAAATCACATATTTTTTTAAAACACCATTTAACTAATGTTCCATGCCCAAGAATATTTCCATAAACAACATCTTTACTGAAACCCGTATTTCACAAATCATTATTATAATCCTCCACTAATGATTTTAAAATCATAATTTTAAAATTTCACTACCAAGACCATTTTTACAACAATAACTCATTTTCCCCCAAAACCCCCAAATCATCACCAAATGGATTCCCAACAAGATTCTCACATGATTATCACAGTTAATTTCAAGTAAAAATATTTAATTGTAACCAATACTACTAGTACTATCCATTAGGATTTGAGAGAGAAGCTACCTACACTTAGGGTTCTGGTGAAAATGTCCCACGAACAACTGCAATGAAAATCTGGCGAACGCACCACCGAAACCACTATATGTTTCCTTCCCTATCATGAATAATCCATTAAATCCACACTCAAAGAAAACAAAACCCTATATCTACACATAATGGGTGGATATCTAGAAAACCGAGAGAGAGGGAGATGCAGATCAAGAGGAAACCACAAAGAACCCCAAGAGGAGACTTACCCAAAAAGAACCACATTCAATCCACCAAGAAATCCCTTTGATATGCTTCCAAATCATGTGGGAGAGAACCTACATCTTTTGAGAACCAAAAATACCAAGTGAAGACTGGGTGGAAGAATCATTGGAGTGAAATAAGTTAAGCTCAAGGGTGCCCATATTAAAAAAACCTATTTTTAAGTGGTAGTATGGTTTTCCAGCACGATTTGGAAAACCATGCACTATCCATGTGCACACCACTATCTCAAGAGAAGGGGTCTGCACAATTGCCTCACAAGGTTTAGAAAACCGTGCGTATGATTTGTGATTCCTATTGTCTCCCCCTGCATGGTTTCTTAGAGAACCCGCACAGTGTCCCCTAACCATGTTCAAACCGTGCACCCTTAGAAAAGCCTCCAAATTTTTTAAAACCCCTTCCAAACTCATCCACCCTCTTTCCAACATATCTCAAGAACTTTGAATTGATAAAAATGATAAAAAAGTCTACATACCTCAATCCGGAGGTGCTATATTCTCCCCAGCATTAGACATTCCATCCTCCAAAAGTAGGGATCCATCACTTTGTAGAAAGAGCTTGGCTCGTTGCTCGGCATTGTCATTTTATCACTCCCATGTATTCTCCTAAATTTGACCATGCCGCCACATACAAGAAATGAACTAATTCTTTCACCAAAATAGACTTTATATTGCCTTTCCATAATCTGCACCGGCATGTTCACCAAAGAAGCATCCATTTCTAGCTCAATTTGATCCCAACGAGTCACATGATCACTATACGACTGATACATCTTCAACTGAAACACATGAAACAAATTGTGCAATAAACTAAACTATGGTGGAAATTAGAATTGATAATTCACCTCTCCAATTCGTTCATGTATCTCAAAAGGCCAAATATACCTTGGAGAGAACTTATCCTTCTTCCCAAACAGATGATGCCCTAACCTAGGAGAGATTCTCAAAAACACATTATCACCCAGCTCGAATGACAACGGCCATCGACGATGGTCCCCATATGATTTATGAAAACCATGAGCTTTCCCCATCCCCTTCTTGATAAACATGAGTTTCTACATAGTCTCTTGGACAAGGATCGGTCAGATCATCGAAGTATCACCCATTTCTACCCAACATGGCGGAGAACTACACAGACGCTCGTATAATGCTACAAATAGAGCCATATTTATTGAAGCTTGATAATAGTTACTATAAGAGAACTCCAGCAATAGTAAGTGATCCTCTCATGAACCACTAAAATCTATAACAGAAACTCATAACATATCCTCCAAATTTTTTATCTCCCTCTTGGATTAGCCATCCGTCTGTGGATGATACTTCATTCTCACAGTCAACAGTGTTATAAGGGAATGCTGCAAGGATTTACAAAAATGAGATGTGAACCTTGGATATCTATCAGGTACAATAAAAACCGGAACAACATTCCTCTTTCCTACCTCCCATATATATATGATGGACATATGATCCATTGTATGTGATTTATTAATCGAAATTAAATGGTCTTATTTTGTGAGTCGATTCACAATCACCCATATGGAATTGTGATTCCTGACCATTCATGAGAGACCCATCAAAAAATTCACCGCTATTATCTCCCATTTACACATTGGGATAGGTAAAGACTAAAACATGTATGCTGGTCATTGGTGCTCTTCCTTGACTTGCTAACAAGTGAAGTATCTCGAGACCAACTCAGCCACATCCCTTTTCATACCATCCCAACAAAACTACACTTTCAATTTCTTGTACATATTCAGAATTATATGATGTAATGCGCACATGGAATGATGATAAACCCTTAGAAGTTCCTCCCAACATGCCACTGGTACCACCATTTGATTATAAAAACACATGACTGAATTCCCATTTAGTTCCTAGTTCTTAATGGTCTACCCGTCATTGAGTTTTGACCTCACCACAATACTCATAGAATCATATTCTTATGCTTCTTCAAAAGAAATAGCCAAGTTATGATCCAATGAAACTAGAATGAAGACCTCTCTAAAACCTCGTTCCTCACATTCCAACAACATGTCAGTTATGACCGACATCAATTGCCACTGATCTAATACTTGTTTCACCACATAAGCATATCATTTTATATATTTTAATTCTGCCACTAAATTTCCCTTACCCATTGTATACATTATGTAAAAACCAAACATCTGGAGATATTCCATCCATCTCCTTTTCCTAAAGTTCAAATCTCTCTGTGAGAAAATATCCTTTATGCTCTTGTGATCGGTAAACACTATAAATTTCTCATCGAATAGATAATGAAGTATCATTTTTAAAGTATGATCCAATGATGCCGACTCAAAATAATGTATTGGGTATTTCATCTCATGAAACCTCAACTAACATAATCCATACACAACCAAATGATCCCCCTACAAGAGGAGACACCCCAACCATGATCTCGATGTGTCTCAATACACCATATACCCTTTCCTTGGTTCTGGGAAAACAAATATTCGTGTTTAAGTACGGAAAACCATTATATATTCAAATAATTTTTAACACTACTCAACCCATTGAAATGGGATATTCATGTCAAATCTATCATCGGTGAAGCCAATCTTATGAAATCACAAGCAAAATGTCAATAATACCCTTCTAGACTAATGAGGCTCTTTATCTCAAAAATGATATTTGTTAGTTTCCCTGAGATAAATTCCTCTATCTTTTCTGAATCAATAGAATCACCCATCACATAAATAACATGGCCAAGGAAACAAACCTCATGTATCCAAAAGTCACACTTTGAAAATTTGACATACAACCGATGATCCCTCAAGATCCCCAACACTATCTCCAAGAGAAACTCATTCTAAACCCTTGTCCTAAAATACACTAGTATATCATCTACAAATACCACCAAAAAAGAATCCACATAACTATGAAATATATGATTCATCAATTCAATGAACACTATTGGTGCACTCATTAGACCAAAGGGCATAACCACATACTCGAAATGGCCATATCTACTTCCCAATGATGTTTTTGAAATATCCTCCTTCCTCACATGAAATTGGTGATATCTTGACCTCATCTAAATCATGGTAAACCATTGATATCATATCATCTGGTCAAAAAATTCATCAATGTGTGGAAGTGGATATCAGTTCATTATTGTTTCTAGATTAAGTCTATTATAATCCACATAGAGCATCAAGGTTCCATCCACATTTTTAAAAAAAACTAGCAATACCCATAGATATAATAATTGGTGTATCTAGTTATTGTCTTGACTGCACTGTTTGAAAATCATGAACGATGATTTGGGCCATCTTCTAGTTCTCCTTGTGCTCAGGTGCAACCACATTTCATGTAACATCCTCGGATTGGTCTCTATGATGCCTACTCGATTTCTTCTCTATCAAAATAAGAATCACCATATGTCTTGAACCCTAGAAACTAAAGGCTTACAATTTCCATTTCAATTAAATAGAAACTATCACAACTAGGATATCCATAATTTCATATTTCCCATGTTGCACCATTTTTGAAAAAAAAAACACAATGTTTTGAAAATCAAAAAAATTTAAAAATACCACTAGTTCCCATGTTTCTAATCCTTCCGTTTTGAAACCCAATTATGATTTTTCAAAATATACACATTCATATCACACCATAAATCATTATACCCCAATGAAATTTTCTTCATAGTATGAATTCATTTATACCATGCTTATCTCATTAGCTACGCCCACGACAATGATATTTCCACTACCTATATGTGTCTCCACACACATATGTAACAAAAACCATGGTAACTTAATGTTCAACATAAAAGGGTTAGCTATGTACTTTTATGATTTGCATTCCATGTTATGAGAATCCGATTCCTTGATACCATCCCCAAAAAAGGAATGGAATAAGAACGAATGTCAACACCAAGACGAGTGATCAATCACCAATGATAGAACAACTGCACTCACTTGAAAGCCAAGGACTAAACAAACTGATACAAATTGAATTCTCCTTCCACATTTCATTGTCTTGAGAGGGATGTGGAATGTTAATTGGCCTTAAGTGATGTTTCCAAGGCACTAAAGGCTGGAAATAAATGTTGAGGGCTTCGATAATAAATTGGGGAATGATTTTCCCTTAAGACAAAACCGACCAACCAAATGATCCACTATCAACAAACTACATGATTCATGTTAACAAAACGACCAACTCATACATTACCAAAAGGTGAAACAAACTATTCCATAAAAGACCCACATTCCAAATACAAAAAATCCAAAATCAGAGTACCAATGTTGAAGATTAAACAAGATGCCCCAAATAAACCAAGACACACTCCATAGATCCACACCAAGCTCTATTCTCCATGATCCACCACATCTACCCAACATCACCATGAACCACTGGCAATGAGATGCTTTACCTTTACATTTGTCCTAGAATATGACATCTATAAAAGCACCAAGGTGCCAAAGTAGAGGGTGAATACAAATACTCAGTAGGTTTTCCCCAAATGACTTCCCTACACATGCTACGAAGATAAAACTGTTAGTACATTTATGTAAAATAGATTATATAAAACAATAAATTGTACAAAAACATTCAATATTCCAAACAAACCCTAATCATGCCATGAAATACAAAGGAAATCCACAAGCATTCCATAATAAATTTCCCCATAACACGTCAGAAAAACAATCCATCATTTCCAAGAAACACCCAACAAGGAAACCATTATGGTGGGACTTCTGCCCATCATATTCACATCATCTTCATCTAGTTGTACTTCCTGACCACTACCCATAATAGGGTTCTTTTGATCACTATCCACCACCTTTTTTAGTGAGACTTCCCAACCAATTCTATAATGGTGCTTCTTCCAAACAATATCCATCCCTATTTATAGTGAGACTTCCCCCCACTTCCACACAACCAACAAAATGCCATAACACTCTATCAACCAACAAGAACAATGCACCAAGTCCACACAATAAGAACACAACCATTTCCAACACATACCAAATCACATCAATAAATTACTCATTTATTAAAAAAACCCTATAAATAACTTTTCATACCCAACCACATTTCTATAAAAAACATCTTTTTGGAAAAAAAACATTTCATAAAACAATATTAGGTTTAGCAACTAAAAATTATAAAATCAACATTTCAAAATTTCACAACAATGCCCCTTTTTGAAAAAACAACTCATTTTCCCCTAAATACCCTAAAATCATCAACAAATGGGTTCCCAACAAGAATATACATCATTATCACAATTTATTTTAGGGAAAAAATTAATTGTAACCAAAACTACAAGTTCTATCAACGTGGATTTGAGAGAGAATCCACCAACCTTTATGGTTTTGGTGAAAACAACCCACAAACAACCTCACTATAAATCTAGTGAACACACAACCAAAAAAACTATAGATCTCCTTCCCTATCATCCTTAAGCCTTAAAATCAACTCACAAGGAAACAAAAACACTATATCTACAAAAAATAGGTGTAGATATATAAAATTTAGAGATGGAAATGTAGATCTAGAGGAAACCAAAAAAGAACCATGAGAGGAGACTTACCCGAGAAGAACCACCTTCAACCCACCTTGAAAACCGTTTTATTTGTTTCCAAAACATTTGGGAGACAAACTCCATCCAATTACAACCCAAAATATCATTTGAGGCTTGAGTGGGAGAAGATTTAGAGTGAAATAGGTTAAGAGAGAGGGAGCCCGGATTTAAAATCCCTCTTTTTAAGTTGTTGCAGTGTTAGCCCACATGATTTTGAAAACCGTGAACTAACCGTGAACATGCCACTATACCGAGAGAAGGGGTATATACATTTTCCTCTCATAGTTTGGAAAACCATGCGTAGACTGTGTGAAACCTACTGTCTCCCCCGACATGGTTTCTTGAAGAACCCCCACATTTTCCCATAACCGTGTTCAAACTGTGTTCCCTTAGAAATCCCTCCAAAAATTTTCAAAACCCTTCCAAACTCTTCCACCATATTCCCAAATAATATCAAGTACTTCGAACACATAAAAAGATTAAATAGAGGCTACATACCACAAGTTGGGGGTGTTACATCATTGAATCCAAATATTTTTTAAGTCACTATTTTATATCATAATATAAAAAAATAAATTCTCTATTATAATATTTTTTTTATTCAACTTACTCACAATATCAATAGAAAAATACCCCATTGTAAATTAATTTATTATAATCAATCAACACATTATAATCAAATTATAAATCAAATTAATTTTCATTTTATAAAATAATAATCAAACCTGCCTTCAATTATCTATAAATCTTATTCTTCACAAGTTATTTTTTGATTTAGTGAATCAAATTAAAACATGTTATCATTGACATTTAAATAAGGTTCAATAAGTAGGTATCACTATTATAATCTATTACAAATATCTAAATTCATATTTAATAATATTAATATAAGGGAATGTAACAAAGTGTTTAAATTCCCTTTTGAACCTAATTTAATTTAAGTATTATCAATTCTAAAATAATTTATATAAAATAAAATCCCACCAAATTCTTATTTCAACCTATAAATTTCTTAATAAATAAACTAAATAATCAATTTCCCATATATAAAAAGAAAATTTTGTAATATTAATTTACTAAAAACAACTCAAATAAATAGTTCTTAGAATAAAAACTAATTGAAACTCCTTTTTTATAATAGTATTTAACATAAAAACAATCATTTATAATCTAAAAAACAAAAAGGACATTACTTAACATAATATAATGAGTCAAAAAAATATTATCTTTAAAGAAAATATTTTTCAACCCCTATAAAATTACTATTCACATTTCCTATAAATCTCATCAATCCTTAAAATATATTTATAATCCATAAAAGAATTAATTTAATTAAAATAAAAATTATAAGAAAATTATCCCATTGTTTCAAAGTCACCTAATATATTTATCCTAATTTCTTATTTTTTTGCATTCCTTGTTTTTAACTTTTAGTCACTTGTCATTAATGATAACAAAAATTCAAATTCATTATTATTCAAAGGAATTATATTTCATAATTTTTTATCACTTTTTATTTAATTACCTATAACTTGTGGTCTAAATAATAATATCATTAATTAAAATAAAATAATTACAATTTTCTCATGTAAATAATTTAAAATTAATTTATATAAAGTCAATATTTCATCATTATATTAGATTAAATACTATTATAAATCAAATTAGCTAACATAATTATAAAGTAAAATATATATTTAATATAATCAATAACAAATTATTCAAATAAACTCAAATAAGTTTTTTGATAAAATTCATTTTTATCTTTTAGAAGTCCAACCAATGAATAAAAATTGATTCACTTTTAAATTTATAAAAAAACATTATTCCAAACTAGAAGGATATATTTTTTTTGGAATTATAGAGATTTATAAGTTAATATAGTTTGAGTGAAACAATAGGGATAATTATCAACTAACCATAAAGAGTGAAACATGTTTTAGGGACCACACTTCAATTAAGGTGTTAATGTGTTTTGAAAAAAAAAGATGGATGTTAAGAGATATTGTGGTCTCCCAATGATGTCATAATTAATTATACTATTAAATACAAATTTTGAAATTAATAACATGATATGGTAAAATTCATAATTTACCTCTATTCAAACTCTATCCACATAATTCTGCTAATATAATTTTTAACTCCACCAAGCAGTAGGTGGATCATGAGTATTTTTGTGGATCACAACATAAATATTTTTAAATTACTACAATCCACCCTCCTATGTTAAAATTTAAAAAATCTAGGTGGTTCTCAATATTGATCAGGTGGCCTAAGATTGTGAAGACAAAGTCGACGCAGTATTTAGGTTACTCTAAAACAATAAAAAAATTTATAAATTTATAAAATAAAAAAATTGAATAACTAATTAATTATTAACATACATTAATAATTTATAGTTTCTATAAAACTATTATAATCATAATAATTAATCCATTACCAAGATAAACACTACATAGTAATATTCACTACAATTAATCCTATATATTTAGTGGTTCTCCATTGAAAAATAATGAAATTAAAATTTCTAATAATAAATATCAAATTGTACATTCCAAAATCTATTTCATATATTTATTCTCTGATTAAAAACCTCATGAGAATATACATCTATTACACACAACTCTATGTAGAGTATCAATTATTTGGAAAAATCTATTTAACATATATAAACTCGTCATTTTGTTATTATAATCCACTAACATATCTAGAGATGTTTCTCAATATGTGTCACCCAATAGAATCCTAGATCTAATATAACAATTTAATTTCATAACGAACTGTGTGAGGAGTCAGAGTAACTACAACATAGGACAAAATAAATAAATTATGTAATGATCATTTATTATTTATTGATGATGTACCATTGATATTCTCAATAGAGTGGAATAAATAAATATTATACACTAAAATTTGAACACATAACATATGAAGTATCTTGAAGTAGACACACTATTAATTTATCCTACCAGGAAAAAATAATTTATGTTTCAGGCTAAACATTATTGGACCTTATGATTTATTCCACCTAAATGAAGATACATTATTTTACAAAAAAACAATATTCAACAAACCATAATTTTATAATTGAAATATCATGTATTTAAAAAAATTATTCCTCACTGTGATCGATGAAAATATTAATAGAAATCAAAATAGCACACCTCCCCAATGGAAAAATATTAAAATGATTATAAAAAGAACATCATAACATCGATCATATCTCTTCCTTGATCACTTATCCTAGTAAAATAGTTTAAATAAAGAGGTAAGGGGTTTATATATTACTTTGAATCCATATTATAATAAATTCATTATTAAATACATATATATACACTATAATTGTCAAATGAGAACATAATATAACAGGAAACTATTAAATATAACTAGATAACATTGTAGAGATCAATACTTATATAAAAATGGATTTTGTAACTCTATTAAAGTCATTTACACTACATTAATAAGGGAATGTGTTATTTAGGACAACCTTTTCAACCAAACCTATAACATGATAATCTCTAGTAAAATATATTGTTAGATATATATGCATCAAATGAAAAAAAATGACATATAATCTCTACTATCGAAATATTTTTCACATGAAATCATGTTCTCAAGGAATATATATGGGATTAACTATTAAAACTCAAGTATCATATCAGCATATTTATTTTTAAAATATTTTATAGTGGGATTATTTGTTGTATGATTGAATGTTTTGTAAAATTATATTTGAATCATGGGATGGACTAATAGTTACTCCATCATTTTCAATGACTGAAAGTTTTATTAGTTCACATACAGTCCTTTTAGAATCATTAATCAAAAATAAAATTTCATTCAATGTAATATGACATTAATAAATAATACTTGATACTTAGTTAGTTTTTAGGGAAACTGATGGGGGAATTTCACAGAATTATTAGTAATTTTAAATTAATTATATATTCAAGATTAAATATCTCATTAAATTAATATATCTATACAATCTATGTATTATCAACTATAAGATACATGGATTAACATAATTGTACCAAATAGATAATTTTTAGGTGATTAATTATTTAAAACAATATTCAAAATATGTGTGTTCAAATGTTTTTTCTACAACACACTTATTTGGGTTTCATATCATGGTAGGCATAAAATTAATTCGGTGTAAACTAAATCAATAAAACCAAAAACCAAAACCTCAAATGTGTATAGTCCAATAATAGGTCCCAATGAAAATACACATTGATAAAAATATAAGATGACGTGAAATGTAAGGGACCCATATTAGGATGATGAGAAGGTAAAGAGAATCTCTCAATGACTACATACAATATTCTATTGTTTTTTATTATTTATTTTTGGTTAATACACAAAATATGAAAAATAATTCCCAATAAAACAAATATATATACATATAATCCATAAGAATAAAATACATCAATAAAAATTTACAATAAAAATTTATCATTTAAATATATATTTTAAGTATATATGTAATGTTATATAATTAAAAATAATAATGAAAGATAAAACTATTTATCCTAATACCCTTCATGATCATATTCATAAAAACAAAATAAATAAATAAACATATATATATATATATATTTCAATTAGATGATACTTAGACCTTAAAATATCTCAATATGATCTCATCTCTAGAAAGAAAATCGCAATCTTTATGAACATCAGGATATCCTAAAGGATTTAGACTACTCTATCTACATTAATACATCTCCATACAACTAAATGTGTATGGATTTGTAATTTAATACCATATTGAATTCTCTATTTATTAAAAATTAATAATGGAATAATAATTTTTTTAATAATAATAATTCATTGAAATAAATATATATATTTCTAACCAAACTATTAAATAAAAATTATGTACATCCCCATGTCATCACATGAAGTGAAATTTTGGAGTCATTTAAATTTTTGATATGGTGGACAATTTGTTTATGGAACCCAGACACATAATGTGTTTAAAATAATTTCAAATACAAAAAAAATATATTTCAGACACAAATAAAAAAACATTTTTCATGGACCCAAGGGTTTGGGTTAGAATCAGATGTTGGTCAGGTTGCAGATATATCGATTTTTTATAGCATCTACACTTCTATAGTGTGACTGTAGTGTTCAGTCCATGATATTTTAGTACTAGGTTTGGGGTTAATCTCTTCCTGGGGTGTTCTTGGAAAAACCCATCAAGTTATAACATGACACATGTTTGATTATTTAAAAAAAATAAAATTTTGTCTCAGAAAAACAATTAATCTTTTGAAAAACAATACTCATTTGAGAGATTTGGTTGGATCTCCCCCACCTTCCTTTCTCCACCATTCTTGAAAAATTGGGGTGTGATCGGATGATAGTTCTCATTAGGTTCTTCTTCCCCTTATTATTTTGTTTATCCCACATTTTTTAGTATTTGTTCGAATTTTGATAGATTTTTTTAATGATATTTCAACTAAAACATTGTGTAAATCACTCAGATAAATCGGTATCTTAGGTTTCTTAGTTATAGGGCATCAAAAAATAACATCTTACTACAGATGGTTATAATTTATTCAATGATTCATTATATTTCCAATCCAATAAAGTTTTAAAATAATTTTAAATTTCATTATTTTTGGGTTTCATGATTCATTATATATATTGTTTTCCAGGATTGGTGTCAAGTTCAAGACACATGCCTTATATGGGTAGTTGGTCACTTTTTGATTGATATTTGAGTACCTAATGATAATTTACGTTTTACGATAATTAGTAATTATTTTTTAGATATTTATATTTTATTTTAATTATTTATTTCTGATTTCCTTGTGTAATATAAGGCCTCAATGATTTGATGGTGGTTGGTTGATCATGGGGGCATCTTAATTTAGTGTTTTGGGCTTCGAATAAAAGAGAGATTTATTCATTTTGAGGTAGGTTTTATTCTGTACGTTCCCTATGGTATTTGTAAATGTTTTGTGCTATATTAATTACATAGCTTCACCATTGTGAAAGATAAAAAAATTAAATAATATTTATTTTAAAATGAAATTCATTGGTGGACCCCACATGGTCTCTAGGAATACTATTAGCACTAGGACAACATTTGGTTTCATCATCAAGTAATGGTTCTAGGATTATATTATTAAATAATTATTTAATCAAATTTTATACCCCAAGAATGGTGTGGGGACTCATTATGTCACATTTTCACTTGGTTTGGATCATATGGATACCTCCCTATAGAGGTGTGGCATGAAATGAGAAAAAAAATCACAAGTATGCCTCATTATGACCCCTAAAATATGGTCATTATAGAATGATAGAAATATTCCCCGGATGATGGGTTTGGTGACTAGACCTAATGAGAGTTAAATTGTCAACCAATATGGGGTTTGAACTATAATTTCATCCTTTACTTATATAGAAAACCCCTAGATCAGTGAGACTATATTATCTTGACAATGATGTAATGGGATGTAAAATTACTAAAGCATTAAGTGTTGGCCCAAGAACATAACTAATATTGAAGAAAGTTATGTGAAAATATATATACTTTTTTACTAACATGACCCATAGAGGATACATGTTGATAGACCAACCACAATCCGGTGCATGTGAATGGGTAGTTATGGTTGTGGGTGTCACATTAGAACCTGAAATGATGTTTGATCCTGATTGGGATGTGATGAAAATGATGGGAATGGGAGTTCATCCAACCATATTTATATATATATGGTATATTTATTTATGATCATAGTGGATGATATATTATTTCCAAAGGTTCCTAGGAATTTTCCACTAGTAATAAAATTGTTGTGATTGTACAAGATGGCCGAGAATTGCCTCTTGAGAAGGATGACACCCTAGGATTCTAGTTATATTCTAGATATGGTCTTAGATTATATTTTTTTAGGATTCTGAGTCCCTAAAACATCATTGATATATTTGATGATATATTAGATTCTATGCATTGGTACCTAGGACCCAACATCAAAGCATTAGAGTTGTGTGTGTGAATGAATGTCAAAGATACATGGTATTATTCTAATATAGTGATACCATTATGTCTACCTAGTATGATTTGGAATTGTATAGTGTTACCATTAGATTATTGATAATTACAAGATCCTATAGTATTCAAATAGAGGTATATGTTTTTTGTGGTAATAAATTGTTAAATCGTTGATGTTGTATATCTCTAAGGTAGTAGTTGCATCCCCTCGATGGATCCATATGATAAACCATTGGATCAGATGGACACACCAATGATGTTTTGGATGAGGTGGTTCATTCCATTGGAATCCTAGTCTATTAATATTGGGATCTTGAAGTGTATTCCATTATATTTCCTAGGCCCCCCAAGAATAATACACACATCGACATATTAGATATCTTAGGAACTCTCCCTCTAAGGAGACAGAAGTCCACACAAAATTAAGAATTCCCATAAACTACCATGTAGTTCATCATATTGGATTAAGGATGAGGGATTCCTAGTGATGAACTATGATCCAATACTCATCATAATAGATGTCTGATTATGGGTTTCCCATTGATTTGATAAGGGATACCCTAAGTTAAAGATTATACATATAGACACATTGGGACTGGATGAAGCATGTATGGTCCATTTGTCTCACGTAACTAAGGATCAATATTGGATATTGGTCATGAGTAGGTTATATGTGCATTATTATGGGGTTGTGTTAATATTGTTGACGTGCGATCATTATGAGATTCTAAGAGACACACTAAAATTGTGATAAACCCTGTATTTTGGTTGTTTTTTATATATTTGTCTATATACTTATAATTATTTTTTGATCATTGTAGTCTTTGTATCATGAACTATAAAATCATATATTGGTTACCATTGGTTCTTATTTATCAAGATCTACGTTGTTTTTTACTCACACCCTACTCATGCCTCTACTAAACCTACTTATAAAATATAATATCATATGTTTCATATTGGTAAAGGACGGGTTTGTGGTCTACAATCAGTTTCAAAAGGTTTAAGCATGCGAGTTCAGATCATGACATAAGATTAGGATATAACACTACTCATAGTTCTAGAAAAATACATGGTATTATTTATTTATTTTTAGTGTATATATATTGGACTAATGTATATGTGTTAGTATATTAAATTTTGGTCTTAAACATTTGATTTGTACATTCCATTATATTTTTGTATAGAATTCCAAATTTTAATTTCTTATATTTTTTAGTTTATTATTATTATAAATAATTTTATGACTATGGTTTTGTTTGAAAAATTGTTATTTATTTTACTATTTCCTAATCTGATATAGATAGTATAGTATCCCCATAATACCTCCTTATACCTGCGATTCAAGTTTGTAGCCTCTGGAATTTAAAGTGTCATGCTTAAAGTCATGTCTTGAATAGGGAGGAGGCACCTGTCGAGTGAAATTCAGTCTCATGAAGTTCAAAATTGAATCAGATGATTCCTTTTTTTTGATCTTATTGTTTTGAGATATGGTATATAAGAATGACTGAAATGTTTAGGAGTAATGTATGCAACATGAACTGTGGAATCTCAAACACCATTTCTAGTGAAATTATAAGTTATCAAGGGGTTTTTATTAATTTTTTTGGTATTCAAAATTATTTAAATTTAAAATTATTCTAGAGGATAAAGAAATTATCTCCAAATTTTTTATTCTCTTATAGAAAATGGATCATGTCCCCTTTGCATAAATCTGGTAATTTTATTTGGTTAATGACCTATAGTGGAAATAGGTATCTCATTTAACATATCTAGAATATAGAATTCTACTAACATGTTGGTTCTTGATTATATCATTATTATTGATAAAGACTAAGGCTATGTTATTTAAGGTGTTATAATATTCTCATAATATATTTTCTAATTTATGTATTTTGTGGAATCCTAGTCTGTTGGGATGAATTTTATATGTCATTCATTCCATTAGAAGGCCTTGTAGATCAATGGTGAGACTCGAAATGATGATAGAGTAGATCAAATAAAAATGATGGGAAGGAACCCATAATGGTTTTAATATAACACTTTTTACCATTTTTACAACCCTGGTGATTAAGTGTAGGAATATGAAGCCTTAATGTAACCTAGATGAGGGTTTTCAATTGGTTTGGTTATTTAATATGACCTATAAAAAATATATGGTGTTTTTATATATAGTTCTAAATGTAATTCTATCAATATGAACCCCATTTTACATAACATGGATTATATTAGATGATTACGTGGGTGATTATACTAATTTGTGATTCTTGATGGGGAATATATGTGTAATAATGCTCAAGGAGAATCATTTCCATGGTATCTTATTAGGCTAGCGTGTTATGTTTCTATTTTGTGAGACCCTTGAGAAGGAATTGGTGAATGCTATTTTTTAAAGGGTATGATAAAGATAATGATGTGTTACACAAGTATTAGGAACATACTGAGACCTGATATTTGTGAAATGTGGAATGACTTAGAAACTTTGAGATATGAATTATAGTAGATTGAGTCATAGAATTTTCTATGTGATGGAAACTCATGAGAGTGGTTGACCTATAATTATTTATTCTTTATCAAAGGAATCATGGGAGGTTGATTCCTTCTAATATCAAAATACAGGGGTGGTGATATCTGGTTTATGAAGAAGTCAAGATTAGGATTTGGGTTTTTAGGGAACAAAAACCATAGGTTATAGGGAATATCTTGGATGGTCCAGAATATTTAGTTTTTATTATCTATTGTTTAATATTCATATAACATTTGGTGATATAATCTGTTGACACTGATGAAAATAAATTTCACTAAGTGGTGGAAAAACTCATGTTTATATTATAAAGATGATGTTTTGTGCGTATGGTATGTGATTTTGGTGCATTAGCTTAGTTCTATTGTTGTGTGACTCAAATTATCCTGTGTCAGGTTTTTTGACTGGGTTTTATTGGGTAATACTCCTATTACATTTGGGGGAGCTTAGGTTGTCATGTACTAGTTACCCATGGGGATTTTGATTCATGGGTCAATGATCATCCATGTAGAAGATGTGGAACAATGAGTTTTGAAATGACTATTCTAGGCATGATTGTCCTGGGTTTATATAATGATTCCAGGTTATCCCACTCTGGAATATGATAAATTGTAAATGGATTAGGATGGGTAGTATGTTAAATCAATCTGTGGTAATAGGAATGAAATATGGAGGAGATTCCATTGTAGGATGATGGTTGTTGTGATCCCCTTTTTTAGTGAATTTCAATATTTTCTTAGTGTAAGGATCTAGTGAGTTGGAATAGATATAAATTTAGGTTTTATATTGTGTACTATTTTATGAGAAAAATAGACACATCTACTCAATAATTTTTGTAATGGAAGGTTCATGATCCATGTTGATATGACAACATGTTGTTTGGGTCTTGATAATTGTAGGACTGGTTGTTGGATAATTGATATGGAATATGGATTCTAGTGAGAGAGTTAATCCAATTTACTTGGTCCCATGAAAATATTATATTTTAGATATAGATGAGATATTTGGATAAGTAGATTAATTGGAATTGGTATCTAGATAATTTCTATATGATCTGAGTATGGCTCAAGGGGTGAAACCATGTTCATGACAAGAATCGGGGAGTGAACCGATTTTGTCACATGGTTGAGGGGATGAATCTGTGACTTCTGAAATATTACAGTGGATGAATCAGTGTCATAAGATCATTTAGGGGGAAAATAGTCTAATTACATGGGTTGTTTGTGAACAAGTTATTCATATATAAGCTAAATGGGATGATGTAGTTTTGTGACATGGTTCAAGGGTGAACATGTTTCATCACAGGATTTAGGTATAAATTCCATGATGAAATATTGTAAAGGTATATATTGTTATGGAAATTCTTGGGAAAGTAAATGAATCTTGACATTGATTATAGTCCACCAGATTAGTTATTATTGGGGGATTTCAAAATTTTCAAGACCTTATGAAAGGTATTCATACACATGTTTCATGTAGGGGCATTTGATACACATTTGATTTAGTATCAAATAAGAGGTGATATGTAATAATGAATTTGGGAATATCTTTTTGTACATTTTGTGGTTTGGTGAGATAGAAACACCATCAAACATGTGATTATGATGTTTTTAACTCATATCGATAGGTAATTCCAATAGTGGTTTGTGTCATAGATCATAATTGGATTTCTATTAGTTAATTATTTTGTAGGGATCACCATAACTATATATATGATTTGTTTGGAGACACAATTATTTCAAAAAATTAACAACTAGTAAAAAGTGTCTTATAGAGGGTCCCATTGTATCTAGGAAAAAATGTATTAGGTTTTGATATATAGTTTGTAACACCCCAAGATTTCATAGTGCGTTATTTCTTTAAAATAATTCAATAACTTGCACTACACACAACACCGAGTTCTAGTGCACCATGACTTACCAAACTAGTCGTTAAAAAGAAGTTATGAATAATATTAACTGAATTTTGAACATTATATAATCCTTATAATTTTAGAATCCATATTATGAGTTTCTTAGACATAATGATAGAACAAATTCATTTTCAGTATTGCACTTTTACAAACTTTTAATAGTGAACCCTTTTTAAATCCAATTTTTTAAACTTTTATATATTCTATTTGAATAAATAAATTTACTTTTTAGAATGGGGACATCAAAAATTTACAATGAATCATCCCAATCTTCCATGGTACGTTTCCCTTTGAATAATGCAATGGCGTGCATTGTATGCAACTTCGAGATTCTAACACACCACAACCAATCAAACTAGCCGTTATGAATAGTAATACCTAATTTTTTAAATTTAATAAATTTTATCTTTCTAAATAGACTTCATTTTTTGATTCATAATATCGAAATTATCTTAGGGTGAAATTTTGGCACTTTTCAGATAACTTTCATATTTTGATGAATAGTGAAAATTACTAAATTTTAATTAAAAACTACTTTTTAATCGAAATAATTAATAGTGATAAATTATGAATTTGAGTGGTTTTAAATTATATTTGGAATATTTTTTTACCATTTAATACAATTTCAGTCATTGGACATAATTTCACAATTTGACCGAACATAAACAAGTATCAATCTTTTGATAGTTATTATATCTTAAAAACACGCTTTTTGTTTTGACAACGGGAATTAATTTTAAATTAATTTCTGCCACTTCTGTGTTTTGAATTTGGAAAAATGGATTCCATATTTGGAATCATGATGTTCAAATTGTGTAAATAGTTAACTTTTATTTTTAGACATTTTGAATAATTACTTCGGTAAATATTTTATTTATCATGGTTAAAGGGTAAATCCGGTAAATAATGGTTAAAAATAATATTATAATAATAACAAATTACCCTAAATAGTGTCCTATCCTTATTTGTTGATACATGTCCGACCATGGGCATCTTTGGGTCCATTTTGGTACCCCATGGTGCCACTTGTAAGTGATAGGGACACTTTATTTTAATTAAGTTAAAATGAATACAAAATTGACACAAGCATATATCTTTTTGAAAAACAATTTTTACATAATGTTATATATGTTTTATTTTAGACTATAAATATTAATTATAAATATAACAATATTTCCTACATAATGGTATTTTATTTATAATTTTTAGATATTAAATAATTAAATTTATTTATGACACAATGGTGATGTAGTAATTACCATAATAGTGAACAATTGAAATGATTGATATTGTAGATACCCAAATAAATATACATTGAGACTTTTATGAATTAAACTAATTTTATAGGTTAATATGACTTGTTAGAAATGATTTAATTAACTTTTTTAGAAGTAATCATTCTGTTATGAGTTTTAAAAAAATCAATTATTGAATAGTGTCAAAATAGACATAAAAGAGTTTTTAAAACAAATATTATATTATTAATTGATATTAAATTCCTAAAAATATAAGTTTCGGAGAAGAGACATATATCATGATAGTTTTATCATTAATTTACCTTTTGGGGGTCTCTTGGATGTATATAGTATGTTTATTAACTATATATTATAAATATACAAAGTGACATGGTAATTGTTAAACTAATTAACTAACAGTTAAAACTAAAAGATAGGGTTAATATAGTTACCCAAACATGTCTAAAACCTATTGGTTGAGTGGTTTTATACCCATACCCATCTTAAAATCTAAATAATACAATTTGGAGACATTATAAACCGAATATGAATTTATTATATATTAATAAATCAATTTTTTATAAGAGCCCCTCCTCCCCCTTATAAAAGGACCGAACTTCTAACAAATTCATCACACCTTCAAAGCCTTTTAGCTCGGCCAAAATCTACCCAAATACTCTCTCAAATTCCATCAATTCATCCTAGATGCCTTAATTTAGTCAGAAATCCAACCTAAGATCCGTTTTGATCAAATCAAAAGCAAGAACCCGAAGAATAGGCAATGATTTCACCACCCTTTTCCAAGTTCTTTTCTTCTTCCACTTCTTCCTTCTTTTTTATTACCATTATAAAATAATAACTCCAGTATATTATATATAATGTGATGTTATTATAAATATGGTACAACCATATTCATTATTCTACCCATCCTTTGAATAACATTTCACCATACGTGTGTACGTACGGCTTACCGTCTCCACGTCGTGGTGTAATTGTTAATCAATAAATTATTATTTGTATGGGTATAATAATGATGTGTAACTCATGTAAATAATAAATATATCATGATAATTATTCTTTATATATGATATACCATCCAATTATATATTATTTTAATATCAAAACAATGATATTGTCGCTCGTGCGTGCGTACGGACTACTGTCTCCACGAACGTGATGGGATTCATTCTCCATCGTATCCATTCATGTATAATTCACATTTGATGATTAATAATAGTATCTAAGGACTTGATATAATTCTGAATATGATTAAGATATAACATATCCATGACAAACATAGCTTACGTAACAAATCATATAAAAGAAAACGAGTAAGTTAACACCCAAAACAACGATAATACTAAGATATTATTAACAAATCGATGTTAAAAGATCATATATGATATCATATTAATGTATATGATTCTTGTATAATTTAATAACAATTATTTTACCATTATACAGGAGGTTAACCTACCCCCAACCAAGGAAAAGTACAAGGTAAGTGTTTATTTTGCAATCTCTTCATTATCCGAGGTTGTTTATACGTAATAATCTACTGGGATTTATTTATCATCCACATCCATGTTTCTTCGACATGTATTTCAAAACATTTTTACTATTTAAAAATAATTTGGGTTAAAGTCATTTATACCCTTGTTTGAATTTTTATAAGAGGTTTATAAAGGAATCTTTCCGTCGTTTTCCAAACAAGGTGCTTTGAACCTTTTCGACAAAATTAATGTAAGAATGTTTTTTTTAACTTATACGGAGGGTGTGGCTATTCTCTGCCGTTATAAAATCATTGAAGCTTCCCTTAAAATATTATAAGAATATTTTCAATTTAAATGTTTTATTTTATAATTATGTGACTTTAAATGATTTCAAAATGAATATTTTAAAAATTTGGGAAAGGTACTCTTTATCAAGATCATAATTTTAAATGTTTCAAAGATTTATCTTTCTGAATCTTTTTAATTAATTTCCATGACTTCAAAATGATTTTAGTGATTTATTTATATGGACATGAATGTTTTGAAATGATATTTCTTTTAAAAAGTTTCAAAGTGGTATGGGACACTTGGATTCAAAAATCTCTTTTAAATTACTTCCTTTATAAATGTGTGACTTTTCAATGATTTCGAGAAAAGAGATATTTCACTCAAATAGTTTTTATTTCATCTATGTCAATATCCTTTGATGGATTTTATGCTTATTTGAATTTGATTTAGTATGATAAAAAACTTTTGTATTGTATTGAAGGTTTT
This sequence comes from Viscum album, assembly GCA_963277665.1. Lineage (NCBI taxonomy): Eukaryota > Viridiplantae > Streptophyta > Magnoliopsida > Santalales > Viscaceae > Viscum > Viscum album. Next base: position 521,913,827 of record OY728139.1, on the reverse strand, counting down.
GTGATATGTTTTACTCTGGATGTGTTATTTTTATACCATTCATGGTTTATGGAGAAAGTATTGACATTTTGTATGCTACTTTAATACGAATGTTTATGTTATGCTTAAACCTTTTCATATGGGAATTCATTGGACTTATTAAGTGACGGGTGGAGCCCGCTATAGCTCCTCGATGCATCGGTAGGTCTTATGAGACAAACTAGTGTCTTGGGACAAGGCCTTGACAAAATCTTATTTGTAGTCGTGGCCCGAGGCCTTGGCTATGTGGTTATGATAGTCTGGCATATTGCAATCCATCATTATGAAAGTGGTTATTGATATTGCATGTGATTATTTGATGAGTAGAATATCCATGAGAATAAGTAAATGGAATTATTTCATTTTATTTTTTCCATACTATGTCGAAGTTTAAGTTTAAAGGATTTTGTTTTAGTTATACATTGCCTTAAATGTTTATGTTTATTTATGAATGTTTCTGCTATATTTCTTACCCTTAAGGAGCGTTTGAGCTCACCCCTTTCTATGTTTCATTTTTCCTAGGATTCCAAGAACTATATTTTGATTGATATATAGGGTTAAGACAAGGAATAATGGCATTCAAAAAGGATTATTTATGTTGTTTTGTATGTTATTAAGTGTAATGTAACATTCATGTATGTAATCTATTTTCCAAGACTGCTAAATTGATCGGTCCTTTGGTACTTGATTCTTTGTAATCATGCCAATGTATTAAAATAATGCACCGACTCTAGGTCACTAGGGCCGGGGTGTTACAGTTGGTATCAGAGGATGTTTAGCAATAACCTTGGAAAATAGATTTAGATAAACTCTGATTAGAGCACATATATTTAAGATGGAATTTGAGGATTAGTATAAAAGAACATCCTAGAATTTTGTTATTGTATAGATTTTGTGAGTTTTTTGAGAAATACATCCCTGTATGGATACAAGCAGGTAGAGGCAGATCTGGAACAGATGTACCTAGGGGTAAAACCCAAAAACACCGCTTTGATCTAGACTCGAATGGGAACTGGTGCATGACAATGGGCCTTGTTGTACTCTTGGTTACAACACTCTCGGGGGATATGCTTAGGATAACTCTCATTTTCTTTACAAATCATTATGAAGGGTTTATGAGTATATACTTCCTCAAAGAAAACATTTTCATGATTATGGATTATATCCATAAATAGTTCAATATATGTTAAGTGTTTTATTTGTATGAAATTATGTATTTTTATTCATAAACTGATCTAGTTTATGACAGTGTTTAGAAATGGCGCCCAATGGAAGGAATGAGAACTCCAACAATACGCATGATCCAATGAGTAAGGAGGATAATATCTTTCATGGTCTTAATCCAGGATTTAGAAGGGAAATAGTCTCCCACATATTATCATCATATGAAGAAATAGTATCATGTGTTGATAAGATAAGGAATGAATTCTCAGAGTCCTATGGCTTTGAAGGGAAGCCAGACAAGGAAAGGATGGTAGAGAGAAGGATAGATAAAAAGAAGAAGGTAATGAAGGATTTTCCCATATGTGATAACTATGAAATAATCACCTTGTAAAATGCTTGAAGGGAATGGGAGTATGTTATAAGTGTGGAGGAAAAGGACACAAAGTACGTGACTGCAAGGGTAAGAAAATGGTTTCAAATGTACAATGCTTCATTTGCAAGGATTTTGGAAACTACGCGAACCTATGTCCCAGTCATCAGACTATGCCGCAAATGATGCTATTGGATAATAATCATGTTATGATACTACCACATATGAAGAGGAATTATTAGAGTTCTTATATTGATATGTCATTTGAGTGTTGTATCAACAATGTACTTGTTATAATAATTATGGAGTATATAAGGATTGTACTGTAGTAATATTTCATTAAGGACTTGAGATTGTGTGGAACAAAGAAAAGTGACTCAATAGCAGGTTAAATTTTTGGAAAATATATGGTTTATAGAATGATAAACCATAATATGGTTCTTATACCGAGGTAGTAATTTTGGAATAATACATGATTGATTTGGATAAATTATATTGGATATTCTTGACTACCTTGAAACTAATTAATGATTTGTATATTCCATCATTGTTGGGGTTTACAACATTTTTGGATTGAAGGAGTATATCCATTATTATTTATGGAATAAGGGATCATGAATGTAATCAATAAGGTTTTAGGGTAATTCAGGATGTTGTAGTGTTTCAAAAGAATAAATGATGAAGGTGTTAACATGCTATTACGTGGAAAAAAGGATCTTCATTGTGTTTACCTACCTTATAAATTTTGGACTGTGAGTTTGGAATGAATTATTTTGGATAAGTCCAGTTTGAGATTATTTTTGGGTTTCCATAAAAAATACAACCCGGAGGTCAGGTGACAACCCGTCGCCTCTGGAAAGGCCGTGAGACTTGAACCCACAACCGAAGGACGACAAAGGTGTATCACCTACCACTAACCCATGTGATGTCCTGGATTGAATAATGTTGTTTTTTTAATGGTTCTGTTAGATTAATTATAAAATTCATTTTTTTGAACCCTATACGAATAGGATAAATAGAATATTATATTTGAGTTCTATTATCTTTTAGAGTGAAATATGAGTTTGTGGTAGAACATTGTTAAAGGATGAGACTCTACTTGTCAAGTATATATTTTTCTTCTTCTCTTATTCAATGAAGAAAATAATTCTTATACTTTAGTGAAGGGATCTTAAAACAAAAAATGTGTTATCCTAATACCATATGTTTTGTTGAACCGATGGTATTTTAAATTATCATAGATTGATGAAATTTAAGGCCCTCAATTTACACTCATTTGTGATTGATGAACTCAATCACTACCTATAAATATTTACGTTTTTCCTCCAATTATATGTCTCTAATTGCCACAAATGGTATCCTAATCTAGATCATAATTTGGTGGTGAACCTTTCATTTCCCTTTTCCTCATGTTAAGACTAAATTTTATTAACCCAATTTCCGATGTGGGATTTCTCACAAAGATATTTTCTATTTTCAACATTTTATTTTCGAATAATAGTTTCAAATTGTGATGATACAATTTATTGAAGGAGGGAAGAATGTAACACCCCATGATTTCATAGTGCGTTATTTCTTTAAAATAATTCAATAACTTGCACTACATGCAACACTGAGTTCAAGTGCACCATGAATTACCAAACTAGCCGTTCAAAAGCGGTTATTAATAATACTAACATAATTTTTAACATTATATAATCCTTATAATTTTAGAATCCATATTATGATTTTCTTAGACATAATGTAAGAGCAAATTCATTTTCAGTATTGCACTTTTACAAACTTTTAATAGTGAACCCTTTTTAAATCCAATATTTTAAACTTTCATATATTCAATTTGACTAAATAAATTTTCTTTTTAGAATGGGGACATCAAAAATTTACAATGAATCATCCCAATCTTCCATGGTACGTTTCCCTTTGAATAATTCCATGACGTGCATTGTACGCAACTTCGAGATTCCAACACACCACAACCAATCAAACTATCTGTTATGAATAGTAATACCTAATTTTTGAAATTTTATAAATATTATCATTCGAAATGGACTTCATTTTTGGATTCATAATATTGAAATTATCTTAGATTGAAATTTTGGTACTTTTCGGATAACTTTCATATTTTGATGAATAGTGAAAATTACTAAATTTTAATTAAAAACAACTTTTTTAATCGAAATAATTAATAGTGATAAATTATGAATTTTTTTGGTTTTAAAGTATATTTAGAATATATTTTTACCATTTAATACAATGTTGTTCATTGGACATAATTTCACAATTAAATCGAATATAAACAAGTATCAATCTTTTGATATTTATTATATCTTAAAAACACGCTTTTTGTTTTGACAGCGAGAATTAATTTTCAATTAATTTCTGCCACTTCTGTGTTTTGAATTTGGAAAAAATGGATTCCATATTTGGAATCATGATTTTAAAATTGTGTAAATAGGTAACTTTTTTTTTCTAGACATTATGAATAATTATTTCGGTAAATATTTTATTTACCATGGTTAAAGGGTAAATCCGTTAAATAAGGGTTAACAAATAATATTATAATAATAAAAAATTACCCTATAACATGTACTAACCTTATTGTTTGATACATGTCCGACCATGGGCATCTTTGGGATGATTTTGGGACCCCATGGTTCCACTTGTAAGTCATAGTGACACTTTATTTTAATTAAGTTAAAATCAATACAAAAATGACACAAGCATATATCTTTTAGAAAAACAATTTTTACATAGGGTTATATATGATTTATTTTCTACTAAAAAACTTCATTAGAAATATAACAATATTTCCTATATAATGGTATTTTATTTATAATTTTTAGACATTAAATAATTTAATTCATTTGTGACACAATGGTGATGCAGTAATTAGCATAATAGTGAAACATTAAAATGATTGATATTGTAGATACCAAAATAAATATAATTTGAGACTTTTTATGAATTACACTAATTTTCTAGGTTAATATGTCATGTTATAAATGATGTAATTAACTTTTTTCGAAGTAATAATTCTGTTATAAATTTTACAAAAATCAATTATTGAATAGTGTCAAAATTGACATAAAAGAGTTTTTAAAACAAATATTATATTATTAATTAATATTAAATTCCTAAAAATATAAGGTTCGGCCAATATACATATATCATGATATTTGTATCATTAATGGAACACTTGGGGGTCTCTTGGATGTATATAGTAAGTTTATTAACTATATAATATAAAAATACAAAGTGACATGGTAATAGTTAAACTAATTAACTAAGAGTTAAAACTAAAAGATATGGTTAATATAGTGACTCAAACCTGTCTAAAACCTATTGGTTGAGTGGTTTTCGACCCATCCCCATATTAACATTTACATAATACACTATTGAGCCATTATAAACCGAATATTAATTTATTATATATTAATACTTTTAGTTTTTCCTAAAGAGCCCCTCCTCCCCTTATAAAAGGACCCAACTTCTAACCAATTCTTCACACCTTCATAGCCTTTTGGATAAGACAAACTCTGCCCAAATACTCTCTAAACTTCACTCAATTCATCCTAGAGGCCTTCCTTTAGTCCAAAAGCCAACCTAAGAGCCCTTTTGATCAAATCAAAAGGAAGAACCCGAAGAAGAGGTAATGATTTCACCGCCCTTTTCCAAGTTCCTTTCTTCTTCCACTTCTTCCTTCTTTGTTGTTACCATTATAAAATAATAAATCCTGTATATTATATATACTATGATGTTATTATAAATATGTTACAACCATATTTAGTATTCTATCCATCCGTTGAATAACATGTCACCATATGTGCGTACGTACGGCTTACCGTCTCCACGTCGTGGTGTAATTGTTATTCAATTAATAATTATTTGGATGGGTATAATAATGATGTTTAACTCATGTAAATAATAAATATATCATGATAATGATTCTATATATGTGATATACCATCCAATTATATATTATTTTTATATAAAAACAATGATATTGTCGCTCGTGCGTACGTACGGACTACCGTCTCCCCGAACGCAATGGGATTCATTCTCCATCGTATCCATTCAAGTATAATTCTAATTTTATGATTAATAATAGTATCTAAGGACATGATATAATTCTGGATATTATTAAGATACAACTTATCCATGAAAAACATAGCTTATGTAACAAAACATATAAAATAAAATGAGTAAGTTAACACCCGAAACAACGATAATACTATGATATTATTAACAATTCAATGTTAAATGATCATATATGATATCATATTAATGTATATGATTCTTTTATAATTTAATAACAATTATTTAACCATTATACAGGAGTTTAACCTACCCCCAACCAAGGAAAAGTATAAGTTAATGGCTTATTTCGCAATCTCTTCATTATCCGAGGTTGTTTATACGTAATAATCTACTGGGATTTCTTTATCATCAACATCCACGTTTCTTCGAAATGTATTTCAAAACATTTTTACTATTTACAAAGAATATGGGTTAAAGTCATTTATACCCTTGTTTGAATTTTTATAAGAGGTTTATAAAGGAATCTTTCTGTTGTTTTCCAAACAAGGTGCTTTTAACCTTTTCGACAAAATTAAGATAAGAATGATTTTTTTAACTTATACGGCGGGTGCAGCTATTCTCTGCCGTTACAAAATCATTGAAGCTTCCTTTATAAGCTTATAAGAATATTTTAAAACTAAATTTTTTATTTTATAATTATGTGACTTTAAATGATTTCAAAATGAATATTTTAATAATTTGGGAAAGGTACTCTTTATCAAGATCATAATTTTAAATGTTTTAAAGATTTATCTTTCTAAATCTTTTTAATTAATGTTCATGTTTTCAAAATGATTTTAAGGATTTATTAATATGGTCATGAATGTTTTGAAATGATATTTTTTTTCAAAAGTTTCAATGTGGTATGGGACACTTTGATTCAAAAATCTCTTATAAATTAACTCCTTTATAAATGTGTGACTTTTCAATAATTTCAAGAAAAGAAGTATTTCTCTCTAATAGCTTTGATTTCATCTATGTCAAAATCCTTTGATGGATTTTAAGATTATTTGAAGTTGATTTATTATGATACAAAACTTTTGTATTTTATTGAAGGTTTTGTGATATGTTTTACTATGGATGTGTTATTTTTATACCATTCATGGTTTATGGAGAAAGTATTGGCATTTCGTATGCTAGTTTTAATACGAATGTTTATGTTATGTTTAAACCTTTTCATATGGGAATGCATTGGACTTATTAAGTGACAGGTGGAGCCCGGTATATCTCCTCGATGCATCGGTAGGTCTCATGAGACAAACTAGTGTCTTGGCACAAGGCCTTGACAAAATCTTATTTGTAGTCTTGGCACGAGGCCTTGGCTATGTGGTTATGATAGTCTGGCATTATGCATTCCATCATTATAAATTGGTTATTGATATTGCATGTGATTATTCTATTAGTAGAATATCCATGTGAATAAGTAAATGGCATTATTTCATTTTATTTTTTCCATACTATGTTGAAGATTAAGTTTAAAGGCTTTTGTTTTAGTTATACATTGCCTTAAATGATTGTGCTTATTTATAAAAGTTTTTGTTGTATTGCTTACACTTACGGAGCGTTTGAGCTCACCCCTTTCTATGTCTCGTTTTTCCCAGGATTCCAAGAACTATATTATGATTGATATGCAGGGTTAAGACAAGAGAATAATGGCATTCATAAAGGATTATTTATGTTGTTTTGTATGTCATTAAGTGTAATGTAACATTCATGTATGTAATCTATTTTCCAAGACTGCTAAACTGATCGGTCCTTTGGGACTTGATTCTTTGTAATCATGCCAATGTATTAAAGTAATACACTGACTCTGGGTCACTGGGGTCGGGGCGTTACATAGTGACCATTATGATTGAAGTTTCACATATTGTTTTGATTCAGTATTATATAGTACAGTGCAGAAAACTAAGCATTGACTGATGACCCAAGTAAGATTAGTGTATTGGATGATGTGTTTATGAAACATATATCGGTTGAGAATTATTAATTTGGGGAAATTGTAATACCTCTTTTCCTGAAAGTATGTGAAATTGTAGAATATTTTAAATTTTTTTGTTGATAGTCCGTCTTGCGAACCTTGATAATTAATGAGTTTATAAGGATTTTAATGACCCTCTATGGGGTTTTCAAACAAGATTCAAACTTTGTTGGAGGACCCATTGGGTTTGGAATTTATTATTCATTGGATGAATGGATGAAAAACTGTGTTTTAGCACTAATAATTGTATAAAGACATAATAATAAAGAACACTCAATGATTTTTAAGTGTAGGTGGTCTACCAAAGGTGTTCATAGTATATCCTAATATGGAATAATATGAAAAATGAAGTATGGTTTAAAAAAATGTACTTGGACTGACATTCCACATAAAATGTTCGTTTTTCGTGGGAGGGCTTGGATGGATCTCCTCTTCCCCTGTGTATACACATTTTAATTTTTTTGGGTGTGATAGAATGATGATTGCAATTATTTTCTTCTATTAACATCCATCTATATTGTTTTTCCTTCTTCCCTAATGATTTTTTTCTAACTTTTCCATTAGATTTTATTGTGATTTCCTATATAGAATAGAGGAAACCACCCAAATCAATGGGGATATGAGGAATAACAGATAGATGAAGTCCCAAAAAAAGTCTCTTCCTACCACTATTATTAGTCTCATTAATTGTAAATCATGTTTCTTTATTCATTAATGTTTTTAATAATATAAAATTTAATTGGTATTAGTTTTTGAAGGGTTTGATTTTGATCTTTCTTGGATTCGAGTCCATGGGACAAAAAAACCTTCTATGTGTGGTTGGTCATATTTGTTTGTGTCTCAATGGTCTGGAGTGAATTTATGACTTATTCAATAATGATGTTGATTTTTTTAGTAAAATGTAATAATTATAATTAATTATTTAGGATTTATTTTTTGTGAGATAGGGTCCCATTTGTTGGACGATGGTGGGTTAATGATGGGGTGATCATAGTGAGAGGTTAGGTGATGAGATTAAATGGTAAACGACATTGTTTTGAGATTGATAATATAATATACATGACCTAAGATACTATACATGATTTATAGAGAATGAAGTATGAAATATTTCCACTTATTGAGTTAAAAATATTAAATAAAATGTTTGTTTTAATATAAATTAGATTGGTGTAATGTTCAAGGCCACCATGGTCACTCTGGGCATTGGAATCCGATAAGATGTGTGGAAAAATGATGGTTAAAGGATTAAATGATTAAACTATTATTTATTTTGATACGTAGTCACCATCAATGTTGTGAATGGGCTTTTAATAAACTATGAACCCAGGGTTAGGAGTATATGTACACCACTGTATATAGATACGGAATGACAAAAATAGATGGATCTAGTAGGGATCTTGAGGATTCCTGAGTCATTCTAATTCTAGGTGAAAAAACTATAGGCCATGGATGATTGGTTGGGTGAGAGAATAGAACAACATCGTCCTTTTCACTCGATATGGGCCTTTATAATTCTATTTTATTATTTTTATGGGAAACCCACATTTGGTCGGTGAGGCTAGGTTATATTCATGAAGATGGTTTCGGATGTAGTTTCCTTATAGCCTTGAGTGTTGACCCAAGACCTCAATTAAGTATTGTTGAGAAAAGTATTGTTTTCAACAATGCGTATTAATGTTATTTAAAGGGGAATATTATTGAAAATAATACTCTGTCTCTTTATGATAATTTTGATTCTCACAAATATCCATAGTTATTTTCTAATGATTTTACTTAGTATTTTGCAGGAGATTATTAATTTATTTTACTCTTGAAATAACGAGAATTTATTACTTAGCGCGGAATTTGTTTTAGCGCGTTCTGGAAACACTGTTCACATCTTATGTCGATGAATATATCGCAAAATCTATTTTAGCGTGTTCTAGAATCACTGTTCATACCCTACGTGGATAAACATAGTGTGAAGATAAAAAGCGTGTATACTTTTTGAAGTACGAGAGAAGTATGGTTAAACAACCATATGTTTATCAGAAAACTATGGAAGGAGAACCTTACATTTGGAAGGAACCTTACGTTTTGTTATCAGAAAAGTATGGAAGGAGAACCATACCTAAATTATAAGTGGTATGTTTGTTTCTCAAAAGTATGGTTCATCAACCTTACTTCTGTAAACAACCATACGTTCTTGGAAAAGTATGGATAAAGTAAAAGTATGGATCTTTTACCGTATGTTTGTATGATGAAGAAAAAGTATGAATGATCAACCCTATGTTTGATATCAACCTTACGTTATCAACCCTACGTTTGAAGACTATGTTATTAACCCTACGTTTGGAAGCCACATCATCAACCTTACGTTTGGCGTCAGAATTTTCGGCAGACGGTTTTTATGTACAATGATTAGTAAGTTTATTTCTGGGCAGATTTCAAGACGGATTTAAAGTTCTTTTTGAATTACGACTTTGACTAATTCAAAGCCGATTTATTAATGGATTTAAGATCGAATTAAAAGGAGCTTTTTATGCTGAGTCTTAAGGGATGTTATGACTTCTCTGTAAATTCAAATTTTTGAATATCGCAAATCAGAAGGAGACTTTTATGGATCTAAATGTTCAAGAGATATGCATTATTATATATGCTCTCTCTGAAAAAAAAAATTTATGATGAGGTGATCGATCTATTATTAAAAAGTGGACAATAGAGATTGCAATTATTCACGATTGATATGTTGATTCAATAAGAGCGTAAAAGCTCTGTTTGTTCAAGAAGAAGGAACTCGATATAAGATTCACATGTTCTATATCGAATATCTAATGTGGATCTACTACTGCTGAGGTTGTGAACTATATCTCTATATCTACCTCAACTAGATCAACTCAGAACTGCTTTGTCTTGAAGATCAATATTTCTAGAGACTTTGATTCATCTGTTGTCAATTGCATTCTGTTGCAATTATGAAGATCAACCAGAAATATCTTTCTGAAATTTTTTATTCTTGAGTAACCAGCTTCTCGTTCTAAGCTGTATAGGTTCGTGTTTGAACTAGAAGGCTTTGTTTTTCCTTTAATTATAAAGGTGTCAACTTTCTGTACTCAGTTGTGAATCGGTATGTGGAAAAGAATACCAGATAGTGAAGATCACCAAGCTCGTGGAGTAGAGCATTAGTGGAGTGGACTAGGGGCTTTCTGTTCTTCGAACCACTATACATCTTCATGTTCATGTTTTTACTTTTTCCACTGCATGATCAAATCCAATAAAGTATAAAGGACAGAACTCATTCAAGAAAAGAGCTATCCGAAAAATTTCAAAAGACACATTTCACCCCCCCCCCCCTCTTGTGTATAATCTGTAGATTCAGATCCAATAAGTTGTATCAGAGGAGGAGCTTCAGATAAAGCCTTAGAAAGCTAGAAGCATTTAAGGATTATACAACAGGGCATCATGACTGATACAAGAGAAGGGATGTCGATGGTTAAAGCACCATATTTTAATGGAGACAACTATGGTTGCTGGAAATCGTGTATGATAATATATCTGAAAAACCTCGGATATAGAGTCTATTTGAAGATTCTAACTCCTTATGAAATTCCTGAAAATCGTGAGGCATGGAGTGCTGCTATAGAGGCAGAGTACGATATGAACTCGAAGTCTATGAATGCAATTATCTGCCGTCTAGGACCAGATGAATTTAACAGAGTATCTCAGTGCCCAACAACATATGAGATGTGGCAAACAATAGCTGTGACATATGAAGGAACAGATAATGTAAGGAAAATGAGATATGAAACAGCAAAACTCAAATTTGATACTTTTAGAATGATTGAAGGTGAGAGCATTACCCAAATGAATGGGAGATTGATAGAAATTGTCAATAACATAACTAATCAAGGAGAACCTATTAAGCAGGCTGATCAAGCATTAAAAGTAATGAGAGTACTTCCTACTAGATGGAATGGTATCTCTGCTACAATCAGACAATCAACATCTGTCAAAGATCTAACTATGAGAGAGCTGATTGGTACACTGATGATGTATGAAGCTGAAATTCAAGATGAATCTAATGAGCATAAAGTGCTTATCAAAAGAGAAGATACTGCCTTGAAGATAAATTCACTACAAAATAATAGAAAGATGAAGATCAAAGAAGTCAAAGCTAAATCATAAATCTTTGACTCATCCAACTTAGATGAAGAACTGGCTCAATTAGCAAGAAAGTTTAGAAAATTATACAGTAAGAATAGAGGCTTCAAAAAATCCTATAAGGGAGATAATAAGGAAGTTAGATGTTATGAATGCAAAAAATATGGGACATATCAGACCAGATTTCCCACAACTAAAGGATGCAAAGAAGAAGAAATTCTTCAAAAGAAATGACGTTGAGCAGAAAGATGAGAAAGCTATGAAATCCACTTGGAGTGTATATGAATAATCTAGTAGCTCTTCTGAATCAAGCTCAGAGAAATAAGAATTCAATCTAAAGGTAAACATGTGTTTCATGGTAGAAACTGATGAGGTACACTCATATTACTCCTCTGAATCACATTCTGAATCGAGCTACCCAAATAAAAAACTAGAAGCCTACTGCAATATGCTTGAAGAAAGATATGACTCACTATTTAAAAAACATAAGTCACTGAAAAATATACATAAATCCATTTCAAATGAAATAGATACAATGCTGAAACAACATAAAGAATTAACTGATAAATACAATTCTATTAACAATAACTACATTAATTTTGAATCAAGAATAAAAACACTGCAGGATGAAGTAGAATCTTACTAACAGGCTGCATTGGTTTTTACAAAAGGAGAGAATTCATTAAATGAAATTCTTGGAAAAACTGTCATTAAAAAGGAGAGAATTGGAATTGGCAGTAAAGGAGAAAAACCAAAGCTATATATAAATTATTTTGTTCCTAGCTCTAAAAAGCTTAATTGTAATTTTTGTGGGGCAAAGGGACATGTAGCTAAATACTGTTTCTTAAGAAAACCTAAAATTTGTGGTATTAAGAAATCCGATATTTCTAAAGACTTATATGATTCAGCTAATTTTAAACTAACAAAGCAAATCTGGATACCCAGATCATTGCTAGCTAACACTCCTGGACCCAACAAAATATGGGTACCAAAGCAATTTGTTTGAATGTATTTGGAGGTAGCAGGTCCCCATAGAAGAAATGATATATGGTACATGGACAGTGGCTTCTCAAAACTTATGAGTGGAAAATCATTGAATTTTTCTTCACTCACTCAAAAGGAAGAAGGACTTATCACATTTGGTGATAATGCCAAAGAAAAAATCATTGGCATTGGAACAGTTGGAGATCCAAAAACAGTCTCAATCAACAAAGTACTTTATGTACAAGGAATAAAACACAATCTGATAAGTATCTCTCAACTTTGTGATGATGGATATACTGTTGATTTTATTAACAATTGTTGTACTGTTTTTAAAGATAAACTGTTTAAATTTAAAGCACCAAGAACTGAAAATGTCTATACTTTGGATTTAAATTCCTTGTGTAAACAACAAGTAAACTGATTAATTGCTAAATTAAGTGAATCCTGGATCTGGCATGGAAGACATGGTCATTGCAATGTATATGTTTTACATAAGTTATCTAAGAAACATTTAGTTTCTGATTTACTTTATCTCAAATTTGAGAGTGACAGATTTTGTGATGGACGTCAACTTGGCAAGCAACACAAATCATCCTTCAAATATGTTAATATGGTTGCTACTTCTAAACCTCTAGAACTTATTCATATGTATTTGTTTGGACCTTCAATATTAGCAAGCTTAGCTGGTAACTCATATTAATATGTTTTAGTTGATGACTATTCAAGATTTACATGGACATTCTTTTTGAAATTTAAAAATGAAGCATTTACTTTATTTGAAAGTTTCTGAAAATATTTTCAAAATGAAAAAGTTTTCAATATAATCTCATTAAGAAGTGATCATGGTGGAGAATTTGAGAATCTGGAATTTAATTCGTTTTGCTCAAATATGGGTATTAAACACACCTTTTCTGCACCCAGAACACCTCAACAAATTGGGATTGTAGAAAGAAGAAATAGAACAATTCAAGAAATGTCTAGAACTATGTTAAATGAATATAGCCTTTTTATATATTTCCGGGAAGAAGCTGTGAATATAGCTTGTTATAGAATTAATATAGTTTTAATTAGACCGAATTTGAAAAAGACACCCTATGAAATATGGAATAACAGAAAACCTAAAGTAAATTACTTTAATGTTTTTGGATGAAAGGTTTATAACTTAAACACCAAGGATAATCTTGGTAAGTTCGATCAAAAATATGATGAAGATATTTTCTTAGGATATTCTGCTACCTCCAAAGATTATAGAGTTTATAATAAGATGTCAATAAGTGTTGAAGAATCAGTTCATTTGAAATGTGATGAATCTGATCCTTTTGAGAAAAGGACAGAACAAATGGATGAACCTGACTCTAATGATAACATGAGACTTCAGAATTTAAAGAATGATTTTGAAAATGATATAAAAAAATTCAGTCCAGTTCAGAGGAACATGATACTGAAGAACCTTTAAATATTTTACCTCGACAGTCTAGAACCCTAAATAATCACCCTTTAGAAACTGTAATAGGTAACGTAGAAACTAGTGTTCAAACTAGAAGAAACATAGGAAACCTAGTGGAATTCTCTGCCTTCCTATCTCAACAAGAACCCAAGACTATAGAAGAAGATTTAGATGATGAAAGTTGGGTAATAGAAATTCAAGATGAATTAAACCAGTTTAAAAGAAATGAAGTTTGGGTTTTAGTGGAAAGACCTAAGAATTATACTATAATAGGAACCAAATGGGTCTTTAGAAATAAACAGGATGACCAAGTCACAATAACAAGAAATAAATCAAGATTATTAGCTAAAGGATATAATCAAGAAGAGTTAATAGATTATGATGAGACTTTTTCACATGTAGCTAGGTTAGAAGCCATTAGAATTTTTTTAGCCTATGAATTTTATATGAATTTTAAATTATTTCATATGGATGTTAATCTTCCTTTTTAAATTGTTATTTAATGGAGGAAGTTTATGTTGAGCAACCTCCGGGTTTTCAATACTCTCAAAAACCTGATTCTATTTTTTAACTTCCTAAAGCTCTTTATGGCCTTAAACAAGCACCTAGATCTTGGTATGAAGTATTAAGTTCTTTTCTTTTGAAAAATCATTTTACTGTTGGTATGGAAGATCCAACACTATTTAAGAAAATTGTGAAAAATAATGTTTCATTGGTTCAAATTTATGTTGATGATGTAATCTTTGGATCAACTAATAAAACTCTTTTTCATGAATTTTCAAAATTAATGCAAGACGAATTTGAAATGAGTATGATGGGAGAATTAAATTTCTTTTTGGGTCTTCAAATATTTCAAAAAGATTTTGGAAATGTTTTTAAATCAAATCAAATACATTACTAATATACTTAATAAATTTGGACTTGAGAACAGCAAGTCATTTACAACTCCTATGTGTACTAATAAAAAACATGATTTGGATGAAACTGGGAAATCAGTTGACAACATGTTATATAGAGGTATGATTGGTAGCTTGTTATATCTTACTACTAGCAGACCAGATATAATGTATTCAGTATGTCTCTGTGCTAGATTTTAATCAAATCCTAAAGAATCTCATCTAACTATTGTTAAAAGAATTTTTAGATATTTAAAATGAAATATTTTTCAATCGATTATTTATCCTAAAACTTTTGATTTTAATTTGATTTCATATTCAGATACTGAATTTGGAAGTTTTAGATTAGATAGAAAAAGTACATCAGGTACATGTCACTTTTTAGGAAAGTCCTTAGTATCATGGTCTAGTAAAAAACAACATTCAGTTGCCCTGTCAACAGTTGAGGCAGAATATATTTCTGCTGGCAGTTGTTGTGCACAATTGTTGTGGATGAAAAATACTCTTATGGACTTTGGATTGAATTATAATAATACACTTATTTTATGTGATAATACGAGTGCAATTAATATTTCAAAAAATCCTATTAGTCATTCTTGAACCAAGCACATTGATATAAGGCATCAATTTTTAAGAGATCATGTTATTAAAAAGGATATATTTTTTGAATTTATAAATACTGAAATTCAATTAGCTGATATTTTTACGAAACCTCTTCCCACTGCAAGGTATGATTTTATTAAGGGGGAGCTAGGTTTATTTAATTTTAAATAATTTTCATTTTTATTTTATTTTTTTGTAAATTTTATTTTGTTTATTGAATACTGTTTAAGTATTTCTTTCTTTCGTCGTATGCAAAATTTATTTATTTTTAAATATATGTAAGTATGAGTGATTACACGGGAATCAAGGCTGTCAGAGTCTTTTCGACTTCTAAAACCTTTCACTTCTATCGAAACCCTTTCAAAATCCAAAAATCGCACTTCCTCTTCTGGAACCCTAACCTTCGAACTTCTGAAACCCTACCCTTCAAACCTTCAGAGACTCTCGCAGCAATGGTAAGGACTAAAAGAGCCAGTGAGGCCGAGCCGAGCAATGCCAAGAGACAACACACTAAGGGAAGAAAAATCTTACAAGGTAAGGTAATCGATATTGACTGGTTATTTCAGACGAATCTGTTGTTGAAGCAAGCACTGTCGTTCTATAATCTTGAACAGATGTTCAACAGTTAAAAAAGGGAATTTCTGTATGAAGTATAACTTAGATACTTCTAAAAATCTGTACAGTTTAGTTTGGGAGATACCGAAGACAGTATGTTGGCTAAAATAAAGGATAGGGATTTCTCAATCTTTTTAGTAGATATTAGTCAGATTCTCAACTGGCCTCATGAGGGAGTTTCTCATTCTGACTTGAAGAATATAGGAGATATTGTGCATAAATCCGAAGACATTATGTCGTTTCTTTTTGGTACCAAGACAATAAAGAAAATTTTTGTTAAGGATTTGGAGCCTGATCAAAATATTTTGATAAAATTTATTCAGACCGGAATAGCTCCACATATGGAAGAAATGGAGAAGAGTTTGTACCCTGATATGTATATAATGTTTCTCTTGTTAAGTGATATTAGGTTAAAATTTCCAAGATACATGATAAGGTATCTCATTTATTATTGTCAAAGCGAGGCCACGATGAATTTCTATCCCTTTCGTAGATTTATTTCCAAGCTGCTGTTTAAGAAAGACATGGTGAGATTAATGGAAGCTAGAGTTAATTGTGCTCAGAGTAATACATTTAATGCTGGAACCTTGAGGAAAGTTGGATATTTCTGGAGCACAATTAAGAGAAAACTTTTGCCAGTAGGAGCTGAGGAAGACTCAGAGAGTGCTCAGGCTCAACCTACTAAGTCCAAGGAGGGACAAGCTGAATCCAGAGTCAGCAACATATCAAAAAGGATTCGCATTGAAGTGGAAGATGTTGAGGAAGAGAGAAGTTAGGAGTGACTTCAATCTAAAAGAAAAAGACCAGTAAATGAGTAAGTCACTTCAAATGCTTTGGAACCTACAACAGAAGCCTTAATTTCTTATTCTTTTGTGAGAGAAGTTGTTGCTGATAAGATCTTGGAAGATGTTACTGAGAGAACAGCTCCAGTAGAGGACTCAAGATCTCAAGAAGAAACTCACAGAGAAAATCAGGAACAGATTGTAGCTGATGTTGAAGTTTCACTTCAACAAGAACAATACATGGAGGCAGTCCCTGGTGAAGAAGTGGCCAGACCTCAGGAAACTTTTACAGATATTGTTCTTGAAATTCCAATGGAATACAAAGATGTAGATGAATGTGATGAGCATGCTTCTGAATCTAAAACAGTGGTACTTCAAGAGGATTTTTCTATGGTGGAGTTTGAAAACTCTAAGGAAAAATCTGTGGACCAACCTTCTAATGAAAAAGAAAAGGAGAAATCTGATGCTGAATCATTGCCTTCGGTATTGGTGCATCAACCTGAGAATGTGAATCAAGCACAGGGTGCATCTGATTCAAGGAAAGAAGAAGTTGAAGAACTGTACAGAAAAGTATCTCAGTTGGAATCTGAGAATGCTTATCTTAGAAATGCTTCAGATTTAGAGAGATTGAAGTTTCAAAAGCTGAAGGAGTGTACAGTTTCAAGGCAAGAAGATGAAATGTTTAAGGAGGATATGCTGACTGTTGTTACTCAATTAAAATCTAAAATGGTTATGAAGTTGGATTTATCAGATCTGAAGTTGTTTATGGAGAATCAATTTGCATCAGTTGCAAATAATGCAGTTAGTGGATCAGGTAATTCCCCGGATTTAATGAGAAGGTTTCGGGCTATCACAGCTACAATGAGCAATATGAATGACAGGATTCAATATCTTCAATGTAACAGTGCTCCTCTGTCAGAGTTGCTGGACAATCAGAAATTCTTAGTAGATCAGCTGACATCTAGTGATCCATCAATCAGAATTCTGTTAAATCAATTATCAGAGAAAATATCATTATTTTTTGAAAAAGAGTAAAGGATTCATGAGTTCTTCAGAGTAAATTTAATTGAGGATATTCATATGACTCAAGAGAACAGAGATCTCATTGTCAAGCTTGGAGATGGGATGATGAAGAGACTTCAGGAACAGTTTACAGAAATCAGGTCTGCAGTTCAGAGGAGATAGACCCTGTTGGCTATCTTACCCAAACCTAGATTCCTCTGTATATCATTTTCATGTATATTATACTGCTTTTGAATGAAAATTTTTATTCTTTGTTTATTTGTATCTTTATTTATTTGTTTTACTAATTTTATTTTTAAAATTCCAGTACTCCAGATTTAATTATTGATAAACAGTTCATAAAATCATTTACTAAGAGTTCAGTTCAATATTAAACATGTTAAAATCAATGAGTTTTCATTGTTTTTGATATCACAAAAAGGGGGAGAATTTGGATAAACACAACATCAAAATTTAGGGGAAGAATATTTAGGGGGAGTTCATTTTATTGAGGGAGAAAATTAGATGGGACATTTCGATTTATAATTATCTTTTTGGTGGAAATATTTTATTTAAAACTTTATAACGAATTTTGAAAGATAATTTTGTTTTTTGAAATACGTTTAATTACTTTATGGGTTTTGTTTTATGGGTTTTGTGATCATAAAAAAGGGGGAGATTATTGAGAAAAATATTGTTTTCAACAATGCGTATTAATTTTATTTAAAGGGGGAGATTATGGAAAATAATACTCTGTCTCTTTATGATAATTTTGATGCTCACAAATATCCTTAGTTATTTTCTAATGATTTTACTTAGTATTTTGCAGGATATTATTAATTTTTTCTACTCATGAAATAACAATAATTTATTACATAGTGCGGAATCTGTTTTAGCACGTTCTAGAAACACTGTTCACATCTTACGTAGATAATTATAGCACGGAATCTATTTTAGCATGTTCTAGAATCATTGTTTATACCCTATGTGGATAAACGTAGCGTAAGGATGAAAAGCGTGTATACTTTTTGAAGTACGAGAAAAGTATGGTTAATCAACCATACGTTTTTCAACAAAGTATGAAAGGAGAAAATTATGTTTGGAAGGAACCTTACGTTTTGTTATCAGCAAAGTATGGAAGGAGAACTGTACATAAATTCTAAGTTGTACGTTTGTTTCTCAAAAGTATGGTTCATCAACCTTACTTTTGTAAACAACCATACGTTCTTGGAAAAGTATGGATCAAGTAAAAGTATGGATGTTTTACCGTACATTTGTATGATGAAGAAAAAGTATGAATGATCAACCCTAAATTTGATATCAACCTTATGTTATCAACCCTGTGTTTGAAGACTATGTTATTAACCCTACGTTTGGAAGCCACATCATCAACCTTACGTTTGGCGTTGACATTTTTGGCAGACGGTTTTTATGTACAACGATCAGTAAGCTGATTTCTGGGCGGATTTCAAGCCGGATTTAAAGTCATTTTGAAATTACAACTTTGACTGATTCAAAGCCGTTTTATTAATGGATTTATGATTGAATTAAAAGGTGCTTTTTATGACTAGTCTTAAGGGAAGTTATAATTTCTCTATAAATTCAAATTTTTGAATATTGCAATTCAAAAGGTGACTTTTATGGATCTAAATGTGCAGGAGATATGATTTATTATATATGCTCTCTCTGGAACACAAAAAATGTATGATAAGGTGATCGATCTATTATTAAAAAGTGGAAAATAGAGATTGCAACTATTTATGATTGATCTGCTGATTCAACAGGAGCGTAAAAGCTCTGTTTGTTCAAGAAGAAGGAACTCGATAGAAGATTCACCTGTTCTACATAGAATATCTACTGTGGATCTATTACTGCTGAGGTTGTGAGTTATATCTCTATATCTACTACAACTGGATCAACTCAATACTACTTCGTCTTGAAGATCAATATTTCTAGATACTTTGATCTATCTGCTTTCAATTGCATTCTGTTGCAATTTTGAAGATCAACCAGAAATTTCATTCTGAAATTTTTTATTCTTGAGTAACTAGCATCTCATTCAAAGCTGTGTAGGTTCATGTTTGAACCAGAAGGCTTTGTTTTTCCTTGAATTGTAATGGTTTCAACTGCCTGTACTCAGTTGTGAATCGGTCTGTGGAAAAGAGGACCAGATAGTGAAAATCACCAAGCTCGTGGAGTAGAGCATTGGTGGAGTAGACTAGGGGCTTTCTATTCCACGAACCACTATACATCTTCGTGTTCTTGGTTTTACTTTTTCCGCTACATGATCAAATCTGATAAAGTATAAAGGACAGAACTCGTTCAAGAAAAGAGCTATTGGAAAAATTGCAAAAGACACAATTCACCCCCCCCCCTCTTGTGTATAATCTGTAGATTTAGATCCAACAAGTATGAGAACCCATTTGAGGTTGTCCCAATTATATTGAGATTTAGGGGACCCTCAAGGGTTTCATATCAAAAGATCGATCCTTAAACGGTGTATTTGACATCATTGTGATGGTTGTGGGTGCACCATAGAACTCAAACTAGCATGTATGCCTGATGGGGATGTGATGATAACGGCATGTGTGGAAATTTGGAGATAATTAATTTTATATTGATTATATATCTATTTGCGTCTATGTTAAATGATAATTTCTCGGGTAACCTTGGAATTGTCCACCAATCTTAGAAATTATGTGATTTCTTGGGTTTCATGGGATTCCCAAGTCAAAATAGCTGAAACCCTTGTATGACTAGTATATTTATGATCAAATCCTATGTTATTTTGTGGTAATATTCCTAATTATTATAGAATTAATTCATACAGTTAATGGAAAGGTGTATTCCTAGGTATGTTACCAAGAATTTTACATTCAAAACATTTGTGTTTTGTGTGTAATGAATGCATGACTGAGATGAGACTCCTTAGATATAGTGAGACAATTGGGAATGTCTGAGAATTTGGGGGTTCAAATATATTTATAATTATGAAATTATTAAAATATATAAGGGATGATTGATAATGTGACTGAAGATAAATTAAATTCTTATTTTCAAATATCCCATTTTAAGGGCTAACGGGGCACCTAACATGACTTCAATAACATACGACATAAAACCATTCTTGTATGGTCAATAATCCAATAAATCATACCAAACCACAACAAAAGGCCCCACCCCAGCATAAACGCCATTAAGTATAGTTTCAATCTTTCCAAATTTTCATGAAAATAAGTCATGTACAAAGATAGGTTGGAACCAATGGCTAAGTCCATACCATCTTCGAAATCCAAATATGACACACATAAGTCTGGGGAAAACCTGTAGCTCTTAACCTCTTATAGACAATTCTTTGAAGATAATCTAGATTCAGGAACCCTTGAACTGTAGACTGTAGCCCAAATAACATATCACATACCACCAATTCACTAATTAAACAAACTCAATCCCTGAGATTCAACACTGCAAACATTTTTATTGTGAAAATTGATCCTCCACCATGATGGCAACACAAAATCACCCCGACCAGCATCCAGAACTGAAGCGAGAACCCAAAAATGTGGAAACTGCTCAAAAACGTGTCAACAACATGGTCAAAATCACAATGTCATTCACCTCCATCAAATCTGATCATAGAGTCAACAAAAATACAACAAAGGTACCTAGTCAGAGAATGGTGTATCCGACGGATCATGAACCCTTTTCAATAGAACTTAATCATGACCCCAGTGCTGTGGAATACCATATTATGACCCCACACCATAGAAGAACTAGTCAGACCACAATTGTGTGGAAGAATAGGTCACAACCCTAAGTAGACGATTATAGCACGACCCCAATGCCTCGTAAGAATAGGTATCAGCCCCGACACCACACCAAATTTCGATCTCATGCCATACTGGAACATGACACACAAGAAGCATCAGAGCACGCCCCCAACATTTTAGAAAAAATGGATCTAGACCCAAATGCACTATAATGAAACCCATTAACCATAGAAAAGGGGATCATGTCCCCAACACCACACCAGATTTCAACCGCAACACACCATATCAAATAACCTTAACTACAGTGAAGGAACGCAACCCTGACGCCACACCAGATCTTAAAACCAAGCCGTGGAAGATCTAGAACATGACCTAGAGCACATAGAATACCTGAACAAAATCTCTGTAGAAGAATAAACATCTATCCTCCTGATTGACGCCACCCTTCATTACAGAAGAGGCCACTCCACCATGAACATGCTAGGAAAACTTTGGAGGAAGTATGTATGCTCTATTAGGATTATAAACCTGAGTATCGATGATGGTTATTGTGAATTTCCAAGTTTATTTTTTTATAATCCTAGGTTGGTAGTGATATTGTGGATTCATAGTCATCATGATGTCCTCATAGAAACTCCAGCATTGGTTTAAAGAAGGCATTGTGGTGGTTTATTTAGTTTCTTGTTTATATTCATCAGTTTTTTATTTATTACTATTGATTTTTTCATATTCAACTATCACAAAATATGATATATTTTAGGGGACCACATTGGTGGTTCCCTATGGATTTTTTTACTCACACCCATCTTAGGCCTCTACTGTACTTGGCTATATTAAAATCTCTTCTATGGTTATTAAAATCAGAAGCAGGGATTAGGATTTGGATCTGGTCAATCATGGGCAATTATAGAATCTCCAATCATATCATGGGATTGGGAAATAATATGGCACATAGTTATGGTAGAGACCAAAGTATTTTTTCAATAATTTATTCTCTATAACAATCATCTGAGGTGGATATATGTCTACAATTTATATTCATAGAATTAATGTTCATTTTGTTTATTAAATATCATTTTTCATAGGATTCCATATTGGTACTACTTCAGTTTTCTAAAATAATAATATTTTTTTACAATGATAAATATGGTTGTTTATGACACTTTTTTATTAAATTTCCTAGTTTTTTATTCAAATATAGGAGTGTATACTCCTATTTGTACCTACATATACCTATTCTCATAATATAAAACCACCATCGTATAGGTATACATGCATGTGGTCAGGCGTAAAAACAAGTTGATACACTCATCTAATTGCATTTAGAACCACGATGTTACATCATATATTTAATTATAGTCAAAAATTAACCTTTTGATCCACCACTTATTGATGTTTAGAAAGAATTATTCAATAGTTTTTCTCATCCATGTAATCCATACCAATTATTCTTACAACCATATATCAAATAAAAGGATAATGATGGTTAAAAATATAGGTGTTAAATTAATAAAAGTTTTTCCATTAGAGAATAATCGTTTAACATCCATGGAATCATACAATATTATGAAATTTAAATAGTAAAGAAACTCTATTAAACCACCTATGAATTATTACATACCACCTATAAATATTTTGATCAATGAAAATATAAACACAATGAATTAGTAAACCGGGTTACATAAAATGAAATTTATAAATTATAATACATAACATAATTATATCATAGAAATTTTATTAAATTTTCAAAAAACGTCACATATTGTATTACTGTTGAGATGTTAGAGGTGTTATAGAGGTATTGGAGGTCTATTTCATGGAGTAAATTCTAGTTATCAAACTTTTATCATGAAGATAGAAGATACAAATTACCCAATGATTAGTTACTAGGTAATTGGTTGACCCCATGAGTGGGTATTTCTCTATGAGTAAAATTTGTAAGCAAGTGATCCGATAAAAGATACATAGTTGGTACTAGGTACCTAGTGGAGGTCAGGTAATTACCTACTAGTTTTTTTTAATATTTGTTTTATAAAAATTTCCTTTTTAATTTTTTTGAAATTATTAAATTTTATCCCCCTCTATGTTTGAAATCATTTCATCCAATTTAAAAAAAGTTAATCTTGTTATGATCAAATTTTCTAATATATGGCTTTTTTACAACATCTAAACCCATTAAAACTCATCACACTTATAAAATTAAAAAAAAATTTCAATAAAATGAAAAAATCCTATTGATTGGGGTCATGATCTCTACAAATTAAATTAAAACTATTGGTGATATTCAATTGTAATTTTCTAGATATGATGAGGCAGGTGGTTTATAATAGTATAAATGGTTAAAGAAAAGTTAAATGGTTCATGTAAAATAAATTAGTTCTAAATGTGTTCCCATAACACATAAATAATCTTAAATGGAATTGTGTATTCCTTTAGATGTAAAAATGTTCATTTGAATCATGAGTGATATTTTATGGGGTTAGATTCTGAAAAAAATGGCCACGTATGCTTTTATGAAAAATTTAATTTGTTAAGAAACTATATGACGAAACTTATATAATTTCCTAGTTATTTGGTGTCCAATTATTGAATTCCATGATATATTTTTGGAAATAAAAATTAAATGATGAAAATATAACATGGTGGTTGGTTATATAAAATTCAAATTAGAAGGATGTTGTTATAGGGTAGCCAAATTAACACTAAAACAAAAACCTCCAATGTGAATACTCCAATCATTGTTCTTATTGAAAAATTAATTTTACAAAACTCTAACATGTCTCGAAATGTAATGGACCCATCTTAGGTCGATGAAAAGGTGGGGGGAACGACCTGCTGAATATCTACACTAGGCCATTGTTTAGTATATTTTTATTCATAACGACTAAAAAATGAATAATATTGCCCCAGAAAACCTATTTATATATATATAATCTATAATAATATTATATATTAATAGTAAAATAATAATATAAATTAATATTTTAAGGATCCAGTGTTTGTATATTTGTAACACTATATCATACAGAATATTGAAAAAAATATAAATAATAAAATGAATATACATTATAATAGTTTTTATTAAACAAAAATAATTAAATAAACCAATATCTATCAACTAAACTACAATGATAGTGGTATCAATCTCAATATTATCTACTCCAATTAAAACACCACATGATCTATGAATATCACAATATCCATGTATATTTAGTCTACTCTCTCTCCATCAATACATCAACACACAACTAAATTTACAAGGGATTGTAAATGAATACTGAATAATGTACTCCATTTATTAAACATTAAATATGATTGTATTATTTTTAAAATAATAATAATATAAGGAAATAAAAAAATATATTTCTAACAAAAATATTAAATTATACTTTTGTAATTATCCATATGATATTGGGAAGAGAAATTCAGGGGTCACTAAAATTTTTGATTAGGTGTATGGTTTATTTTGGGAACCCTAATAAATAATGTTTTAAGGATTTAAATAACCTATAAATTTTATTTTAGACATGATTAAAAATTCAATAATGGATTAAAGAGTTTTATTGAGCTTCAGAGGTAGGCCAGGTGACATAACTACATAATTTTCACATAATCAACACTTTCACAACATGTCTGTAGAGGTCAAACAATGAGATTTAAATATATGTGGGAATATTATATGATTGGGGAGTTCAATTATTGAACAAACTAGTCATAACATAAAACTTTTTTTTGGTTTAAAAAATTGATAATAGGTCTCAAATCCCCTTTCTTTTTCAGACGAAAAATGTTCATGGGGGGGATTTGGTTTGATCTACCATATCATCAATTCTCAACAATTGTGGGAAATTTTGGGTGATATTGGGTGGAATTTAATGGTAGGTTCTTTCTTCTTCTTAATTTGGTGTTTTTATCCATATTTTTTGTTGGGTTTTTCATAGTTTTTCAATATTTTTTTTTGAGATTCCAACTCAACCTTGGTAGAAATCTCCAAGATTGATGGGGCTTTTAGGCATATTTGTTAGAGGATGTCCCAAAACAACATGTTCCTACCTCTTTAAATATTTTCCTTAATGGATATAGAAATTTCCAAATTCAATATTTTTTCTAATAGATTTTTAATTAAATGTTTTTTGGTTTGGATATGAATGTTCAGTATTTTTCATGGATGGTTTTAGGTGCATTGCGCAAAAACTCTTGATGTAGTTGGTCATGTTTTCATCGATATTTTAGTTTCGAATAATAATCATTGGCTTTATGATCATTCAATATTGATGGTCAGTTATAGATTTTAAATATTACTAATTTAGTTTTTTATTTCGTAGTGTGAGATAAGACCTCGATAGGGGGATGGTGGTTGTTTGATCCTGGGAGAATATCATGTGAGAGTTATTAGGCATCTCTTAAAATGGAAATAGATTTTTTTTGGTAGGTGGTACTAAATACATTCCCTATGGTGTTTTTAAATATTTTATGTGACACAAATTATGAATTATCAACTCCAAAAAAGATAAACATGTTTAATAAATTTCTTATTTTGAAATGAAATTCTTCAGTGGACCACACATGGTCTCTACGGCTACTATGGGCCCTTGACAGTAGTTGGTTTCCAATAATAATAATTGTATAAGGATTAAATTATTCAATAATGATTCCATTTTATTTTTAGGCCCCATTAAAGGTGGTACCTGACTTTTTATGTCCCAATGGCCCTTAGTCAGGTTCTTTTAGATACCACCCAAAAAAAATTTGGCATGAATTTAGATGTAAATCCCTATGTATGGAAAGTTAAGACCCCTAAAACATGCTTTTCTAGGTGTATAGACCATATTCAATGGATAATTGGTTAGGTGAGTTGACTTATTGAGGATAAAATTTTCAACTGAGATAGGTTGTGTTCCATATCATTAACTATTACATATATAGGGAACATCATATAACCAGCGAGGCCCTATTATCCCATTGCTAATGTCATGGGATGTATCATTCCTAAATCATTTATTATTTATATGAGAAATTAATCTAGACTAATAAAACATGTGTTTGTAAATGTATTTTCTTTTTTATTGGCGGTACCCTCCAGTGCTCTATATTGAAATACCAACCCTATGAAAGTTCATATGACTAGGTAGTTATTGTTGTTGGTTCCACCATTAAACTTGAACTTGTGTGTAAGGTCGATTGGGTTCTGATAGAAGTGTAGAGAATAATATTTTTTGACCATACATGTATAAATATAGATATATATATATTATTTCATTATGTTCATACTGGAAGATATTTGATTTCAATGGGTTCTTATGATTCATTCAGTAGTCCAAGAATTGATGTGATTGTTTGAGATGATTGGGATTCAACTACTATCATGAATAAAGTCATCGGATTCTAATAATATTAGGGATCTAGTATCCCAGTATAATTTAATTGTATTTATTTTATAAAGATATACTTTTGGTACATTTTATTTGATATTGGATTCTTAATGATGAAAACTATCATCCAATATTATATCTTATGATTTTTTTCATGAAATAATTGTGAAGTGTAGTCATTTAATATAGTGAGACTATTGTGAATACCTAGGAACCATTGTAGTTGAATGATGTTACCATTGGAACGTTAAAAATACCTTGAACCTATAGGATTTAAATAGTTGAATATGATTTTTGGTGGAAATATTTCCTCAATCATGTATGTTGGACATATCGAGGGTTATTATCTGATCCCCTCAATCTATTATTTTAATAACCCATTAGATCATATGGACACACAAATTTTGTTTCAGATGTGGTGGTGCAGGATATTGGACACCTATTTTATTAACTATAGGATCTATAGGGATATTTAATTTGATTTCCTTATTGGCCCACGAATTGGTCATCCTTGGACAATTAGGATTTCTACGGACCACCCCCTCTATGGAGTTAGATTTCAACCTGAAATTGAGACTCAGCAAATACTATTGTGTAGTTCATGTAGAGGTATTGAGGATGAGGTAATCCTTGGGACACCCTTGGATATAATACTCATCATATCTGATTTTTTAGTATGGGTTCACCAGTTAGTGGATAGATGTTCCCTTGAGGTGATGATCATGCTTAGAGACACACTGGCACTGGATGAAGCCATTATTGTAAATTGGGGTCCCAAAACTAACGATTGATAATCGATATTATTCATGGAATATGTTTTATATATATACTTATGGGTGATGGTGGTATGTTCGGTATTAAAGAAATTCTTAGAGACATTATACAATTGGTAAGAATCAAGTATTATACTGGGTTATTTTTTATATTTTTTTATGTTTTTGTAATGATTATTATTGAGTTTTTCAGATGCACATATCATAACATGTATCAATTAGTATGGTGCCTAATTTTTCATGATATACTATTTTTTTTACTCCCAACCAATTTAGGTCACCAGAAAACTTGTGTACAAAAGTGTGTCTCTTATATTAATGGTAGGAAAATGTATGGTTGATACATAGGATCATGATTTGAATGGTTGAGCATGAAATCACAAATAATGACATATGATTGGGAATTAATTGTAATGCCTCGACCCCAGTTACCCAGAGTCGGTGCATTATTATATAACAATGTCATGATCACAAGAAAGAACAAGTCTCGAAAGACCTATTAGTTTAGT
This sequence comes from Viscum album, assembly GCA_963277665.1. NCBI lineage: Eukaryota > Viridiplantae > Streptophyta > Magnoliopsida > Santalales > Viscaceae > Viscum > Viscum album. The sequence continues at coordinate 521,885,327 of OY728139.1, read as the reverse complement.
AACCTTGGAATAACTATATACATTCATAATGTTTATATTACATAATAAAATGAAAAGTACAACAATATAGTCTCCATAGTCCACACTCTTATCCCATCATACTATCCCTGCAGATCATTCATAAAATACTTCTTCACATCCTGGAAAAAATAAAACATAGAAAGGGGTGAGCTCAAATGCCCAGTAAAGATAACAATATAGCAGAAACTTTCATAAATAAGAATAAAAATTTAAGTAAACGTATAACTAAAAGAAATGCCTTTAAAACATTAACTTCAGCATAATATGGAAAAAATAAAATAAAATAATTCCATTTACATATTCACATTGATATTGTACTAGTCGAATAATCACATGCAATATCAATAACCACTTTCATAAAGATTGAATGCATAATGACAGACTATCATTACCACATAGCCAAGCCCTCGTGCCAAGACTAAAAATAAGATTTTGTCAAGGCCTTATTCCAATACACTAGTTTGTCTCATGAGACCTACCGATGCATCTAGGAGCTATAGTGGGCTCCACCCATCACTTATTAAGTCCATTGCATTCCTCAGAGGAATAGGTTTAAACATAACATAAACATTCGTGCTAAAACTAGCATATGAAATGTCAATACATTCTCCATAAAAAATGAATGGTATACTAATAACACATCCACAGTCAAACATATCACAAAAACTTAAATGCAATATGGATGTTTTGTATCATATTAAATAAACTTCAAATAAGCTTAAAATCCATCAAAGGATGTTGACATAGATGAAATCAAAACTATTTGATAAAAATATCTCTTTTTTTAATCATTTAAAAGTCATACAATTATAAAATAAAACATTTACTTTGAAAATTTTATTATAATCTTGTAAGGGAAGCTTTGAATATTTCATAACGGCAGCAAATAGCCTCACACGCCATATAAGTTAAAAAGGACATTCTTACCTTAATTCGGTCGAAAAGGTTAAAAAGGACATTGTTTGGAAATCGACGAAAATATTATTTTATAAACCTCTTATAAAAATTAAAAAAATGTTATAAACGACTTTAACCCATATTCTATTAAATATTAAAAATGTTTTTAAATACATTTTTAAGTAACATGGATGTGGATGATAAAGAAGTCCCAGTAGATTATTACGTATAAACAACCTCAGATAATGAAGAGATTGCGAAATAAACCCTTACCTTGTAATTTTCCTTGGTTGGGGTGTAGGTTAACCTTCGGTATAATGGTTAAATAATTTTTATTAAATTATACAAGAATAATTTAAATTAATATGATATCATATATGATCTTTTAACATTGCTTTGTTAATAATATCTTAGTATTATCGTTGTTTCGTGTGTTAACTTACTCATTTTCTTTTATATGTTTTGTTAAATAAGACGTGTTTTTTGCGGATAGGTAGTATATTATTCATGTCCAGAATTATATCAAGTCCTTAAACCCTATTTTTAATCATCAAATGAGAATTATACATGAATGGGTACGTTGGGGAATGAATCTCATCTCATTCATGGAGACGGTAGTCCGTACGTATGCACGAGCGACAATATCATTCTTTTGATATTAAAATAACATATATTTGGATGTTATATCATATATAAAGAATCACTATCATGTTATATTTATTATTTACATGTATTAAACATCATTATTATACCCATCCAAATAATAATGTTTTTAATAACAATTACACCACGACATGGAGATGGTAAGCCGTACGTACGTACGTATGGTGACATGTCATTCAAAGGATGGATAGAATAATGAATATGGTTGTAACATATATATAATAACATCACAGTATATATAATATACTGTATTTATTATTTTAGAATGGTAATAACAATGAAAGAAGAAGTTTAAGAAGAAAGGAACTTAAAAGATGGTGGTGAAAACATTACCTCTTCTTCGGGTTCTTCCTTTTGATTCGATTAAAATGGCTTCTTAAGTTGGATTTATGACTAAAGGAAGGCCTCTAGGTTGAAGTGAGGGATTCTTGGAGGGTATTTGGGCAGGGGTTGGCCGAACCAAAAGGATTTGAAGATGTGGAGAATTGGTTAGAAGTGGTGTACTTTTTTAAGGGGGAGGAGGGGCACCTTAGGAAAAGCTAGAAATATTATTTTATAATAAATTCATATTCCATTTCTAATGGCTCCAAATTTATTATTAAAAGTATAAGGTGGGGATGGGTCTAACTAATTTCATCCAATATAATTTAGATAGGTTTGGCTCATTATTTTAGCCTTATCATTTAGTTTTAACTCTTAGTTAATTAGTTTGACATTTACCATGTCACTTTATATTTTTATATTATCTAGTTAATAAACATACTATATACATCCAAAATACCCCTAAGTGGTCCATTATTGATACACCTATTATTTTATAAGTCTCTTGGAAGAACCTAATATTTTCATGAATTTAATATCTATTATTAATATAATATTTCTTTTAAAAACACTTTTATGTCAATTTTGACACTATTCAATATCTGATTTTTTTGAAGTCTTAACAACTTTATTAATTAGAAAAATATTCATTTAAGAAATCCTATAATTCCATATTAAGCAATAAAATTCATTTATGTCATCAAAACTTTAAAATTATATTAATTTTAACATTTATAATACCAATTACTTGATTCATTCATTAATAAGGAAAATACTACATCATTATTGTGTCATAAATAATATTAATTATTAAATGTGTAAAAATTATAAAGAAAATATAATTATGTATTAAATATTTTTAGCTTTATAATCAATATTTATAGTAGAAAATCCAACATATATAACACTATGTAAAAATTTTGTTTCTAAAAGATATATGCTTATGTCATTTTTGTATTTATTTTAACTTAATTAATATAAAGTGTCCTTATCACATACAAGTGGATCCATGGGGTCCTAAAATATACCCAAAGATGCACATGGTCGGAAATGTATCAATGAATATGTTTAGGACATTTTTTAGGGTAATTTGTATTATTATAATATTATTTTTTTACCCTTATTTACCGGATTTACCCTTTAACCATGGTAAATAAAATATTTACCGAACTAATTATTCAAAATGTCTAAAAATAAAAGTTACTTATTTACACAATTTGTACATATTGATTCCAAATATGGAATCAATTTTTCCAAATTCAAAATACAGAAGTGGCAGAAATTAATTTAAAATTATTTCCCGTTGTTAAAACAAAAAAGCGTGTTTTTAAGAGATAATAACTATCAAAAAATTGGCACTTGTTTATGTTCGGTTTAATTGTGAAATTATGTCCAATTACCAACATTGTTTTAAATGTTAAAAATATAGTATAAATATACTTTACAAACACATAAATTCTAAATTTATCAATATTAATTATATTGATTAAAAATGTTGTTTTTAATTAAAATTTAGTAATTTTCACTATTCATCAAAATATAAATGTTATCCAAAAAGCTCCAAAATTTTACCCTAGGCTAATTTCAATATTCTGAATCCAAAAATGAAGTCCATTTTGAGAGATACATTTTCAAAAAGTGGGTATTCTTATTCATAATGGCTAGTTTGATTGGTTGTGGTGTGTGTTAGAATTCGAAGTTGCATACAACACACCCCACTGTATTATTCAAAGAGAAGCGTATCGTGGATGCTTGGGGTGTTACATTATCCCCTCCTTCAAATAATTTCTTCTTCGAAATTTCTAGAATATTATTGCATCAAACGAATTGGGTGGTTCTTCATCATAAGTTCTTCAGGTTCCCACGTTGCCTCTTCCATCTTATGGTTTCTCCATAGGACTTTTACCAGACGACTCATCCGGTTTCTCAACACTTGTTCTCTTGTATCAATATTCCTGATGGCCTCTTCACAATAAGACGGATCGGGTTCCAGTTCTAATTCCTCATAGGTGAGTACATGTGTTGGGTCAATCATGTATTTCCTCAACAGTGATACGTGGAACACATCGTGAACTTTGGAGAGACTTGGTGGCATTGCCAAACGGTAAGCTATAGCCTCAATTCGTACTAGAATTTCGAAAGTTCCGATGTACCTGGGACTCAATTTACCCTTCTTACTAAAACTTATAACTCCCTTCCATGGAGATAACTTCAATAAAACATGTTCTCCTACCTGAAATTCCACATCCTTCCTTCAGTTATCGGCATAGCTCTTCTGCCTACTTTGAGCTGCATTTATGTGGTTTTGGATTACCATCACCTTTTCCATCGTTTCCTCCACCCGTTTTGGGCCTACAAGTTTTCATTCACCAACGTCATCCCAACAAGTTAGTGTACGACATCTCTTTCTATACAACGCTTCATATGGTGCCATCCGAATACTTGAATGGAAGCTATTGTTATAGAAAATTTCTACCATAGGTAAATATTTATCCCACATACCTTGAAAGTCAAGTGAGCATGATCTCAACATGTCTTCTAAGGTTTGAATAGTCCGTTTTGATTGTCCATATGTTTATGTGTGGTAGGCAGTGCTCAAATAATGTTCAGTATCCCAGGATTTCTGAAGACTCTTTTAGAATCATGAAGTAAAATAAGGATCACGATCCGAAACAATCGATAGGGGTACTCCATGAACTCTCACAACTTCATTAATATATATTCTTTCTATACATTCCAGTGGTAGATCTTCTCTTATAGCAAGAAAATGTGATGACTTGGTAAGACGATCAATAATGACCCATATTACATCGTTACTTCTAGGATTCTTTGGTAACCCCATGAAAAAGTCCATCGTAATATTATCCCATTTCCACTCAGGTATGGGAAAAGGATGAAATACTCCAATAGGTTGTTTCCTTCCAGCTATAACTTGTTGAAAAACCATACATCGTGTCACAAAATCAGAAATCTCCCTCTTCATGTTGTCCCACAAAAAGTGTTCCTTAAAATCTCTATACATTTTGGTGCTCCCAGGGTGTATAGAGAAATTTGAACTATGAGCATCATCTAACAATTCCCTTTTCAGATCAAGTATATCAGGAACACAAAGTCTCTTCCCAAATTTTAAAATTCCTTCTTCATACACAAAGTCTCTCAATCTCCCATCATTCACGGCATTAATCTTCTTTTGAAACTCTTCATCATCGGCCTGAGAACTCTTTATCCTTTCTAGTAAAGATGGTTTTGCAACCATTTGAAAAAGCATTGATGTTACACCTTCAATGGTGATTCCAATATCCAAATTTACTAGATCTATAAAAATAGGATCCCTTTAAATTATCATCATGTTCAAAACTCCATGATCGTTTCAGCTCAAAGCATCTGCCACCTTATTTACCATCCCCGGGTGGTAGTGTATCATGCAATCATAATCCTGGAGTAGTTCAATCCATCACCCTTGCCTCATGTTGAGTACTTTTTGAAAGAAAATATACTTCAAACTCTTGTGATCAGAATAAATCTCACTTTTTTTACCATAGAGGTAGTGTCTCCATATCTTCAAAGAAAATATCAGAGATTCTAACTCAAGATCATGAGTAGGATATTTTTGATCATGAATTATCAACTGTCATGATGCATAGGCAATAACCCTATCATTCTACATAAGGACACAACCAAGTCCTTTCTTTGATGCATCACTATAAATAACGAACCCGTCATTCCCCGATGGTAGAGTCAATATAGAAGCATTGACTAATCTTCTCTTCAGTTCTTCGAAACATTCTTCACACTTTTTTGTCCAAAAAAATTTAACCCCTTTATGTGTGAGCTTTGTTAATTGATTATCCAACAGGGAAAAATTCTGGACGAAACATCGATAATAACCTGCTAAACCAATAAAAATGCATACCTCAGTTATACTCATCGGTGCTGGCCATTCTTGGATTTCCTTGGTCTTTGAAAGATCAACAGAGATTCTATCTTTAGAGAAAATATAGCCAAGAAAAGAAATCTCTTAAAGCCAGAATTCACACTTCCTAAACATCCCATATAATTCATGTCTTCTCAGAGTCTTCAGGATAATTGGCATGTGATTTTCATGATCTTCATAGCTTTTGGAGTATACCAAGATATCATCAATAAATACCACCAAAAATTCATCGAGATATTCCATGAAAACTCTATTAATCAGATCCATGAATACAGAGGGTGCATTAGTCAATCCAAAAGGCATTACCGTAAACTCGTAATGCCCGTACCTGGTTCGAAATGTTGTCTTCGGAATTTCTTCCTTCTTCACACACAACTGATGGTATTCAGATTGAAGGTAAATCTTTGAAATGTATTGAGCTCCATGCAGTTGGTCAAATAAATCATCAATGTGGGGTAGGGGATACCTGTTCTTTATTGTTATAACATTGATCTCCATGTAGTCGATACATAACCTCAAAGATCCATCTTTCTTTTTAACAAAATGAACAGGGGATCCCCATAGAGAAACACTAGGGTGAATAAATCTTTTATTACTCACTTCCTCTAGTTGTTTATTTAGTTAAACTAATTCCACAGTGGCCATTCTATAAGGGGTCTCTGATATAGGCCTTGATCTAGGAATTAAAACAATGGAAAACTCAACTTCTTGTTCTGGAGTATGTCCAGGTAAATCTTCCAGAAACACATCTACATATTCTCTTAAAATAGTTACATCCTCTATTTGAATATTACTTTCCTCACCCATAGTCATTTCATTCTTTTTCTCCCCAATAGTTGAATTTAGGTAAGCTACGGGGATGGATCTAGATATGAATTAGGTGGTGATGATTCTGCTGTAAAGATAAGGTGTTCCTTATCATCATAATCAAAAATTGTAACTTCCTTCTTCTTACAATAAATCTTCACATCATGGTCCAAAATCCAATCCATACTGAGGATTATATCAAACTCAATCATAGCTATGACGATGAGATCATCGGATAAAGAGCATTTATGTGTTCTAATGGGGACTGATTCACAAAACGTTTTTGTAATGATACTTCCCTTAAGAGTTTTAACTGACAACTCACTTGTTAAGTGAAATTGGAAGTATCTAATTTTCTTAGCAAACTAGGAAGATATGAAACAATGTGATGATCTAGAATCAAATAATGCATTTTCTAAACATGAGGAAACCATTAAATTACCTGCCACCATGTATTTCGGAGCTTCTACCTCAGCAGTAGAGATAGCATAATCTTGGACTTGATCCCTTGGCCTTTTCTGAGGTATGTTCCCCTTTCGCTTAGGATATTCATTTGCATAATGTCCCATCTCCCTGCAATTATAGTATTGGACATCGGCATCTTCCTTCTTTCCCTTGCAATCACGAGCTTGGTGGCCGTTTTCACCACACATGTAACAGACTCTCATTCCTTTTATGAAAGTACCAGGGTGTTTCTTCCCACATTTACTGCAGGATGGATATTAATATTTTCCCTTCTTCCCCTTATTTCCATTCCCAGATTGATCAGCAGATCTCTTCTTCTCTTTCTTTGATTTAAAGTCATAAGACTTAGAGAATTCCTTTTCTATCTTGACAGCACAAGAGACAATGTCTTCATATGATGAGAAGAATTGTCAGACTAATGCTCGGCGGGGAAATGGTTTTAACCCATCAAATAAATGATCAATCTTAATTCTTGGGTTACGTATATAATCTCCACCATACCTTGATAAACTTGTAAATTTAGCCTCATACTTTGCGACATTCTCATCCTCCTTTTGTCTCAGACTTAGATATTGTCTTTCCATATCTTCTCGATGGTCATGAGGAAAGTTTTTTTTTCAGAAAATGGATCTTTGAACTCCCTCCATTCAATATTTGATACTTCATCACCTTCCTTCATGTTTTGGATCAATGGCCACCATTGATTAGCATCTCCAGTGAGCTGGTAAACTGCCATGATAACTTTTTCCCTTTCACTACTCCGCAAAGCCTGAAATATTTTCTCTGGGAAATTTAACCATTGGTCAGTTACTAAGGGATTTTTACTCCCATTTAACATTGGTGGTTGTTACCTCGTGAAGTGATCTAACATTGATCCTCCACGTTGAGGATCAGGGTTCCCCATATGGGTTAAGGTTATTATTCATAACCTGGGTGAGTTGTCCCAGTATGGTGATTAGCTAATCAGCACCAGTTGCATCACCAGCTCCACTATAATTATCTTGAGCAGGAGGGAAATACCTACATGGAGTGCATTCATTGATACGGTTTCCATTTCATCCACTAGGCGCCATTTCTAAACAATGGCATAAACTTGATCAGTTTATGAATCAAAATACACAATTCCATACTTATAAAACACTTAACATAAATTGAACTGTTTATGGATATAATCCATAATCATAAAAATATTTTCATTGAGGAAGTATATACTCATATACCCTTCATAATGGTTTTTAGAGAAAATGAGAATTATCCAAATCCTATCCCCTGGGAGTGTCGTAACCAAGAGTATAGCAAGGCACGTTGTCATGCACTAGTTCCCGTTTGAGTCTACCTCAAAGCGGTGTTTTCGGGTTTTACCCCTAGGTACATCTGTTCTAGAGCCTCCTCTACCTGCTCTTATCCAGACAGCGATGTATTGCTCGGAAAACTCAAAAAATCTCTAAAATACCAAAATTCTAGGAAGTTCTTCTATACTAATCCTCAAAGTCCATCTTAGGTCTATGTTCTCTAATCAGAGTTTATCTAAATCTATCTTCCATGGTGTGTACTAAACTTCCACTAATACCAACTGTAACTCCCCGACCCTAGTTACCTAGAGGTTGTGCATTATTACATAACATTGGCAAGATCACAAGAAAGATCAAGTCTCGAAAGACTAACTTGTTTAGTAGCCTTTGAATAACTAGATACATTCATAATGTTTATATTAAATCATAAAATGAAAACTAGAACAATATAGTATCCTTAGTCCACACTCTTATCCCCTCATACTATCCCTATAGGTCATTCATAAAATACTAATTCACATCCTGGGAAAAATAAAACATAGAAAGGGGTGAGCTCAAATGCCCAGTAAGGATAACAGTATAGCGGAAACATTCATAAATAAGCACAAACATTTAAGGCAATGTATAACTAAAACAAAATCCTTTTAAACATGAATTTCAGAATAATATGGAAAAAATAAAATGAAATAATTCCATTTACATATTCACATGGATATTCTACTGGTTGAATAATCACATGAAATATCAATAACCACTTTGATAATGATGGAATGCATAATTCCAAACTATCAAAACCACATAGCCAAGGCCTCGTGCCAAGACTAAAAATAAGATTTTGCCAAGGCCTTGTTCCAAGACACTAGTTTGTCTCATGAGACCTACCAATTCATCGAGGAGCTATAGCGGGCTCCATCCATCACTTATTAAGTCCAATGCATTCCTCATATGTACAGGTTTAAACATAACATAAACATTTGTATTAAAACTACCATACGAAATGTCAATACATTATCCATAAACCATGAATGGTATAAAAATAACACATCCATAGTCAAACATATCACAAAAACCTAAATAAAATATGGATGTTTTGTATCATAATAAATCAACTTCAAATAAGCTTAAAATCCATCAAAGTATGTTGACATAGACGAAATCAAAACTATTTGATAGAAATATCTCTTTTTTTAAATAATTTAAAAGGAAGATATTTATAAAATAAAACATTTACTTTGAAATTTTTATTATAATCTTGTAACGGAAGCTTCAAAGATTTCATAACTGTTAAAAATATCTACACCCTCCGTATAAGTTAAAAAGGACATTCTTACCATAATTTTGTCAAAAAGGTTAAAAAGGACCTTGTTTGGAAAACGACAGAAATATTCCTTTATAAACCTCTTATAAAAAGTCAAAAAAGGGTATAAATGATTTTAACCCAATTCTAGTAAATATTAAAAATGTTTTGAAATACATTTTTAAGAAACATGGATGTGGATGATAAAGAAGTCCCAGTATATTATTACATATAAACAACCTAGGATAATGAAGAGATTGTAAAATAACCCCTTACCTTGTACTTTTCCTTGGTTGGGGGTAGTTTAACCTCCTGTATAATGGTTAAATAATTGTTATTAAATTATAAAAGAATCATTTAAATTAATATGATGTCATATATGGTCTTTTAACATTGCTTTGTTAATAATATCTTAGTATTATCGTTGTTTCGGGTGTTAACTTACTCATTTTATTTTATATTTTTTGTTACATAAGCTTTGTTTGTTGTGGATAGGTTGTAACTTATTCATATCCAAAATTATATCAAGTCCTTAAACACTATTTTGAATCATCAAATGATAATTATACTTGAATGGGTAGGATGGAGAATGAATCTCATCATGTTTGTGGAGACGGTAGTCTGTACGTATGCACGAGCGACAATATCATTCTTTTGATATTAAAATAATATATAATTGGATATTATATCATATATACAGAATCACTATCATTTTATTTTTATTATTTACATGTATTACACATCATTATTATACCCATGAAAATAATAACGTTTTGAATAACAATTACACCATGACGTGGAGACGGTAAGCTGTACGTGCGCACGTATGGTGACATGTCAATAAAAGGATGGATAGAATACTGAATATGGTTGTATCATATTTATAATAACATCATAGTATATATAATGTACTGGATTTATTATTTTAGAATGGGAATAACAAAGAAATAAGAAGTTTAAGAAGAAAGGAACTTAAAAGAGGGTGGTGAAAACATTAACTCTTCTTCGGGTTCTTCCTTTTGATTTGATCAAAAGGGATCCTTAGGGTGGATTTTTAACTAAAAGAAGGCCTCTAGGTCGAATTGATGGAAGTTTTAAGGATATTTGGGCAGGTTTTGGCCGAACCAAAAGGCATTGATGGTGTGAAGAATTGGTTAGAATTATTGTCCTTTTATAAGGGGTGGAGGGGCACCTTAGGAAAAGCTAGAAATATTATTTTATAATAAATTCATATTCAGTTTCTAATTTCTTAAAAGTGGATTTTTAAAATTCTATGGTGGGTATGGGTCGAAATAATTTCAACCAATATAATTTAGAAAGGTTTTTTCATTATATTAACCTTATCTTTTAGTTTTAACTCTTAGTTAATTAATTTCACATTTACCATGTCACTTTGTATTTTTATATTATATAGTTAATAAACATACTATATACATCCAAAAGACCCCCAAGAGGTCCATCAATGATACAAATATCATGATATAACTCTCCTGGACGATCCTTATATTTCTTGGAATTTAATATCAATTATTAATATATTATTTTAAAAAAAAAACTCCTTTATGTCAATTTTGACACTATTCAATAATTGATTTCTGTTAAAGTCTTAACAACTTTATTAATTTTATCCAAATTCATTTAACAAATACTATAATGTAATATTAAGAAATTAAATTCATTAATCTCATCAAAACTTTCAAATTATATTAATTTTATCATTTATAATACCAATTATTTGACTCTTTCATTAATAAGGAAAATACTGCATCATTATTGTGTCATAAATAATTTTATTTATTAAATGTGTAAAAATTATAAATAAAATATAATTATGTAGTAAATATTTTTATATTTATAATTAATATTTATATTATAAAATCCAACATATATAACCCTATGTTAAAATTGTTTTTATAAAATATATATATGCTTTTGTCGTTTTAGTATTTATTTTAACTTAATTAATATAAAGTGTCCTTATCACATACAAATGGATCCATGGTGTCCCAAAATTGTCCCAAAGATGCCCATGGTCGGACATGTATAAACCAATAAGGTTAGGATATGTTTTAGGGTAATTTATTATTATTATAATATTATTTTTTTACCCTTATTTGCCTGATTTACCCTTTAACCATAGTAAATAAAATATTTACCGATTTAAATATTCAAAATGTATAAAAATAAAAGATACCTATTTACATAATTTGGACATCCTGATTCCAAATATAGAATTAATTTTTTAAAATTCAAAACCTAGAGGTGGTAGAAATTAATTTAAAATTATTTCTGGTTGTTAAAACAAAAAGCGTGTTTTTAAGAGATAATAACTATCAAAAGATTGGCACTTGTTTATATCCGGTTTAATTGTGAAATTATATCAAATGACCAAAATTGTATTAAATGGTAAAAAAATATATTATATATATATTTTAAAATCAATAAAATTAATAATTTATCACTATTAATTATTTTGATTAAAAATTTTGTTTTTTATTAAAATTTAGTAATTTTCACTATTCATCAAAATATAAATGTTATCCGGAAAATTCCAAATTTTTACCCTAGGCTAATTTTGATATTCCAAATACAAAAATGAAGTCCATTTTGAGAGATAAAATTTCAAAAAGTGGGTATTACTGTTCATAATGGCTTGTTTGATTGGTTGTGGTGTGTGTTAGAACTCGAAGTTTCGTACAACACACACCACTGTATTATTCAAAGAGAAACGTATCGTAGAATCTTGGGGTGTTACATTAATATTTTTTTAGAGTCCTATTAGAGGGAAAAAATTTATTTAATGTGAATATTGATTATCCTATGGGGGTGTGTGTTAGTATTTTAAATTTATATCATAAATCATTTATTTGTATGTTATATTTAATTTTTTATTTGCATGCCATTTTTTTATTTTTATTATTATTAAATTTTTTGTTATTATAAATAATTTAATGACTATAGTTGTATAATAAAATTGGTTATTTATTTTACAATATTTCAATATTATATAAGGATTATTGTTTCCCCAAAGTACCTACTTATGCACTCAATGTATATTGGCAGGCACTGGAAAATTAGGTGAAGCTCTTAAGGTAATGACGATAATAGTGATGAGAAACTTGTTAAGTGTCCTTCAGTCCCAGGATGTTACAAATTCATATCATATGATTTTTATAACATATAATTTTGGGACGTTCTTGACTTTACATATTGAAATGTGTTGGATCCAATGATGTTATATTAATATTTGCATCTCAAAATCCCTTTTTATTGGAATTAGAAGATACGAGGGGCTTGAGATTGATATTCTTGGTGGTAAAAATTAAACATATATGGTATTTTTACTTAGAAGACACAAGTTATATTAATATTAATGATCCTATTATATACTTTCGATATTGTCCAATTGGGGAGAATCCAGTTATTTTATTTGGTTATTTTCCTATAAATGAAAGAGTCATATCATACAAAATATCATGTATATAGGATTGAACAAACATTTAGGGTATTTCTATTGTGATTAATTTTTCTAATTATAGAGGTTGATTAATTTAATTATTTAAAAACATATCATACATTATTTTCCCATATTATATCTTTGTGAAACTCTACTCAGTTATGATGATTTTTATAAGTTATTCATTATAATGGAATGTAATGTGGATCCTTGGAGAGGTTATTGATGATGATGGGGTTTTCGACATGAAAAGGATGTGACGTGACCCATATTTGTTTAAATATGATATTTTTTGGCATTTTTATGATACTAGTGAGTTAAAATAAATATATAATTCGCTAATGTTACCCCCATGTGTTTGATTTTTTTCCAGGTTTTCTTATTTATTGTGACCTATAACAAACTATATGATCTTATCTTGTATTGTTATAATTGTATTTATATCAAACCAATCCCCAAGTCTTTGCTTCATTTACATGGATAATCTTATAAGATTCCATTTGCAATCCTTCTATTTTTTGATTCTAGAGGGAGGTTCCTTGCTTAATGATGCTTATAAAGAATAAGTACCTTGGTATTTGATGGGTTAACATGTGATGTTGTAGTGTTGTGAGACCCTTGAATGGGAGTTGAACAAGGGATTGTTTTAATTGTATAATAAATAACAAGTTTTATTACCAAATAGTTTGGACCACATTCAGGCCAAATCTTTGGGCATGGTTGGTGGACATAGATTACATGAGATATGTCTTATTTTATAGTGAGTTAGAGGATATTTTATGAAAGGGAAACCAATGGAAAGGTTTTACCAAGGTTTATTTATGCCATTACCACATGAAGAATGGATAGGTTCTTCTGTCCATTATATAAATTCCAAGGTAGTGATATCAGGTCAATTAAAAAGAAATTCTTATGCATTGGATTTTTTTAGAGAAATAACCTTGAATTATAATGAATGGATTTGAATGGTAGGAATGTTCAGTTGACTAAAACTATTGTTATATATTCATATGGTTTTTGGTGACATAATGGATACACATACATGGTTATAAAAGGAATCATATGATGCTTAAACATCTGGTTAGATTGGATAGATGATGTTTGGGTCCATGGTAAGTTATATTAGTGCATTGTATTAGTTTAATTTCCATGCTAATAACACGACCATGAGTCAGGTTTTTTGATTGGGTTCTACTAGAGAATAAAAATTTTACATTTAAAGGAGTTCAGGGTGTTGGGAACTAGTTACCCATGGTATTTTTAATTCAAGGATAGGTGATCCACCATGTGGGAGAAGAGGGTAAATGAGTTTTTATAGTGATTTTTTTGGGAATTATGGACTATATAGAATATGAGACATTTAAATTTCTATCTATGGTAGAGCAGAAATTATGAATGGATAAGGTTTATAGATTTGGTCATTCCAGGAGTACTAATATGAATGAAATATAGAGGAGAGTCCATTATAGTCAATTTGATGATGTGATCTCCTTTTGTAATGATTTTTTATGTTTTTATATGGAGATGTTCTATTGAGTAATAATAGATATAAATTATTGTTTTTTATGACATCTTTGGTATGAGAAGAATAGAAATATCCCATCATTACAAATGGTAGAAAATGTTGCTTGAGATGTAGAAATATTACCTCATGCAGGATGTCAGTGAGCTAGGGAATATGTTTTACTAGATCATGTGTAAATAGTAGATATAAAATATAAATGATATATTGGTTGAGTAAATTAAATGGATTTTCATATAAGATATTTTCAATATGATATGATTATGGTTCAAGGGGTTAACCCAAGTTCAAGAAATGGATCAAGTAGTTCCCCTTTTTTGTATTGTGGATCATGGGGTGAACCTGTGACTTTTGAAATGTTATAGTGCTTGAATTAGTTTCATGACATTTTTTAGGGGTGAATAATTTTTATCTCATGGTTTAGGATGTGAACATGTGATTCATAATAAGAAATGCTGGATGATGTAATTATATTACTGGATTCTTGGGTGAACTTGTTTCATTACATGATTTTTGGAGTGAATCCCATGGTGAAACGTAGTAAATGTTTATAGTCAGATGAATATTAGTGGGAAATAATGTTAATATTGGCTATGATTATGGTTCATAATAATTGATATGATATAGGGATTTCATGGTTTTATCAGGACATTATAAAATTTCATCAAATATAGACTCTTTGTATGGGGGTGTTCCCTTGTATGATTTAGTAACCAATAAGAGACGAGAGGTAGAATCGGCATTGGGCATGTGTTTTTGTAATTTTTTATGTTTGGTGAGATATTAAAATTATTGAATAGGTTATTAGAATGTTTGGAACATGTATTGGTTGATCATTCAAATAGTTTGTAGAGTTGTGGATCAAGATGGGATTCATATGAGTTAAACATCGTTATAGGGAGAACCATGAGTCCACAGATGTATTAGTTGGTGAAATAATGATTTACTAGTATATTAGACTATTATTATGTGACATATAGATGTTTCAGTTATGAATATGATTAGTGGATCTGTTATTTATTAACAGTGATGCTCATGTTTTGAGTTTCACTTGTGGATCTCATTTGGAATTAATGTGGTATAATGATGCAAACATAGCATGGACTGGTGACCTCAGTAGGTCAAGTGTGCTGATAGAATAATTTATGAAACATCTCTATGATGAGAAGTGTTATGGTGAGGATATGGTAATGCCTTTTTCTATTTGAGATTTGAAATTATAGATGAATAGAATTTTTTAAGTCGGTGGAGTTTTTATTTTTGGTACCTAGACATGTATCCTATTTATAAAAGATTAACTTTTGAACTATGGTGGTTTAAGGAAAAGTTCATACATTGAAGGAGGAATCAAGGATTTGTGAATGCATAATGGGTTGGTTCAATGGATTGAATGTTTCATTTTAGTAGCAATAACACTATCATGAAATGAAAATAATTTACATTGTATGTGTTTTTTGGACAGATGGGAGATTAACATAGGGTGTTTAAAGTATGACCTAACAAGTCACACTATAAATCATAAAGGATGGGTACTAAAAAAATAAAAAATAAATTGTCCTCTCTTTTTTCATTAGACGAATGACATTCAAATGACAGATTTTTTTGGATATCCCCCTCCCCTTTATACAGATTTTTCTATTTTGGGTGCGATCGAATGATGATTCCATGAATGTTCTTCCTCAAAATTAATTATGTGTTATTTCACCAATTTCTATGCTATTTTTACCAATATTTTCTTTTGGTTTTTGGTGATCTACCTCAAATCATGTGAAAATACCCTTTTTTTATGGGTATTTAATGCATCATTGTTAAAGAAAGTCCTAATAAAATATATTCCTACCACCATTGTTATTTTCATCCATGGTATATCAGGTTTCTGAATTTATTATGTTTTTTAAATAAATTTAATTTAATTAGTGTTGTATTAGTAATATGTTTTAGAGAACGTTTTTTTTTGTGTCTAGGTAGTGAGACATACCGTATGTGTGTGGTTGGTTATAGTATAGTTGATTGTCGATTTCTTGGTGTAAATTTTGTATTTATGGACTTTTGAAATAAAATCAGAAATGAAACGTAATTGATTATAATTAATTATTTAATATGTAACATTGTGAGATAGGGTCCCATTGGTTGGAAGGTGGCTAGTTGATCATGTGGTGATAACGGGTGAGTGTTAATGGGTTGTGCTTAAAATTGAAAAAGTTTTCAATTGAGTTAGGACATCTAATTTACATTATTTAAGGTATTTTTACATTTTTCTTTATAGTGATTGTGTTATGAAATGTCACCATCGATGAAGAAAAAAAATTGAGATTTTTTTTAAAGTGTAATTCTTTGGTGGGATATACAAGGTCAATAGGGTACTTATGGTCCCATAGATTATAAATAGCTGCCACAAAAATTGAGGGATGAAATCTTAATGACAAATTATGATTCCTTAGGATGCATATCTCTATTGAGTGGTATGAATGGACTCAGTAGTAACTTTTTGACCTTTTGAGGTGTAAATGTTTACCTCTATATATAGTTTATAATGACTGGAGATAGTTTTCCCATGTAGAGTTCATGAGGATACATGAGGTGGAATTACACAAGGTGTACAAAATGTAGGGCATGGATGATATGTTGCGTGAGTGAACCGACCAAGAGCTTCCTTTTCAATCAAAATGGGACTTTGGCAATCTATTTTATTATTTCATATGTTGAAAAACCTATATGGTATCTGAGGAGATTTTATCCCGATGAATA
The DNA here is from genome assembly GCA_963277665.1 of Viscum album. NCBI lineage: Eukaryota > Viridiplantae > Streptophyta > Magnoliopsida > Santalales > Viscaceae > Viscum > Viscum album. The sequence continues at coordinate 521,867,903 of OY728139.1, read as the reverse complement.
TTATGTATGACATTGTATGCCTAGAGTATTGGGTGTTTGATGAGATATCTCAAATAATATTGACAACCCATGCTAGGGTTCCCTTTTTATGTTGTAATTGATGTGAAACCTAGGGGTTCTCCATCAATGGACTGACCCTGAACAGTAGAATGTGACTATGTAGTGAAAATTGTGGGTGCACCATAAAACCCAAACTAGTGTATAATCCTAATTGGGATGTGATTATATTGATGTTTGTAGACATATAGAAATAATTTCTTGAATAATTTATATATATATATACTTTTATGTTAAATTATATATGACTACTAAGGTCACATGGGAATTGATTGTAGGGAATTGAATTGATGTGATTACCTGGGTTTTTTGGGAATCAATTATTAATAGAGATGAAACCCTAGTATTCCCTGTATATTTGAGATCTAATACCATGGTATGTTTGGGAAGGATTTATAGTCGTACTAGCATCAAGTCATACAGTTGAAGAAAATCAGTATTTCATAGTTGTGTTACCAAGGATTCAATATTCATAACATATGATTTGTGTCTATAAAGAATGAATATATATATATATATATATGGGAATACACTACTACAATGAGACCATTGTGTATGTCGTATAATTTAGGAATTAAAAGGGTTTTTTAATTATAAAAGTATCAATAGATATATAATACAATATTGGAATTGTAATATGAGGCTTTGGTTTGGTTTAAATTCTATTGAATTGATATTGGACATCATAAGGGTGTCAATTTCATCCCCTTTACCAATGCCTAACATTCCCTCTCTAATTTGGTGGATTTAGAGGTAATGTTTTATATGAGCTATCAAAATATATTGAATTCACAAGTTATTGACCATGGGATCCAAGAGGGTGTAACATTAAATTTCCATAGTCATCTAGGATTTAGTGAGGAAATACCATATAAGATTTCCTAAGGACTTCTCCTCCTTGGAATCAGATGTTGAATTAGTATTGATAATGAATAGGTAAAAGTATATGGCTCATCCAAAGGGCTTGAGTATGAGGGATTGTTGGTGAGGAACCATGATAAACTACTCCCTTTAAGGGATTATTGGGCATGTTTATTACTACTGGGTGGATAAAGAATAATATGAATTGATTCTAATGCTCAGAGACACCCTAGAATAAGATAAAGTATGTAATTTCAATTAGGGTCATAAAATTGAGGATCGATGATGGTTATTTGGCATATTATAGGTTATTTGTGTATTCCCATGGGGTAGTAGTGATAATGTGGATGAACTGTCATTACTTATTTCTCATAGACACTCTAACATTGGTTTGAATCAAGTACTATGGTTATTTATTTATTTTTTTGTTTATTTTCATCACTTTATTTATTGATTACTAGAGATGTAATAATATGGAAATATCACATAATATAATAGTTTGTACCAGACCACATTGGTGGTTCCCTACTGAGTTTTTTACACACCATTCTTAGACCACCACTGCCCTTGGGTATCTGAGAAACTCTCAAATGGATTATTGAATCACATGTAAGGTTGAGGCTCAAGATGTGGTTCAGTTTGGACAATCATGGAAGATTGAATGATATCAGGATATTGTGAAATAGTATGGATCTAAGTTATGGTAGAGAAAAAATTCCATATTCCTAAATTTATTTTATAAATCAATTACCTAAGAGGAAATGTGTCTATAATTTATATCCAGAGAATGAATGTTCATATAGTTTTTTACAATTCGTTTTTTTCATAGTCTGCTATATTTTTTTACTTTAATTCATCTATTTAATAATATGTTTTGTATATTGATGATTACAGTTGTGAATGATACCAAGTTATTACTTTTAGTATTGGGAATTCTAAAATAATTTGTATATTATCCCAATTTTTTATCAATAACTCTTCTTATAATAAGTATTCTCTAGTATATGGGTAGGCATGGTGGTGGTCATGTGGAAAATCGGGTCAAAGAACTAGTCTAGTGGCCTTCAGATCCAAGAATTTATAACATATATTTCATTACAGTATGACTATAAAATTTGGATATATACATTCTATGATATTAATAAATAATTATTCATGGGTATTTCTCCTCTATGTAATCAATACCAATGCTATTTAGAACCATATATCCCCTAAGATGGATCAAAATGACACACTCATAATTCTAGAGGTTGAATGATAAAAAGATTTTTCATTGGATAAACATAATTTAATTGGAATAGAATCACACACTACTGAAAATTTTAATTAATAAATTCTATAAAACCACGTAAGAATGATTACACACCACCTATAAAAAATTGATTAGGGGTTATAAAACTCATAGAATTTGTAAACAAGGTTTTGTAAACAATAATTCATAAATTTTAATAACCTATTAAATTTTATCACAGGAATTTGATTAAATTTACGACATTACTCACATATTATAGTGTTGTTAATGTATTATAGGTGTTATAGGGGGCATGATGGAATGATTAATGGAGATAATTATTGTTGTTAGACCTTTACCACGAATTTTAAAGATACCATGTGTCCAATGGTCTGGTACTAGGTACCTGGTTGACCCCTAGATGTGTGTGATTCTCTATGAGAGTCATTGGGAAGCCATTTTCCTATAAATTCTACCTAGTGGAGTAAATTAGATTACCTATTTTGTTTTTTAGGATTTTTTAATAAGATTCAAATTAATTATTTAATTCATTTAAATTAATAATTTTTATACCCTCTTTCATTGAAATCATTTCATTTATTTGATGAAACTCTATTCATGCACTGATCATTGTACAGATCAACTAGTTTGGTCCTTGGTTTGTTTACCAGTTCTCATCCCACTAATACACATATCTCCCATAATATATAAATTATTCTTTAATAATATGAAAAATATTAAAAGTGTTAGGACACATTATTTATATAAAAAAATTTGGTGATATTCAATTGTAACTTCATAGCTAGGACATGGTTGGTGGTTTCTACCATAAACAATTATTCAAGAACATTTACATGCATTTGTTCTAACTATGTTCTCGTAGAACATATATAATCATATATAGATTCTCAAATTCCTTTTGGATGAAAAATATCTCATTTGGTTTTGGGGTTGTTTTTTATGTGTTTTTATTTCTATGCAATATCTACATATGTTTTTTTTGCAAAATTTAAAGTCTAAATAATCCCTAAAGGTATCCATATATAATTTACTTATATATTTCGGGGTAAATTATTAGATTTTGAAATTGAATTTTTAATATCAAAATTAATGTTTGAAAATATTACCTATAGGTAGATTTGGTGAAATTCAAATCCCTAGGATGTTTTCTGAAGGTAATAAACCAAATTAAAATAATAAGAAAGTGTTGGCTGAGTTATTAATTCATGTAAATATTTGTGATATAAAAATATTTCATGGATTTTTTTTTGGTAATTTTATTATGATATTATGTTTTTAATGTTATTAAATGATTTATATTTGTTTTGATAAATGGATATATACCTAGAAAGGTCGGGTATGATGATATCCAAGGGTGTTTATGTGATATGGGTTTGGTGTACTACCAACTAAAGAGTTGGTTGCGATGTGGGTTTTTTTAATTCTTATCACTTGATTACAAAATATATAGGTTTTGTGTAACTATATCCATGATTATTTTATGATATAAGTTTGGTGTTTTTTGACCATGGTGCATTTATATGCTACGATGCATGTATAAGTTCAACTATAGATGGATGTTCGATTAAAGTTATGTGCACTGTGGAACTAGGGATTATTTAAAGGTCAATTTGTGTGTACATTCATCTATGTAATGAATGGTTATGTATTTTATTGTATTATCAACAAATATTCCTTATATTGCATATTATATTATGGGTGGATATCCTTATGACATGCGGTTCTATTGTTTCAAATGTTTAAACACAACCCTAAGACTGATCTATGCAGTTGATGTTGATCAAGGGTATTGTGATAGAGAATGAGTATATATTTGGTATTTAAAAACTATTTTTTTTTCTTTTTACCATTTCATATTTGTAACACCCCAACATTTTATGAGATATATTATTTTTAATTTCTTTGATATCTTCTATTATACACTACACCATTATTATATTATGCTACACACAACACCGTATTAGCTTGTAGTATACGCAAACACTATTCTTGTCTTGTGTTGCATGCAAGATCAACCTTCCTCAATAGTGTGTGTTGTACGCAATACCAATTTTCACTAAAAACGATATATTATTATAAAATTATTATAAACTAGCCGTTATGAATAGTATGAACCAAATTTTGAATTTTATAACAATATAATTTATCTTATGCATATTCTAGAACATGGTATGAGATCAAAATAAATTTTTCAGGTAAAATAAGTATTTTTCAAAAAATGCAGTTTTTTCGCCTTTTGATGGCGCACCCACATTAAATATATTTTTTAACATTTTTATAAAATAAATTTTACAAATTAACCTTCTTATATGTAATAAGGATATAAAAATTTACTTTTGATAAATTGTTTATATTTTTTTGCTCAGTTTCTTATTTTGATGAATAGTAAAAATACGCTAAATTTTAATTGAAAGCAATATTTTTCAACAAAAAAATTTATATGGTTAAAATATATTATTGAATGGTTTTAAAGTGTAAATAGAATATATTTTTACCATTTAATATAATGTAAAGTTGTTATTAATAATTTTACATTGAATTCATAGGTAATAACATTTCAATCTTTTGCAATGTTTTAACAATTAAAACCAATTTTCTCAATAGTGGGATTAATTTTAAATTAAATATTGATAATTATTTGTATTGTATTTGAAAAAATATATTCCATATTTTGAATCAGTAGGTCCAAATTAGGTTAATATTATAATTTTTATTTTTAGACATTTTGAATTGTAACTATGGTAAATTTTATTTGTTATAGTCAAAGATAAATCAGGTAATTAAGGGTAAAAATAATATTATAAAATTACCCTAAAACATGTATTAATATAATTTTATGATTATATTTTGTCCTAAAATATACTTGGGTTGAAATGGTATCTTTTGGAACCCACTTGGATGTGATTAATACCATAAATTTATTTTTTAAAGAAAGTGAAATATGTATCACACATACTTTAATAATTAAAATATTTTTAATATAAGGTTATACTAAATATAAGTTTGATTATAAATATTCATTTGAAAGACAAAATTATTTTATTCATCATGGTAATTTATTTGTGATTTTAAAAAATATATAATTACCTTAATTTCTTATATATTAATGATGCAGAAATTATTTATTTAGTGAAAAATCAATAATATAGTTTCTATTAAAAAAATAATACCCATAAAAAGGACCGAAAACAAGACCAAACCTTATTGGTCGAGTATATATAAACACAAAACAACCAAGGTTATACTTGTGGATCATTTGGAGCCTTATAAAATAGATTATGACATTTATATTATTTTATTTTAAATGATGTCAAATGTGTCACCTTCATAATTTAATATACATATCATTTTAAATGTTGGGTGTTTTAGATTATAAATTCAACTAAAAGTATTATTATGACAGATATTAGATTTATCTTAATCTTAGTATTTTATTTTTAATTTTTATGCAAAAAATAAGTATATTAAATATTTATACAAAAAATGTTGTTGTAAATATTTTATTAACAAAAATATCAAATAAATGGTATTAATAATATTAAAATAAATAATATATGAACTAATTAATGTTCTCCAATAATTTTATAGATATATATTACATGTTAGGAATATATTAAATTTTTTTTTGAAACATATCATCTATGTAGATTTTATTTAAATTCCAATAAATGAATATTGATAGAATTGACACTATTGATATTTTATAAAAATAACATATTATTAAATTGTTTAAAAATCACAAAAATATTTTAAAATTATAAATTGAAATTTATATAGTTAAAAATGTCATAAAGTATCCAATTATGGGCAATTCACAACACATATGTAAATATTTATAACCATTTAAAATTTATAATATTATTACCACAAATAAAATTAAATAGATTAAATAAGGATAAATCAAAATGGAATGGTTTAAAATAAAATAAAAACATGTCTAAATTCGATTTTTTAAGTTTATTAAAACCCTATATGACCTAATATCTTAATTTGAGTCATTTTTGAAATTTTTAAGTGGGGTTTGAGTTTATCATAAATTAATATTTTGGAGGTTTCCAAAAGAGCCCGTCTCCTCTCTTATAAAAGTGCACACCCTCCCTCTTCTCTGCACTCCATTTTAAGCCTTCCATCTCGCAAAACCCTAGAAATTTTTCTTTTTAACCACTCTAGTTATACTATATAGGTTCAGGTCCTCCCAAGAGACCAATTCTAGTGCCTTGATAGGAAGTTTAAAAGAGGCACGTCGGGGAAGGTGTAATCTCTTCTACTGATTCCTTCCAGCTTCTTTCTTCTTCTACTTCCTCTTCATTAGTTGTTTCATTATAAATTAATAACATAAGTATCACTAATATTCTGATTTGTAATTATATATATGAAACAACCCTATTTTACCTTATATCCATCCTAAGAAAAACAAAATCATCGTGTGTGTGTACGTACGACTTACCATCTCCATGTCATGGTGTAATATGTTTTTCCACCACCACCATACCTAGATGGATATAATTGTGGAAATATTAAATAGATATGATTATTATAACATCGTAATTTTCAGAGATATTATATCATCCACTCCAATTCCATTCAATAATTATGGAAGTGATATCATTTCTCGTGTTTACAAACGGATTACCGTCTCCACGATGCGATGAGATTCATTCTCCATGTTGACCATTCAAAAATGATTATAAAGTATATATAATAAATAATAATGAAATATATGACATAATAATTATAATGTATTTATGTATACGTTATTCACTTACTTCTATTAAATTTAATATGGAAACGAAAACAGCATTCATGCGTACGTACGGCCTACCGTCTCCATGAAAGGTGCATTTCATTCCATTTATCGATCTATTATCTATATATATATTATATAATTAATATATTATATATAAATCCTGTTTAAAATTATGTAAGTAGGTAATCATAATCTATGTAATCATATGAATAATTACAAGTCAAAACATGTAAGACAAAAGAAATAATTTTACCCGGAACACTTCTTTAACATGGCATTGACAAATGAACGAGTAATATAAATTCGTAAGTGAATCATATATGATATCATAATTATTATTATAGTTTTTTACAAGTTATTAAAATTTTTAGAGACACTATACAGGATTCTAAAACATATAGAGAAGAAATTGGGCATAAGGTAAGAGATATTTATTCTAATCTCATTCTTATCCAAGATTGTTTATTCATAAGTATTTAATGGGGTTATGTATATCATCCATGTCCATGATTTCTCAAAATGTTTTCATAAAATTTTTACTACACTTCTATGTATTTTTAATGTCATTGTTACCCTTTCTTGACTTTTAACACACCATATGGAAGGAATCTTTCTTTTGTTTACCATACGAGGTACTTTTTGACTTTTCCTACAAAACTACAAGAATAATGTTTTTTTAACTTATACGGTGTGAATGGATATTTACTGTTTCATAATTCCATATTTCAATGAATCTTTTTCTAAAATATTTCCTGATTATTTTCAATGAAATTCTTTTCTTTTAAAATTCCACAGCATTTTGAGAAAAGAAAATGATTTTGAAGAAGAAAGGATATTCCCAAGAATTAATTTAAAGTGTTTTATCCAAACTACTTTCCATCTAAAATGACATTATTTAATATGGATATGATTCATTTATAATTTCCCCATTATTTATGTGGTTTAATTTTGTTTATAATTAATTTTTATCCATTTTTTAAATGGATTATGTTATGATGAGATTATGTTTATGAATCCCATTTTATTATTTGGGTTATAATGAATTATTTCTGTTTATTTTGTGGAACATGTAATATTGATTTCATTATGTGATTGGTGGGACCTATATCTCCCTCTAATGCATTGGGTAAAAATTTATATCTCAGGAGATAGACATGGCTGGAATGAAAAGTGAATTCGGTTCAGTAATACAAGGCTGGAACGACAAGTAAACCCAGTTCAGTAATGTACTTTTTCCACTAGGATGGTCTTGGCAGAAATACCTTGGCTACTATGGAAATCATAACATGTGCTTAATGGTTTCCACAGTTACATGTTTTATTCCCATTCCATTTTATCATGATTAATTTTCCTTTATGATCCATGACTTACGTACAGCCATGTTTTATGTCATTGCTCAAGATTTTGATGTTTAAATTTACATTCTTGTTTTTATGTTCAAATTTTTATGGATTTTTTTTGTTCTAAATGTTTACCCTTACTAATAATTAGAGCTCACCCTTTCTATGTTTTATGTTTTCCTTTCACCAGGATATAAATAAATGGTTTAGGTAAGAAAACAAAAAAGACTAGATCTTTGTGGGAGATGTTGAAGATCTTTAACCATGATTAGAAAATTGTATTCCAGGTTTCCAAAGACACTAAAGTATTTCGATCCTTGGGTGTTTGTTTTTTTATGTATTAAGTATTCCACAAAATTAATTTAATTTACATGTACGTCAAACATTGGGTCTCTATAGTTTGTATCAGAGGAAAGGTTTAGTTATCCTTTGTGATCTAGGATACGAAAACATCAGTGAGATCCCTAGAGATATTTCTATGGTTTTTCTAGGGATGTCCCTAAGGTTAAGTATAAGTATATGTTATCATCCTAGAATTATGGTAAAGATCCTAAAATTTATCCTAATATGTTATATATTTAAGGTACACCCCTTTTTTATGTTGTTTTCCTATCATGGTTTTTTCCACTCACACTATTCTTTTTGGGTTATAGTCGATGTCTATAACCTGAAGGAACCGTGTTAATCAATGTAATGTAAAATAAAATGATTTTCCTCTTGAACAAACCAATGTTATGGTAGTTGGAGTGAAAAATATTATTTCTATGTATACACAAGTTATGAATCATTCTAGATTTCCAAATGAGAAAAGAAGGGAACAATATTCTATTAAGTCCTTCATGAGGCAACGCCCACCTTCTTTCAATGGGTCTTCTTATCCACTTATTACTGAACAATGGATCAGTACCATTGAAAAGATATTTTCCATACTTCGTTGTTCAGAACATAAAAATGTAATTTTAGTTCTTTACCATTTAGAAGGTGAAGCAGACCAGTGGTGGACTCTATCTAAGAATACAAGTCCCCGAGACGAAATTGAATCCACGGAATGGGACAAGTTCAAGAAATTGTTTTTAAATAAGTACTTCCATCATATTCTTCAAACAAACATAGAAAATGAGTTCCTTGAGATTAAGAAAAATGATGGTGAATCTGTTGGTATATACGAGGAGAATTTTACAAGGCTTTCAAGGTATGCATATGGCTTTATCATCCAACCTGAAAGAAAAGTTTATCGATTCTTCAGGGTATTAAAACCAAGTCATTGAAGGGAATTAGCTATAAGAGACTTCATTAGCTATGAAAAAATTGTGCATTGTGCAATCAAGGTAAAACTGGAACATGGTGCTACATATCCATCTCATGGTTTTGACATGAAACAAAACATGGAGTTCAAGGAAAAATCTCAAAACAATGTTGAAAAGAAGATGAATGTCCCGTTATACTCAAATTGTGGAATGAAGCATGATGGTGATTGTCTTAAAGGGGAAAGAAAATGTTTTATGTATGGTAAAGAATGTCATATTGCAGCTGAGTGTCGAAGTAATGGGAAAAAGGTAGCTACTGATGTGAATAGATAAAAGACTACCAAGAACGCACCACCAACACCTCAATGCTACAATTACAAGGAAATGGGTCATTATGCTCACCAAAGCCCTAATCCAAGGGTCAATGATGATCGACATCAACAACCTCTTAAGGAAAAGGTCAAAGGGAAGTCACATGCGATCACTATTGGCGATGTTGAATATGAAAATGAAGTGGAGTAATGATTAAGTTTTTATGTAACAGGATTCCAAAGTAGTGTAGTGGAATCTCATTTATAGTATCGTGGAATATTGGAATATCTATGTATTTGTTTGATGTGGTTTTCTATAATTATATATAACTGGAAACCATGAAAAGTGATTGAAATATTTTTAGAAAGCAGATGATATGTGCATAATGAAGGGATAAGGAGAAAATAATATGTTTGATAGTATTAATGAGCTCATGATTGATATAAGGAAAATGTGAGAGCATGGTTTCAGTATATAGAAATTTTGGGATTTTAGTATATGGAAAGAGTTAACTTTTGATAGTATTCATTTTTTTCACTAAGGTTCTATGGTAATTCATGTTTCAAGAGAATAAATGATTCAGTTATTCACATGTTTGGAATATGACCAACATGATATATCTTACGATATATGGGGGATAAATGATGGTATTCACATGCTTGGTAGATGACCTCTCTAGTAATCTGTTTTTATATATTATGAGATTGGAAAGAAGTATTTTGGATAAGCCTGAAGACTTGAATGGATTAAGTTGGAAATGAGATAGTATTGTTTCAGGCTAAAACTTTTATCTAGAATTTTATAATAGTATAGTTTTAAAAAAAGGGCAACCTGTAGGATGAGCGACAACCCGTCGTGTCAGACAAGGTTGCGGGAATCAAAGCCACAACTGAAGTGTGACAAGAAATTATCACCTACCACTGGCCTACAGGAAGTCCTTGGTTGGTAGAAATTAGTTTTATTTTATTAAGTGGTTTGATAGATGAAGTATAAGTCCAATTTCGGAACTGTATACAATTAACCTCGCTATAAATGGACTTATCTATATTTAATATCTTATGCTAACCTTTTTTGTGATAGACACAAATGGAATGACCTATCATTCTATCTCATAATCTGCTAATACTTCTAGAATGGCAAATTCAAATTCATTTTTTTTAATAAGAAATGAAGTATAAATTTTTCATGGAATGACTAACTATGATATCACACTGAAATCAAGTATGAATTTCTCCTTATGAAAAATAAATCATCAACTTTAGGGAAATGGTCTTGAAAACCAAATATGATGTCCTAGTGTCCTCATATCCAATGAATCAGATTTTACCTTAGATCATCACAAATTTATGGCTTTGTGATTGTTGGATTTCATATATCCATGTTCTATATCACTCTTCATCAAAACATAATGGTTAGATTTCTCTTCCATATCCATATTTTCGCCTATATTCTCCTATGTGGAAACCCAGTGATGTGTTACTTTGGGTATCTGTTATCTTTATAATGTTCCTTTTTAAAATGAAGTTCTATTATTCCTTTTTACAATGTGGTTTTCTATGAAAGAAACTTTCAAGTAGTAAACCATTTATAACACCGACGAATTTCGACGGTGAAATTCATTTTAAGGGGGGTAGAATGTAACGCCTCAAGATTTTATGAGATGTATTCTTTTTAATTTCATTGAAATATTATATTGTACACTACACCAAGATTATCTTGTTCTACACACAACATTGTATTAGCTTGTAGTATATGAAAACACTATTCTTGGCTTGTGTTGTACGCAAGACCGACCATCCTCAATAGCATGTGTTGTACGCAATACTCAGTTTCACTAAAGAACAATATATTTTTATAAGATTATTATGAACTAGCCTTTATGAATAGTATTAACCATAGTTTTAATTTCATAACAATATCATTCATCTTACACATATTCAAGAACATTTATGAGAACAAAATAAATTTTTCTGGTAAAATAAGTATTTTTAAAAAAATGCAGTTTTGCAGCCATTTGATGGTGCACTAACTTTAAATCTAGTTTTTAACATGTTTATAAGTTCAATTTGACATATTAAACTTCTTCCATAGAATCAGGATATAATAATTTACTTTGGGTAAAATTTTTATGTTTTTCAGATAAGTTTCTTACTTTGATGAATCGTATAAATATGCGAAATTTTAATCGAAAACAACTTTTTTCATCAGAATAATTTAAGAGGTTAAAATATATAATTGAATGTTTTTAAAGTATAAATAGAATAGATTTTTAAAATTTAATATATTTTAAGTCATTATCATTAATTTTACATGGAATTCATAGGTAAAAACGTTACAATCTTTGGCAATGTTTTATCTTTTTAAACCCGTTTTCTCAACAGTGGGATTAATTTTAAATTAAATACTGAAACTTCTGTATATTTAATTTGGAAAAATGGATTCCATATTTGAATGATAAATTTATTTTATTCATCATGGTAACTTATTTTTGATTTTTAATAAATATATAATTACCTTAATAGCTTATACATTAATGATGGTGAAATTATTTATTTAGTGAAAAATCAATAATATAGTTTTTATTAAAATAATAATACCCCTCAAAATGGCTGTAAACTTTCCCAAAACTTATTTTTCAAGTATATATATACCTTAGACATTCATGGGTCTACTTTTGGTCCATTTTGAGCCTTATAAAATAGATTATGACATTTATGTTATAATATTTTAAATGATGTCAAAGTTGTCACCTTCATAATTTAATAAAAATGTCATTTTCAAAGACTGGTGTTCTATAGTATAAATTCAAATAAAAGTTTTATTATGATAGATATTAAATTTATCTTCATATTAGTATTTTATTTGTAATTTTTATGCAACAAATAATTATAAGAAATATTTATACAAAAATGTTGTAGTAATTATTGTATTAAGACAAATATCAAATAAATGGTTTTAAAAATATTAAAATAAATATTATATGAACTAATTAATGTTCTACAATAAATTTATAGACAAATATGACATGTTAGAAATATATTAAATATTTTTTTTCGAACATAACTTCTTTGTGGATTTTATTTAAATTCAAATAAATGAATAGTGTCAAAATTAACACTATTGGTATTTTATAAAAATAACATATTTTTAAATTGTTTAAAAATGAAAACAATAATTATAAATTATAAATTGAAATTTATATGGTCTAAATTTTCATAAATAATATAATTATGGACAATTCACAACATATAATTAAGTATTTATAACCATTTAAAATCTATAATATTATTACCACAAATAAAATTAAATAGATTAAATAAGGATAAATCAAAATGATAAGGTTTAAAATAAAACAAAACATGTCTAAATATGATTGGTTAATGATATTACAACCTTATCTTACATAATATCCTAATTGTAGTAACGTTGGATGTTTTTATGTGGGGTTTGAGTTTATTATAAATTAATATTTTGGCTTCCAAAAGAGCCTCTCTCCTCTCTTATAAAAGGGCACTTCCTCCCACTTCTCTACACTCCATTTTAATCCTTCCAGCTCATTAAACCCCTGTAAATTTATATTATCAACCTCTATAGTTATATTGTAGAGGTTATGGTCCTCTAAAAAGACCAACTCTAGTTCCCTAAGAGAATGTTTAAAAGATGCACGTCGAGGTAGAGGTAATCTATTCTACTGGTTTTTTCATGCTTCTTTCTTCTTCTACTTCCTCTTCTTTAGTTGTTTCATTATAAAGTAATAAAATAAGTATCACTAATATACTTATATGTTATTATAAAAATGAAACAACCCTATTTCACCATATATCCATCCTATGAAAAACAGAATCACCGTACGTGCATATGTACGACTTATCGTCTCCACACCGTGGTGTAATCTATGTTTCCACCACCACCATACATGGATGGATATAATTGTGGGAATATTAAATATATATGATTATTATAACATAATACTTATTTTTAAATATTATATCATCCACTCTAATTCTATTTAATAATTATGGGAACGATATCATCGCTCGTGCGTACGTACGGATTACCATCTCCACGACGCAATGAGATTCATTCTTCAAGTTAACCATTCAAGAATGATTATAAAGTATATATAATAAAAAATCATAAAATATATGACATAATAATGATACTGGATTTATTTATATGTTATATACTAACTTCTATTAAATTTAATACGGAAACCAAAATAGTGTTCATGCGTATGTACGGCCTACCGTCTCCATGAACGGTGTATTTCATTCCATTTATCGATCTATTATATATATATTATGAATATATTATATATAAAACATGTTTTAAATTATGGAATTATTTAATCATGATCTATGTAATCATATTAATAACTTCAAGTCAAAACATGTATGACAAATTAATCGATTTTACCCAAAACACTGCTTCAACATGGAATTGAAAAATGAACGGTTAGAAAAAAATCCCAGGTGAATCATATATGATATCATAAATATTATTATGGTTCTTTTACAAGTTAATTATATGTTTAAACCCACTATATAGGAGTATCAGACACATATAGTAGAAATTGGGCATAAGTTAAGGGATAATTATTCCAATCTCATTCTTATTCGAGGTAGTTTATTCATAAGTATTTACTAGGGTTATGTTTATCATCCATGTCCATGTTTTCTCAAAAAAAATTCATAAAATGTTCAATATTCTTCCATGTATGTTTAAAGTAATTTTTACCCTTTTTCCTTTTACCACATGGTATGGAAGAAATTTTTCTTTTCTTTACCATACGAGGTACTTTTTGACTTTTCCGGCAAAAGTACATGAAGAATTTTTTTTAACTTATACAATGTGAATGGATTTTTATGGTGTCACAACACCTTATTTACATGAAACTTATTCTACAATAATTCATGATTATTTTCAATTAAATTAGTTTCTATTAAAATTGAATGGCATTTTGGGAAAAGAAAATGATTTTGAAGAAGAAAGGATATTTTCCTCAAGATTTCATTTCAAGTGTTTTATCCAAGCTATTTTCCATCTAAGATGACATTCATTAAGTTGAATATGCTTCAGGTATAATGTCCCTATTATTTAAGTGGTTTTATTTTGTTTATGATGAATTTATATCCATATGTTTATATGGATTATGTTATGATGGGATGATGTTTACGAAACCCATTTTATTCTTTGGGTTATGATGAATGATTTTTGTTTATTTTGTGGCACACGTAAAAATGATTTCATTATGCAATGGGTGGGACCAATATCTCCCTCCAATGCATTGTTTAATTATTTATATCTCATGAGATATAAATTACTAGAACGAAAAGTGAATCCGAATTAGTAATACAGGGATAGAACGGAAAATAAACCTGGTTTAGTAATGGACTTTGTCCACTAGGATGGTCTTGGCATCAATGCCTTGGATACTATGGAAATAATAACATGTGCTTAACAGTTGAAACAATTACATGTTTTATTCCCATTCCATTTAATCATGATTAATGATATTTTATGATCCATTCCTTACGTACTTCCATGTTTTATATCATTGCTCAAGATTTTGATGATTAAATTTTTTTTTATGTTTTTTAAGTTCAAATGTTTATAGATTGTTTTTTTATATTCCATGTTTACCCTTACTGAGCATTCAAGATCACCCCTTCATTGTTTTGTGTTTTCCATTACCTATGATATAAATAAAGGTTTTAGGTATGAAAACAAAAAAAATGGAAGATATTTATGGGAGATGCTGAAGATCTTTCACCATGATTAGAAGATTGTGTTCCATGTTTCCAAAGACACTAAACTATTCTGGTCCTTGAGTGTTTTTTTGGTTATGAATTAATTATTCCGCAAAAGTAATGTAATTTCCATGTACATCAAGATTTGGGTCTCTAAAATATTAGCATGAACATACAAATAATGTATATGTTTATGGGATCTATTTGTTGTGACCTATTGAGTTGTAATAACATAATGGTTGAGATCTATCATAACAGAGTATATTTCTTGTTCCATCACCAAGGTTATATAAATAAGCATATTGATATAGAAGGATGAGTAATAGTATTATATTTGTAATATGGATATAAGAGATATCATAGAATCAAGGTAAAATTTTATATTATCCACTTATCATTTATTTATTTTTGTACCAAATTCTGTACAAATTGACCACATGAATTCTTGTCCATTCCTATGTGATTGTATGACATTAAAACCACCTAATATTTTATATCAAGGGTTATATTGATCTCACCATCTAGAATTTATCTATTATGAAGACCCATGATGTAATAAATCAATTATAATTTATATATTTATAATCATTATACCAATATTAATTAATTAATTTTATCAATTACAAAATATTTTTATTCTTACATAATTATTTTTCATGTAATATATATAAGGATATAAAACTATAATTTCTAAATTTTTTAATTTCAATTTTCTAAAAATAACAACATTTTGAAGTTATAAATTCAAAATTATCTTGGAATTAATTTTTAGGATTTTATTAAAGATATTTATTCTCAATTGAGTTACAAAATATATGTATATTTTTAAAACAATATTTTATTTTCACTATATAATTTAATTTAATTTAATTTTAGTATATTTATTGTAATTTATAAAAAAATAATATAATTAATTAAAAATATTAATATTATACCAAATTTTGGTATAAGTTGATTCTTAGGCACAAAAAACATGTTTCCAAAAACTGGTTTTTGTTATGTTTTCCTCATTTATATTAAAATTTATTCCTATAACTTATAGAAAACTAATAAGGAAAAATATATTCCATATTTCAAATCCAGTGGCTCAATTTTTTTAATATTTCTCATCACTTTTGTTCATTATATATAGTAACAATAGTAAATATTTTTTATTTTTATATTTTTAAAACAATTAAAACATGGTTAAATGTATGAGAAAATGCCCCAAAATTTTCCCTAACACATGTCATTACATTATTGGATTTATTTTTAACATAACCTTCCATTTTTCAAAAAATATTCAATTTCATTCCACATTCCATAGATAATGACCTTAATATTATTTTACATAAATAATAATAAAATACCCCACTCTTTGTTGTAATATCTCTAATATTTTTTCTTCTGTATAAATAATGTTATTTTTATTAATAGATTGTTACTTAAAATATAATAGATTGTTACTTAATATTATTTCTCTCTATTTTTTAACATAAAATTATTTGAGTTGTGCCAAAAATGACTTTAGTGGAATTATCGGTCAAATAATATATTATTAATTGATTTAATGTTCCTAAAAATATCATCATTGTATGAAGTGAGTGGGATATGGTTTAATATCTCAATTATTTTCCTATAATGGGTCACCTTTCCATTTTAGTGTTATTCATGTCTCTTATAGAGTAAAACCTATCAATATCATGTTATCTGTCAAAAGGGTTATCAACGGAAAGAATATAAGAGATAACGGTGAAAACATGCCATAAACATGACCAAATTTTATTTTATAAAAGGATTTCAACTAATCTACACCATATCATCAAAATATCTCATTTTTTTAAACAAGAAAATGATAAACCATTCAGATTAATTTAATAATTTAAGTAATTTCAAGGTATCCCCTCCCCTATATTTTAAAAAGAAACAAACCTATTAAATATTCCTCTTTCTTTTTGAGAACTCTATATCATTCAATACCTTACAAAATATCTCCCCATTACCCCTTATCACATCTTAATGGTCTTACTGTCACCAAAATAATCTTTCATAAAACTTTTATGGTGTAATCAAAATGGAGACATATTAGGGGAAGGTATAAGCCCAATCCAACCTATATTATGTTTATTTCTTAATCAAAAATAATTAAATATTTCTAATCATGATGAAATATTATCATAATTTTATTATATATATTAAATGTACCTACAATTTTGTTTAACCCACTGTTATCTCATTTTCCATCATATACGAATTGAAAACATCACTGTGCGTAGGTGTGGACTACTAACCCCATTAAGAAATGTGTTTCATTTTTCATCACCACCACAAAAGGATAAATATTATGGTACATATAATTAATATAGATTATATTCATTAAATAATAATATTTCTTGAAGAATATGATGCCATTTATTTTCATATATTTCCATCCATTGAAAAAAGATAACATTGTGTGTGCATACATGTTTACATACACCTCTACACGGAAGCGTGATTCATTTTTCATGTAAACCTCTCATTATAGTTAAAATTTTTGATTTAAAGTATAAAAATGATACATTTTTCTTGATTTTGACTATTCAGATGATGAATCAATGACTCCTCTAATCATAGTCATCCTGTAAAACTCGTTTTGGTATTATGAACATAACATTCTCAAATATATGACATAAAAATAGATTAATTCAATCAAAAACATTCTATAAAATTCTATAAAATGTATAATTATAAAAGAATTAAAATGAAAAATTATCTTATAAAATTAAATAACTAATATATTTATATTTATTAGTTAAATAATTTTAGAATCTATAATGTTTTTAATGTTTGTTATTTTTTAGTTAAAACCATATTTTAAACATAATAAGGTTTTTATTCAATTTTTTAACCATATCCATGTTCATTAAAATGATTCATAATTTTTTTTATTTATAGTTTGGGGACAATAATATCTCATTTTAAAAGCATTTTACAATCTATTAGGGATTAAAAAAAATCCTCTAGTTATTTTTCAAATGAGATACTTTTACCATTTTTGTGAATGGAATAACTATTTTGAATTTTATGGCATGAACAAAATTTACGAAAACCATGACATTTAATTGTATTGATGCTAAAATTAAAATGTTCTACAATTATTTAAAAAATATTAATTTTCTAATACTTTTGGAATGAATTATTTTAATTTGTGTTCAAAAGAAATGTATATTTATTCCAATTTTTATACAAAAATGATAAGTGATTTTCTTATGGGTCTTAGAAATTGTCCAGGGTTTTTTGATTTAAAATGTGCCATATTAAAAAAAAATTATTCATGATGTTGTAATTTAAAAATTTTTATGACTATGAGTAAGTATTATATGACTTATAAGATGATTGATCCTAATACAACATATCTGATGGCTGATTACAATATGTATCTCTAATGTGTTGGGTAATATTCTTTATGTTATAATGAAATAATGAGGGATATGACTTAGTATTTTCCTTCTATTAATTAAAATGGGATCAAATTATTTATTTTATAAGTTAACTAGGGTTATGAATATAATGCTCTATGATTCCTAGAAGGGTCTCTATTTTATTTCTATTGGTTTTAATGGGTTTTATAGAATAATATTTTCATTACTTATAGAAATTAATTATTTTATTCACTGAAAGAATAATTTTAGAATGGTATAAAATTTAAGGGTTTTCATGTCTTTCACTTGTCTAGTGGATTCCTTTCCCTTATGTCATTTATAGATATTTTTGTGTGTATCAAATATTTTTAAATATCGTTCATAGGTATTAACAATAAGTATGAATAATATGAAATAATATTGATTTTAATGAAGATATTTCATGAAAATAAAACCTATTTCATTTTAAAATCATTATGTTTCGCGATAAATATACATTAACATGAAGTAAAACCATTTTAATATGGGAATTTGTTAGGTAATTTTGATTATGTAATTCTATAAATCTATAATCTTAGAACCCCCTTCTTAATACAATAAACTGAATTATTTCCTAATTACCAAATATTATGTAATTTTTTTAAGTTGTGTTCTTATAGTTTTTATCCAAGAAAGGGTTTAAATAAAATATTCTTTAGGATAATACAAAAATATTATCATTAATTTTTTATAATTTATTTTCATTTTATCATGATATACATATATTTATTACCATGTTTCTTTCTATAATCAAATTCTCTTAAGAGTGGGTTACTACATAGGATATTGGGAAGATAAAGTAAGAAGGTATTAAGAGGGATATTCCCTTAAAAATTAGTTTCCTTGAAATTTTTTAATGGGAAAATTGGAGTTTTATAATGTAATGGATTAGATTATGTAGGATATAAATTGTGGTGTTATCCAGTTTAGAGGTTAACCCTATATGCCATATAGGAACATGTCAATGGTTGAGAATTTTATAAAACAAAACCTTTTAGACATATATGGATCCTCATTTCTTGTGTTATAAAAATAATGGATAATTTCTCTATAAATTATAATCAATGCCATGGGACGTTCAAATCAAAAAAGGTAACTCATTTTATTTAGTATTTTGATCGTAAATTTGATCGATTTTGGTGATTATTTATGAATACCTGAGAGAGATAAGATCTTGATTTTTTGGAATAACATAAATATAATA
This sequence comes from Viscum album, assembly GCA_963277665.1. Lineage (NCBI taxonomy): Eukaryota > Viridiplantae > Streptophyta > Magnoliopsida > Santalales > Viscaceae > Viscum > Viscum album. The sequence goes on along the minus strand of OY728139.1, from coordinate 521,847,711 downwards.
ATTAGTTCTTAGTGAAATATTTCCCTATGGATGTTCAAATAACAATGGGAAAACAATTACCAAAACTGATATCATATGTAGATTATTTAATAGACACTTATGAATAAAATTTATGGGATTTTCAAGGTCAAATCAAATTTTTATTGGTCCTTGATAGTGAAGATAATATATTTAAATTAGGATTGTATATATTTTAAGGAATAACATTGTCCTCATATGAATTTAAATGTCATAAGAAGGTTTATTTTTCTCCTACATAAGTATATTTTATGTTTTATGTAATATATCTGTCTCGTGATGTCTAGAGTAAGAAGCAGTCAAGCTAAAAGGAAATAGCGTATAAAAAATAAAAACATCTCTATGTTATCCACCAATAATTTCCAAGTGTGGGGAATGAAATTTAACAGAATAATTTAAAGGGTCTAAAAAGTCATACTGGGGTGTTAATTTGTAAATATGAGTAATGACAACAATGAAAATAGTCCCCAAACATCTATAAATTGGGTAATATAAAACAAGCCAATAGTGAGACCCTTTTATTATAATGAGTTGGGGAATTATTATAACATGTGACCAGAATATATTACTAAGTGTTGAGACTATATACAACCAAATTAATAGTATTGTAAAAATCATTTTCAACAAATATGGTCAATTTGGGTTCCTAATGATGTAGTGAAAGGAATGGTGTTTATTCAAATTATTCTGATCCCTAATATTACTCAAGATATCTAAATCCAATAATTTATGGGAAATTTTCATGTTAAAATATGAATATCACCTCATGAAAAAAAGTTATAACTTCTTACAAAAACACATAGTGGAAGAATTACATTAACAAAGATTTACAAAAATCTACCTAATATTATCAATGGGGTTGTTTTCATGAAAATAATGTTCTATAACCCATAGTAATGTTTGATATTTTTGGGGTCTAGATTATCATTTTTTCCTTCATGATGGGATATATGTCACATATTATAATGTTATATTTAATGATTTAATAGCTTTGATTTTATTTCAATAATGTACGAAATTGATTAGATATGGTAGTGAAAGTAACCATTCTCGTGTTATTAACAAAATGTAAATTATATATATTAGTGATGTTTCAGTTGTTAATAAATATAATGATGAATCTTTTTATAATTATCCCACTATATTACAAAATGTGATGTTGAATTTACTATTTACTTGGTCCATAAAGGTAAAACAATTTCCAAACCCCCTAATCAATTAGCTCAAATAGAAATATTAGAATTGTAAATTTATTGTATGAGTTTCATCATAATTGTTTCATTTTTTCAAGTACATCACCACGGGGTTATCCAAATATTACTTATTAAATAATATTATGTTTCAATGTGGCTTTGTTTTAATCATTAAACCCAAAGTATGAATAACAAATATCATTTTACTCACATAAAATATTTTCTTAATCAGATACACAGAGAATTGTATTTTAAAAAGATTTATATTAGGTCACGGTTCGATTAGTTAAGGTTAAAGGAGCAATAAATTCTGAAGAATATTTCTTAGAATATATATGAGAATTATGATTTTGTGTTTGTTCCATCTGTGTTGACTAATTCTCCATAATTATTCATAGAAATTATAAATATATATTTCTAATAATAATTGGATTTTTTTGTTATCATTGTTGATGATATTTTGATATATTCTAAAATTGATAAATATTATTATACACACCAATACATTGTTTTGAAAACCGTGAATTAAAATAATTTATATGTAAAATTAAATAAATGTGAATTTTTGTTTCTTAGAATTCCATTACATGAGTAGGTTTTTTATAGACAAAATGTCACTATTGAACCTGTTAAAAATTAATTCATTGAAGAAAGTACACAACATAAAATTGACACATATAATCATTTTTATTTGGATTTTATGGTTACTACTAGTTTTTCATTGAATAAAATTATTAATTTTCTTGACTGATAACTTTTTTAACATAAAAAATAGTTGAATTCATTTTGATGAAAGAGTGTGTTGAATATTTCAGGCAATATAAAACTATATTTTTTAGTTCTCTAGTTTTGTCATATTATCATGATGAGAAGAATATTTTATCTTTATGTATTATTATATAAAGATAAATTGTTTTTTTTTGATGAAAAATGATCTCCTAATAGAGTATAATTAAAATTAATTAAAACAATTTAATTTAAATTTTCCTTCACATGATCTTGAAACAGATTATATGATTTTTTATTTAAAAATGTAAGGACATCGTTACATGGATTAAATATTAAAATATTAAATGATCATAAAATATATATGTATATATTCACACAAAATTATTAGGGCATGATTTATTGAAGATTACATGATCAAATTTCCAAAAGGCATTAATGTTTTGTTGATTTTTGATAACCCTCACTTAAAGGGATGAGGGGAACCCTTACAAGGACCATAGGCTTAGTGATTGTATGATCCATTAGCTTAAGAGACATTACATGATGCTAAGGTCTTAGGGAATTCAAATAGACTATAACTACAACGAACTTCCCCTCCCCAACATCTACATCGTGATGGTAGCTCTCCACCTTCACATGGTTGTTTGGTTAAGCTCTCCGTAAAAGCACAGACTGGCACTGATGGAATAGTTATCCCCTCTCATCCTTCCTAATCCATTGGTTCTACTCGGGTGAGATATTCATTCTCTAAATCCTCCTCTTGGGCTGCTCCTTTTTTTGTAGATTCTGTCTATGGCAACTGAATGGGGCCTGAAGGCCTTGAGGTTTCCTAAAGTCCTTAAAGTTGGCCTGAAAGCCTTACTGACCCAAAGGCCTAGTGGCCTAGAGGTGTTAAGGACTCCAATACCAAACTTGTGGCCCAAGGTGAACAGTTATGACTTCTATAGTACCAAACTGTACTAGATAAATTTCCTACTATAATACCCTCGGAAATATGCCTTTGCCTGGTTTTGAACCTAGGTCTCTTAGATGCACATAAGGATACATCACCAACTGGGTTAAGGCTTATGTGATATTTAAAATTACTATAACTAATAAAGGATTATGATAGGATAATTCATTATTATTCAAGAAAGTAAAACAATATTTTTAATTATTTTATTTAAAAATATAATGTATAATTTACCATGAAATACTTATAACATGACCATTTTGGTAAATTATTTTATGAATAATTGTCATGAAATTTGTAAGGTAGTAATATAAAGTATTATGTTTTATGTTATAGTGTAGTCATTATTGTCAAATACAACTAAGAAATCTCATAAGGAAAACCTTTATTTTCATGGAATAGTCGTTCTTTTAAATAAATATCGTTTACCGAAATTTAAGATTCACAATGGAGGTGTTTTGAGATTCTAGGAATGGTTATATGATCCCCATATAATTATGTTGAAAATGAAATTATTGAGTGGATCACATAACTCTCCCTTTTCTATTCATTTGGGAAGTCATAAGATTTATTGAAACATTTGGGTGAATTGCTAGTGGGATGGAATGAAAAATGATATTGTGGAGATTGCCAGAAAATTTTCAAATTTCATATAGGTTAAATCTAAATGAAAATTATTAAAAGGGGTTATTTTTCTGTTTCTGGTGACATAGTGTAAAAGGTAAAATTTATCAACTGATTTCATGATCTAACTACCAAATACATATCTGGGTAATAATTTGAATTGATTTATTATTGATCAATTGACTAAATCATAAAATTTCTTTCCTATTTGATATATTATATTATTAGATAAAATTTAAAGAATGTATCACAGGGTGATTATTAGGTTATATAGAGTTTCTATCTTTATTATATATTATTTTGATCACATTTTTTATCTAATTTCTAAATGGGACTTCAAATTTCCTTAGGTAATGAATTAATTTATCGTATAGATTATAATCATCAGTCTGATAGATAATTAGAGAGAATGATTTATAATTTTGAAAAAATACTTCTTGGGTGATCAATGGACAACCAGGGTAGTATTGATCAATACCTTACACTAGTTGAGCATTATTATAATAAACTTATTTCTTATATTATATAGAAGTCACCATTTGAGGAATTATACAACAAGTTGTTCTAGACTCCATATTTTTGGGATGAAGTTAGTGAATGTAATTTTTTGGGTCATATTTAGAGAAAGATATGGTTAAATAGATATATTTTAGTAAACAATGTATGAAGGTATCTTACAGTATAAGAGAGAGTTATATAGCCATAAGAAAGGTCTTTTATTCAATGTAAGAAATAATGTTTATCATAAAGTATATAAATAAAAAGGTGTAATTTGTTTTTCTAAAAAGGGAACATTATGTATGCGGTTCATTAGACCATATTAAATTCTTTATAATGTTTTATCAGGTTCTTACCATGTGGAATTCCCAATGAGATAATCTCAAGTACAAGATGTTTGTTGTGATTTATTATTAAGGAAATACGTTTCATATTCATCTCATATGTTGTGTCGTGTGGTATTATAGTTAGAAGAAATTATTTTAAATGAATAACATTTTATTTATATTTTTGATCACATAGAGTAGTCGTTGCAAAAAAATGTGATCCATAATGTTATGGATTTGTGGAGATCCTACAAGATGGAACAGAAAAACAACCCCGTATTTTTTTGTATTGAATAAAATTATAGGTAATTAGTTATAAAAATAGGGGATGAATGTGAATACCCATTTAATTTTAAATCAATTAGAATTAAAATATCTATTTTAAATATAATAATATAATGAAACTTTAAAATCTAAAAGGGAACATATTTATACTTAATAAATTTAATTTCATGTATTATATGGTTCTTTTTCAATGAATAATTCATAAATATTTTAATTTTATTTTGAAAAAATGATCTTTCATCTTTGAAATAAAAAATCCCATATTTCCATGAGTTTAATTTTTGATATTTTTCTGAAAAGATTTATTTTTAAGTTAATAGTGAAGGATACATATTATTATAAAAATATAAATTTGTTTTTCAATAAATGAGTTAGTTTAAAAGTCCCATATATGTTTCTAATTTCGTATTTAAGGATAATAATTCCTCTTTAATTATAATTTATATTATTAATTAAACATGACTCAAAATTATACAATATTTTGGTATAAGTTAATTTTTTTGCATAAAAATACATTTGTCTAAAAATGTGTTTTTAATTTCATTAACAAATATTTTGTAAAATTGATTTTTTCAGTTATTCAAAAAAATCGTGAAAAACAGATTCCAAACATTGAATCAGGAGGGTATGTTTTGGTAAATAAGACCATTTTATTATTGGTCAACATGAATAGTAGTAATACTAATATTTCTCACCATTGTAATGAAACAATAGTGTAAAATTTGGTAAAAATCTCAACCTTGGCCTAAAAATATATTTAACACTTGTATTTTTTTTGGATAACATTCTTTAACCATAATAATCAATTTTATGAAAATATGGAAATTAATTTCCACTTTCCTTCATAATTTATTTAATATGATTTTAAATAGTGAATAAAAATACCACTTTCATTATTTTAATATCACTAATATTTTTTCGTAAAGATAAAAGAGGTTATATTCAGTTATAAATATTAATTTGAAATAATGGATTATTTTATTTTGTTTTAATTTATATTTAATATTTAGTGATAAAATAATTTCTCAAACTGATTTTTCAATACTAACACGGTGCTTCTTCAAATAATTGTGAAATAATGAAAAAAATTTAGAAAAATATTAAATGTAATATAAATATAAATTTATTTAATTAATTATTTTCTCAATATTTTTTAAAAAATAACAAATATTAGTGATGTTTTAAAATTTTATATTTTAATTCTGTTAAAATAATTAAATCCTTAATTTAAAATAATGTAAAGCACCCTGAAACTGACTTTAATGGTATATTATGTTATATAATATTTTGTGGAATTATTTAATTTGTTTAAAAATCATTTCACTATCCAATTAAATCAGATATAGTCAAGAATATTATTCATTTTTTACTTTTGATTCTCTTTTCCATTTATAATAATATTCCAGACTTCTATAGAGTGAAAACGTTGATATCGTAGTAATCATTAATAAGATTAATGGGGTAAAATTTAAGATATAAGGGTGAAACAACCTGTATTTTATTGTCTTATATTTTTTCAACTCATATTATTTTTAGATTTGATACATGTCCTCAAATTTCCAATTGACCATGAAAAATAAATTATATTAATTTAATACTTTAAGTAATTACAAATATTCCCCTCTCTTCACATATAAGATATAATCTCATATCATCTTTTCCATAAAACATTTTAGAACTCTAGTTTGGCCATGCCAAAACACAATACCTCCACAACAACTAATAACACATTTTACAGACCCTGTTTTTACAAAAAGAAACATCCTTAAAAAGTTAATGTGTAAGCCATTGTGAGATACCTAAGGAGAAGGCATAAGTTTCTACCAAACTATTTAATGAATATTTTCTCTTATACATTCATCAAATATTATTTAACCATTTTAACATAATTACATTAGAATTATAAATATACTAATGTTTTATTATAATTATGTTATAATAAATTCTCATCTCCTTTTCTATCATATATGAAATGAAAACATCCCTAGAGCATCCATGTGGACTACCAACTCCATGAAATGATATGTTTCATTTTTCATCACTACCCCCAAGTATGGTTATTATAATATATTAAATTAATAAATAAAATATTCATGAAATAATTTTCGTTTTTTATTGATATGATACCATCTATTTTCTTAACTTTTTCTTCCATTAAAAAAGGTTTTTATTTTATACCTGTGGGTTAGAAACTTCGTGAAGCAATGTGATTCATTTTTTTGTAATGCCTTCCATAGATGGTTCCATAATTTCATTTAATTTATAAAAATTTATGAAAAGATCAAGATTAATATTATAGAGAAGTTGGAATAATTTACCATTTGACCATATTTAACCAACTTAAGATATTTTGGGATTATGAACTAAGAATCTTCAAAATTATCGATATAGACATAAATTAAAATTTTACAAAATAAAATTGTGTATTAAATATAATAAAATGGAAAATAACTTTTGAAATAAGGTAAAAATTATTCTTAATAAAGTTAATAACTAATAAAATTTTATAATTCTAGAGTTAAATAATATATAATTCTACACAATATTTATTTAAGGTATATTTATTTCAATAATGATTTTTATATATATTTTTTCTTAGTTTTTTTCCCTCCATATTAATGTTTATTTAACTGTGTGAATAATGTTATTATTAACACTTCAAGAAATATCAAATTAATTTTTTTCTAATCTTTAATTTCTTTATAATGTTTTAAATCTACAATTTTTATCGTTTTATGAATGAGAATTTTATACCAAAATTGGGAAAGGAATAATTATTTTAAATTTTATGACACAAAAAAAACATCATCAAGAATTTTCATTGATTTTATATGTTTCATTACGATTGTCTGTGATTCTTTTCAAATAAAATGATGTTCATAATATTGTGTGAATTTTTCATTTTAATTATTTTTTAATGAAAATTAACAGGTTCTCATTTTTTAAAAATGATGGAATATTCTCTTCATATCGGTCCAAAAGAGTTATTCAAGATATTTATGATTTAAAAAGTCAAATATAAAAAATATTTTTTTTTGATATGGTACATGAGGTTTATAGATGATGTTGGGAGATCCCAATACATTTTATAAAATGGTTGAGCATTACATAACACTCCAATGAATTGGATAATTTTCCATATGTACAATGGAAAAGAGGGAGTTAATCAAGGAGGATTATCCTATGTATTTAAATTCAATCAATTTATTCCTAACACTAGTTAACATTAGATTGGAATATAATTTTCTAAGATGACTAAAAACATATAAATTTTCATGATATGGGTTTATAAAACTTTTATTTGAAAAAAAGTGTGTGTCCCTATGTATATTATTTATTACATATTCTCGATGAATAATTTGAAAAGGATATATATTTTAATGTTTAATGTTTTTCACTGAACTAACAAATTTCATTCCATTATATCTCTATCTATGAATTTTTTCTCATCCCACATTTAAAAAAAATTTCATAAGGCTTAATGTAGAAGAATAGATAAGATGAATTCATGTTGAAGTAAGGAATATTTTCATTAAAGTAATATGTGATTTCTTTTTAATTCTTTATATTCTTTAAAAAATGGTCACTAAGATGAGGTACCCACTTTATAAAATAATTACTTTTTTATGTTATTGTTTTCATATAATTATATAAACCTTTAAACCTAAACATTCACTAGGAATTAAATAATGTGAATTATTGTATAAAAATTCAACATTATTTAATTGTTTAATGATGGGTACTTAAATATATGAATACACTTTTCATTTTATAATTTATATTATTGTAACTATTTATATACCTATTCCTTTGATTGTAATTTATTAGTAGATATATAAGAGATTGTATTATCACCCCATGATATATCCAAACCCATTATATTAGACAATTACCAATCCCATATGAGGCAAGGTTTTGTTATATAGTGTCTTAGTTTAGCCATGGTGGAGGTCAATCGGGTTTGAGATATTACCAAGATGTATCTTATCCTTGTTTCTATTTTTATTATAATATATGATATAATACTCATGACATTGGACCTAGTTAGAATTTTGTTTGAATCATCTTCCAATAAGTAGTTAACCCATATACATGAGAATTATAGCTTACCATGTATGAAATTTCTCATCTTATTCCACACTATTATATTTCAATTTTTCCATGTGTGATTATTTTTGGTAGATATTTATATATTTTTTATTTTACTATCAATATATATTAGAAGGAAGAGGTGAACTAAACCTGAAATCCTATATGTATTTCCCATTAAAATACATTGAACATGTGATTTGATACAAACTAAGATGAAACAATAATTACATTAAAACAATTTAAAAATATTGTTTAAAAAATTCACATAAAATACAAAAAAAAACTAATATGTCCATGTATTAGGTTAAAAATTAAAATGAAAATTATATTAAAAAACATTAATCATTAATACATAGTTATTAAATATTGAAACCCTTATAGTTATATCCAATTTTATAAATTTATTCACATTACATTGGAATAGAAACATAAGAATCATATGAAATCATATGGTTAGTAAAAGTAAATATATGATATAAACATTGATGATTATAATTTAGAATAATATGAACACATTCTTATGATAAAATAATCAAGATCCATGGTCATGAAATTTTATATTCATACCAAATAACACAAAGATCATAAATCAAGAGAAATGGAATAAGTATTTGAAAATAAAAAATGACACGATAATTAACAGTGGTGATACATGAGTCCTTGACCATGATATTTAAAAACACTACATATAAAGATGAATGTTTCATATTCATTAGAATAAGAAATATATAAAATTTTAATGTTTTACACCAATTAACACCATAATATAGTTGGCAAAGACCCTTAATTGATTATGTTTTCCCACAAAATTATTTACATGTCAGGTCATGAGATATTTATCTCTACATAATCCATTAGAGGTTTATATAATTTTTTCCCACCTGTCACTTAGTGTACAGAGTCCCCTTGGGGTTTGGGTTCACTCTTATTTTATAATCCTCTCATGTGATATAGAATAACCCAATGAATTATATGGAAATATAATTACAAAATCACCAATCACAAAATTAATAACATAAAATCTGAGGTGTTTATAAAAAAGAGGAAATTCATATTCCTTCATTAGATAATTTATACATGATTATTAAAATATCATGGTAAAGAATTCCACAATACAAATCCATAAAAGGAAAGAATACATGTGGTGATATTACTACATATAACAAATGAAGTATAATATTTATTTAATGATATTAATGAAGATAAAAATTAATTTTTAAGAGAATTATTACTTACCACTATTAATAATATGATAAAAACATTACTTTTAAAATAAATATTAAATTAAATGAAAAACAATTATCAAACCATGGAAATAGATTTTTTTGGAAAATGAGGAATATATTATATTGAATCTTCCTAAGTAAAACCAATGAATAAAATGTGAAAAAAATTAGTGTAGGAAATCATTAAATGGTATATTCCCTTCTAAATTTTTATAAAAAAGGTCAATGTTGGTTGAAAATGACCATAACTAAAAGGTTAAAAGATTATTTTTTTCCAAATATAATTCAAGATAATTTAAAATGACTTTTTTAACTAATTGATGTTGAGATATGTATGTCCATATTAAATTATAGGGATTATGTACATGGAGGATAATGATTATAAATGAAAATGTAGAAAATAGTTTGGGTTCATTCAAAAGAATCAAGTCATTTTAATTAGGAACTAAATATGATATAAATAGTAGTAAGATATGAAATAATCCTGAATAATTATTGGATAATCAAATACATGGGGTTTAATAGAAAATTGTATTACTATGTTTCCCATAGAGAACATACCCATAAATATTTTCTAATTCAAAGTGATATTAGAATGTAAACTCTTACATTTTCTCCTGATTTCCATAGATGTTCCCTACCCTCCTATCTAGTAAATGATACCTTAGTAATAAATTATATCAAATCATTATACTTTCATATTACAGTACATGAAATTAAATTAATATATTTCTATAAACATATATTTGTTAGTTATTTTTTATTTTCATCATCAGAAGTTTGTGATTTTAATGGTTTTATATATGATTCGTAATTATTGTTTTATTCGAATTAATTGATAAAAATTTTATAATTCATATATTATTTGATATAGTGTAATAATTTTCCAATGATTTATTTTTACCTATGTTCATTAAATGTAATTTATTGGTATATCTTGAAAGAATAAAATCCCTAATCATCATATTTCTGTAAATTACGGATAAAAGTATATTTATTTATATTGATTATACATTTTCATGTCACTACTCAAAAACGACATTAATGAAATATAATAATACTTAATGTAATATATTATAATTATAATTTCATAATACGTTCTCATGATGAAAATCATGATGTTCATACGACATCGTTCATGTGGTTGTTTGAACTTACCAAAACAAGAACATGATATACTACTAAATGCATAAGAGTTTAGAGATATATAAATTTAGTATTGTAGTCTTAGAATAATAAAATTTTAAATATAACATCACTATATTGTATATATATATATAAAGATAAAATTATATAATGTAATTGAATCTGTTGATGAAAATTTTAGTTTCTTACTTGATTAATTCACTCTATCATGTTACCTCTCCTTCAAAATGAATGATTTAAGATTCCATCATGGAACCAGAAGCTACCAACAGTGTAATAAATGTTTTGGAGATTTAAAATTGAAATGAGTTATTTTTTTAAATAGAATATAGTGTTTTTAATGAGGTTATGATATCTCCTTTGATAGGTAGAAATGAAGAACATTTCATTTGAAATTTAAGATAGGTAAAGGGAAATGATGGAATCATATGGGAGTTAGGTATGTTAGGTTGTGAAATGATAGTGATATATTATGGGATGAATCTAATACACAAAAATGGAATTAAATAATTACTAAATATTATATTAATTAAAAAATATTTTCACTACTATAATTATCTAATTGTTCTCCTATTTTATATTCCTTATTTTGTTATTATTGCAATTATTTATTCACTGTAACTATAACATGTACCATCACACACAATTCATATATTATGAATGAAAATTTTGATTCCATTAAATATTATTTAATTTTAATATATGAGAAATTTAATAATAATTGAAAATTTTATATAGATAGAAAACCTATTTTTACAAGAAAATACTTTATTAACTATATGTATTCATAAAATCGTTTCCCATCAATTAGCAGTTAATTGAGTTCAAATAAATTTCCTCATAGATTGAATATTTTCAATAGATTCATATTTTAAAATTGATTAACATATTTTATTAAAATAGAACTATGCAATAACAATGTAAAATTTTACATAAAAAATGTCATTATTTATCCTTAGATATATTTGAAAACATTATATTTAGTTTAATTATTCGTCTTATAATCATTTAATTTTAAAAATATTAATATATTTCCAATTTGTCTCAAAATTTTAAAAATGAAATATTGTTTTTCATAATAATAATAACAATTAAAATAAATATATAATTCATAAAAAGAAAATTTTACAAGAAAACATATTAATTAAATATTATCTTTTTTATTTCATTTTAGAACGATTTATTATTTATGAATTATATTATTTATAATTACTAAAATAATATATTTTATATATTTGGAGACAAAATATTTCGTTTCCATATATATATATATATTAGCTATATATATTCTATGATCCTATATATTAAAGTCATATTTGATTCCAATATATCAACTTTCATATATTACTAAATTATATCATCATACTTAGATATCTCTCAACATGTTTATAATAATTAATTTTTTTAGAATTTCTCTATATTCTTAATAATTTTCATGATCTTCAGGGGAAACCCTAGGGATAAATACCTTTTTTTTGTATTGTTATTTATTTTTGGTTTTATTCTTTATGTATGTTTCTCTATTCTATTCCAAATTTCATTCTCATTGGGTATTAATGTTTAACATTAGTTACAAAACATTATCTCATAAAAATGGTATGTCATTCAATTTAGATTTTATTTTCATGTAAAATAATATTTTATGTAATGTATTTCTTTAAATAAAAATATACATAGTAAAATCATAGTGCATTATATTGTACAAACTATTTGAATTTTCTATATCAATTGTTTTTTAATTTGATGAAAATAAATTTTGAAACATATTCCTTGTTATATATTCGTGTTATCCTATTGATTCCCTAAAAAATATTTCATCTACTTGAGATAAAACTAGGAGATGGATACTATTATGTACTATATTATCACTAATATTACCGATTTATCAATGTTATTTCTCACAAGAAAAAATATACTATAGTTATACAACATTAGTGTAAAAAATATGTGATTAATATAAAAATTTCTACCTAAAAATTGGTTGTACATATCATAAATCAATGATATGTATGACCAATGAGATAGATCATATGTCATATCCGAAGGGCAGTCTTGAATATTGATGTTATCGAAATATCTAGGCATTAACATTGAATTTTATTTAGAATATCATAATCTCAATTTATAGTTATATTTAAAGGAATGAATTTTCTCAAACATCTAACTCTACATCTCATCATTTATTTTAATTTTATTACTTATTTAGAGTTTGTGTAAATTAATGTGTTAATTTTTGGTTAAAATAATCCCTTTCATTTATTGAGAATGATCATATTACATTTGATTACTCCCTCTATATTCAATTAAATATCTTATTAGTATACAACTCTTCCTATAAATAGCCGCATATGGTTCCACTTCATTACATTAATAGAAATTATTGTTATATGGGGGATATACTATGGTATTGTATTGATTCCATAATCCATTAAAATAAATTGAATTAGATATCTGAATATATTCCTGAGCGTAAACTGTCTCTTCATATTAAAGATCTATATGAGGTCAATAAGTTGTGTAAAATCGCTTCTCTATAAGAAATTATTATTGAATAATTGTCTAAAACATCAATAGAAAACTCAAATCTTGACTAGAGTTAATTTGGGGTGGTACTCTGCAAATCCTTACCATTTCCCTTATCCATATCATGGTTTTTAGATCAACATATAAATATTCTCATATATAATTGAAATGTGATACATCATTAATATACCATCTACAACCCAAATGTTATTTTATCCTTTATATATCTTAGGAAGATCCCCCAAAAATACAAGGTGATATTCTCCCCTTTTCATATGATTATTTATAATTATTAAATCACCACTTAAAATTTTTTCATTATTCCTTAACATGATAGAACACCAAGAATCAATACACATACAATAATATATTACTATTCTTTTCATCACACCAGATAGTATTATTGATATCTCAAAACATAATTTTTCTTCACTAATTGATCGATATTGGTGAGATATGTGCATTATCAAATATATATTTCTTCAACATTGGTATTGATGGAAAAAAACTCATTTCCCAAAACTTATAATTCCCTCATTGTGAATGTTGACTAGAATAATAGTGCATACATTCTTATATAACACTATATCCACCCTAATTTACTCTTTTATCATTACATGGAGGGATGGATGGGAATTATTTTCAGAAATATTAGATTTCTCTCCTATTTTTAGGATTTCAATGTTTGTTCTCTAAAAATCCAGGAGAACTAGGTCATTTTCTATCATTTTCATATATATAATAGAAAATATCTATGGATCATAACATATTCCTTTCTTTCAATGATAATCATGGAGTGTTATGACTATTTTTTAAAACTTTATCTCAATAAAACATATTGATAAAAAATATATAATGAGTGAGCTATTCTATTGAGTATTTATTCATTAGTCATGACCACACTTACATAGTGTCAAAAACTGAAAATAAAAATATTGGTATAATATTGGAATATTAAAAATTATTTTTTATAGAATATAATATTATTAACAGAATCTAATGAACTATTTCTATATGAAAAATCATACGATGAACATTTTAGAAGATTGATAACTAACCATATTGATAGTGACTGATTATTAATATAGGTATTAAATGAATGAAAATAATTAATACTGAAATAAATGAACATAATAATGATTTTATAATATCTTATTTATGATCCATTATTCATTATAAAGGGGTTAGAGTATGATCAGACAACTGAAAATTTAATTAAAGGTTAAACTACCTCTTGATCATTTATTTGATTGTATATTTCTATTATATATCCCAAATATTTAATGTAGATTTATGCATTTTTCTAATTGATTATTAATTTTCATTTCCTTTGTATTGTAATATTCATTTTTAAATTTTCTTTTTATTATTCTATTTATATTTAATTTAATTTCTAATAACATGAAAATTTTGAAGGTATTTCTCTTAAAGTTATCAATGATTTTTTTTCATTCAATTCATAAATACTCATTACAATATTTATTCCAAAAATTGTTCATAACAATTAGTCATTCTTGAATAAAAATTCATATAAAAATTTCATATTATTTTATGGATTTTTTTTGAATGTTATTTAGACCACTATTTTCTTTATTATTGTGTTTTTATTATTTTAGAAAACATAAGGAATATTATTAATAAATTGTTTACACTATTTTAACTTTATTTAATGATATATTTATTATCTGTAACTATACATTTATATTTTACAATTTAAATATATATTATATTTCATATTACATGTCACCCTATAGAATTACATTGTTACTATCTTCCACTAACATTATATAGATAGTTTAAATTTCTACTCTGATGATTTTATTAAAAAAATCCTAGTTTAATTATGTAATACATTTTTTTGAATCTTGTATTTTATTAATTTTCATTGTATGTAGGAATTCATAAATAAGCTGATTATACTCTATTATGATGTTATTTTATTTTAGTATTGAATTTTTTTATTATATCTTAGGTTTTCTGTTATACCATATTCAAATATTAAGGTGATATTTCCATCATTCATAACTAATCCATATATTTTTTCAAGAAAAATATTCCTTGTGTCATATTCACGTTTGTATATCTATATCATTTTGAAATTCTAATTCTGTTATGTAATACCAAAAAACCATTAATTTATCTACTAAAAATATATCCAATTATTTTCCTCTTATTGGGGAATTAGCTTAACTTTTTCATTTTTTATGTGCATCTATTGGATTTCCTATATAGTGATATTTCTAAATAAATAATCAAATGATGATATTTATAATTTTATAATTTTTTTGTATAAAAATTGATACAAATGAATCTAATCTCCTGTGAAAGTAAACAATTTTTTCTAAGTGTTAGATTATTATTTTATTTTTATATTAATATATCATTTTCTAAAATCATTATATGTTATAAATGTTCTATGATATATGATATCAATGATAATAATATTTATAATGTTTTATTAAGTTAGTATTATAAGAAAATAACACCTAAACCAACCTTTTTTTAGACAAGTTGGTAAAATGTAGTATTGGATAGTTAAAATGATTAAAATGAACAAGATTAATTAATATTATTTAAATGTATTTTATTATTAAAACTGGCCTTATTAGTTTTTTGAATGGTATTAAATAATCATAATCATGTAAATAATGAAATTAATTTGAAATGAAATGAGTGTCCTAATTAACATCAACACTTGATGAATGCAATTATATAAAATATCCAGACTACATTTACCCTACAATCTCAATATATAACTAATAATATAAATCATATTGTTCTCTAAAATTAACAATAAATGGAAAAATAATTATTAAATCCTTCATGAATCATAAACTAACATACCTTAGAGAATCTTAAGATCTAATTTTTTTTAATAAATATTTTCAATTATGGAAAAGTTAATTTTCCTTCAACAAAATTATATTTCTGAAATGAATTTTTCAAGAATTTTTGTTGGATGTTGTATTTGATCAATAATGTACATTGAAAAAAATAAATTAACTCTTTGAAATATTTTGTGTTTCGTAAAATATCTTCTATATTGTATTTTTCACATAATCTTAATCAACAATTTATATGTAATTCTATGAGATTATATACGGTGAGCCCAAGTTTAGAATTAATTTTATATTATGTAAAAAGCTATGTATGGTGAGTTTATATGAAGTGGTTATTCTTATATAATTTTTTTAGATTAATTTAATTTTAGTGGATTTTATTTTCGAGAAATTGTCATCTGATATGTCGTTTTTTTGTGGTGATCTTTAATGTAATTCATGAAAAGTGTTACTGGGTGTAGAAAAACTATATAAAATACTTAATGAATGATATATGGACTTTTGATTGAGCATATTTTGTTTGAGAAGTTAATAAATTATTTTTATTCAAATTGTCTACTATGTAAAGGTATTGAAAAAATAATGAGGCTGGGTAAATATAGATCACTACCAATGTATTGGTAACCCATGGTACATAATGGTAGATCATTACATATATAAGGGAAACACATGTGGTGTAAAATAAATTTTCTACCACTATATGTGTAACCTTGGGTGTGTAAGGGTGGGTCTTTACTAATTTATAGGTAAACAATCGGTATTTATAAGGGAATGTTGATATTTACAATGCTTTTTTAACGGTTAGGCAGTGTGTAAAGGTATTCATGCTGCAACACAAAGTCATTAAGGCCATGTTGGGCACCATGTATGGGTATATAATCTTGTGAAATGGTATTTTTCATTACTTCAAGGGTATTTTGTGGATTTAATTATATTAATAATTGCATAAAATAACCTTTTAATGGTATTTAGATGACCAGAAAATTGGTATCTGGGTGGCCCATGTAATGGAAAACCCAATCTTTCATATTTATGTTATGTGTAAAATGAGAGTTATGTAAGGTGACGATAAGTTTATCGTTAATAATTTAAGGGTAATGGGATACCTAAGTATAGGTAGTCACAATCATCCATTTCTCATGAAAGGGAGTGACGTTGGCACATAATTAAAAAACTATTTTTCAATATATCATCCTATTGAACGCATTTAGTTATTTAATTCAAATAAGTTATATGATGTGATACTTCTAGGAATAGTCTTATTCGATATGAATCATTTTCTACCAGTAGCTTTCACATTCTACTATAAGGCATTGTGTTCTACCACCAGGAATCAGGTGATACTTCTAGAAATCATGTACTACTTTTAAGCATAGTGTTCTACTAATAGGAATGAGGTTCTACCACCTACCGTCATGTAATTCCTTTATGAAATGTGTTCAGCTACATGGAATTTGGTGTAACTACAAGAAATCATGTGATACAGCCATGTATTCTACCACTTGGTGCTACCATTGGTTACGCAGCCTCAAGTATATCTCTTGAGTTATAAATGAGATACCAAATTAATAACACATTGTCTTCTGGGTCGACATGATCTTCCATGTCAACTTTTGAGTCAAGCATGAATAAATATTTAAAAGTTTGTTATGAAAGGTAGAGTATATATTATTGCATGAAATAAAATATTTGTGAGTGTTAATTATAAACCCAAGCATGTATATTATCTTCCATTCCTGATATTTGAGTTATGATGAGAAGATACGACATTTTGTAGAAGATTCCTCTAAGACGTGTTGAGTTATTTGGATAATTTTAAAAGACACTACTTAATTCATATATAAATATGAATGAATTTATATCATATAAGATAATGAGGAGGTATTTTTTAGATGGTGAGTTTTACTTAGGTATTCTCGTATTAGAGATTATGCAGATTATTTGTTTACTTCAAAGGAATTAATCATAAAGGCTTAAATAAATTTATAGTTAAATGAAGGACATCATGATCTAAAGATCATAATTTATGGAATATTGATGATGAATTTATCTATTACAATATAAATATTATATCCAAAACTAATTAGATATTAATTGGTGTTTCACTCTAACCATATTTAATGAAATAATAACTCATTTTCATTTCATGAATTTATGAATAAGTAATAATGGAGAAATATGTTGAACCTCATGTGATGTTGAACCTGATTCTATAAATATCACTATTATTATATATATATATATACTATTTTTGAATACTGATTTTTTTACAAGAGTATTATATTCATGAGTGTGTTCTGAGAATATAGATAGTTAAATAATTTACATTATTGAAGTAAGATAAGTGACTGTAGATGTTGACAATGAACATGATATACCTGAGTATTTGATGAATATTTGGGGTAATCCTAATCACACCTGATCTAGAGAAGATTATCAAGTATAGTATAAATATTCCAAGTATCTTCTAATGTTTACGAAAAAATATACATGAGAAAACATATTCTTATATCCTTTTGGAATAATATTATTATCTATAGTGTTAAATAAATTTCTAGTTTTTTATTTATTCATAAGAAATACTACATTTTTTAAAAGTGGAGATAAGTCCATCAGTTCTTATAAAAATAAGGAGACTAATCTATTGGGACACTAGAGAATGATATAAATAGAGGGGGACACTATTGTTATCAAATTGGTATAATATGTGGTTTTAATAACATGTTTTATAGTGAAGAATCAATATTGTGGGGTCTAACCAAATAATAAAAGAGTATGATTTTATTTTTTTTTAATCTATTTCTGTTTATCAATCTATTATTACAAAACTAAAAGAGTTGATATTGATAGGTAATTTTGAGTGGATCAAGACACTTAATAAGTTCTATAAGATGAATTATAAATAAATATAACTCAACAAAATCAATGATTTTCCCCGAATCACAATGATTAATTCAGACCAGGGAACCCCAAGTGATATCACAATAAAAACCCACTCTAATAATCCGAGAATAATTATGACATATATACCATCTTTATTCAGTTAACAACCATTGTTTTGCCATATTTAATTAGAATAACTATCTAAATTTGATTAATTTTATTCTACCATATCTCATATCAAAAGGCCTTTAAATGATATATGCTAAAATAATGGGTTTTATATCTATTTATAATAATTATTATGTGACAAAAGTTTATTATAGAAATATGGAGGTAGTTAGTAAGGATCAAAATTCCATCTTAATGTTTCTACCAGATAAGGTCTATAAAAAGGCTATGATTCTATAGATAGTGAAGGAAATTTAGTAAAAATTGAGAAAAAGGTGTGAATGTAATGAAAAATTCAAGAGATATAAAATTCAAGTTTAGAGAATTCATGTTGATGATATAAATATAGATTATCATAAAACTATTGATGATGAATTTACTAGAGTAAATGAAATTGTGATAGTTATTCGAGGATTTTTTTAATATACAGTGGATTCCTTCATTATAAAAAATATTAATGATGATTTATCTAAATTAGTTTGATTCAAATATGTCATCCATTTAATAAATATAAAACTATAAATTTTATGTGATACATAGTATACTCATAGATTTCAAGATTAGAAAGCCAAAAAATTTATAATGAATGAAAATGTTAAAATGATTTTGAATCCAAGAGAAATGGAAATGTAAATGAATAATATAATGAATAATATGAATATTCTAATAATGATAATGAGAATGATAAATTCAACCAAATTATTTCTCTTATATAAAAATAATTCGAAATGAGAAATTATAACGGATAGAGTAGGAAACCACTAATCTTTTAAAACAATTTTGAATCTAATAATTTTTCTAATATTTTTAACTAGAACGGTTGAAGAATTAGAAAGAAAATATGATGATGATATACATCATAAACATAAATGGTGTTAGAAGAAAAAGGATAATATTAGTATACATAATATGGATTTATTTAAAAACAAAAAAGTATGCATTATCAATATTCTCTATAGATAATAATGTCATGTTATTTCCTCATAAAAATGAATAAAATGATTCTTCAAGTTATAATAACGATGGAGAATAAAATAATGATCTTGAGTGGAAGATAAAATTAAAATTATAATTCTATATGTTATAGATTCAACTACACATAAATGAAAATAAGAATCATGAAAAAGAAAATAAGATTGTATTTTTTGAAAAAAAAAGTGTTAATGAAGGTAGATGTTAACCAATATTGATGAAATCAAGATACATTAGTAAATTTCTATTGTGTTGGAAAATATATGGAATGATATTGAAGAAAAAGTGTTTAAATAAGAATAATATTTATTCACAAAACTAGAAATAAGTTTCGCCATTAAACATGATTTGGATAATGGAATTGAAGTATTCACTAAGGCTATCCAGGTGAATAGAGATTCTTATCATATTAATGAGAAGAGTCATTTACTTGAAAAATGTGAAGATACACTTAACCTATTTTAATGAAGATTTTTTATTCTAAAAGTAATGTCATAAAATTCACAAAAGAAAATATTTTTTTAACAAAATTTCTTGAGTATATCTCCTACATCAAATGATGTAATGAATATTCAATGTAATCTAAAAACAACCTAGATTTTTAAGGCTTTTTTTGAAATTGGAATGAAACAAAAAAATTTGGGACTGACATGGAACCAATATAAAATAACATATTTCCAATGGAACTGAAGGTGTTGTGGAAAACATTGACCCAATGCATATTCATGATGGTTTAACATGTCATTAACAAGAAAGATTAAATAAATAATTATTTTTTGAGTGGAAATTTGAGGAAACAAACATAATAAATATCATGTGAATAAATCTGAAAGACAATAATCTATAGAAAAAAAATTTAAATTAACTAAAAATCTTTTAAAAATTTACATTTCAAGATCATAAGGTTGTGGTATGCATGAAAGGGTTTGAAGGAGAGGTTACCTATCTTTTGAAAGGGTGGAAGATTGAAAATAAAAATTTTGATGAGTCATGTGATGAATCTTATTATACTGTGATTGTTAATAATTATTTCAAATTTTTTTGTTTAATTCAATTAAAATCGGCTAAACACATATTGGAAGATGAAAACCATACTACTGATAATAAAATTGTACATAATTTGAGGTAATATTTTAGGATTATTTTCCCATGACTAGAAACTTAAACATTCAAATTACTAAATAGGAAAATGATATTCCACAAAAAATAGTCCAAGGGATGAAATAAGATATTCAATTATATGAGACTCAAAATAGAAAGTAGGGCCCAAATAAATCATCTGATTTTGAGATTATAAGAAAATAATATAGAAAAATGTGTGTAATATATTAGTAAAAATATTATTTAAAAAATACTCATAGTTAAATCCTTATTCAAAATTATTTTATCTATATAGAACTAATATGTAGAGAATAAAATGGTATGATTGAGTATATTGCTTCTAAAAAACAGGTATACATTTTCCCTCATAGAGATTAATTAATTCTATAAAATAGATGAAATGAGTCCATCAATTAAGGGGAAAATACATGAGAAGAATATATCATTATATTGTTGTCTTGTGAAATTTTAAATTATTGATAAATTTAAAACATTGATGTTGGGGTTTGATAATAGCACTTACAACCCTTTAATATAATTTTTTTAAATACACTTATCATGCCAGAGTGTTTTTTATCTCATGACGAGACAAAGGGGGTGTTATTATTGTGAACCTAATCTATTTTTTGTCATTGTAAACGTGTGTAAAATATCATGTATTTATTTTATTAATATCCTATATATTAATAATAGATTATTTCTGGGAAATATATCACATTAAATTTATTTTTTGGACACCATAGACATATGTGGTTGTATCTCTCTTATTTTTTACACCAGTTCAACACATAAAGACTTAGTGTGTACATAATAATTCTTTTTACTAAGAGAACCATATTGCATAATCCATATATTCAAAAGGAAGTTAATAGAATCCTAAAATAAATTAAATTAAATAATGAGAGATGTGATGACCCCCATTTATCCTTTTCATTTTTTTGTTAATAAGTTGGAAGTAATATATGAATCTACATTTTGACTTTTATATTTTAAAGATATATTGAAAAAAAAGAGGTAAAATTTTTAAACATGTTGTTCTATCTATGGTTAATTATGTGTTAATATGTGTTTTGCATGTAGATCTTTTTTGGTGATGATAATAGATTAGTTATTTATTCATTAAAAGTCATTGTATGTCATTCTTAAGACATTGTCTGTGTATATCTTATGGTTTTTATGAAAATATTGAAAAGAATGTATGAAAATTACTAGTTGGTGTGGATGTTTTTTACATCATTTTATGGATATTGGAAGAACTTTGGAGTTATCCTAAGGTGCCTGAGAAGGAAATATAAGATATTGATTTAAATTTGATGATACATAATGGTTCTAAGAAACACATGAGGATGTGTATGGATAAATAACTACCTTTTTAAAGATGACCCATACTATGTAATGGTATATCAATACCTACATAAGGTTAACCCATTCAATATAAAGGTATATCTCTACCTATGTATGTTAAATATGGACTACATAAAGTTAATACATTACCTATATAAGGGTAACCCACCAGGCTATATAAGGTAACATTGAGATTTACAATGCATCAGTAAATGTGTGGTTCTCCATAATGGGTCTCAGGGAATAATATAAAGGTACTCAGGGAAGGTAAGGAATTGAATAAGTGTATACAAGATTTCATAAGTGTTTTATTTATATAAATATATGTATCTTGAGACTTGTATAAGGATAAGTACAGTGTAAAGGAACCTACATAAGGGTATCCTTGTGACATGTGTAATGGTAACATGACATGTGTAAAGGAAACACAAAGCATCCATAGCTCAAAAAGGTTAAGATAAAAATTGTTTAAAGGTAATCCAAGTTCTTCATATAATATGTGAGGGTAATTTGAAACCTGTGTATGGGTAGCTCCAAGCTACCACAACTCCCATACGAGCATGAAGGAGATTTTTGACTGCTTCATAATCTGTTTTATTGATCAAGATACTATAATTGTTTCATGATTATATTTTAATGAGTTAACTAAAGTGATATAGTCATATATCATATGATACTTCCAATAATTAGATGTTACTACTGTGAATAATGTATTATTGCCAAGAATTAATTAATATCACAGGATGTCAGGTGTTACTAATAGAAATTTTATAATACCACTAGGTATAGTGTTCCATAACCAGACCCTAGGATCTATGTAAATACCCCAACCCAATTTACCCGAATCTGGTTCCCTACTTTATTGCATTAGTATAATAAATAGGGAATTTATATCCCGAATTACTGAATAGTTTATTAGTTTTATAAAAATAGATAAAAATTATGTTTTATATTATAACATGAGATGAAAAAGAAAATATAAATTCCATTGGAAGCATCTATAACTACTAAATTATCCCTGTTAGTTATTAATAATATACATCTTCATATTCTGTGTAAAAATAAAATGAATGAATGAGTATTGCTCAAAATCTTATTAAGGGGTTTTAATATAATGTAAACAAATATAAATAATAAGGCATAGTGAATGGAAAAAAAACGTAGGTCATTTTAACATAATCTTGAGAATAATATGGAATGAATAAAAGCTGAATAAATAATTCCCTATATTTAATCACATGAATCGTAAAAATTGATATTTTAATAGTCAAATAATAAAATAATCTACCAACAAGAATTTTCCAAATTAATACAATCATATTTCAAAAATAATAAACATATTTTCTTGGCCTCGACCATTTATTTAAAAGAAAATGGTTAAGGCCTTGGCCAAAATCCATTTCTGTTATGACTCATGAGACCTACCGATGCTTCGAGGGGCAATAGTGAGCCCTTCATGTCACTTACTATGTCCAATACATTCTTCATATGTCAAATAAATTGGTTTCATTAAATCAATGTTTCTCATACCACTATGAATTATTTGAATCATAATCCTATATGATAATACTCTAATAAAATCATTGAAAAATTCTTGAAGATTTTAATCATTAAGCATTTTAAAGAGTACAAAACCACATTGAATTATTTAAATATTAATCCCTATGAATGAATAAAATTAATTTAATATCATAAGAATAAGAAGAATCGTGATTTGAAATATTAAAGGTAATTAAATTCCCCACATTAATGGAATGAGTCATGAATAAGGAATAAATCTCATAAAATTAAATATGAGATGAGAAAAAAACTTTTTTACTATAGAAGTAATAGTTCTTTTAGAAAATAATTTAAATTTTTTATAAAATAATATTGTAAAAATTTATATCCCGAAAAATAAAACGAATGTAAAATGAAATTATAGTTGAGGCAAAAAATATTTTCTGTGTAAGTGGAATTATTTTAAAAAAAGTTTTTAAAAATCATTATAAATGATCCTTTTTAATGCGGTTTATGTAAAATTTTGGAGAGTTTTTTAAATAGAGAGAGGAATACATTTTTTTATAAACCTGGAAATTAACAATGATATATTATCAAGACAAAATTAGTGATTTTATAAAAATAATGGTGGTTGAAAATAGATTATGGATATCACATGAGATTAGGTATGAAATTAAGAAATTGCATTTAATCATTATTTATTTTTGGGATGATTTGAGAAAGAAGCCTTTTGAAAACATGTATTTCCAAATCAAATAATTATGAACTAATATGGATATATTGTTTTTTAAAATATATTAAATTATAATAATTACACAAAAAATATTTATTACATTTTAGTAAATAAGATAATGAGTAAACTGAAGTAAAAAATTGGGGTTCTGGTACAATCCCTTACCACTTTGTAATTAATAAAATCATATGACCGAAAATTAATAATAATCAATTAAATAATTTAATACTAGGAATATTGATAGATTAATGATATTAAATATGAAATGGAAGTATATATGCATCATATACCGTAAATAAGTGGTGAATAATGTAAATCTCACAGAAATAAAAGTGGGATAAGAAACCTTGTACCTTATGTCAAAAAATGTTCTTCACATGACCTTAATGTATTGTATAATCATATTAAATCAATTAATTCAATTATTTATAACCTATTATACATGAATTATATTCATCAAAATTTTATTATGTTCATTTATAATATTTTTGAAGAGAAATAAGATACAATTTTATTGTTCAGTGGCATTCATTTCCTTGATTTTCATGATCACTTTTCTTGTATATGATTATAGATGTTCTTGTAATATGGGAATATATAACCATAATAGATTTTATATGATTTTAATTAATATAAATAATTTTATATTGTTATATAAATCATTTATTTATTTTTCGTGAGGATGAATTATTAGATAATATTCTAGTAATAATCATTTTATGAATTTTGACGGTTCTTCGATTATCAGGAACTAGTATTGTATTATTAACTAAAATCATGTATATATAATGGTTCTGGAAAATTAATTGTTATTTAATTAATCAGTTATTAATATTTTTAAACATAAAATTTGTTTTACAATAATCCTTTAGGGAATTAATGGAAAATGAAAATGCATCCTTTATGATGTTGCAAAACTAACACATCATGGGTGATGTTTGTCATTTATAGAATAAACAAGAGAGAAATGAGTGTGATGGTGGTTCTTGCACTTTCATGATTTTGTTATAGTACATAAATGATACCAGATTTATCATTTCTCTTTGGACAGGTGAGGATGGGGAATGATAATAAAATAAAAGTAATTGAATTGAAAATAAATGAAAAAAACAAATTTTTAAATATTGAATTCACCTCCTTGAGGTCATTGGTTTGGGAATTTTATTGGTAAAAACATGGATGTAGGTAGGGGTTTTAGAATAGTATAGGGTAGAAATTGGACAAGGATCCAAGCTTAGAGGGAGTGAGGATAAGGGGTGGTATTTATAGTGGATTAGCAAGTTTTTTTAAATGTTTGATTAATGTTTAATTATTGTTTTCTTAAATTTGATTAGTTTATGAATTATCATCAAATATATTATCACAATTAAGGATAATTTCAGATTATGGGCATAACTAAACCATATATCACCTATAAATCAATAATTCATGCATTTAACATTTATCGTAAGTTATCGTATTTTACTATTCACAAAAAATTCATGTATCTTAGAAAACTCCAAAAATATCACCATAAAAATATTAAAAAATTTAAAATTTAAAAATGAATACAATTTTATCAAAATAATTATCTAAATAGGATAAATTTGGTTTTTATTTAAAATAAACATTTAATCTAATATACATAATTTTAATTTGTAACTGATTTTATAACATTCTATATAATTAACAAAGGTCTCTTAAAATTACACTAAAATCATAAGAAAAAAAATGGTAATTTAATAATATATTTTATGAAAATAATTTTATTTTATAAATTTTTGTTAATAATATAATTGTAATAAAATATTTATGTATTACAAATATACCAACACTTGATTAATAATTTTTTAAATAACCATTTACTCATACTATGATACAATTATATCATATTACCATTTATATTACGAATAAATTTTATTTATACTTTAATATTTGAGTTTATTCTTCTAATGGGCACATTATTACTCTTAACAGTCACATTATTATTCCAATGGCCATGTTACTATTTATCAAAAAATTCAACTTATCAGAGAAATACAAAAAATTTAACCAAAGTAAATTTTAATGTTACGCTTCAAAACATTATGTGTATTTTGTTAAATATGGTTTATTAAAGTTTCAAAAATTATACTAAAAACATGTTCACAACTAAAATGTGGTAAAATATTATTTGATAAAATATATCATTTTTATGTTTGAAATTGGATTTATTTTTATCTTATGCATATAAAATTGATTGGGAATAAAGTAAAATTATTTCATTGAATATAAAATATATTGATTTAATTAATATATTTAACTATAGTGATTAATTTAATTTTCTAATATAAAATGTAATTGTGGGGATATTTTCTTATTAAAATACATTTTTATATTCTATTGGTTTCCTTTTGTAATTAATTAGTGACCAATGAATTGATTTTATAAACATGTGTAGTATATATTTTAAAAGTTTACATAATATCATTCAATATATCCATTAACACCATCTTTGATAAAAAAAATAATTAAATAATAATATTCAATTAATTTTAATATCTTAAGCTATAAAAGATTTTAATTTTTTAAAATGTAATAACATAAAACCCTAGGGTGTCACATTCTCTCCTCCTAAAATAAATTTTGTCACCAAAATTTGAAATTTTACATTGAAATTAAAAGGCTTATAATTCCAAATTCATTTATGGGAAACCCATATCGGATGTAGGATTATTAAAATATCATCTTAAAAAAGAGAAATTGAAATACAAACATCACCATAAAACTAAGATTCAGAAAAATGAGAACATTCAAAAAGGTATAGAACTATAAGAGAAATATAACTATCAATTTCTGATAGAGAGTGATAAAAAAAATGCTTTTAAGATGTTATACAATAAAAAAAATCCTAAAACTATGATTTGTTGAAAGACTTCAAAATTATCATAATGAAAATTAAATAGATAATTTTTTTGTTATAAAATATTTCTTATAGAGTTGAGTGTTTCTTTTACTATCCGGATAATCACATGATAAAATAAACTTACTTTATTCATTTATATTTCATAACCTCATCCTTTAGTTGTTTTTTTATCTATTTATTTTTTATTTCTTAAACTAAAAATTGGATATTGAAGAAAAACTTCTATCTCTCAAGAACTATTATTAATCAAAATATCCACAAGTCATTCCTTCAGCCTTTAAATTTTTACTAAAACAATAATGGTTAACACATGTTATCCATTATGATGAACCATGATTTAATATTATTCAATAGTGTTCTTAATCCATTTCCAATTTAGTTAATATTAAGACACATCAAAAATATTTATTTCCAAAATCAATTTCCAAAAATTAAGAAGAAAGGATACTGAATTTCCAAAATCAACATAACATGAGATTCTACAAATAATGTAGCCTTTTTCACATACTAAATATATTAATACTGTAATTTACTTTATAAATTTATGAAAAAATTCATATGACCAAGAGTAAAATATTAGTTTGTCCTTTAATCCATACATATAATAATTATATCATATCATAAACCTTCAATTCACTACCCACCTTCATGGTCACCAATACTTTCCCATAAACATCTATTTATTAATATTTCAGTCATCATGAAAATATTTATGGTTATCATTCCAAAGTAATTTGTTTTTAACAAGATCAACATAAAACAGAATTAATTCTCTTGACTACTAGTGTTAATAGTCACATACTTCAAATATCTTAAAGAACAAGTAGTGCAATACAATCCTTATATATCTCATAATTTATATATCCAAATAAAAATTGATAAAATACTCAACTAACATAATTCCTGAATCAAATCATAAGCATAATAATCATTATTATTTTTCTATATGACTAGAATAAACATGACAATGATCCAATATCATTTTTTGGGGTATATTACTTTGATTCTGAATATATTTATTTGCATAGTGTGTCATCTCGTTGAAATTGATGTATAGTACAACATGAAATGTTTTCTCACCCTTACAATCACAAGCATGATGAAATTTTTTTCCATACATTTTACAAACTCCTATTCCTTTCAAGTATATAATGTTGTGTTTCTTTCCACAATTATCACATGTGGGGAAAAATTCTTTTTATTAATTTCGTTTCACTACTATTTCCCAATCTATACTCTTCTTCACATGATACCCTCCAAAGTAATAATACTTATAGAATTCATTCATTATCTCATCATTATAAGATTTTATGTCCTCATATGATGTAAATGTTTGGGAGAGATGTTCCCTTCAAAATAGTAGTATTAAAACATAAAAGATATGAACATTATTACTCTTTAGATCATATTCATTGATTAAGTTTCCATTCCTTATGTTTTTTCTCCATTTCTAAATGGTGACACATACTATATTTTATCATAACATTATTAAAAAAATGTATAATCCCCAAATTGATAAAATACTAACATAATTTGAAAAATATATAATGAGCTAATCTTATAATTATAAATATGGTTTCATTGGATACATAATTACTTTTAAATTACTTATAATGGTTTGTAATGAAAATTTTAATTATCCTAAACATATCCCCTAGGAATGTCAAACCAGGTGCATAGTATGGATCATTTTCAGGTACCAGGTTACCCCGAGTAAGGCCTTGGAAACCTTTTTGGATTTGTTACCCCTTGGTATATCTATGCCAGAACCACGTCCACTTGTACAATCTAGTCAGAGTTTTATTGCTCGGAAGAGCCACATAATTTCTCTATAATCAAAATTATAGTATATTCATCAATTATTATCCTCAAAGTATATATTGGGGTTTTATCCCTAATCAAGATTTTCTAAATCTGGATTCCAAGGTTTATACAAAAAAAGATTCTGATATGAATTTTAAATACGATGAACATAGATTCCCAGAGATAGTTCCTTGGTTTATTACATTGGTATAATAAAAGGGGAATACATCATAAAGGACTGAATAGTTTATAAAGTTTTCAAAAACAGATACAATAATAAGTTTTACATTACAAAATGAAAATAAAATCAACATATAGACTCCCTTGGAAACATAAATAAATCATATATTACCATTTCAAGTTATTTATAATATATTTCATCACTACCTATGGAAAAATAAAACATAAAAAAGGGATGATCCCAAATACTCAATTAGGTTATTTGATAGAGAGGATGCTAATATAATAAATAAGGAATGGTGAATGACTAAAATAAACATTCAATTAGAATAAAATATTAAAAATAATATAAAATTAATTAAATCTTAATAAATAATTAAATATAAATAATCCAATTATTCTTAACCTGGTATATTCTACTAGATGAATAATCAAATGATTTATGAATTACTAATATCATAATTATAAAATTTATATTATATAAATCCTAAAAAAATTATTGAGTCCTCGACTAAGTCTTTTGAAAATTTATGGTTAATCTCTTGTACAAAATCAATTTGTATTTTGTATCATTAAACTAACAGATGCATCGAGGGGATATAATGGGCCCCACCAAACTCTTACTAAGTTCAATGAATTCCTCTTATGTCAAATAATATTTTAACCTTAAATATGTGTTTCCCATACCACATTGAAAATTTTTAATAATAATCATAGATGAAAATAATATGGTAAGATCATTGATAAATAATTGAGGAAAATAATCATTAAAAATTACAAAGTGTCCTATGAAATTTTGAAACAACTAAAACACAATCCTTATGAAGGAATAAAATTAATTGAATATCATAAGAATAATTATATTGATGATTTTTTATATGAGTGTATTGTAAATACACAACAATCATTGTATAATTGGTAAATAAAGTATGAATATCATAAAAGTAAAAGTGAGATGAGAAAAAAAATTATTTGGAAA
This sequence comes from Viscum album, assembly GCA_963277665.1. Classification (NCBI taxonomy): domain Eukaryota; kingdom Viridiplantae; phylum Streptophyta; class Magnoliopsida; order Santalales; family Viscaceae; genus Viscum; species Viscum album. Next base: position 521,816,712 of record OY728139.1, on the reverse strand, counting down.
AAATAGTTCATTTGGAAAAAAATAATTTATCTTTAATAAAATCATTTTATAAAAATTTATATATAATAAAATAATATCTAAGGAAAATAAAATTATATTAGAGGCATAAATTATGTTCAACGGTTGTGAAAATAAAAAGTAAAAATAGAGTTTAAGAATCTTTAAAAATGAGCATTTTTAATGCAGTTCTAGGAAAATATTAATGAATAATTAAAGTGAAAAAATTAATAACTATATGTATAAAACTGTAAATGAACCACGATAGTTTTTCATTATAAAATAAACCCTATCATCGAGAAGAATCTAACAAAGTCGACGGCACGTCAATCGGACGTCCGTAGCTCAAGTTATATGTGTTTCCGCTCCGAAGGCCCTGTTGGTTTCGAGTTCGAACCAACCTGGTCGTACCCAAAATTTTCCAAAACCTTGAGTGTAATATAAATAAATGACCGTCTATATCCAAATAATCCTATGCAACTGAAGGTTCGTCGATTGGAGGACCACTACTCATGTTATAGGCATTTAACTAAAGACGTTCCGAAGATATGGTGTCTAGGCCCGGTCCGACTCGGCCCAACACCCCCTGGGCATCCCGAACCGGGTCAACCCGACCTGAGTCTAGGTTCGGCCCAGTTGGGCATGGCCTGGCCTGGTTTGGTGTGGCCTGGCCTGGTAGGCGTGGCCCAACCCAGCCCTGGCAGCCCGGAAATCATGCTGACGATCCGCTTGTGGTCGGCCCATCATCGGATGGTTCTTCGCGGTCCGCCTCCATCGTCCACAAAACAAACGAGAGGGGATGGGTCAAACCATGTTCATGCGGCATGAGCTCTTCCTCGTCAAGATGGTATCAAGCGACCCAGGGATACTCATGAATTTGAATAACCATGATGAACGACATTAAACATGAACATAACAACCCCTACCTCAAAAAACAGCATTAAACGATGGCGAGTCGCAGAAGATGTCATTGTTCCGTCAACGTCTGAAGGAAGGAGCTAAGGGTGGAATCAACATTCTTCGTTCTTCATTGGAGGAGGAGGAAAACTCTCTAAGTGTTGGGAGTCGTGCTTCGCTGCAAGCATTCCACCGCTTGAAGAAGCCGTCAAGAACTCCTTCCCCTAAGCTCCTTTATATATGATTTGGAAGGTTCATCATTGGAACGCATGTCATAAATGGAGTATTTATGACAGTGGCCTCCACCCCATTAATTTGATGTAGTGGTGCATTAAAATGGGGATGAAGTTAAAAAGGAGTTATTTGCCTGGGTGATCCCCACAGAAGAATATCCTCCTAAGGGAAGATATTTCATGGCGGGCCCCACCATTAATTAACCAAAAAAACGAAAGGTGGTTGTTAATGTGTGGGTGGTCCCCTCATTAAAAATGGGGGTTTCATCCTCCTCAATTAAGAGGGGGATTTAAACCTAGAGGCTCTCCCTCATAAATGAGAGGCAGTCAAGGAGTTCTGATTCCCCTCCCATTAATTGGAGAACTCGTGTGGTTTCCACCATAATCAACCTCACATTGGAGGTTGGTTCTCGGTGGGCCCGACCACCAACTCCAAAGTGGAGATTCTAACCACTTTATCCATGCGGCACGTGTTTAACAAAATAAAATAAATTCTTCACTTATTTTATATTATTAACCCACGTAAAATCCCCAAAACAAACTTTCATTCCCCGATCATCTGTCATTGATGTGAAAGTCTTCTTAGGTGAAAACCCGCACTGCGATTTCAACGGTGCCCTTAGATTTCAATTCCGATCACTGGTTCAAAAGATAGAAAAAATCATTCGTTTGTTTACTGAACGTACCCAAGATAAACTTCAGAAATTGATTCTGGACACACCGGGCCTCGGGATCAAGTGTCGTCAGAAGCCACAGACTTGTAAAATTCAAATGAAATTAAGAAGAAAAAAATCTTTGAAATTTCTGGGTCTTTACATTACTCCCACCTCAGGGCTTTACATCCCCATAATGCTATAACACAAACTAGGGAAACTAAAGGAGGTACCATGAATGAATCTGAGCCACCTGCTCCCATGTGCTCTCCTGGAGGTTCTCGTGCTGCCAACGAAAGTGCACAAGAGGAATCGACTGTCCTCGTAGGACCTGCTCCTGTCGATCCTCAACCTCTACTGGTACCCCGTGAAGGTTGCCTTGTCATCGATGTCCAGCTTCCCGTGGTCGATGATGACGGATAGGTCATCAACACATCTCCTCAGCTGAGATATGTGAATGACATCATGCAACCAGTGTATCTAAGGGGGAAAGGCCAGGCGGTAAACCACCTCACCTACTCTGCCAGGAACCTATAAAAGTCTGATGATATGCAGAGATGACTTGTCGCCCTGGCCAAAACTATGTAGACCTCGTCGAGATGACACCCGTAAGAAGAAGTGGTCATCACCCATGAACTCCAGTGGTCTAGTCTCCTAATAGAAAAGGGCTTCTGTCTACCCTGTGCAGTCTTCATCCGCTCCCGGATGATCTGTACCTTCTCCAACGTTACCTGAACCATCTCTGTTTATACACGTGCTGACTCCAACACTATCCACAAAGGATATCTGAAATGTGTCCAGCTGCTGTCTCCCCACTCATAACAGTTGTATGCCTGATCTCCTACTAAGAGCATCTGCTACAACATTCCACCTCTCCAGGTGTATAAACTATCTCGAAGTCATAGTCCTTGAAGAAGTTAATCCATCACTACTATCCCGGATTCATGTCCTTCTGAGAGAAGATACACCTGAGATTATTGAGATGAAGAGAACCGAAAACCGTTCACTCAACGAACAAAGGGTGAGACTAGCCAATTGTAAGAACTCAACTCTACCCTTTTTCGTCTACGTTTCACCAAAGAGCTGCTGAGATTTCTCCTCTCCCGAAAAGCAAAATCTGGTCTCTTCTGCTGGATGAACCACGTTCCTTGACTAATAGAGTCAATCTTGACATTAATGATAAATTCAGGCCATGGACGATGTCGTAAGGCCACAAAGCTACTACCAATAGATCCAATCGTTACTCTCGCTTCCAAGGGTCGAGTCACACTGTCAGCAGTAGTGTGTGGTCACTGGGTCTCCTCCAGTAGGTATCTCGAAAGTGAGGATCAAGTCAGCAGTTTCAAATCGGAACCTCTTAGTATCAACCATACGAAGTGGACATGAAAGTAGTCGTCGCAAAGATAAGTGTCTTTTATTACTGCAGCTCGTAGTACAAGACACAAGGAAAACACAACATCGACAACATGAAGACTAAAAACACCAAGAATAAAGGCCTCTATGCCTAGTCCTGCTCTTGTCCACTCATTTATGGAGCTCCATAGTCGTATGCTTCATTTTCATGAAGTTGAGCTCTCCCATATCCACCTGTTCCCTATGGTCGGGGTGGTCCTCCGGGTGGTGGTGGTGGCAACACCTCGAAGTGTTGTCCACCTCCATCTACACGGTCAACTCCCCTGGCTCTTCCTCCTTCTCCATGAGGTCTGCCTCGATCGAACCTTTTCCTTTTCTTGGGAGTTTTTTCATAAATCTGTGGATCTTCGGTACAGCGGTCCGGACAGTCATGTTCTATGTGACCAAGCCCGCCACAGGAGTAACAATGCCCCCTCTTGGAACTACTGGCTCTGACTCCACTTAGGTTGCCCCGCATAACTGAACATGTGTCATGTAGTCGGCCACCAGTGGGTCTAGTCCCCTTGGACCCCTATGTCATCTGTCTACTGCAAGCTACAGAAGACTCTGTTGCAAGTCGACTAGTGGTGGGTCCTACTGCTGAAGTTTGCTCATTAAGGAAACTCTCCACTGAGAGGGCACACTCCAACACCCTTTCTTGAGTCGGAATGCTGAGAGGGATCATCGAAGCTCTGATCTTGTGCTTCAATCCCTACTCAAAGGTCCAGGCCCTAAAGAACGGGTCCTGTAACATGTCTATAGAGTAGCGTGAGTGGTCTGTGAACCTCGCTAAGTACTGAGTTACACTCATGATGCCCTCATGCAGATGAAGTAGCTCTTGTATCTTCACCGCTCGAAGGAATGATGCTACAAACTCTTCCCGGAATAGGATCTCAAAGTCTGCCCATAGAAGTGACGTCTCGTCATGAATCTGGAGCATCAGGCTCCACCATCTGCCTGCTGCTTCATGAAGGATTCTGGTAGTAAGGATCACCATGAAGTCCGCTGGTGTACCTACTAGCCTGAAGACTCTCACCACAGCCTCCAGTCAATCCTCAGCCGCCTGTGGGTCCGTCTCTCCCTGGAACATGGGTGGCCTCTGGCGCTAGAACTCATGCAGCGTGCTCAAGTGGTGTGCATTGCCTACTGCTGGGGCTGGTGGAATCGGTGGCCCAATGAATGGTAGTACTGCTGGAGCCTCTGCTGGTGCCTCAACTGAAAGAGGGCCATATACTGAGGCCTCATCGCTTGGCGGGCTGTCAGTAAGTACAACTCTTAGGGCTTTGGATGGTCATCCGCGGGGAGGCATCCTGAAATAAACAGATGTGACACGATCAAAAGACAAAACCTGGTGACCTGACCTGGTTTGAGATGACTTAAAAGAAACTTTTGAAAACACACATGCAATCAGTGTTTTTGTGCACTGAGTCGGAGATCAGAAGTCAGGGTCCTGGTGTATGGATACGTCAGCCGCCTGCACCAACACTGGACTCCCTGAACTGAAAACCACACATAGTACCCTTTACACTATTGCTTCACAAAAAAATTTATCAGAGTCCTATGTTCTCCGGTAGAACCGACTCCTCTGATACCAATTTTTCATGACCCGTCCACCGGGGCTAGTGTCGTAACTACCCCAATCCCTTCTTCCATAGGCCAGGGGATGGCGACTAGCACCAAGGCATAAATCTCGATAAAAAGGGAAGGCATTGCATTTATGAAACGTAAACACACACAACAGAGTACAAGCGGAAGAAAACACTATGTAAAGAAATAACAGTTGTGATTAAAGTACAAAGGGGGCTGGAAATACAAGCCAAATAGTAATGTACAAGGAAAAGAAAAAACAATAGGAAGGTGTCAAGCTGCTCCAAGATCGTCCTCTAGAGTTCCTACCAGAATGGTATGTACAGATGGCCACCTCAGCTCTCCACGTCCGTCTGTCACCTCCATGTACCTTCTTGTCTTAAAGTCCACCTCCGAGTACCGTCTCATCACGGAGTCCACCTCCAGTTACCGTCTCGTGGTGTAGTCCACCTCCGGGTTCCATCCAGCTCTACAAGCCTCAACCACGATCAGTGTTGTCCGTCGTCTGCACCCAACACAACGAGGTGCGGGAATAGACCTTGCAGAGGTGAGTATAACGATACTTAGTAGGGACCCCAAGACCCTCAAGGTCTCACTAAATCCAAGAAGGATAAACCAAAAAGAAATATCTCAACAGATATTCTTTACGTAGGTATATGCCCATACTTAAACATAAACTTATAAAGTAACCCATATCAATCATGAGGAAAACACAAAGGTCATTGACTCAGCTCAAACCAGGATTTTTATACACAATGACGAAACACGGCTACTGGAGAACTCCTCCTCTGTCGAGCGCAGTAGTCCTGTCATGACTCTGAGGTGCCACTCACTAACCTTAGACTGCTGAGGTACTTCTCCTGTCGTGTACCGTTGTTCTGCCACCTCACAAAGCAGTGCTCCCCGCCATGGGTCTTCCACCTCACACAGTAGTGCTCCCCCTCATAGCCTACAGAGGTACTCCTCCTATCGAGTATTGTGGGTCTACCACCTCACAAATTAGTGCTCATTTGCTATGGGTCTGCCACCTCACAATGTTGTGCTCCCCACTAGTCTATACAAGTCACTCGGAATCGAATCGGACAAGCAGTCATCCGGTCTCGGCCAGCTACAAGGTCACCGTACTTCGTATGCTCATCTCTAGGAGGATCCGCTCCACAAGCTACTAGTCAACACACAATGTGTCACGAATTCCCATGAAGAAGTATCACAAAGTACCGCCTCATCATTGGGGTCTCAACGCAATAGACGACGCGTCAATCAGACGCCCGGTCCGTGAGTTATTAGCCTCTTTGTTCCGGGGGCCCGGTTGGTTTCGTATACGAACCAACCCAGTCGTATCTCAACTGTACCGCAAAATCCCATGTGGTATACACAAAGGTACTATTTCTCAACGAGATCACCAATGCCACTGATGGTTCGTCAAATGGACATCTGGTCTGAAAGTTATCGACTTTTCTATTCCAGGGGCCCAATTGGATTTCGGGTACAATCCGACCTGGCCGTATTCCAATTGCGTCCACTCCTCAGGTGAAGTATTCCAAAATAACCATCTCTTCAATAGGAATCCAACAAAGTCAATGTCACGTGAATCAAATGTCTGGTGCTCAAGTTATAAGTGTATCCGCTCCAAAGGCCCGGTTGGTTTCGAGTTCGAACAATCTTGGCCATACCCAAACATTGGCAAAACCTTGAGTGTAACATACAGAAACAACCGTCTCGATCCAAGGAATCATACGCAACTGACTGTGAGTCGATCGTAGGTCCATAACTCATGTTATAGGAGTTTAAGTGAAGATGGTTCGAAGATAGGGGGTCTGGGCCCGGTCCGACCCAGCCCAACACCCCCTGGGCGGCCCGAACCGGGTCAACCTGACCTGGGTCCGGGTCTGGCCCGGTTGGGTGCGGCCCGGCCCGACTCTGCCAGCCCGGAAATCATGTTGACGATCGGCTTGTGGCCGGCCGGTCATCGGAAGCTTCGTCATGGTCCACCTCCATCGTCCACAAACAACAATGAGAGGGGAAGGGTCAGACCGTGTTCGTGTGGTCCAAGCCCTTCCTCGTCTAGATGGTATCAATCGGACCAAGGTAACTCAATAATTTAAAGAACGATGATGAATAGAATTAAAATTAAACATAACAACCCATACCTTGAAAAACGGTGTTAAACGATGGCGAGTCGTTGAAGACGGTGTTGTTTCGTCAACATCAGGAAGGAAGGAGCTGAGGGTGGCGTCGATGTTCTTCGTTCTTCGTTGGAGGAGGAGGAAAACACTCCAAGTGCGGGGCGTCGTGCATCGCTGCTAGCGTTGCACCACTTGAAGAATCCTTCCATAACTCCTTCCCCTATCCTACATTATATAGGAGTTGGAGGGTTCATCGTTGGCACGCATGTCATAAATGGAGGATTTATGATAGAGGGTTACGCCCTATTAATTCACTGTGGTGGAACATTAAAATGGGGAGGAAGTCAAAAAGGGGTTATTCATCTAGGTGTTCCCCACAAAAGAATATCGTCCTCAGGAAGTATATTTCTTGGTGGGCCCCACCATTAATTAACCAAAAAAAGTAATGTGGGTGGTTAATATGTGTGTGGTCCCCTCATTAAAAAGGGGGGTTTCATCCTCCTCAATTAAGAGGGGGATTTTAACATAGAGGCCCTCCCTCATAAATGAGATGGAGTCAAGGAGTTATGATTCCCCTCCCATTAATGGGAGTCCTCATGTGGTTTCCACCATAATCAACCTCACATAGGAGGTTGGATCTCATTGGGCCCGACCACCAACTCCAAAGTGGAGCTTCTAACCACTTTATCTGTTCAATACGTGTTTAACAAAATAAAATAAAGTGTTTACTTATTTTATTTTATTAACCCACGTAGAACCCCCAAAACTAACTTTTATACACGATCATCTATCGTCGAGGTGAAAGTATTCTTAGGGAATACTTGTGCTGTGAGTTCAACGGTGCCCTCAGATTTCAATTCTGAGCACCGATTCAAACAATAGAAAAACGCGTTCGTTCGTTTAACAAACGTACCCGAGAGAAACTTTAGAAATTGATATCGGGCACACCGGGCCTCGGAATCAAGTTCTGTCAGAAGAAACAGACTCATAAAATTCTAAATAAATTACGAAAAAAATTACTTGAAATTTCTGGTTCTTTACAATTTTAATGGAAATGGAAGGGTTGAAATTGAGAACCATATGTTAAAGGAGAATGACCATCCATATCCAAATAATTTCATAAACATTTATGTCGAATCCGTAAAATAATTAATTTTGTATCTATTATATAATTTATCTATCATTCAACACCTCTATATTTTTATTAAAGAACATAATGTTTGACAGTGTATACGACAGATACCTATGATATAAAATAAGCCATGAAATTTTATTTTAAAAATTTTATAGTTATGAACTAGCCATTAAATTTGTGGGTATGAGTAGGGTTATACATACTATTAAAATATATAAGTAGTTATTTATAAATTATTAGGAAATAAAGAACTTTATTTTTTTTAATAAAGTCAATTTATTCTCACATTATTTTCTCGCATCGAAAATGATATTTATTGTTTTTTTGTGAGAAAATATTTGAATTATTATCTATATGTTTTTTAAAATTTATTTATTAAAAAAGTTCAATTTTTATATTTTTATATCATAGTTATATTATTTTTAAATATTGTGTTTTTTTAAAAAATATTTATTTTTCAATGAACAGTGAAAATAACATTTTTTCGATTAGTTTTAAAAAAAATGTGGATTCATTTCAACTGAATGACCGATTTTGTATTGATTTTGATATTAAATTAAAAAAATATATCAATTATTCATCAAAAATATAACTAATTACATTGTAATCACAATTATATTGGATTTTGTTATATGTTCATTTTTGGGCTAACATAGAATTTAAAACACTATTTTTCATGAATTGTTTGCATTTATTTAAATATTAATTTCTGTCACATATAGGAATTGAATATATTATATGAAATTAATTTCTAGATTCATAATGTAAAATTTTTCATATAAATAATTTGTGATATTTTTATGTATAAATAATTTTTTTGATGCATTTTAACAAAATTTAGTTTTTAAGAAATATAATATATTTAATCATATCGCCGTGATATAATCATAATATTTTTTTTATAATTATGGAATAAATAGTGTTTGATAAAATTTAATTAAATATAAAAAAAATTAATTTAAAACATATAAATTATAATTTATCCCATGATAAATATGAAAATAATTTCCATTGCTGATGTAGCAGTTGTGTCGATCTAGAAATTAAAAATTTCGTATACTAAGTATAATATTTGAGAATGATGAATTCATTTCTCAAAAAATATTAAATATTACGTATTATATTTTATTTTTATGATTACATATGATTTTTAGAGTAATATAACAAGTGTCTTGTTATTGAGACCCCGACCCAAGTATCCTGGAGCTGGTGTCTGCATTATTACCTTGGCATACGATACAAGGAATCACATCCTAAAGTCATGAATTTCTTAGTATTATTGGTAAATTAATTTCATACATGAAATAATTATTATAATTTGAACCAAAATATACCAAATTATTTTGATTTTGTACACCATTATTCTCCTTAGAGTATCATTACATTTCAATCACAAAACTATTCATATTACCTTGGGGAAGATAAAAAATTAGGAAGTTATAACCTCGAATGCTCAGTAAGGGTAGGAATATAGAACATAATATGAATAAATAATTAATAGTCAATATGTAATGTAAAATAACTTAAAAAAATTATTTAATCAATAACATGAGCATTATATAAAGTAGGTAAATGGTTATCAAATTATCCCATTAAAATAATCACATGATATTTAAAACCTAACCAGGGATATTCAAAATAATCAAATAATCACAAGAAAAATTAATAATTGAATACATAATTATAGAATACATAATGATATAAATAAAAAAGGAACCATCGAGGCCTATTACCATGAAATCTAATATAGTTGAGGCCTTATTCCAAGACATCTATATAAATGGTTAAATACTCATCCAAAACACATTCAAGTTTGTCTCATGAGACTTACCCATGCATTAAGGGGTTATAGTGTCCTCCTATCATCACTAAGTCCAATTAATTAATCACATAGAAGATATGAAAAATAATTCACATTAAAATATATATATTACTATAAAAAAATATAAATACATTCCCTAAACAATAATCATTATTATAAACTATCATGAGTAAAATGAATGGTTTCAACATAGTATATGCACAGTAAAAAAATAATATTCCATATAGATAAATAATATGGACTGAATAATTATATTAAATCCCCATTAAATTATATGTAATATAAAATAACACCTTATTATATTAAAATTGTTTTTGAGAGATCACATGGAACATTTAATAAGGAAAATAACATATCATTTAAAATCACCGAGTTTATTTTAAAACTAAAAAATTCATTAAATATAGTAAGGATACATTCCATTAAAATAAAACATTTAAATACTAAAAAATTATATAATATTAAAAAATCATTAAAAATATCCTTGTAAAATTTCAAATTAATCTTCTATGAAATGAATTTCATGATGGATGGTATTTCCAAACATTCTATATAAGTAACAAATAACACTCCCTTTTCACTATAAAAAGATTAGAAAAGAAAGTGACAGGAATATTACATTGAAAGCATTTTAAAAAAAAGTCTGGGGTGAATACATTTTTAATAATTCATTTATATAATGATAAAAAAATTGTAAACCTTTTCAGAAAAAATGGATTTTCGATCAAAGAGAGAAATAAAGAATGATTTTTTTATAAACAATTTCTAAATCATGTTTAGTATAAAATAGTATTAAATGGTACTATTACTTCAAAAATTTCATGAAATGAAATTTTAGAAGAAAATAATTTTATTTTAAGAAAAAAATATTAAATAATTACCCTAATGAATACTTAAAGAAACAATCCAAAATAATGATGAGATTTCGATACAATTCCATACAACTTGGTTACATTTTTATTAGAATACCTATGAATGAAATAAAATTAAATGAAACATTAAATGACATGGATATAAATTAATTCATGATTATCATTCAAAAATGGAATTATATGCAACAAATAATTAAATAAGTGATTAATGTGTTGTATGTCTCATGGAATTAAAAGTGAGATTAAAAACCATTACCTTGAGTCCCACTCATCATGTATATTAGTTATATTACCAAGTAATAAAAATATTTTAATTATTTATGTTATTAATAATATTTTTCAAGTTTATTAATTTATTAATTTTACTCATCACTTTATTGCATATGATTACTTCATCAATTAAGTTTACATTATATGTTTCGATGATATTTGGTTTATGTGTCCAGAAAGAATTTGGATAGTTGAATATGGTCATAAGGTAATTATTTAAAAATTAATGTCATGATTAACACATTTATACAAAAAAATAAACATTTAAAACCAATCATGAATGATGGGGATGAAAAAATAACTACTTTACAGTCATAGAGAGGACAGGTCGTACATACACCTGAGTATCATTTCAAATTTTTCAATAATATTAATGGGTAGAAGGTATATGGTATTTTTATTTATAGATTGACAATAATATAATATATAACATATTATTTCCTTAAATATTCTTATATATATCATCCAAGTAGTGTGGTGATGAAAAGAGATTCATATCGCTTCCTGAATATAGAATTCCACACATATACAAACAAAGATATTATTTTTCAGTGTATGAAATGAAATGACATATTATATTTTTAGAATGATTATTATTCCATTAATAAGATTATTATTTCATATATATCACAAATATTCATTTGAATTATCTTTTGTACCTTCCATGTGAAATAGTAGTGAAAAATCAATCACATGGCTTCGCGAGGGGATAGTCCTCCATATATACTAGTAATGTAATCGTATCCCCTACAGAATAGAAACTAAAATATGAATATATGATAATATATTTCAGGAGGTATAATTATGTAATAAATATCATAAATATTATTTATATTAATCATCAAACCCAACCATGATAGGTGGTAATAGAAAAATGAATGACATTGTTTCCTAATGTGGTAGTGCACCGTACACACGAATGACGAATTTGTAACCCATTTGATAGAACTAATGTTATTTGTTGTAAATTACATTAACATAAAAATATTTATTATATTTATTATAATGAGTATATTATTTCATCATTGGTAAATAATAATTTTAGTAGGTGGAGGAAGAAATAAAATAAATGTGTTGGTTGAAAAATGGTAACTCTTCTTTAAGTAACCCCTATAAATATGAACCAAATACCTTAATACATTAGATTTATTCCCATATTAAGTCTTATAAGATGATATTAGGGGTTTTGGGATATAATCTAGTCATGTATTGGAATAATAAAAAATTTGAAAGTATGAAGAAGATAGGATAGGTTGTGGCCCTTTATAAGTGAGGAGAATGGTACACATGTAATTTTTCAAAAAAAAAATACATAAAAATGTTTTGCACATGAAAATGTAACAAAAATAGAGTATTATAAAGAATTAGATATGATAATGTCAAATTACTAAAATAAAATGATTTTTTATATTATTTTTATTTCATTATATCACTTATCTATTTAGTTTACCCCCAAATAAACCATTTTTACTATAACTGTTATAATTAACTAGTAATGTTTCCCTATTTATTTTGGAAAAATATTAATTAGACCATATTTGGTAACATAAATTATTCTTATTTTACAAATGTAATAAATATTTCTAAATTTCATTAATATTAGTGAAAAATAATATTTATAATTATTCCCACAGATGCCACTAAAAACAACAAAAATATTCAAATTTTTACAATGTTTTTTATAAATAATTAATAATAAAATGATTAAAATTACCTAAATTTTGTTAATATATATATTTTAACTAGTGTTACATTAAAAAAAAATTTATTATGTAATTTAAATTTATAAATAATTTAAACAGAAGGGGGTTTTCAATTAAAATTTTGTATTTATCACTATTTATAAAAAAAATTAAATCTTTTAAAAAACATCCAAAAAATTGACCCTATGATAATTTTGATAGGATTTTTTTAAAAAAAAATTAATACATGTCTTCTAAAATTCATAAATGAAATTTTAAATTAAATGAATAATCTGTGAATAATTATCCTTTCAAAAAAATATTTTTCCAGAAAACATTTCATTCTATTTCAAATGAGTCTTATTTTATTTATAATAAATATATAAAAATAGAATTTATTTATAATTTTTTTAAAATATATAGTTCACATAATTTTTTTAGTCAAATTCATACCTTAAAATTTATTATTTGAGTTATAATGTTCATGTTTAAGGAATAATATCTTAATAGAGTGTCATGTTTTGTATAAACACAGTATTGCATTCATCCCAAGATATAGAAGTGACTTAATTTATTTAAAAATAAATACATCATAAATTATTGGGGGGTTATATTTTCTTCTATGATTTGTGAGTCATGTCATTAATTCTATTGAACATTACGTTCCTCTTCTAAAATATTGTGGTGTAATGTTCTACCAAATTTAATGAATTGGGTCGTCTCCTTTAATTTTTAATTTTTCAAGTTAATTGTTTGTTATTTAAAAATAATGTTTTTTGAAATCCACATAATAAAAAGGGTAGATAAAACATCCTCTTGATAATAGATAATGGTATGCATGCAGATTATCCATAATAACCCAGAATAGGTTTCAAAATATGGGATCGTTGTGATAAGTGGTGATATCGACATGAATGAAATGGGTAAATAATTATAGAGGGTGTTTGAGATCATAGATAATAATAAATTGAATGATCATTTGAACATTATGGACCAAAAAACCAAAAGTATGTTATTATTTAAAAGACAATTGATTTAATATAAATTTTTTAGGATAATATTTTTTTTACTATCCATTTCTTAGAGTTGAGGAATAACTTTGACATCTTGACCGTGAATATATGAAACTAAACATACTTGATATCTTTTTATATAAAAGGTACAATATTTTATATTACTTATTGTGGGATCATTCTATAATTTATTTAATACAATAATAAATTCAAATAAATTTTGTAATTTTTTTATTCTCGATGCAAAAAAAAAAATTAAATTTTAATGAATCATAAGATCCATAAACTAGTGAAGACTCTTTCTATCAGTTTATAAATATTTTACCAATATTATTATCAAATTTTATCCAATATAATATGTTAATATATAATGAAAAACATAAATAGTACTGGTTTAAATTTTATATTTAAAAAAAATTATTGTTTATAAAAACAATGACATATTAACCAGGGTAGAACATAGGTTAGAGGTAGGTGTTAAATCCATATCATCCTTTAGTTGTGTGTTCAAGACTAACAAACTTTCTAGATGTGATGGTTAATCACCAAGAATGTGGGTTATCCTTTTAATAAAACCATATTCCTATAATTCTTGTTGTTTTGTAGAATTTTAATATCCCATTGTTACCTAAAATTCAAACGTTGGATAAACCTTAATGGTTAGAAATACCTAAGAAACCTTTATATCATTACAATTTCAACATTAGGAAAATATTAACTATTATCTACCATCAAACATGTGTTTTAAAAGAATTTTAACTTTCCATTGAAGAAATTTTGTTGGTACCATTCAACATATGCTTTAAAATTATTAATGAAATAATAAATGAGTTTAATCCTTACAAATATCATAATTCATACAACCCAACAATCAATGATAAAAATAATCCAATAAAATAATTATTTATTAAAAAAGAACATTAATCATTCAACATCATATATATTAGTAGATTATTTTTTTCCTTGATCCCATAGATTATTTTTATATATATTCCATCTACACGTGGTGAATTAATTTTTATGGTTCCTTATCTCCTTATAGTTGAATAATTGAACATTTTTATGATTTTTTCCTTAATTTAAATCATGATCACGGTGGAATTTTCATCCATACATTAATAAAAATACTCTGCCTTTTATGAATGTAGCATAGTGTTTCCATCCACAAGTATTTCATGATATAAAATCCTTATTCACTTTCTTCCCTTTAATAGTTTATCCTTTCCATCATCTTTGCCTATTACTTCCTATCGAAGCCATGTGATTTATAGAATTATTTCTCTATTTTGATAGCACATGATACCATTTCCTTATATGATGAGATTTTTTGGATACCAAGGCCCTTCGATGTATTGTATTAATCCCATTAAATAAATAATAAATATTTATATTTGGAATATATGTGTTGTCCACGTCATTACATGATATCATTTTAATGATGGATTCATACATAGAAAAATCTTCCCCATTTATCTGTCTTAGAGAAATAATTTCCTTTCTCTATCCGCTCATTACTTTCAAGGAAAATATTTTTCAAACAATGGTACCTTGAAATCCATCAATTTCATGTGGGTTGTTTCCTCCTCATCCTTAGTGTTTTAAATTAATGATCATAATATATCTTGATCTCCTGAGAGATGATAAAGATGCATGGAATGTTTCTCCCTTTCACCACTGCTCAATGAAAGAAATTTCTTTACTATGCAACATATCTTTTTCTCATATAAAAATGGATTTGTAGTCCCATTGAATGATGGGGTTTTCTGATTCTTGAAGTAGTCAAAAATTATTTTAATAGATGGTTGATTAGTAAAATGATCTATAAGAGAAACTTTATAACTCACAACCTAATTTATATTTCCTAATATTTTTATAATTTGATCAGTTATAGCTGTAGATCTTGCTTCTACTTCATTATATTTTCTAGAAGGTAAAACCCTACAGAGATTATGTTCATTGATATGGTT
Source organism: Viscum album (assembly GCA_963277665.1). Taxonomy (NCBI): domain Eukaryota; kingdom Viridiplantae; phylum Streptophyta; class Magnoliopsida; order Santalales; family Viscaceae; genus Viscum; species Viscum album. Next base: position 521,801,066 of record OY728139.1, on the reverse strand, counting down.
TATATTCCTTCCATTGGGTTCTATTTCCAAACAATGGCATACACAAGATTAGATCATAACATTATGAAACATAATATATAATCCCACAATTAAAGAAACAATAATGATCAAATAAAAAAATTATTCATTGATAATCTCATAATAATAAACATGATTTACATGGGATATATTTAATGGTGAATCTTTTATAACGATTTCAAAGAAAATGTGGATTATCCATAGAATACCCCCTAAGAGTGTCAAATTGAGTTTGCAGTAAATCCCATTATCTTGTATAATTTTTTGGTCATGTAAAGCCTAATGTTCCATTTTCTGAGTTATTACCCTAGGTTAATCTTTAAAAGAACCATGTCCACTTATATTATCCATAAAGGGATATATTTTCCACCAAATCCCATATAATCTCTTCTGTACCAAAAAAATCCCCATGTATATATATACCCAATTCCTATCATACTGTTATGTTTCCTAATTTATTTTTTCGAAAACCAAGTTCCCAAAGATTCTACTAAAAATCCTCTAATACCAACTATTTTGACCCCAGACCCAATAGCCCGAACCCAGTTTATACTTTTTAAATTTTATTATGATGGAAATAATTTTTTCGTAGAAGACTAAATAATTTCGTATTCTTGGTAAACATGATACACACATGAAATTATTATTTGAATTGAAAGTATAAAAGACACAAAGTAATTAATTTGATAAAAAAATTATTACCCTTATCATATCCATGTGTATCAATCAGGAAACACTTCCTGGTGCCTTGGGGAAAATAAAACATTAGAAAGGGGTGATGGCAGATTCGTAGTATGGGTATGGGTATAATGGAATCTAAGAATAAATACAAAAGAATACAAATAGAAAGGGAAATAACTAAAACACATAAACTTGTTTCACTAACATGATCATAATATTGAAAAAATAAATTATGATCACATAATTCCTTTTAAATAATCACAAGAGATTGAAACCATAATATTATATATTCTAACTAATCTAATAATCTAATGGAATATCAGTAACTGAATTTAAAATGATGAAATTAATAATGTCTAAGATCTAAAAATTATTTTCTTGGACTAATTCCAATACACATAATACATTTGACACCATTTTCCAAGAAATTTATATAAATGGTTAAGGAAATCGTGAAAACACAATATAGTTTTCTCAACAGAAATATCGATGCATCAAGGGGCTATATCGGGTGCCACACATAACTTATAAAGACCATATTTTCATTTGAAAGGGTTGAAACACAGTTCACATAAAAATTAATATTTAAACTTATATATGAAATGTAAATAATTTCCAAAATTAAAAAAAATAATCCTAAACAATCTATAGTAAAACTAATGTTATCAACAAAGTATATCCCTAGTTAAACTGATCATAAAATATCTAAAACAATTCGGATTTTATCATTGGAGTAAAACCCTCTTAAATAATAAATTATATCAAATAATGTCTTATTTTATGAAAAACTATTTTTAAATATCTCATGGAACATTTTTTCATAAAAATAACCATTCATTGAAAATCACCATCATTATTTTAAAACAATAAATTAATAAAATATTATCACAATACTTTTATTTGAATATCATTTTTAATAAATATAAATTTATAGTATAATTGAGAAATAATTTAATTAAAAATAAACATGAAAAAATAGAAAGGATGCTTTTGAAAAAAAGAAATTCGTAATGGCAGGTAATTTAGTACATGTAGTATAATTCAAAAAGAACATTATTTTTATGGTGAAAAAAATTAGAAAAGTTCCTCATTAAAAATAAGAAAAAAATATTACTGTCAAACTATTTCATAAAAAGTAACACATGGGTAAAAATAATTCAATATATCATTTAGAAAATACTAAAACGTTTTTGATTTTTTCTGGAAAAATTGTTCTTATAAGAAAAACAATTTTTGATCAAAGAGATTAATAATGTTGGGTTTTCTTTAAAAATGTATAATCATTTTATATAAAAGGGTGTCATAAAAATGGTAATATTAAATAAAATATTTCATGAATAGATTAATTATATGAAAATGTATTTATTTTATGATAGAAATATCTAATAATTCCCTAAGATAGACTTAAACAAAAACACTCCCAACTAATGATAAGATTGTGAAAAAAACCCTAACCACTTTGGTAACGTTTCTACCATAAGCCCTATGAAATAAATAAATTTAGATAAACCTTAAATACCATTAAGATAAATTCTTTTTTGATATAACATACAACAAAGGTTGTATATATTCCAAATAAAATAAATATTTTGGGAATATGGAGTATGTATCCTAAAAGTAAAAGTGATACAATAAACCATAACATTGATTCTTATAGCACTAATGTTGTTTGTCTAAGAGTTAATTCTTGTCGTGTCTCTCAATGGGAAGTACATGCTTAATATCTAAAGAGTTATAATACATGGGTGAGGATAACTACCAATGTCATGGGGTATACTAACAACTCAATCTGGAATAACCCTACATGGTAGAGGGTCAAAGGTCACATAGTGTTGGTCATGAAGATACAAAGAACTCCGCATAGGGAACAAAGATGAATAAAGTATATCACTCTACACCACACAGAAGGATTTAAACAAATTTTTTCCAAGAAGTCATGATGAAGGCATCATTTTCATATCTGTAAGAGTCTATTCTATAATAACCCTTGAGGAATAGATATTGGGAACATACATTATTGAAACATGTCCAAAAAACACAGGAAATGGGTACAAAGCCATGATTTAAGAAGTATAGAGCATGTAGTTGGGTTATAGGTATTTTCCCTTCAAACATGGGTCTTTCCCATGTAAATAACTTGTGTATGTGTATTATTACATAAAATTTAGCAACCTATGTACTTCACTATGTGTCCTGGTACAGAATTATCTTGTGTACATGTTGTCTTGGCCATGTCTGTGTAGGATTTCATGGCATGGTTGTGCCCATATACTCCATTCCACGTCTATGTACCCTCCAAGGTACACACCTAGCCTCTAGAGAGAGGTCAAAAACCATGAGACTTAGTGACATGTCGTGTGATACATATATTTCACCTAAAATCTTTGCTGCCTCTAAGGGGTTCAAGTTGACATGCATCTCCAACATGCACTCTTTGTATAATAGAATCTTCCAGATTCAGAAATATGGGTCTTTCATCATCAACCACTACTCTAGACACTATTTTGACATATCCCTTCATCAAAACCAAGGGAGATCATCATTTGAACCTATTTATAATTTAATACTAGGTTCTAAACCTTGAATCCATATGTAAAATTGATTTTTCTATCATTCTTCATTGCATGCCAAACAACATGAAATTGGGTATCAAAAATCATCTGATCCACTCCTGCTTCCATAATCGCACCATCATCACGTCATTTTGATCCTAGATATAAAATATCAGATCATTAAACCATGAAAAAGGAGTGAAACAATTGATTTCTAGATCAATGTTGAATCACTAGTCAAATAAAGAATACACTTGATAAATAATGAAATATGGAAGAAATGAACAACCACAAATATGAGGAACATACCTCGGCCAATGTTGGTGTTTTCCTCAATCTTCCATTATTATAATGACAAGAGAAGAATAAAATGATCATAATAAATTCTACCAATAAAATCATCACAATAAATCTCATCTAGAAAATGATCGATCCATTGATAAATCTGTTGGTTGGTTAATCCTTTTTTTCATCGTAAAATAAAATGGGGAAAGAAACCAAATACAAAGAAATACTTCCTCAATATGGATTGAATGATTATAAATAATGAGCCTACATAATTGTCAATAGTTACATTATGAATCAAATTGTTTATTGATTTTTGATTTATGATTTAGTTGATTTTCATCAAAAAGTGATACTCCAATGCTCACTCTAAAAACTCTCCAAAGGATCTAGGGTTATGTGGCTAACCAAATAATTTCTTCATTACAATGTCTTTAATAATACATCAGTCACATCAACAATGAAATAAAAATAAAATAATTTTATTTATTTATTTATTCATTTCATGCCCGCAATGGCTTTTCAACAAACACCCTACACCGAATAAGGTTATGTATGGTCTTTGTTAAAACTCATGTTCTGAAATCAACAGTGCCCTAGTATTTAGGATCAAGGCCCCCTTTTAGAAGTTATTTTACATTTTTAAAGAAATTTTTGTCATGTGATCTTAATTATTTTTAATATATTTAAAACATTTATTCAATGAACATTAATCCTAGAAATCACACTCAGTCCCAGTGCCAGGTCTTGAAAATAATCCATTCAATATCCAAAAATAGTAAATTAAAAATACTAGTCAATACAATCAAATAATTTTTCCCACATATTGGGTTTATGGTTTTTTGGTGTTTTATTTTCACATGATCATTCACATTCTTGTCATAAATGATCTCTTTCACTCTCTATAATTATCTAGACAATATGTTCTTATTCCTTGTTCAAATAATCACTTCCCACCTGTGATCAAATATTTGGAAACCTAGTATGTGTTATTAATGATGAAAATCACACATCCATTTCTCTATTTTCAAGAGGATATTTCATTAACCTTTTTATGAAGTGGGATTGTTGGACAGAATGTCAAAAAGTCTAACCATTTATGGCGAAGATGAATTTCAAAGTTGAAATTTGTTTTGGCTGGTAGAATGTAACACTGTGTGGTTTTAAAGGAAAATTGAATAATTTAATCATTTAAATTTTTTGTTACATGAATCACCCTTTTTATCATTCGTCACATGGAGAAATTATTTTATCTTATGTTACACACAACACCAATATTAGCTTGTGTTACATGAAACATTGAGATTAAACGAAACAATACATACTATTAAATTTTTTATTTAAAATGATAGTTATCTCCAAAACATTAGAATGGAAATAATGAATAGGATGGAAAAAATTATAAAAATATATTTCATAAACATTTATATAAAATGGATTAGTTGTTCACTAATTAATTTGAGATGAAAATAAATACTATTTTAAAATAATGGAAATAATTTTATGAAAAAACATATTTATGAAAACAAACCCATTTACATCAATAAATTAAACAAAAAAAATTCGGTGAAATATTTTAATTTAATTAATATATCATGTATTCAATAAAAAGTTTAACATTCAAATTATATGTTTTATAAACAATAGATATGAAGAAATCACATTTAATAATAATTTGTTTTCCAAAAAACAATTTTGTTAACTTCTGAATAGATATTTTAAAAATATTTTTCAAAAATAATAGAAATTTATTTTAAAATTGATTTTTAGATTTTTAAAACATAATTTGGAAATCACCTTAGTTTGAATGATTAAAAAGTTTCAGAAAATATAATTTTATTAGACTAATAGTGAAAAATACTGGTTTTTATTTATAATTATCAATTCATTTAAAAAAATTAAAAAAATTAATAAGTTTTTAAAAATAAAAAATGATCCATTATATATATTAATGAAATTTAGTCCATTTTAATCAATTTTATTTGGAACTTTGAAATTAAAACATTGTAAACATTTGTATATTTCACTTTGAAACCTAACATTCTCATCTCGTCTAAGGGGATATATTTCAATTACCTTTTTCCACATATATGAATGGAATTTGGAAAAATTGATATAATATTTTCAATGAGAATAATTTATATTAAATAATATGGTCAAGGTAATTTTTAACCTTATTTAATAGTGTAAACATTAAAGATTATTTAATGTAGTTTTGGTAAAAATGGGTTTATCAAGGGGTTTTACTAAGAAAACAAGGGTTGAATATTACCTGAACAAGTATAAATAATACTTGTTAAACCAATTTTTTATCTTAAAATTATATATTTAAAATATAAAATCATTTACAATCTTTTATAATGGGAAATAATTTATCATTCTGGATCCTTTTTGGGACATTTCCAAGTATTTTTCAAGTGGGTTCCTTTCCCCACTTAACAAATCACATATCCCATCCTCACCTCTCCACAAACTAAGAGAAAAGTTTTAGACAAGAACCTAAAAAAACCTACTTCCCACATCCCAAATCACCTAATAGTTTTCTTATTTTGATTAATAATATCCCCTAAGATTGATTTAGGTGTAAACCTAAAGGAGTTTTCCGATGAAGAGGTATATTAATTTACTATGTGATTTAATTTTATTTCCTAGGACACCACATTAAATTATAATTAAACAATGATAATATAATATATTTTATATCATAAATATATTTATAATTTTTTATATTAATTTCATTACCTATATTGGTATACATTTTCCTCAAATGGGAAATAAAATCATTGATCGTGTGTACTGTAGAGTACCACCTCGTGAACCAACATAATTTTTTCCATCACCTAATCTCATTGTTTTGTTTAAGAATGTATTTAGTATATTTATATTATTATTTTTATACAATTTCCCTTATTTTAATATAATTATATATATAACCATATTTACTTTCCATTCTCTGGGGGGATATGTCAATTTCATATGTGTATACGGCGGACTACCGACTCACAAAGGGACATGATTCATTCTCACTAATGATTTACCAAGAAGGTAATAAATATTATATTAATAAAAATATGTGATATATAACAATTTATAATAGTTTATTAAAGTTTAATATTTAGTTAATTTCCTTTAATTCCATCTATTAAAAGATGGAAACAACATTCATGGGTATGTACATCCAAATTTTTCAATGAACATTGCATTTTATCATTCTATATCTACATTTTTATGAATAAATATAAAAATTTATATAATAGAAATATATTATATTAATTTCATTTTTAAAATTTTTGATATTATGAAATGATTATAAAAGTACATGAACCTTAACTACTGAACCAAAACTCTAATGGAAAACAAAACAGATAACACTAAGAAACGAAGATTTTATGAAGGAATATTTGGTAAATGGGTGTTCAAACATTATAAGAGGATAATAAATGATATTATAATTATTTTTATTATTATGTAATATATTTATAATAAATATATATTTATTGTATAGGAGGAACTAATTTTTATTATGGAAGTCAATACTCATTTGTTATGAGATTTCTATCTCACTTTTTACTTTTTTAAGACGCATTCCATATTAACCACCTATTTGTTTTATGTGGTGTATATAATTCCCATGAATTGATTATATGATTATTAAAATAAAAATTAAATGGATTTATATATCCATTTTAGTTTCCCTCATTCATGTGGTTTACGATTCAACATTTACTAAAGCAGTAAGGGATTTTTGTCTCAATTTTCATTCCACGAGACTTATGTTATGTTATGCACTTACATTATTATATGAGGTGTTTATAGAGATTATATTACATAAAATATAATAAATATATTTATTATAATGAAAATTTATTTTTCAATAAAATTTATTATATCACGAGGATTGAATTTCAATATTACAAAATTGGTAAAGAGTTTTTGATATAATCTCATTCTTTTATTGAGATTTTTTTTATTTTCAATTATAAACTATTATGATACATCTACCATGAAACTCACGAATTTTACTATCCTATAGTTATGAAATCATAATACACGTTTTCCCTTTATTTTACTCTATTTATAAAACTAATAGTTAAAATTAATTATTTTAAAATTTTTATTTATTTCTCTCTTTAGTCATAACCCCTTTTAATCCAAAACCATGTTTTCGAAAAATAGTTTCAAAAATGTATTTAACATTATTAAAATTATTTAATAAATATATTTTTACAATTATTTTATTCTTAATATATTATTTTGGAAGGAATACTCAGGTCATTTTCAAAACAATGCATGTCTATATTTTATTGAAAATGAGAAATAATATTTTTTAATTGTTACTACATGAACAGTATTTTTAAGAAATCATAAACCGAATTTTTTTTAAGATTATTTTATAAATTTTCAGGGTTATTTTAAATAAAAATTACTTTTAAAAAAAATATGATTTCAAAAAGTTATTTTCAATGACAAAACTTTATTTTCCACAAGATATATTTGAAATGTTTTTAAAATATTCATTTATAAGTATCAAAGATTATTTGCAATGAAATGGAATTTGATAATGTATTTTAAACTTTTCATTTTAAAATTCTATTTTTGGACAAAATATATTTTACATTCATACCAAATAATGTAACATATGGTCCTCCATATACCTATAGGTTATCAAAATTTCATGTCTAAATAGGTTTTAATATAGGGAAGAGAATATAATGTGCACCTGATGATCCAAATATAAACTATGGTTAATCAACCATTGTATCCCACACTAGTGTGGAAGTCAAACTGGGACATATTAAATTCACAACAACGAGATAAACATATGATTCATCATTCATACCAGTATATACCTTAACTATAGGATATGATATTTTATGTCTAGTATATTATCTATACCGTATATAAGCACAAATACTTAGTAGGGAACCACTAAAATTATATCAACACAACAGTGAATAGATAAGAGTATAAATCAACATATCTAATCATTTATAAGAATATAAAGAAAAAAATTAAATATAGTTATAACTTAAAAAAATTATTGATATCCACTAATAACAAGTCTACTAAGATAATGAAAATTGATAATGAAGTCAAAAAAAATATTATACCAATTAGTTAAACTAATATTTTTTTCATGTTATTTATAATATTTAACACAATCTTCAAAACATACTTTGAGTAATAGATGAAATCTCTGTACCACACTTTTCCACTATGTGGGTCCAATCTATCAAGGATTTTAGCTAGATACCATCCTTTATGGGAGGCTTTTTACACACAAATATGTACACACTCACACTAATATATATATCTATCATTAATCATTATATAATGAAGGACACTATCTCCTCTAATTGTGGAACTATGTATATCTTTCACACCTGGGAGGATAGTCATCGTATTGTAATAAGAAATGAATAAATAAACTCCTTACATAAGAGAATAAATTTTTTTACAGAAATGAATTTTTATGCATGTACATATTTATCCATTTCCATATATAAATATACATAATAGGTTACATATATGAGGCCTCTCTCCTAATAATTAATATATATATATATATACATATTTAAATATCTATATATGAATCTAATACACTAGTAATAAACATGAACATTAAAATGAAGATCCACAATTCAATAATATGAAATACATGACATACCAAAACTATATATATGGTATTTTTTGGAATCATCAAATCAAAGTAATCATATAAATACCAAATTATGAAAACATATAATACACTTTTCATATAATTAAATTATTCATTAACTACATCACAAAGATATATATACTCTATAGAAAAAAATCCATTATCTATTTAAAAGATAATCATACTCCAACGGAACTAATGTTGAACATTTTCACTATAAACTCTCACAACACCACCCAATCATGATATAAACATCAATAATGTGTGAAGCTTAAAATTAATGAAATATTTTCAAAAAATAATATATTATAATGTAGTATTCAAGTATGATAGTCTCTATCGAAATAAATAATTTGGTATTACATATACCACCGTTGTGTGACATTATGATGATTCCAAATAAATAAATAGTCATGGAAGATATAATTATTTTATAAATGGTATAAAAACTAAAATGGGGTGCTGAAAAGTGTCTTTTTTAGTTATACTTTAAATGATTTTGGTTAGAAATAATGAATAATTAATGTTACATAAATATATTTTGACCTTTGGCTATAAATGAACAAGTCCAGGATACTTTTAAAAATCTAAATCTTACTAAAATATCTAAATCAACTACTTAGTTTTTAAGAAACTGTTTTCAAGGATACTCCAACTCCATAATGAGTACATAAGTAATGAATTTACTAACTCATATAGACCCATGGACAAAATAATATTTTGAAATGCCAAATTCCATAGTTATATTTTATTTGAATGATTTAAAATAATTTATATGAAATGGTTTATAAGAAATATATATGTGAGTAAAGTAGAACTCGAATTGTAAAAAAGAATGAAATAATATTTTATATATAGAATAATGTTTAATAAAAAAGTTATTTTAAAATGATATTTTAAAAAATATATATAAAACATTACACCCACTATGACTATTTCCAAAACCACTTTTATCATTATATACTAATGATTTAGTTTAAAAACAAAACCATTATTGCATCCTCTAATATAATCAACCCAAAAACCAGATCACATCTGAATCAATCATATAACTAAGGGATTTGTGTGGTTCATGAAAAAAACATTCCTCAAATATTATGTAGAGAATGGTAATTCCATTTTCTAGTACACTATACAAGATTAAAAGGATGTATTTAATCCATTATAAAAGTTACTATGAAGTTTTACTTCAAAATCCACTCTATGTATATTTGTTTTCCACTATGTGTTTTGATACTAGTATATAATTAAGGATTTTATTTCATCGACATTTTATATAATTATAATTTCAATGAAACACATCATCCTTAGGGTCACATATAGTATCCTAGAAATAGAAAAAAATATAATTTCAACAAAAAATCAATAATAAAGGAAATAATTACAAATAATTGCCACAAAAAAAAGGCATAATAAGGTTGGTGAATGGATAGACTAAAATAATCAGGCCTTTATAATACCATAGAGAACCTCAATTGAAAAATTACATGTTATAAAAACTAGTTTATTGAAATCTATTCATTTCTATCGACTATTTATAAGTATAATTTTATTATTATCTATGGGGATTCAGTGGTCAATCAAATTCAAGGAATAACTTGTGATCCACTATGAGGATAGAGAGTAATTACCTATAAAAAAAGTCAAAATCAACCAATCAATAGGATCATAAATAAGAATATAAAATCAATTATATGATAATTTTAGATAAATGAATCTTAAAATCATTATCTCTATAATAAAAGGATAAAAATGAAACTAAAAAACCCTATAGTCATCTTGAAAAACAAATACAGAAATACATCATCTAAAATCCATAAATAAAAAAACATAAAATTCTCTAATATCCTCTTAAATCCACGAAATAAATAATTTTATTAATCCCACACCAACTATTCACCAAAAATATAATCTATGGGAATATTAACAACAACTAAGGACTTTACGAAGCAACAAATTAATAAGATACATGGTCATGGATGACATACACCATATTCTAATGGATTTTATCCTAAATCATTAAGTAAAATTATGTAAATAGTATATGATGATAAAAATCTGAATAATATAGTGAATAGGATGGTTTACATTTTATTTAGTATAAAAATGAGCCTTGGATACACCATTAATCAATAGGATGAGATGAGAGAAAGAATATGATTATGTGAAAACATATAAGTAACTCTCAAGAAATGGGATGCAAATGAGATTGGGTGACACACCTAATTAGTTAAAATTATTTAAGAGAAAATACAGCATTAACTATATTATAAGTATAATTAAACCTTGTAATAGTGATTACCCACTACTAATTTATGAATTATATTATGGTCTCTTGAGAAACACCTCATCATTAACTGTCCTCTCTAGGAACCGATTACCCCCATTGGGTAATTGATTCCACTTTTATTTCTAAATTCAAGTGGATCCTCCTTAGTAAAACCTGTAAACTCAACCAATTTCTATAAAATATTAATTCAATACCCAATTCAAATATTATATACAATATATTCATTAAATTTTATTCCCAAAACATAAAATAAATTATAATTCATCAGCTATAATAAAAAAACTGAAATTGGATCAAAATGTAACCATCATAAATTATATCTTAAGACTGTAATAATAAATTAGTCATCGTAATTCAGAAATTTTTAAATATAATGGTTTAACTTGAATGTTCAAGTGGAGTTTGTTTTGTTGGTTTACTATTTGGTTTCATCCATTCAATTTAGATACTACTGGTTAAATAAACACCATCATTTACAATTGATTACCACGAAACTCTTTCCCACCACATATAGATTTAGAAAACTCCTAATACTATGGAAAATGAGATAATACATTTGGATGGAATATTACTTGTTTTTACATAGTTCATTAAAATTCCACATTCCCTTTACAATAATCTCCAAGGGAGTTACCAAAATACTTTTAGTATAGAAAATGATACAAGTGATTTTAAATATGAACAAGGATTCATATATAGGGCATCAGTACAAAACAGAAATGTCCAACACCAATGGTGTCCCAAAAAACATCTAATATATAAGTTATTCCATGAATGAAAATTATTGTATATAACAAAAATCATAAATATGAAGATAATTTTACTTTAACTAAATAAGTCCAGAATTATTAATATGCATAAAGAATAACTCTAATTCCATTGATATAGTCTAAATCCACTTTTGGTTTTCCTTGAATTAGTAATCAAGATCCATAAAAAAAATATATTAGGGAATATATGGTACTTATACACTAAATAATATCATATCTATAATAGTATATCATACTTTAAAAATAGATATTGTGTAACACCAAAACCCATGAAACATAAAATTGATTGATTGGTATATCATGTCCCCTATCGGGATGTCATGAAGATATATTTATATAATAGTTGGGCATTCCATGACTACTAAATATGATCATATATATATATATATATAATATAATTATTAATTAGAGTGCTTATATTTATCTGTAGTTGGAGTACCCAAGCTGGAATTTTAATTCAAGTTTTAATGATCTATGAACAAGGATAAAATAGTACCCAAGAGTATATCAATGTTATAGATTTCATATTCCATAGAAATAATTATATATATATATATATATATATATATATATATATATTATTAACCATGTATAACCATAATATTTCATAATTACTCACAACCATTTCTTATAAATAGTTTAAATATTTCTATTCATTAATATAAAATATAAATATTAAGGATCGGATTATCTTCAGTAAACAAAGCTAAAAATAATCAGTGTATATACCTATAATAATTCACAATTAGTCATAAGAATAATAAAATGAAATTATAATAATTCATAGAAGGTTTTTATAAATATGAATATGTGTCAGTAACATATCGGGTTCACAAATTCACTCAACATCGATGATTTTAGGCTTCAAAGTCCAATTGGTTTTTATTTTTTTCCCTATTATGTGAAGTAGTGATATTATATGATTTATAAAGAGGTGAAACTAAGTTATTATTTTGGATGGGAAACATCATCATGGAATCCGATATAGATAACTGAAAATAACATTCATACTTTTTTTGTTCGAAAGAATCCTTATTTTGTAATAGTGTGATAGATAAACAATTAATTTTAATTTTTATAGGAGACTCAGGTCATTTGGTGTCTATTAGTGATTAATAATATATATTGGAGGACATATTCAGTATCATTTAGGAAAATCATGTATACCTATTACACCTTGATACTTTATGATTTATTTCTTATTAAATTAATTCAATCTCTCTGAATGCTTATAATGCACACAAAATTGGGTTTAAAAGAAAAAAGATAGTCAATTATTAATACATAACCATTATAGGAAAGTCTTTACAATAGAGGGTATAAATATGAAAAACAATATAAAAAGATTTTACACACATTCATTGGTTTTTTTATTACAAATAAAATAAGAATCATTTTTAGGTAAAATATATGATTTCTTAAAAAAGATTCAAAGAGAATGGTTTCGACCCCTCTTTCACAAATATTAAAAAGTATATTTTTGAAAATTTTAGAAAAAAAAATAGATAAAATGAACAGAAATTTTTAATTTAGAATATAAAAAATATTTATGTGCGAATTTTTTTGTATTTTTCTGAAATGTTTCATTTTTCAACATATGGTGAAAAAATGAGGATTTTTATTGAAAAATGTTGTTTACTTTAAAAAAATATTAAGTTTAAATTAGATTATAAATGGTTTTTAAACTAAAATTAAATTAATTATATTAAAATTTTACAATTTTAGGTCATTTTAATCAATATCATATTAAATTTTGATATTAAAAGCATATTTTCATATAATAATTTTCTCTTTAAAACCTTGTTTTCATTGCATTTGCGGGATTAATTTTAAATTGGATTATGCCACTTAAATAAATTTAAAATATAAAAAGAGACTCCATTTTTGGAATAAGAATAATTTATATTATCTAATAATTCTAATATATTTTTTTAACAAAATTTAAATTAAAACATTTAAAATTAATTTGCGCATTTATGGAAAAACATTATTTATTGGGGGTGTTAAACTAAGAAGATAGTGGATAAAATGAACTTCCAAATTTTACAAAACCCATTTTATATCCATATTTAGACCTTATAACCTATAATGGTCAATAATTATTCATTGGGAGGCTTTTCTCATGTTAAAAAATAGTGTAAAAGAATCTTTCCAAAAAATCCATCTGTGCCCCCTTTCACCACATATAAAAGGGAACCCTCTACCCTTACTTTTTCACACCTCCCAATCCCATATTGATCAACAAAAAATAAAAACAATATCACACCGACTTCCTTATACATATTTTAGAGATTTTTTCATACCAAAATATCATCCCTAGGGTCCTTAATATGAGACTTAAAAGAGGATTCTCTAACAGAAAGTGAGTATCTTAATAAAGCACATTCATTTTATTTATTCTTGTTTCAATATAAATTATGTCATAAAACATCCAATATACTAAAAATTTTATAAACCATCTGATTATATTATATAATTATTAAGTAATAATATTTAACAATATCAACTTACACAAAAAAAGGAAATGAAATTGTTGATCGTGTGTATGGCGGAGTACAATCTCACGAACTGATGTTACTCATCTTCCATAAGCACTTATCACATTCAGATATAATGATTAATTTAATGATTATATATAATATTAATGATATAAATATAAATATTCAATTATAATATCACATATAACTTCTTACTTCACATTCAGTTTAATATGCGATAATGTCGCTCATGTGTGCGGAGGACTACCTCCTTACGAAGCAATGTGATCTGTTTTCCACATAAAAATTACATGGAAGGTATAAAGGATAAATTTAATGAATATATGTTATATATATGAAATTATATACATTTTTTAATGTTAATATATCATACACTTCATTTCTATTTCACCTGTAAAGGGAATGGTATCATCACTCTTGTGTATGTACGACCTACCGTCTCCAAGAGGTGATGTGATTCATTTTCTATACCAAAAGTTTATTAATGGTTATATTATTGTGTTTACTAAATAAATAATATCTTTAATGACATTATTTTATTATTTTATTTTATTTATTTATATCATTTTTTAAATTAGATGACATTTCATCAAAAAAAATATGTATGAGAAAAAGGGGATATTAACACCAGAAAAAATGAAAATAATTTAATATTATTAACAAAATAGTGGGAAAGTGTTATCAGGGGATAAAATACGATATTCTACATATGAATATGGTTCTAGAATAAATAAATAACTTTCCTAAAACCATTATACAATATTTTAAATTAATTTCAAAAAAATTAATTGTTCAGAATGATTCATCATCTCAAATTCCTTTTATTGAGGTATATTGTATTGTTATGCACCTAATTAAATTTTTATGGTGTAAATAGCGTCATTTTTCATATAATATCATTTAAATTTTTTATATTAATTTTTTTTATGTTTCAAATTGAATTATTTTTATCCAAAGGGATATTAAATCAAAATTACCAAGTGTTATAAGTATTGTACAATATCACATTCTTTTGTGATTATTAACATTCCCTTGAAACAATCACTTTCCTATGATAATTTATCATTAAAAGTTATATTTATACTAAATTTAAATATTATTGTATGATGAAATTTTTTATTTCTTAAACTATATAAAATATTTACATATAGTGTTTACTTTGAATATTACTTGATTAACTGGAAAAATAGTGATAAATTTGTATCTTTTACTCAATATAGATATTTGGTGATACAAATATATATATTCCTGATTTAAATAAATTATTTGATATATGAATAATGTTTTGGGCATGAAGATATGGGTGGGTATTAGTTAAATATATCCCCACAATGCATCAATACTTCTCATTAGACAAATCAGTTGGCCAAATGAGATGAGTTTTAACGTACTAATTTTAAACTATGTTGAGGAAGGTCTTGATAAAAGAGTTTTAAATGATGCATGATATTTTTATGTGTAATAATTTAGAATTTACTACATTTTTAACTATTTAATTATTATTATCCATGATATTTTTCAATGATATTATATCTGGATGCATTTTATTCTCAATTTATTGATCAAAGGGTATTCATGTTTAGTTACTTACCTTACCATATTGATTATGCCTTATAAAATTATAATATTAAAGTTATAGATTTAATTTAATGTTTGTTAAATTATTTAACTTTCTATATTGATTATGGTTTATTAATTCCTGATGTAATACTTATAGAAAATTTGTTCTCACAATTATTTTGGCTCTCTTCCCCAGGATATAAAGAAGATATATCTAAATGAGTTTTAGGGAATTAGATCTTTTTATTTTTTTTATATTAAGTTTCATATTCATTTCCAATTTATAATGGGTGTCATATATTTATGTATCTATCCCAAAAATTCTCATATGGTTAGTCCTTTGGGATGTGAAACCTTGTATCTATACCAATGTAATAATGTAGGCACCAACTTTGGGTTAATAGAGTTGGGGTCATTATAGTTGGAATCATAGATAGTTTAGTAGAAACCATGAGAACTATATTATGTAAGAAATATTTTATGTAAACTATCCCTATGAAACACAATTATTATGATTATAGAAGAATATCCTAAAATTTTTGAAAGGAATATATTATGTGGTTTTACTATAAATGAATCCTTATTTAGATACTATAAGTGGTTATGGTTCTAGCACAAGGGGTTCATGGGGGTAATTACTATAAAAAGGAAAAATTCATATTGACATGATCATCTACTAGTGTGTGATAATAGTTTTTACCGCGCACATTGTTTAGCACATCATGGGGATATGCTTAATATAATTCACAATTTCATTACAAAAAATTATGATGAATTTGAAAATAAATATGTCCTGGAAGAAACCATGTTCTTGATTATAATGTTACTAATTCATAGATTATTATTTATATTAAGGGTTACAAAATATTTAGAAATATACATTATTATTTAAAATTCATATTTCCATGAGAAAGTCTAGTATATTTCATTATTTAGAAATGGAAACTGGAAGGAAAAAGGGTATAAATAATAATGGTTTGTGTAGATATTTACCTACTAAGGAAACCAATACAAACAGTATTGAAATTGAGAAAATTAAAGGGTTATATTATGATATAAAAAACATGTTATTAAAAAATATTCATAGATGGATTAACCTATTATATGTTAATATTCTCAAACATTGGATCACTTTACCTAAAATATGTCCCCACAATTTTGTGGGATAAAAATATACTGGTAGCTGAGAAATATATTAAGTATGTCAAATGATATTTATAGAATTGGGATGTGATTAAAATGAAAAGGATAAACTTATAGTGTATTTTATCAAAGGATGTGGTGATCAATTTTGTTCATTCATCCAAATTACTATGGAGGAAGAGGAAATAGAACTCGTGCAATCAGAATCTTTTAAGGATAAATTATTCAAAATATATTTCCCTTATGAGAAACAAACCGAAATAAATATAATGTTCCTAAACATAATTCAAAAGAAAGAATAATTTTTTCTGGAGTATGAGGATAACTTTAAAAGTTTATACATGTATGATACATATTATATATGTATCACATAGTAAAGGAATTTCCATTTATTTTAATTCATTAATCCAAGTCTCCAAAGGGAGTTGTTATCTCAAAAATTCAAATCATAGTATTAAATATTATTATGTACCATAAGAATAAAAAAGTAATTTTATAGATCCTAAATCTCTAAGGAAGATCAAGAAATTAATAGGTTGAATGAGAACTTAGACAAAGATAATAAACTAGAGAATATGAAAATAATTAGTTAATTTACACCTTATGAGAACTATAGAAAGAGTAATCTTGGGAAATGGTTTAAGGGATTGGGAGTCTATTAAAATGGAGTGGATAGGTTTAATTAGGTTATAAAATGAAATAAAAATTAATAAAACACTACTATTAATTGGGAAAACTACAGGGATATGGGGAACTCGTCAAATAAATTCCCCATGTGTCAAGGGAATCTACCACAAAAGTGGTCATTGTGAGAAGGGGAATCATATTTTGTCTCTACAACTAAGGTGGATGTACACGATGATATAGTGGAAGGTACATAAATCATATATCCTAACATAGATAATTCATTATTTTATTCTTTATCCTAATACTCTTTTATATCCTCCATGATTTCTAAGAAAATTAGATATTTCGCTAGAACCATAATAATGGATTTTTCATTAAATGATTCTACTAGAAGTCTTGATGCAACAAATACATTTCATGAAATCCCCATTATTACACATAAAAATGATTTATTTATTATCCTTGTTATAATTCCTATGGTTGAATTAGATAATGTTCTTATTATGGAATATATTTCAAAATATGAGAGAAATTTATTTTAAGAAGAATGAGATTTTGATTAAAGATAAAGGTATAAAATTATATATCATTACTATAGAGACATCATTATCTGAGAAATTTCAGGACCCACCCATTAGTATCTCTACAAAAGGATATTCTTTGGTAATAAGTGTATTCAAAATAAATGGATGGAGAAGTTAATCATAAAATTGAGTATATACCTATTTCACAAGAATATGTTGATTTTTTTCCTATGAAATTACATGGAAATCCCCCATATCGTGAATCTAAATTTTCAATTAATATAACCACTAATTAAAGACTAATATCATATACTCCTAATAGAATAGCCCCTATAGAATTATTAAATTTGAAGAAACCATTGGATGAATTGTGTTATAAGGTATTTATTCACCCTAATTTTTAACAATGGGGAGCCCTTATTCTCTTTATTAAGAAAAATGGTTGTGATAATTTTCCTTTATTAAATTTAAATTAATGAAATTATGAGAAAGAAAAAGTATCATATTCCTTTCAGTGATGAATTTTTTGATCGAAATCATATAGTTAAATATTTTTCAAAGATTGTCCTTCATCCTAGGTATCATCAATTTCGAGTAAAGAAGGAAGTCATTCCAAAAATAGATTTTAGAAATGAGGTTTGGACATTAAGATTTTAAATTAACGACCTTTGGATTGAGTAATACACCAGTAATATTTATGGATATAATGAATAGTGTTTTAGCATAATATATTGATGATTTTTTTGTGGTATTCATTAAGGATATTTTTTGTATTCAAAAATCTATGAGGAAAATGATATTCACTTCGGGATTATTCTTGATATTCTTAAAATGAATGATTGATATAGTATATTTAGTAACTGTGAGTTTTGGATTCAAGTGGTTTCTTTTCATAGAGAAACTGTCTCTAATTATTGAATGTTAGTTGATACAATAAAGATAAAGATAGTCAATGAATTTACAAAATAAATAAACATAAATGAGGGATGTGGTTTCAAAGGTCTGGTAGGTTACAATATGTGATTCATTTAGAATTTTACCTGAATCGCATACCAAATTACCAAGATTTCATGTAAAGAGATTACTTTTTTTGGGGAAATGTAATGTTAAAAATGTCATGATGAACTAATGATGAGATTTTTAAATGCTCTGATTTTCACTCTACCATCTAGAAATGATGGTTTTGTGATATATAGTGATTCTTCAAATAAGGAACTATTTTTTTCCTACTGTAATATGATAAGTATATTACAGATGCATCATGGGAATTGAATACTTGTTAATAAAACTATCCAACCCATGATATTGAGTTGGAAGCTATAATATTTTCATTGAAGAGCCCAAAACATAATCACTATAGTGAATTCTATGAGATATAAATAGACTATAAAATACTAACATAAATAATTTCAAATAAATAGGTCAACATTATACATAAACGATGGCTCGAGGAACTCATGGATTATGATTTCTCAATACACTGCCACTTAAAAAAATAATGTAATTGATGCATTAAGTAGAAAATATCATTAAGTTCTTACCCAAATAAGTATTTAGAGAGATCATATGTTCAAGGATATAGTAAAGATGAAAAATTGAATTATTAAGGAATAATATAATTCACTCATTCATAAAATGATTGCAAAATCAAATTTATTATAAAATATAAAAACTTATCATCTAATAATGATATGTTTTATAACTAAATTAAATCTATAAAATATTAGAAGATTGAAAACATAATTTTTGAATATGGTTTTCTAAAATTTATAAATAGATTACATGTTACATATATACGTAGGACAAAAATGGAATTAATGAATGATTCTCATAACTCAAGTTTCCCTATAAAAAATAGTACCACAAATATGTATTGGGATTTGAGGGAACAATTTTGTTGGGATAACATGAAGAGTGAAATTTATTATTATGTGTCTAAATGTTTTTTTTAACATGTGAAGGTCATGATATATTTTCCTATTGGATTCATGTAATATTTTACTATTACTATGTGGAAATGGGATGAAACTGTGGAATTTTTCATAGGACTACCAAATACTCAAAGAAAGAATAGTGCAATTTGGATTATCATTTATCACATAACCAAACATAAAAATTTCCTCATTATAAGAGAATAATTACCTATTTATAACATCACAAGGATATATATTAATAAATTTTCAAAACATTATGGAATATCTATTTTGACTATGTATTATATGGATCTCTATTTTACATCAAAAATCTAGAAGAGACTTTAGAAATATCTTGATAGTCATATTCAATATAGTACTTCCTATAATTTTCAAAACGATAGAAATTCTGACAGGACTATAAAACAATGGAATAAATTTTGAGTTCATTATCCCGGAACATTCAAGGTATATGGGACCAGTATTTAAATTACATAGATTTTTCAAATATTTATTGTTTCCATTCATGTATTCAAATGATATCCTATAAATAATTATATGTAAAGTGATGTCATACACTAACTATTTGGGATGAGGTTGGTGAAAGGAAACATGTAATACCATAGCACGTTAAAGATACAACATCAAAGGTAAATTCTTTTAAGGATCGTCTTAAAGAACCTCAATATAAGATAAAATTTATGCTGATAATCGAAGGAAGGATTTGGTATTCCATGTGCTAGATCCTATATTATTGAAATTATTTCCATAGAAGGGTATTAAAAGGTTTGGTATGTAAGGGAAACTAGTCCCCATATAAATTAGACCATATAAATAACATTAATGAATAATATCTATTTCTTACCATTTGTAAATTCCACCAACCCTTTCAAAAGTACCTCATGTGTTTCATATATCCTTGTTAAGGTAGTATATTACTCACCTAGAGCATGTGACCACCTATGATTAAATATAATTAAAACCTGATCAATCTTCCTATGATAGAGTAATCCAAATTCAATATATTAGTGATAAATAATTTTTGGAATCAGATGAATTTTCTAGTGAATGTACTTTGGAGAAATCACATAATAGAGGAAGCAATGTGGGGAAAAGAGAATGTAATGAAGAATAACTAACCTCATTTGTTTAGAATGTATTATCCATGAAATTTGAAGGAATTGTTTTTTTTAGGAATTAATAATGTGACACCCCAAGAATTTATAAATTCCTTCCATTAAAAAAATTTAATATCTTTGATAACATGTGATGCATGCAACCCCCGGTTTAATCTAAACATGATATTGTATTATATAAACCTGTCCATTGTAACATTTTTGTTAAATTGGTGTGTGTTAGTAGGACTAACTAAATTAAAAAAATATATATATTACACACATTTATTAGATATAATATCATTATAAATAAAATATAAATCATTTTAATGTAGAAGAAAAATATTTATAAAAAAACTGAATTTATTTCAAAGAGAACAATATCATCACATATTAAAAACATATGATTGAATTAATTTTTGACACTTTCTGGAAAAAAAATTGAACAACATTTTTTGAAATCATTATATCAAAATTTTATAATGGGGAATTTTTGATATTTTTCTAAAATATTTCATTTTCTGATTACTAGTAAAAAATATATATTTTTATTAAAAATTCATTTTCACTTAAATAATTCACATGGTTAAATTATAATTTAAATAGTTTTCCAGAAAAAAATATTTAAATTATATTACAATTTAAATATTTTAGGTTATTTGAATCAATTTCATATCACTTTTGGATATTATAAACTTCTATACATATGATAATTTTCCCTTTGAAAACCCATTTTCATCATAACTACAAGTATAATTTTAAAATGGATTCATCCACTTATATAAGTTGAATTTAGAAAAATGGATTAAATGTTTTTAATCATCATAATTTAAATTAACTAAATATCTCAGAATAATATTTCACCAAAATGAATAGTAAAAGTGGTAAAATTAATTATCACGGTTACAGTAAAAATTGATTAAATAGGGACTATACTAAAAAATAAGGCATAAAATCACCTATTAAAATCCCCAAACCCCATTTTATATCTATATTTTAGCATAAAAACATATAAGGGTCTATAATGACTCATTTAGTAGGATTTTACTTGATTAAAATATGGGTGTAATTGAATCATTTCAAAACATTCCATTTCAGTAACATTTCTGTACTTAATAAAGGGAACACCATCCCATAACTTCTTCACGACTTTTAATCCCCTATAGTCTGACTAATCCCTAAAAAATTATCTACCCACATCATGAGAAATATTATAGAGATTTTGTTCCTTAAAAAATACTCTCCTTGTAGTCTTTAATTGGATATCTAAAGGATGTTTCCCTTACTCTAAATGACCCAAATTACTTTTTATATTTTTTGAATAATTCCATTTTTTAATTGGGTCAAGAAATAAAGTGTGGTAACACTGATCTTCTAGTATCATTATTTTATTTCCAAAATCATTTAATTATTAACACATAAAATATAATGAAACCATAATCTCAGATATATTTATATGTTATTATGTTTATGGTATAATAATTATCCACATCTATTTACATAAAATCGGAAATGAAATCATTGGTCTTGTGTATGGTTGACTACCGCCTCATGAGAAAATATAAGCTGTTTTCCATAAGCTCTTATCACAGTATGATATAATGATGAAATTATTGTTTATATATAATATTTATGGCATAAAAAATATTTTTAGAATTATTATTTAACATATCTTCTTAATTTCCATTCTCTTTAAAACATGATAATGTTTCTCTTGTGTACTGTATACTACCACCTCGCAAAGCGATGTGATTAGTTTTCATCATACACATTAAATAGAAGGTAGTTAGGCTAAATTTAATGAATTTATGTGACATATATGACATGATATAATATATTTAAATTTAATGTTACATAAACTTTTTATTCTTTCACCCATTAAAGTATTGATACCGTCATTCATGCGTACATAAGTCCCACCATCTCCACGAAGAAATGTGAATCATTTTCAAAGAAAAACATTTATGAATGTTTATAATAATGTATTTATAGAGTAAATATGATATTCATAACATTATTATCATTATTTAGATGATTTATTTAAATCTTATTTATAACAATTAGAACATTCATGAAAAAACACATTTGAGAGAACAAGGAAATTAACATAAAAAATAATGAAAATAATGAAATACAATTAACAAACGTGTGGTAAAATGTTATAGGGTATTATATATGATATTAGAAATATTATTATGGTTATGTTATAAATTAGTAACAAGATTATAACCATTATAGAGAGTGTAAAATCACATTCAATCATAAGGAAGCATGAGGTAAGGAACTTGTTCTCAATTTCCCTTCATTAAATAATATTTTATTATTGTGTGCATAATTTCATTTATATTGTGTATATACTTCCCTTATTTCATTTAATAACACATATAATTCATAATTCATGTTATTTTAGGTTTCAATCCGAATTATTTTCATCCCAGAAAATTTTAATTTAAAATTTTCATGTGAAAAAAATTAATGTACAATCCAATTTCTTTTGTGTTTGTTAACTTTCTATAGAAAAAATTAAGTTATTATGGTTTGTTTTCAATTGAAATTAAATTTAAGTAAAATATCCATATTATTTTACAGTGTATAAAATTATTTCATAAACCATATTTCATTTTTACATATAGATTTTACATTTAATGTTATTTTATTAACTATAGAAATATTGATAAATCCACAACTTTAACTCAATATGAATATTTAATGATAAGGAATATTGATTCATTAATTACATTGATTATTGGATATAGGATGAATGGTTTTCATAAATAGATATGTGTGGGTCAAATTTTAGGTAGTCCCTTGTTCATCGATGGGTATCACATGACAAATCAGTGGGAAAATTCATATGGGTTTTACCCAGTGGTTTTAAATTGTCTTGAGGAAGGTCTTGAGAGTAAAGGTTTCCATGATTCCTCAGATAAGGAATTACAGTAATTAATAATTTCTTTTACTAATAATTAATTTTCTACTATTATCTATGATATTTTCATAATTATATTATCTTTGTATACATTAACTTCTTAGTTTATTAATAAAATAGAATTTCTGTTTAGTTATTACCTTTTCGTATAGATTATTCCTTATCAAATAATAATAGTAAATTTATTAGTTAAATTTAATTTTATTGTAGTTATATAACTTTCCACATTGATTTTTATTTACTGATTCATGATTTTATCATTAATGATCAGTTGTTTTAACCAATATTTTTTTGTGCCCTAGTATATGATGAAAAAATATTTTAATGTGTTTTCGGGAAAAAATAATTTTATGATGTTATATATAATTTTTTATTTTTGTTTTCAATATAACATTGGTGTCATGTATGTCTAAATTTCTCTGAAACTACTAAACTGATCAATACTTTAGGATTTGAGCCCTTATATCTATACAAATGTAATAAATTAGGCAATATCTCATGGTTACTAGAGTGAGGGTCATTATAATAAGTGCATGCACACTCAATGATTTAAGGAAACAAAAACATGGGTAATATATAATTAATATCTATACTTATATAATGAACAAAAATATTGGTTTAGGTGTCTGTAATGATCTTCATAATGACTCGTTCCTCCTTAATAAAAATCATAGATAAATAAAATTTTCAAATTGACTAAATAATATCATGGAATCCTATAAAATATGCCATCTACTAAAAAATTTGAATTCATAAATAATTAAATTAATTAAATTAAATTTTATATATTTTCATTACAAATATAACAAAATGAATTATATTTTTACGTATTTTCCAAAAATAATTTATTTCATTATTCACAAAATATGGAAATCTTGAATAAGAGAAGGGATCCCAAAATAAAAAAGGTCATAATTAAAGATTCATTAAGTCAATCTGTAATGTTATTAATTTTATGAATATGACCTATAATATAAATCTTAGCATACTAATTATATCTTAATAAAACTATTTACCCCTTTATGTAAACTAATTTTCTTTGTAAATATCTGTGAGGTCATAGTTGAGTACACATCATGATCAATATTATCTTATAAAATTTGGAAAACATTCCAAAAGTTTATTTATTCATTCGATTAAACCAATAATAATGTTATTAGAATATCAAATATCCAAACATTCTATGAACCCAATAACCATCCACCAAAGAATCTCAAATACCCATATGAGGATTCAATTTAGAGTGAATGCGGTCTCATCCCACAATTTAGTTGTAAACAATAAAAAGGACACTAGTTAGTTCACCAATAGTTCCCCATTAGATTTTAATATCCAACTATAACCCACCATTATACTCAATAGTGGCACAAAGATGCTAATAGAATCTAGAAATCTATTCCACTAGACAACGCAATACTATAAAGAACTGAACTTAGTGTTACACACCCACTATGGTCTCTAATTCAAATAATGGAAACCCCTAATATGTATAATATTAATTGAAAATTATTTATTTTAATATGATCCATAATTGAAACAATAACATAAGTCCTAAGGGACCCAGATCAATCTCTAATAATCTCTATAATCACTATTAGATAAATCTTTTATGACATTGACTCACTATAAGGCCCCAGCCATAAACCTTACATAATCTTGAGTTATTACAAGATTACACATTGGGAATCTTTTCAGGTTTAGAGTTTTGGAGAATTAGATCATAAAACATGCATTACATTCCACATTTAAACAAATTGGTTAAATAAAAGATGGTATTCATTTTTCCCATCAATGGAATCATATTTAAAATAAAACATGGATTCTTTCTTGACACTTCCTTGACACTATCATTATATCACGTACCCTTCCCTTGACCTATGAAAAACATTTCAAAAACATGGGATGAGCATAGAAAGCTCAGTAAGGGATACAAAATTATGGAAAGGAAACATGAGTACATGTATATATAAGAATGAAATCATACTTTACCCATAAAACATAAGCACTTTAACATACCTCATAAAATCATGAATAAATCATACAAATCATAAGACATAAAGGTACGTTGAGGCATTCATAACATTCTTACGTAGGGAGTAACCCTCTTGGTTACGTTTGGAATACACATCACAGTATATTCCCGAAATCTCTTCAGAGAAACCTTAACGTTTAACCCCTTCACATTACCCAATGCATTGGAGAGCTATATCGGGCTCACCCGCCCTTAGTTTATCATGGAACCACCCATATTCATAATAATGCCCAAGAACCATAACATAATTGTATCACATAAAACATGAATAAAGGAAACATAACATTTCCACTTTTTAATCACAAGATATCAATACAACACATTGATATAAAAACATTATGAAAACCATTTTCAATACCAAAATAAAAGAAAATTAAAACATGGTATTTATTTTTCTTTAAAAAAGGTATGGCTTGTAGAGGAAGACGAAACTCAAATAATGGTCACGGCGGTGGAGAAGTCATTGTCGCCGCATACGTACGACAAAAACATTCCTTTTTTCGTTTAGTAAAATGGTTTGTATAAAAAATATTCCTTTCGGATAAACGTTAAATTCAAAGGGTTTTATACACCGTATAAAAGAAGGTTTTGTATAAAACAAAATATTCCACAATTAAAAGAGATTGAGACGAAGTCCCATACAAAGATGGTATCCTTGGATTAAGGATAAATCAATTACATAATTGTGTGTGACAAACTAATACAGAAAATATAAGTGGATATTAATTGTAAAACAATCATAGGTTATTTACACATATTCATAGAATGACATATTCACGGAGTACAATCTTATCCCAAAGAATCAAAATTGGGTTAAGAAGTTCCCTTGCAAAAATTTGACAGCCTAACGGCGTCACTACAAAATTCAGAAAATGAGTTGATAAGAGGTAAAAAGGGTATCTCATCACTTGGACATAAAATTTAAATCACTAAGGATATAGAAGAACATATCCCAACATAATGTTATGTGAATTAAAAGACATAACAAAAGAAGTCTTTTAAAAAGAGGAGGGTGAATGGTTCCCTTACCGACATGGGTATCTTTTGAAACATACACCCCGTGAAAGAAGGACAATACAACATTGATTTAAATACTCATAAATGAAATTATATTACAAAATGAGTAAAATAATGGGCAGTACATACACCACTCAAAGGAAATTGTGGAAAATGTAGCATAAATCTCACGAGAATAAAAGTGAGATGAAAAATCCCTTACGAAAACTCGGCAGCCTAACGACGCCACTTAAAACTTCCAAAAATGGATTGATGATATCAAATAGGGTCTCTCATAATATTACAATAAAATGTACAGAAAGAGTAATATAAAATAACATCCCCCATCATAAAAAATAGGAGCTTAAAAGAAGTGACATAAATGAGAGTACTTAAAAAGAAAGAGAGAGGTTAGATCTCTTACGAAAATTCGGCAGCCTAACGACGCCACTAAAATCTTCCAAAATGGATTTATGAGAGAGAATAGGGTCTCTCATCATATGAACACAAAAATTACAGTAAGAGTAATATAAAATAACATTCCAATCACAATAAATATGAGCTTAAAAGGAATTACATAAAAGACTGTACTTAAAAAGAAAGAGAGGAGTAGGATCCCTTACCTCAGGTCCGACTTGTCTCGATCGTTCTTTAACGTCCTGAATAATAAAAATGAGTTAATTTATACTTGATTAAGAACCTTTTTAAAGTTCATTATTCCTTTTATATCACTTATTTCCATTTTATAAACATCATGTAATCATTTAAGTTAATAATGTTTGTTTTGTCGATATTTGGTTCTTAAGTCGAAAGTGGACTTTTTACAATTACATGTTGTTCGTGTGGTCAAAGGTTCATTATATCCAGAATGATATTAATGAGTTGGATATCATATATATCATATATATATCCAGAATATACATGTATTTATAATATTACATAATCATTTAGAGGTAAGAAATGAAATGCACCGTTCATGGAGACGGTAAGCCGTACGTACGCATGAATGCTACTTTCATTTCTATGTCATATTAATGGAATTAAAACTAAAGGAGAGGTATGTATATTTTAATTCTAGATTTATATTAATCATTTATATGTAACATACATCATATATAAGAACTTTAAATACATCCTATATACATCCCACATATGGCATTAACGAATCAAATCACTTTGAGGGGGCGGTAGTCCGCACTTCCTAAAATAAAATTATCGTGTTTACCCACAATGGAAACCATAAAGGTATGACAAAAAAGAAAGATACAGAAGCTTAAGTAAAACATGAAAATATTATATATCATATATAAATATAGTGACATCTTAATGTCCACCTTTTAAGGTGTTATATGAGTGTTGAACAATCATCGTTTTGTGAGGCAATTCTTCATCCACAGAAACAGTATGTTCTTTAACCATTTGATGTAGGTGTGTGTAAGTGTAGCTCGAATTCTTATTATAACAACATCCTAATATATTGAAGATACTATATTTGTTACAAAAGAAATTAATAATAAGATTTTAGGGGGTTGGAGAAGCAAAATAAAACAAAATAACACAAGTGAAGACTTTACCTTAAAATCGGGTAACTCTTTTTGATTTGAGATCAAAGGCTTCCTTGGGACGACTTCTGCCCAAAGTGAGGCTTCTAGGAGTAAGCGAGGGATGTGGAGAGGAAGAATAAGAAGGGTTTGGCCGAGCCAAAGGCTTGAGAGGTGTGGGTAAGGTGGTAGAGGTGGGGTCCTTTTATAAGAGGAGAGGAGGGGCACTCTTGTAAAGTTACAAAATGTTGCTTTATTTTCAAATGAGTTTCGGATTTTAAAGGTCCCACATTAATGTATTTCTAGGATAAGGTGGTAAGGGTTCTAAATATGCTCATAAAATAGTTTTTTTAAAATTTTATGTTATAGTTTTAACATTATCTTTTCATTTTATTTAAATCCTTTATTAATTAGGTAATCGATGCATCATCATGATGTCATAAATAATTTAATTTATTTAATGTTTAAAAATTATAAAAAAAACTATCATGATGTAGGAAATATTTTTAGATTTATAATGAATATTTATAGTCAAAAATATGACTTTTATAACCCCATTTAAAAATTGTTTTAGTGAAACATCTCATGCTTGTGACATTTTTTTTTTAACTTTAAATAAAAAGTTATTTATGTCATTTTCCAACCAATGTTGCTCCATGGGGTCCACAAGTTGACCCATCGATTGTATTGGTCGGCCATGACACATACAATGAGGGTAGGACATGTGTCTAGGTCATTTCACATTATTAAAACATTATTTTTACCTTAAATTACACTAATTACCTCTAATCGTGATTAAGAACATAAAAGTTACTATTCAGCAAAAAATTATTTTAATCCCATTGAACCACATTTTACTTCCTAATGAAAACCATGTATGTCAGATTTTTTAAATTCAAAATACAGAGGTGTAAAAGTTTCATTTAAACGCAAAATCAGTTTCTTTAACTACCACTTAGTGGTTTCACTATTCATCAAAAATTGAAGTTTTTCAGAAAAATAGCAAAAATTCACCCTAATCTATATTTGATATTCCAAACTAAAAAATGATGTCTATTTTACAAAATTAAAAACATATAATTTGCATTAATTAATTTAATAATTAATTCCCGCTGTCAAATCAAATTGCGTGTTTTTATAAAACAATATCTATTAAAAGATTGACACTAGTTTAACTCCAATTTCAAAGTGAGATTAATTCCAATGACCACTATTGGATTAAATGGTAAAAATATATTCTAATTTTACTTTAAAAACAATTCAAAAGATAATCTAATAATATAAATAAATTAGATTAAAAAGTGGTTTTGAATTAAAATACAACATTTTTCACTATTCATTAAAAAATGAACTTTATCGGAAAGACACCAAAAATTTACAGAAAGTAAATTTTGATGTCTCTATTCTAAATAAATATTTTATTTTGTCAAATATAACACATAAAATTGTCAAAAAGTGGATTTAAAATAGGTTCTCCATCAAAAGGCGGTTAATCGACCTTCTAAAGAACATTAGAATGTTTACGCTTAAAAATTGAATTCATTCACATTTTTAATCCTCTAACATTTATTGTAAAAAGTAAAAATATTTGACAAACATAGATAATCATTTTGTAGTTAGTTATTTTCATTCCCTCCATTACAATGGCTAGGCGTTAACTACAATTTAAAATAATATTATTTTATTATTAGAGTGCAACGTAAGATTCCCAAGAAACTCGTTGTTGCGTATTGGGTACGCCATCGAGCATAGCGTCCCCTTTAAAGTAATATTAATATTTTATTCACAAATATGGATAAATATAAAAATTTCATATTCTTTATTTACCTGGGGTGTTACATTCTTCCCCCCTTTTGGGAATGGCATCCTCGCAATTTTAAAATTGGGCTCGGAAACATCCTTGAAAGTCCCACATCGGAACAAGAGTCGGTAAAACAATCACTTTAAAATAAATAATGAGAAGTACAGAGGTCACCCGAGTTAACCCATACTAGGATTCCATGTAGGAAAACATGGACATGGAGGAGAAAACATTGGGTCATGTTCTGATGGATAGTGATAGAAAACATGTTTAGGAGAAAGTTAACCCCAAGAAAATCACAAACTTGTGATGGGTTAAACGGTATTCAATTCCCCAGTAGGAAAAGATAATAGAAAACATTTTTATTTTTTTTATTGAGGAATTTATTCATAAGGGAACATAATTACTTATCATGTTGACTTTCAAATTTTATTAGATTTCTTACAAAAACTCATATTTTCTCCAAAATATGAGTATTTAGGAAGACTTGTTCACTATAATCAACTTCTAGAGAATCGCCTAATCCACAAAAGAGAACTATATACTTCCCATGTCTTTAGACTTTATCCAAAACCAAAACAAAAATGGTTAGTAAAAGATCAGATAATCCAGAAAAGGATAACCCTTTATAAAAATAAAATCTATTCTTAATCTCCAAATTTTATCCAACAAAACCCAAAGTTCAACGAGGACCATTTCATAAACAATTTTCCCATAAAATTATTCAAAGTAAACCAAACTAAGATTGAAACCCAAATATTTGAAGGATTTAGTCACATAGTCTTCGAAGGTACAAATTAACTTTTATCTCCAAATAACATCAGTTGCTCTTAAATTCTCATATTGAAAAGTAATTAACCTAATCACATATCCTCGATGATAGGTTAATCATTTCAATAGATAACCCAAAATAAACTTAATCTTAATTCCTAAAATCATCTAACAAAAAAGAATTAGTCAAACTATCCAGGGACTTCACATAGTCCAGTGGTAGGCGATAAATACCAGTCGCACTTTGGTTGTGAGTTCGATTCCGGCAGCTTTGTCCGATGCGACGGGTTGTCACCCGGTCTGCGTGTTGTCCTTTTTCCAAAACTATATAATTCTTAAAAAATTCCACAAAACGAGATAAAATCTTCAAAAATTATCATAACATATTTTAACCTCATGTTTATCTCATGCATTTCATTTTCCATCATAACATATAATAACCCATAATTACCTCAAAAGTAAGGATCATATAAACTCTAATGGTTACCTTTATAATTATTACCTGAACTTCCACATAGATTGGTCATCTCGTACATGATGCATTATAGATCATACCAAGGTTCAAGTGGTTGATCATGATTCCTTGATAGTTGGTTTAGAACAACCACGAGTTTCCTCATTGAATCCCCCATTTTATCTAGTATCTTAATCAGAGAACCACCGTAGTTTCCTTCAAACCTATTGTCTCTTTGGTGCCTTCTAGATCCATCCATTCACTAAAAACAAAAATGTCAGTGTGATTATATCAACAAACCCATCATGTACTAATGAGGAAGTTAAAAACTAAGATATACTTACTCATTCACTTTATCTAAAATTAGGACTCTTTCTGAAATCCTAACCATTATGGTAATGTCACTTGTGCTTAGAGAATACCCTAACCTCTAATGTTATCTAAACCGACCTTTGATACCAACTATAAAGCCCCAACCTTAAACCTTAATTAATCATGAGTTATTACAAGATTACACATTGAGGATCTTTTCAGGTTTAGAGTTTTAGGTAATTAGATCATAAAACTTGCATTACATTACACATTTAAACAAATTGGTTACAAAAAAGATAGTATTCATTTTTCCCATCAATGGAAACATATTTAAAATAAAACATGGATTATTTCTTGACACTTCCTTGACACATCATCATATCATGTACCCTTCCCTTGACCTGTGAAAAACATTTCAAAAACTTGGGATGAGCATAAAAAGCTCAGTAAGGGATATAAAAATATGGAAAGGAAACATGAGTACATGTATACATAAGAATGAAATCATACTTTACCCATAAAACATAAGTACTTTAACATACCTCATAAAATCATGAATAAATCATAGAAAACATACGACATAAAGCTAACTTGAGGCATTCATAACATTCTTACGTAGGGAGTAACCCTCTTGGTTATGTTTGGAATACCCATCACAGTATATTCCCTAAATCTCTTCATAGAAACTTTAACGTTTAACCCCTTCGCGTTACCCAATGCATTGGAGAGCTATATCAGGATCACCCGCCCTTAGTTTAACGTGGAACCACCCGTCTTCATAATAATGCCCAAGAACCATAACATAATCGTATCACATAAAACATGCATAAAGGAAACATAACAATTCCACTTTTCAATCACAAGATATCAATACAACACATTGATATAATAACATTATGAAAAACATTTTCAATAAAAAAATAAAAGAAAAGTAAAACATGGTATTTATTTTTCTTTTAAAAATTTATGGCTTATAGAGGAAGCCAAAACTCAAATAATGGTCACGGCGGCGGAGAAGTCGTTGTCGCCGCATACGTACGACAAAAACATTCCCTTTTTTCATTTAGTAAAACACTTTGTATAAAAAAGATACCTTTTGGATAAACATAAAATTCAAAGGGGTTTATACACCTTATAAAATAAGGTTTTTTATAAAACAAAATATGCCTCAATGAAAGGAGATTGAGACGAGGTCCCAAACAAAGACGGTATCCTTTGATTAAGGATAAATCAGTTACATAATTATGTGTGACAAACTAATACACAAAATATAAGTGGATATTAAGTGTGAAACAGTCAGAGGTTATTCACACATATTCATAGAACGACATATTCAAGGAGTACAAGCTTATCCCAAAGAATCAAAATTATGTTAAGAAGTTCCCTTGCAAAAATTTGACAGCCTAACGGTGTCAATACAAAATTCAGAAAATGAGTTGATGAGAGATAAAAAGTGTATCTCATCACATGGACATAAAATTTAAATCACTAAGTATATATAAGAACATATACCAATATAATGTTATGTGAATTAAAATACATAACAAAATAAGTCTTTTAAAAAGAGGTTGGTGAAAGGTTCCCTTACCGACACGGGTATCTTTCGAAACATACACCCCATGAAATAAGGACAATACAACATTGATGTAAATACTCATAAATGAAATTATATTACACAATGAGTAAAATAATGGGTAGTACATACCCCAATCAAAGGAAATTGTGGAAAATGTAGCATAAATCTAAAGGTAATAAAAGTGAGATGAAAAATCCCTTATGAAAACTCGACAGCCTAACGGCGCCACTTAAAACATCCAAAAATGGATTGATGAGATCAAATAGGGTCTCTCATCATATTAAAATAAAATTTAAAGAAATAGGAATATAAAATAACATCCCCCATCATAACAAATAGGAGCTTAAAAAGTGACATAAAGGAGAGTACTTAAAAAGAAAGAGAGAGGTTAGATCTCTTACGAAAATTCGGCAGCCTAACGGCGCCACTCAAAACTTCCAAAATGGATTGATGAGAGAGAATAGGGTCTCTCATAATATTAAACTAAAAATTACAGTAAGATTAATATAAAATAACTTCCCAATCACAAGAAAGATGAGCTTAAAATGAATGACATAAATGATTGTACTTAAAAAGAAAGAGAAGAGTAGGATCCCTTACCTCGGGTCCGACTTGTCTCGATCGTTCTTTAACGTCCCGAATAATAAACTTGAGTTAATTTCTACTTTATTAAGAACCTTTTTCAAGTTAATTATTCCTTTTATATCACATATTTACATGTTATAAACATTATGTAATCATTTAAGTTAATTATGTTTGTTTTGTCGATATTTGGTTCTTAAGTCAAAAGTGGACTTCTTACAATTACATGTTGTTCGTGTGGTCAAAGGTTCATTATATCCAGAATGATATTCATTATTTGGATAACATATATATCATATATATATCCAGAATATACATGTATTTATAATATTACATAATCATTTAGAGGTAATAAATGAAATACACCGTTCAGGGAGACGGTAAGCAGTACGTACGCATGAACGCTACTTTCATTTCTATGTCATATTAATTGAATTAAAACTAAATGAGAGGTATGTATATTTTAATTACAGAATTATATTCATAATTTATATGTAACATACATCATATATAATAACTTTAAATACATCCTCTATACATCCCACATATGGAATTAACGAATCAAATCACTTTGAGGGGTCGGTAGTCCACACTTCCTAAAATGAAATTATCGTGTTTACCCACAATGGAAACCATAAAGGTATGCCAAAAAAGAAAAATAAAGAATCTTAAGTAAAACATAAACATAATATATATCATATAGAAATATAGTGACATCTTAATGGCCACCTTTTAAGGTGTTATATGAGTGTTGAACAATCATCGTTTCGTGAGGCAGAAATTCGCCATCGACAGAAATAGTATGTTATTTGACCATTTGATGTAGGTGTGTGTAAGTGTAGCATGAATGATTCTTATAACAACATCATATTATATTTTAGATACTGTATTTGTTACAAAACAAATGAATAAAAAGATTTTAGGGGGTTGGAGAAGAAAAATAAAACAAAACAACACAAGTGAAGACATTACCTTAAAATAGGGTAACTCTTTTTTATTTGAGCTCAAAGGGTTCCTTGGGAAGACTTCTGCCCAAATTGAGCCTTCTATGAGTAAGAGAGGGGTGTGGAGAGGCAAACTGAGTAGGGTTTGTCCGATCCAAAGGCTTGAGAGGGGTGGGTATGGTGGTAGAGGTGGGGGCCTTTTATAAGAGGAGAGGAGGGGCACTCTTGTAAACACTACTGGAAATGCTGTTTTTTCCAACGGGTGTTTAACAACGGTTTGCTAAAACCGTTGGGATTGAAGGATTAAGAAATACTTTCCCAACGGTTCATTGAAACTGTTGGGAAAGGCCACCCCTTTGCCAACGGTTTTAAGAAACCGTTTGTAAAGGGGTGTGTTAATCACCTTTTGCCAACAGTTCAAAAGAACCGTTGGGAAAGGGTCACCCCTTTGCCAACGGTTTCCTCAAACCGTTGGAAAAGGGGTCCTTAGAATCTCTTTCCCAATGGTTCTTTAAAACCATTGGGAATTATTTCCCCCAAATCCAACCGTGAGGCTGCTCTCCCCCATTCGCACAGAACCTAATTTCATCCACTCCACCGCTCTCCTCTCGCGAAATCCCCTATCCGATGAGGTGAAAACCATCTCAAATCAGGTATCGTTTCATTTATACACATATACTTCCTTATTTTTATTGTTATTGCTTTAGTATTTTAGTTTTAAGTTATCAATCCACCTCCACCTCTCTGCTGGTCTCCAAATCCCCCATCCGAATAGGTGAAAACCCATTTGAATCATCTCAAATCAAGTAATTTTTTCTTTATACACATATGGTACCTTGTTTTTATTTTTATTGATCTAATATTTTAGTTTTAAGTTTGGATTTTGATTTGATTTCACTGTGTAAAATAGGGAAATGAATAAATATTTTGTTAATTAATTGGTTTCCCCTGGAATATCAGTTTTGTTATAATGTCCATGCTAAATAAAGGGGTAATGTAATAAAAGACCTTGAATAAATAAATTGTGGAAGTTGGGGTATGTTGCCTCTATGAGAGGTTTTTTGTTGTGTTTCATTGTATGTTGTAGGCTGTTTTATGGGGATTGAGGTGACCAGTTGGGCTTTGTGATATGTGGGGTTGTAATGTGATGGTTAGTGGGCATGGATGTGTCATGTGAAGTTGTATGATAGTGATGATGTGTGGTGGTGTTGTGTCATGTGGAGGTGTTGTGTGATGATGTTGGGGTGTATAATGTGGTGAGATGGTTTTGTTTGTGCGGTGGTTTGTGATGTGCAATATTTTTATTGTGATATGTGGTTGTTTTGGTGAGATGGTTGGTCGATGTAACATGGTGTCGATGGTTATTGTGAGATGGTGAGTTGTTGTGTGGTGATTTTATTAGTTTCCTGGTTATCTATGGAATAAATTATGCTGTTAAAACAAAAAAACAAGATATTAAATAAATGAGATGGAATAGAAATGGATGTGTGGTAAATGGATTTAATTAATTTAACATTAAATGAATGGACAATGTAAGTGTGAATGAAGTGGCTTATAAATGAATGTGAGAAATGTTATGCGTCTTTTGTGGTGGTGGTGTGGTTTATGTGTTTTATGGTAGTAGTGAAGTGTGTGATTATGTAGTTAATGTTAACCCATAGGTTGAGTATTTTGTTCTATCTATATATCATGTATTTTTATGTTATTTCTACACATTCCAGGGGGGTGGTATGTCTAGGTGGTGGTCGTGGGGTTGCAGGGTAGGGGGTGTGGGCTGTTTGGGAGGGTGGGTGGGGCTATCCAGGGGGTACGAGGTGTCCAGGGGGGTACGGGGGTGGGTGGGCTGTCCACGGGGGTGTCCAGGCTGTCAAGGAGGGGTGGGCGGGCTGTCCAGGGGGGTGGGTGGGCTGGCCACGGGAGGTAGGGGTGTCCAGGGGGTGGGCGGGCTATCCAAGGGGGTGGGGGCTGTCCATAGGGAGAAGGGGTGTCAAGGGGGTGGGTGGGCTGTCCACGGGGGTGGTTGGGCTGTCTAGGGGGTTGGGGGCGTCCACGGGGGTGGGTGGGTTGTCCACGGGGGTGGGCGGGGCTGTCCACGGGGGGTGGGAATGGTTGTCCATGGGGGTGGGTGGGGCTGTCCAGGGGGTGTGGGCTGTCCTGGGGGTCTGGGTGGGGTGTCCTGGTGGGGGAGGGGTGTGTGGGGTGTCCAGGTGGGGTGGTATGTCTAGGTGGTGGTGGTGGGGTTGCAGGGAAGGGGGGTGTGTGCTGTTTGGGAGGGTGGGCGGGGCTATCCAGGGGGGTACGGGGTGTCCAGGGGGTACGGGGGTGGGCGGGCTGTCCACAAGGGTGGACGGGCTGTCCACGGGGGTGGTCGGGCTGTCAAGGAGGGGTGGGCAGGCTTTCCAGGGGGGGTGGGTGGGCTGGCCACGAGAGGTAGGGGTGTCCATGGGGGTGGGCGGGCTATCCAAGGGGGTGGGGGGCTGTCCATAGGGAGAAGGGGTGTCGAGGGGGGTGGGTGGGCTATCCACTGGGGTGGTTGGGCTATCTAGGGGGTAGGGGGCGTCCACGGGGGTGGGTGGGTTGTCCACGGGGGTGGGCGGGGCTGTCCACGGGGGTGGGAAAGGTTGTCCACGGGGGTGGGCGGGGCCGTCCAGGGGGTGTGGGATGTCCTGGGGGTATGGGTGGGGTGTCCTGGTGGGGGAGGGGTGTGTGGGGTGTCCAGGGGGGTTGGTATGTCTAGGTGGTGGTGGTGGGGTTGCAGGGGAGGGGGTGCGGGCTGTTTGGGAGGGTGGGCAGGGCTATCCCGGGGGGGTACGGGGTGTCCAGGGGGGGTACGGGGGTGGGCGGGCTGTCCAGGGGGGGTGGGTGGGCTGGCCACAGGGGGTAGGGGTGTCTAGGGTTGTGGGCGTGCTATCCAAGGGGGTGGGGGCTATCCACAGGGAGAAGGGGTGTCGAGGGGGGTGGGTGGGCTGTCCATGGGGGTGGTTGGGCTGTCTAGGGGGTAGGGGGCGTCCACGGGGGTGGGTGGGTTGTCCACGGGGGTGGGCGGGGCTGTCCACGAGGGTACCCTACTAATATGGTTATGGGATGAGGCATGCTCTGATGTGATAACACATTAAGTTCTTGTTGGTTTTACATTTTTTCAATAACACATTAGTATGTTTTTTTCACATGTCTAGTTGATACCAAGATTATTTTCTTCCCTTATCGTTTACTTAAATGTATTTTCTATTTAAGTCCAATCCTATTGAATTGTTTATGACAAAATGACTTATATGAATTTTTTTATAGAATGGACAGAAGTTCGATGTATGAAACCGATCGTATCTCAAGTGATTTTCAAAACAATTTGGAGAGCTTTATAGATTTTTCATTTCACAATGCTTCAGATAGTGGTCGCATACACTGCACATGTTCCAATTGTGTTAGTAGACCTTGGTTGAGTCGTGAAGAAGTCAGCTACCACATACCCAAAAATGGTTTTCAAGCAAACTACTTTGTGTGGTATCACAATGGGGAGAAAATGAAATCTCAAATTGGTGATGATCGAAATGAAAGGACTGGAATGGAGAATTTGTAAGATGATCGGTTTCCGTTTATTCGTCATCATGAAAAAGAAAGGATTTCGACTCAAGAAGACGTCGATATGAGGACAACTGATGCATCTAGTGAAAATGATGATATTGATAGGGTGAAAAAATTGAATGATGCTGCCACGACTCCAGTATATCGACAATGCGATAAAATGAAAAAGATGGAATTTTTAATCTGATTTTTTCATGGAAAAACTATGTATGGGATTTATAATACAGAAATCGATTACATTCTTAACCTCTTGAAGGATTTACTTCCAGATGATGCAGATATTCCCTCAAACCACTATATGGCATGGAAGTTAGTTGAAGAACTTGGATTTTCCAGAAACAAAATTCATGCTTGCCCGAAAGATTGCAGTTTATTCTGGGAAGAAACCGCTGAACGAAATGAATGTATAAAATGTGGCACATCCCGCTGGAAGTCAAAATCTCATGGAACACCATCCCGCGTTCCACAGAAAGTAATGTGGCACTTTCCATTGATCCCCAGACTCCATAATCTTTTTATTTCTGGTGACATATCAATAAAAATGAGATGGCATGATTCCGAGAGAAAGAAGACTAATGATGAGTTGGTTCATCCTGCAGATGGATTTGCATGGCAGAGATTTGATGCTCGACATCCTGATTTTGCAGCTGACGTGCGTAATGTGAGGCTGGGTCTTTCATGCGACGGTTTTAATCCGTTTGGGCAGATTCTTACTTCGCACAGCACATGGCCAGTTTTTATACACATTTATAATCTTCCCCCATGGTTGTGTATGAAAAAATCTTTCACTTTCATGAGTATACTCATATCTGGTCCTTCTGATCCCGAACTTGATATTGATGTATACATGAAACCTTTAATAAAAGAGTTGAAACTTCTTTGGGATGTGGGTGTGCGCCCATACGATGCATGTTCGAAAGACATATTTCTGATGCGTGCTGCGCTTATGTGGACGATCAATGATTTTCCGGCTTATGCAATGATGTCTGGATGGAGCACGAAGGGAAAACTGTCATGTCCAATTTGTATGAAGAATACACGATCCAGAAGACTGAAACATCGTTGTATTTTCAGTTTTATGGGACATGAATGATTTTTTCCAAAGGAGCATCCATATAGAATGAATCGTCGAAGATTTGATAATACTATAGAGACCGATGATCCACCTCAACGTATGTCTGGAACTGATGTGCTTAATTAATTGAAAGATTTTAGTTTTTCGTTCGGGAGGGGTCAAATGAAATCTAGAAATAGAAAGAATGTTTCCACAGAAACCTGTTACAATTGGAGGAAGAGGAGTATCTTTTTTGATTTTCCTTATTGGTCAACCAATTTTCTACGTCATTTCTTAGACGTAATGCATATTGAAAAGAATATATGTGAAATGTTTCTTTCAGTTCTTCTAAATGTCAAGGGGAAGACAAAAGATGATTTACGATCTCGACGTGACTTGGTGGATTGGGGCATCAGACCAGAATTGCATCCTGTGTGTATTAGTGAAAATAAATGGCAACTTCCATGTGCTTCTTATGTGATGACACCTACTGAAAAAAAACAATCTTTGGAAGTATTAGAGACTATTAGAGTTCCTGATGGCTATTCAAGCAACATATCTAAATGGGTCAATAGAAGATAGTTGAAGCTAAAATCTTTGGTGACTCATGATTATCACGTTCTACTGCATGAGTTGCTTCCAATAGAAATCCGTCATCTTATGTCCAATAATGTAAGGGTGGGTGTTATACGGTTGTGCCATTTGTTTAGAGATATTTGTGCTAAGAAGTTGTCCAAGTCTTTCTTGCAAAAAATGTTGACAGATGCCCCATTAATTTTGTGTGAGTTGGAGAAAATATTTCCCCCATCATTTTTCACATGCATGCTGCATCTGACTGTCCATCTTCAAACTGAAATACTTCTCGGAGGACCTGTTTCTTTTTGTTGGATGTATCCAACTAAAAGAAATATGTTCACATTAAAGTCTTATGTTCGAAACAATAATCATCCTGAAGGTTCTATCGTGAACGGTTACTTAGCTCAAGAATGTATGGATTTCTGTTCAATGTATTTGTCTGATCTTACTACAAGAATTAATAGACCAATGAGAAATGAAGAAGAACAATATGAGAAAATTGAACCCAGTTTTCCATCACTTCCTCAAATAGGAGGAATTACTGGATCATATACATTGAATACATTAATCCATGAAGAGCGGGAGATGGCACATTGCACAGTTTTGTTCAACTGTGATTTGTTCGATGACTATATCAGGTAAAAAAATTGAATATGTATATCTTACATATATATCTGTTAAACTATTCATATTTTTTTATCTACAGGGAACCTAAAACAATGATAAATAGGAAGCATCATTCTTTATCTTTGAGAAGGAGAGAGACTTTGCATAGCAAAGAGTTTTCTGCTTGGTTAAAATTTAAGGTAAAAATATTACTGTTTAAATTAATTATTTCAATATTTACTTAAGTTTAACTATCATTTATATTGCAGGTATTGAGTTTGTCTGCTGACTCAGTCTCTGAGGAAATAAGAGCTTTGGCTTTTTCTCCTAATACCATGGTTCGTGACTGTAAATCAATTGTTATCAATGGGTACAGATTTATTGTCACTGAACGAGCCAAAAACATGAGAACACAACATGATGGTATTATGGTTACTGCCACAACAGATTGTTATGCCAGTGCATTAGATAGTAGACCGTGACTTGAAAATGTGGGTTATTATGGAGTCATTGAGAAAATAATAATATTGGATTATTACTCTCATGGACGAGTAACAATGATGAAATTCCATTGGTTTGATTCGATGACGAGACATGGCACATTTATTAATGATTATGGATTTCGAGTAATTAATATGATCCGCAATCTTGCAACCGAAGAACCAATGTGTTGGCATCAATGGCTAAACAAGTTTTTTATGTCAAAGATCAACTTCAACCTGAATTTGGTGTCATAGTTGAAGTAATTCCAAGACATATTTTTGATGATGTTGATGATGGAATTGACACTGTCCCTATTGCCATTGGAACCAATCCATTTATTTCTTTTGATGACTCCAATAGCTCAATTGTCAGAGTTGATTGTGAACCTGAAGTTGTGGTTGGAAATATATAGAATCATTCATCCATGTTCTCAATTCTTTTGGTTTACCTCGAGTTGGGTTGTTAAGGTTGGTAATATTCATATTTATTTAGTATTGATCACAAATATGTTTTAGCTGACTTGACCATTATGTGAATTTTCAATGTTTATTGGTTGCTGTTTTATTTGAATTGCATTTTCTAATTTGGAATTGAACTGTATTCAAACCAAATCAAACAATATTTCTAACTTGGTGAACATTACAACTTGTATGTTTTA
This sequence comes from Viscum album, assembly GCA_963277665.1. Classification (NCBI taxonomy): domain Eukaryota; kingdom Viridiplantae; phylum Streptophyta; class Magnoliopsida; order Santalales; family Viscaceae; genus Viscum; species Viscum album. Next base: position 521,758,534 of record OY728139.1, on the reverse strand, counting down.
TTAAATTCATTCAAGCTCTTCTAAAAAAATTGATAGCTAAATTACCAATGAATCACCTCATTCCCTCATATATTTAGTTTTTTGGTTTACACATTAATTTTCTTTTTCTAATTAATTACATTTTTTTCCAATGCAGGAAATGCAGCCAATTGAAGAGAGACGAAGAAAAAAAATGGCGGAGAACAATCGTCAGATGGAGGAGATGGGAATTCCACCATTAGTGCCTACAGTGAGTACTTTATTTCAAATATATATATATATATATATTTACAGAATATATAATTTCATGTGATTAATTTTTTTTGTAAACTTTTTTGTAGGATCCACCATTACGTCGACAGTTATTCGACGAGGATCCTAGGACTGGTCCTAGTACTCAGGCTGGTGGTACGAGAAGGGTTCGTACCAGAGGTGGACGTAGAGCTACGCATGCCCGACTAGACCCTGCCCCTCCCACTGACATTTCAGCCTTCCCACATTCTGATCCCGGTGTGTCGTTAGAGACACACGGGATATTTAGACCTCCCATGTTTTCGCTACCTTCTGCATCTTCTGCCCCATCATTTTCACATCCCATGATGATTCCCACTCCCCAGTCAGCATCAGGTCATACAGCTGTTCCATCTTCTTTTCCTTCTACTTCTGTCTCTCCGAGCTTTTATATTCCATCATCTTCGACTCCTGTTCCACCAGAGGGTGTTCCATCAGGTTCTATGGATCTGGCGCCACTCCTTGATCAGACTAGCGCAGGTATATTTATAAAACACTAACTAATTTTTATAGCAATATTTATTTTCATTATAACATGTTTTGATAAAATATTTGTTTTTCTTTCATGACAGATACATCTACTGATAGGAGGTGGTGGCGGGGCCGTACACGCATGCGTTCGGTGTGGAACCGTCGCACACAGGTTATGGTGGAATATAATGAAGACAATCAGATGGTTGAGAAAATAGGGCATCAATGTCGGAGTTTTATGGCGACGCTTGCCAAATACTCCGACATCATTCCCGTCAGCCCGCTGTCGTGGATACATTTGCCACATGAGGTCAAAGATAGAGCTTGGGCAGAGATATGGGTAAAAAAATCTGTTGTATTTAATGCCATGAATTTGTTTTGTATTTATATGAATTAATATTTTGATTTCAGCTTCGATTTAATTTTCCTGATGGTGAGGGTGCACGACTAGAACGTCTAAAGGATTTAGGCGAGCATTGGAGAGCCTACAAGCATGAGCTGTATATTGGCTGGCGTGCTAGAGTTGGCACTGAGTTAGAGGTGGTACCAGTCGTGGATGATTTTCCTATAGAGCAGTATTGTCAGATGATTACTCATTGGACGAGTACCCAGTTTAAGGTATGAATTACATTTGAGGTATTTAAATAATAACTTTCAAGTTTTTCATTAATATTATCCTTTTCATTATCGAATTTTATTTAGGAATCATCTGGAAAAAATAAAAAAAACATTGATGCAAAAAAATACCTCCTTACACTAGGACGCACGACGATGCCGGATCATGAGAGGCAGCAGGTATGAAAATTGTTTATAAGTTTTCTTTACGACTTAAATTTTCTTTTGTTTCCTCAATTATTTAATTATTTGCTAAAGTTTTTATATAACTTTTGTTTTTAATGTCATTGTAGAGGCAAGTACAAAATATTGAAGGACGCGTGCCTCGAGTAAAACTGTTTTGCTCGAGTAGACGAAAAAAGGATGGAAGTGCTGTCAACGAAGCGACTCAGCAGCAGATTTTAAGTTTTAATTTGTTGATTTTATATTTTAATATATATTTCGTAACTTAATAATATATTTATATTTGTAACAGGATGCTTTAGAGGCCCTCGATGCCCAAGAAGTAGACAATTTTGGGCCATCTGATCACTTACATCAGGTGTTGGGAGAGGATCATTCTGGCAGAGTACGCTGCCAACCTAGGATAGCCCCGACGAGGTATTGGCCTGCCTCAGGTACGAGTTGTAGTGCCACCGAGCTGCAGCAAGTTAGGGCACAGGCAGAACAGGCTGAGAAAAGGGCCATAGAGACGGCAGAACAGTCTTCTAGGGAAAACAGTGCATTTCTGAAATTTATTGAAGTTCTACGTCCAACACTTCCAGCAGAGGCCAGCCCAGCGATTGATGAATACATGTCGTCGATACATTCTATATATGGTGCACCAGGTGGCAGTTCCAGTGGTGGTCAGGCCGATGTCCAGCTTGAAGATGATGATGGCGAGCAGTCTGATGCGGAAGAGGAGGGAGATGAGGAGGGCGAGGAGGAGGGCGAAGGCGAGGAGGAAGGCGCTGTAGAGGGTGAGGACGATGAGGAGGACGATGATGAGGGTGATGATGATGATGGTGGTGATGGTGATGGTGATGCTGATGTGGGACATATTGATCCGTTACATTTTTGACTTATATTACTGAGATTTGATGTTTAATCTATTCTAGTTGTTGGTTTTATCTAGACTCGTAGTATAGTATTGGAGTTGAGTTATTTTTATATATTGTCTGTTTTTATGGATGTTGTTGTCTTTTAGTGGTTGTGTGTTTGTGAACTCCCTGGACAACCCCCCTCATTCTTGGACCCTGGACAACCCCCCCTCCCCCTTGGACCCCTAACACCCCCCAAACACCCCCCGGACAGCCCCGCGGACAGGCCCCCAGACAGCCCCCCGTACAGCCCCAACCCTCCACCCTAGACCCCGGATAGCCCCCAGGACAGCCCCTCAGACAACCCCCCCCCCCCTCCCCCTTGGACCCCGGACAACCCCCCCAAACACCCCCCAGACAGCCCCCTGAACAACCCCGGACAACCCCTGAACAACCCCTGAACAACCCCCTGAACAACCCCCGGACAGCCCCCTGAAACAACCCCGAACAACCCCTGAGCAACCCCCAAACACCCCCCGGACAGCCCCCTGAACAACCCCGGACAACCCCTGAACAACCCCTGAACAACCCCATGAACAACCCACGGATAGCCCCCTGAACAACCCCGAACAACCCCCTGAACAACCCCCAAAACACCCCCGGACAGACCCCGCACAGCCCCCCCACCCTCCTCCTTGGTCCCTGGACAGCCCCCCGGACACCCACCGGACAGCCCCCCCCGGACAGCCACCGGACAGCCCCCCCGGACAGCCCCCCGGACAGCCCCTCCACCTTCCTTAATTTCATTAGCTCTGAAATGTTTCATAGCACGATCAACTAAAATCTAATCCATACTAAATATGATATAAAAATATTCTATATAGAATTTCCAAAAGATTTTAAGTGAAAACAAAAAGTGACATACAAAAAACTGACCAAACGCATTCGAAATGTGTTGATGCTTTAGGAAAACGATCCATGGGTCATATGTGACGTGTACGAATCAACCCGCCTCAATCTTAGGCGCGGTGCGGTCGGAACAAATCAAAGTGTATGTCTTTTGATTCAAAAGGACATCATTTTAAGTGAAAAACATCAACTGGCATAGGAAAAACCGGCCAAACGCATTCGGATTGTGTTGATACTTTAAGACAACGATCCATGGGTCATTTGAGAAGTGTACGAGTCACCCCAGCCTAAATCCGAGATGCGGTGTGGTCGGGACCACTCTAAGTGACTTTCTTTTGTTTAAAATGGACAGTATTTGATACTTTACAAATATGTTATATACAATGATAACATTACTTACATTTGTTCTCTTAATATTAATAACACATGTTTACAAAATATTAGTGTTTTTTATGGATGTAAACACATAACATATGTTTAATAAAGTACAAATAGCTCATACTATATGATATAAACACATGTGCGGAGCCTAACAAAACTCAAGGAATATGATCTAAAATATATATCATATAACTAGAATAAAACCTGATTTATGGAGTTAGATTTGCGGATTCAATCACGTCAAAAATCCGATTTCATCATTAACAGTCCTGTCAAAACGGGTTTTTTATCTATATATCGGCAAAATGAGATTGAATAAAAAAAGTGGGGATAAAAAACAATGACCTTGTCTTCCATCACTCCACTTCACCATGGCCACCTCTGCCCCTCCAAACGGTCTGAATCCAGAGGCGGCGGAATTTTTCCCTCCGGCGTGGACTCTATCACCTCTGTTCCCTGCTTCCCCCCGCCTTGTATTTCCCATATCCGCCGCACTCCTGGCCTCGATACTCAACACACCTCTCCGCCTTTCCCGTCGTCGTTCTGCCTTCGGTGGCTCAGCTATCTCTCATCCTACCTCCGCCGCCGGAGCCACCGCCGCATCCGTTGGGTATCCAAGAGAAAGTCGAAGGGCTCGGCACCCTGCCCGATAAAAAGACGGAGGCGACATCCAATGGCTCGTCGTTTCGGAAGAGAAACGGCGGCGGCGGCAGGAGAAGGGGAGGCGCTGTGTGTGGGGGCAATAGTTTTGGAGATTTTCATCCATGGAAAGGGAAGGATTGGAGGCGGCGGCGGCGGCGGCGGGTATTCTCACGATTTCAATCTCAGAAACGACATTAACAAAAAGTCGGGCGGTGGGAAGAGGGCGCTGGTTCAGTTGGTGGAGTGGGACGTGGTCGGGACCACGTCCAATTGATTTGTCGTCCGCTCGACCACTTCATAAATCACTCACCCATATTTTTCGCCTGATTTCAGGCCATTCCGAAATTGTTCGGCCCGTTTGGACCCCCCTCACGCGCGTTTACGAAGCACGTGCATCACTTAAAATACGAATATTGAGCCGTACCGTGCAAACCGCACGTCCGATTGACGTGCCGTCTGCGCGTACATGTCAAGAATAATAATTAGAATGTTGCAAGGTGGTTTCAGCTCAATCTGAGGTCGTCCCCTATGAATTGGACAGTTGGACGCCCGTTTTGCCCGTTTACGACACCAGAACTGCGTTGTCGGTCACCGCGGGCACACGGCACGTCCGATTGACGTACCGTCTGCTCGACCACTTCAGAAATCACTCACCCGTATTTTTCGTCTGATATCAGGCCATTCCGACTTCGTTCGGCCCATTTGGACCCCCCACACGCGCGTTTATGAAGCGCGCGCATCACTTAAAACACGAATATTGAGCCGTACCGTGCAAACCGCATGTCTGATTGGCATTACATCTGTGCGTACACATCACGAATAATAATTAGAATGTTTCACGGTGTTTTCAGGTCAATTTGAGGTCGTCTGCTATGAATTTGACCGTTTGACGCCCGTTTTGGCCGTTTATGACACCAGAACTGCGTTGTCGGTCACCGCGGGCACACGGCACGTCCGATTGACGTGCCGTCTGCTCGACCACTTCAGAAATCACTCACCCGTATTTGTCGTCTGATTTCAGGCCATTCCGACTTCTTTCGTCCCGTTTGGACCCCCCTCACGCGCGTTTACGAAGCGCACGCATCACTTAAAACACGAATATTGAGCCGTACCGTGCAAACCGCACGTCCGATTGGCGTTCCGTCTACGCGTACACGTCACAAATAATAATTATAATGTTGCACAGTGTTTTCAGGTCAATACGAGGTTGTCCTCTATGAATTTGACCGTTTGACGCCCGTTTTGGCCGTTTATGACACCAGAACTGCGTTGTCGGTCACCGCGGGCAGACGGCACTTCTGATTGACGTGCCGTCTGCTCGACCACTTCCTAAATCACTCACCCGTATTTTTCTTCTGATTTCAAGCCATTCCAAAATCGTTCGGCCCGTTTGGACCACCCTCATGCGCGTTTACGAAGCGCGCGCATCACTTAAAACACGAATATTGAGCTGTACCGCGCAAACCGCATGTCCGATTGATGTTCCATTTATGCGTACACGTCACGAATAATAATTAGAATGTTTCACGGTGGTTTTAGCTCAATCCTAGGTCGTCCGCTATGAATTTGACCGTTGGACGCCCGTTTTTGCCGTTTATGACACCTGAACTGCGTTGTCGGTCACCGTGGGCACAAGCCACGTCCTATTGATGTTCCGTCTGCTCGACCACTTCAGAAATCACTCACCCGTATTTGCCGTCTGATTTCAGGTCATTCTGATATCATTCGGCCCGTTTGGACCCCCCTCACGCGCGTTTACGAAGCGCGTGCATCACTTAAAATATGAATACTGAGCCGTACCGCGCAAACCGCACGTCCGATTGACATGCCATCTGCGCCTACACGTCACGACTAATAATTAGAATTTTTTAGGGTGGTTTCATCTCAATCTGAGGTCGTCCGCTATGAATTTGACCGTTGGATGCCCGTTTTGCCCGTTTGTGACACCAGAACTGCGTTGTCGGTCACCGCGGGCACACGGCACGTCCAATTGACGTGCAGTCTGCTCAACCACTTCAGAAATCGCTCACCCGTATTTGTCGTCTGATTTCAGGTCATTCCGACTTCGTTCAGCCCGTTTGGACCCCCCTCACGCGCGTTTACGAAGCGCGCACATCACTTAAAACATGAATATTGAGTCGTACCGCGCAAACCGCACGTCCGATTGCCATTCCTTCTGCGCGTACACGTCAAGAATAATAATTAAAATGTTCCACGGTGTTTTCAGGTCAATCTGAGGTCGTCCGCTATGAATTTGACCGTTTGACGCCCGTTTTGGCCGTTTATGACACCAGAACTACGTTATCGGTCACCGCGGGCACACGGCACGTCCAATTGACGTTCCGTCTACTCAACCACTTTATAAATCAATCACCCGTATTTTTAGTCTGATTTCAGGCCGTTCCGAAATCGTTCGGCCAGTTTGGACCACCCTCACGCGCGTTTACGAAGCGTGCGCATCACTTAAAACACGAATATTGAGCCGTACCGTGCAAACCGCATGTCCGATTGACGTGCCGTCTGCGCGTACACGTCACGAATAATAATTAGAATGTTGCACGGTGGTTTCAGCTCAATCCAAGGTCGTCTGCTATGAATTTGACCATTGGACGCCCGTTTTGGCCGTTTATGACACCAGAACTGCGTTGTCGGTCACCGCGGGCACACGACACGTCCGATTGACATGTCGTCTGCTCGACCACTTCAGAAATCACTCACCTGTATTTTTCGTCTGATTTCAGGTCATTCCAACTTCATTCGGCTCGTTTGGACCCCCCTCACGCGCGTTTACGTAGCGCGTGCATCACTTAAAATACGAATATTGAGCCGTACCGCGCAAACCGCACGTCCGATTGACGTGCCGTCTGCGCGTACATGTCACGAATAATAATTAGAATGTTGCACGGTGGTTTCAGCTCAATCTGAGGTCGTCCGCTATGAATTTGACCGTTGGACGCCCGTTTTGCCCGTTTATGACACCAGAACTGCGTTGTCGGTCACCGCGGGCACACGGCACGTCCGATTGACGTGTTGTCTGCTCTACCACTTCAGAAATCACTCACCCGTATTTTTCGTCTGATTTCAGGCCATTCCGACTTCGTTCGGCCCGTTTGGACCCCCCTCATGTGCGTTTACGAAGCGCGTGCATCACTTAAAACACGAATATTGAGCCGTACCGCGCAAACCGCACGTCCGATTGCCGTGCTGTCTACGCGTACACCTCAAGAATAATAATTAGAATGTTTCACGGTGGTTTCAGCTCAATCTGAGGTCGTCCTCTATGAATTTGACCGTTGGACGCCCGTTTTGGCCGTTTATGACACCAGAACTGCGTTGTCGGTCACCGCAGGCACATGGCACGTCCAATTGACGTGTCGTCTGCTCGACCACTTCATAAATCACTCACCCGTATTTTTCGCCTGATTTCATGCCATTCTGAAATTGTTCGGCCCGTTTGGACCCACCTCACGCGCGTTACGAAGCGCGTGCATCACTTAAAATACGAATATTGAGCTGTACCGCGCAAACCGCACGTCCGATTGACGTGCCGTCTGCGCGTACACATCACGAATAATAATTAGAATGTTGCACGGTGGTTTCAGCTCAATACGGAGACGCGGTGTGGCCGGCACCACTCAAAGTGTCCGTCTTTTGTTTCAAAAGGACGTCATTTTAAGTGAAAAGCATCAACTGACATACGGAAAACCGACCAAACGCATTCCGAATCTGTTGATAATTTATCCCAACAATCCATGGGTCATATGTGAGGTGTACAAGCCAACCCAGGATGAATCTGAGTCACGTTGTGGCCAGGATAAGTCTAAGTGACTCTCTTTTGTTTAAAATGGACACCATTTTATGTACATACGGAAAAATGACCAAATGGATTCGGTTTCCATTGAAACATTAGTAGAACGATCCATGGGTCATATGTGACGTGTAAGATTCATCCCCTCTTCAATCCAACATGTGGTGCGGCTGACACCACTCAAAGTGTCCGTCTTTTGTTTCAAAAGGACGTCATTTTAAGTGAAAGGCATCAACTGACATATGGAAGAATGACCAAACGCATTCGGATTCTATCGATACTTTAGCACAACGAACCATGAGTCATATGTGACGTGTAAAAGTCAACCCCGTCTTAATCCGAGACGCGGTGTGTCCGACACCGCTCTAACTCTGTCTCTTTTCTTTAAAATAGACATGATTATAAATTAAAAGAACAACTGACATATGCAAAACCGACCAAACGCATTCGTAATCTTTTGATAATTTATCACAACGATCCATGGGTCATATGTGACATGTACGAGCCAACTCGGGATGAATCTGAGTCGCGGTGTGGTCAGGATTAGTCTAAGTGTCACTCTTTTGTTTAAAATGGACAACATTTTAAGTACATACTGAAAACCGACCAAACGCATTCGGTTTCCATTTAAACATTAGGAGAATGATCAATGGGTCATATGTGACATGTACGAATAAACCCCGCCTCAATTGGAGAAGCGGTGTGGTCGGCACCACTCATAGTGTCCGTCTTTTGTTTCAAAAGGACGTCATTTTAAGTGGAAAACATCAACTGGCATACGGAAAACCGACCAAACGTATTCGGATTGTGTCGATACGTTAGGAAAATGATCCATGGGTCATTTGAGACGTTTAAGAGTCAACCCTGTCTAAATCCGAGACACGGTGTGGCTGGTACCACTCTGACTGTGTCTCTCTTGTTTAAAATGGACAAGATTATAAGTGAAATAAACAACTGACATATGAAAAACTGACCAAACACATTCAGAATCTGTTGAAAATTTAGGACAACGATTCATGGGTCATATGTTACGTGTACGATTCAACCACTCCTCAATCCGAGTCGCGGTTTGGCCGAGACCACTCTAAGTGTATCTCTTTTCTTTAAAATGGACTACATTTTAAATTCATACGGAAAACCAACCAAACGCATTCTGATTGTGCTTATATTTTAGCACAACAATCCATGGGTCATTTGTGATGTGTACGAGTTAACCCCGCCTCAATACGAGATGCGGTGTGGCCGACACCATTCAAAGTGTCTCTCTTTTATTTAAAAAACACTTCATTTTAAGTGAAAACAACAACTGACATACGGAAAACCGACCAAACGATTTCGGAATATGTTGATACTTTAGGACAACGATCAATGATTCATTTGTGATGTGTACGAGTTAACCTCGCCTCAATATGAGGCACGGTGTGACCGGTATCATTCCAGATGTATGTATTTTGTTTAAAATGGATATCATTTCTATTAAAAATATATGGTATATGAAAAACCAATCAAACTATGAATTGAATTCCGGATTCCACATATGATTGTCATCTAAATTTTAAAATGAATTCTAAATGAATTATGTATGTTTATAATTATGTTATGAATTCTACTTTAATTATGGATGAGTATATTTTCAGGATGCATTATATGTGTTGGTTGGTTGGTTTTCATTATTTGTATGTGTTGGTTTGTTCTCTCTATGTATGCATTATATGTGTTACAGGTACAATAATTGGATTGAAAAATGAATTGAAAACGAGGGCATAATTGGATTGAAACCTAGAGTGAATGCACAATAATCTGCTGTACAAATTGCAGAGCAGGCTGCTGTGCAATTTGCACAGCAAAGCCTATGCCAACGGTTTGAAAACCGTTGGCATAGGCTCTATGCAGGTGGTTTTACCAATGGTTCCTTGAACTGTTGGTAAAAACACCCTATCCCAACGGTTTGAAACCGTTGGGATACTTTGTTGAATGTTGTTTTTACCAACGGTTCATGGAACCATTGGTAAAAACCTTTCCCAACGGTTTCTAAACCGTTGGGAAAGAAAATGCTCTGTTGATTTCCCAACCGGCCAAACCGTTGGGAAAGGCCTTTCCCAACGGTTTGGCAGAACCGTTGGGATAGGTTGATTTTTTCTAACCTATCCCAACGGTTCTGTGTAAACTGTTGGGAAAAGCCTTTCCCAATGGCTTACTTCCCCATGGTTTGCAGAACCGTTGGTATAACGTATACCAACGGTTCTGCAGCCTTTCCCAACGGTTTAGAACCGTTGGGAAATGCTAGATTTCCAGTAGTGAAAGTTACAAAATGTTACTTTATTTTCAAATGAGTTTAGGATTTTAAAGGTCCCATATTGATGTATTTCAAGGATAAGGTGGTAAGGGTTCAAAATATACTCATTCAATATGTTTTTGACAAGTTTATGTTATAGTTTTAACATTATCTTTTCATTTTATTTAAATCCTTTATTAATGAGGTAATCGTTGCATCATCATGATGTCATAAATAATTTAATTTATTTAATGTATAAAAATTATAAAAAAAATATCATGATGTAGGAAAGATTTTTAGATTTCTAATGAATATTTATATTCAAAAATATGACTTGTATAACCCCATTTAAAAATTATTTTAGTGAAACGTCCCATGCTTGTGACATTTTTATTTTAACTTTAAATAAAACGTTATTTATGTCATTTTCCAACCAAAGTGGCTCCATGGGGTCCCCAAGTTGACCCATGGATTGTATTGGTCGGCCATGACATATCCAATGAGGGTAGGACATGTTTCTAGGTCATTTCACATTATTAAAACATTATTTTTACCTTAAATTACACTAATTATCTCTAATCGCGATTAAGAACATAAAAGTTACTATTCACCAAAAAAATTATTTTAATCCCATTGAACCTCATTTTAATTCCTAATGACAACCATGTATGTCGGATTTTTGAAATTCAAAACACAGAGGTGGAAAATTTTCATTTAAATGAAAAATCAGTATCTTTAACAACCACTTAGTGGTTTCACTATTCATCAAAAATTGACGTTTTTCATAAAAATACCCAAAATTCACTGTAAGCTATATTTGATATTCCGAACTCAAAAATGATGACTATTTTAAAAAATTCAAAACATATAAGTTTCATTAATTAATTTAATAATTAATTCCCGCTGTCAAAACAAATAGCATGTTTTTAGGAAACAATATCTATTAAAAGATTGACACTAGTTTAGGTCCAATTTCAAAGTGAAATTAATTCCAATGACCACTATTGGATTAGATGGAAAAAATATATTCTAGTTTTACTTTAAAAAAAATTCAAAAGATAATCTAATCATATAAATAAATTAGATTAAAAAGAGGTTTTGAATTAAAATACAACATTTTTCACTATTCATTAAAAAATGAACTTTATCGGAAAGACACCAAAAATTTACACAAAGTAAATTTTGATGTCTCTATTCTAAATAAGAATTTTATTTTGTCAAATATAACACCTAAAATTGTCAAAATTGGATTTAATAAAGTATCTCCATTAAACGGCGGTTAATCGACCTTCTAAAGAACATTAGAATGTTTACACTTAATAATTGAATTTATTCACATTTTTAATCCTCTAACAATTATTGTAAAAATTAAAAAAATTTGACAAACATATATAATGATTTTTTAGTTAGTTCTGTTCATTCCCACCATTACAACGGCTAGGCATTAACTACCATTTAAAATAATATTATTTTATTATTAGAGTGCAACGTAAGATTCCCAAGAAACTCGTTGTTGCGTATTGGGTACGCCATCGAGCATAGCATCTCCTTTAAAGTAATATTAATATTTTATTCACAAATAAGGATAAATATAAAAATGTCATATTCTTTATTTACCTGGGAGGTTACACTCACCTAAAATAGATTTTTTATCAAACCATAAAAGAAATATGAATATTAACTTTGATAAATTTTAGGGACTACCCACTACAGTCAATTAAGAGAAAGAAATTTTTTAATATAATGTTGATTTGTATTTAAGTTCTAAAAATAAAATATTAAAATAAAAAACACCAAAATAAGGATTTTATATTTAGGTGGATGATGAGTGAGAGAATAATCATGAAGAAATAGTTATGAAATGTTCTCATAATCTCTAGGAGCACACAATAATTGATGGATTAAGAACATACATGAATAAAAGGAGGTATTGTGATAATAAATAGATTTGGGAGGGAAATCATGACCATCAAGGTTCACATGGTATGCTGATTGATATTTTGGAAGGATGAACTATTATTTAAATTAAAAAAATGAATCAGTAATTTATTTATTAAAAAAATGATTAAATCATATTGAGTATCTGGTAAAAGACCTCTAGGAACTTTTTTCACCTCTTAGTTCACTCCATATTTTGATCAATCACTAACCTTGATGATAACCCCATGTTACAAGTGAATCTCTATATCAAATATTTCATGCCCCCACCTCTCAACCATCACCTGGTCCTTAGATCCCAAAATTAAAGAACCAAATACTTAATGAATCAACATAAATTTCCTTCAATAATGGTATATTTCTTGGGTCGATATCATTTCAAATAATGAATCACTACATGATAAACACCATATAAATTCTTTTCCTTGATGTGTTTCCAAGACAATTCTTTAAACTAAATCATTTGAATTGAAATAAATACATTTTCTTGACCTCTATGAAGAATATACATATTGTGAACCTAAACTGAGAAATAACACCCTAAGAAATCCTAGAATTTAAAAACATATAGCAATCAATCATATCCTAAATTTTTAACTTGATATTATATTTATAACATCATTGATAAACACGTCTTATATGACTTAATCAATACCTCAACAAATTTATTTTTATTAAATTAGTCAATATCTTAAGAATTATAAAAAAATGAACTCCAATATATCCTTATAAAAATTCATCATGTACCAATAGAATTGTAAATATCTAAGCAAATACATAAATATAAAATTGATGACTTCTTTAATATTTGATAAACTAAAACTCATTTTTGTTTCACCGAGTAATTTTATGACTAGAAATATTTGATTACGAACACCTATTTCATTGTTAGTGTAAAGGATAAAATATCAATTAAAAAATTAAATAAAAATATTTTTAGAAATTATTATAGATTTTTTATGTTGAGTATTACCTTATATATAATCATATATTATACACTACTAATGTACCAAACATACTAAATTTTAACATTAATTACAAAAAAAATTAATTTATATAGATGTTATTTATAATATAAACTACGTATCAAATTTCCATATATGAATATGATCACTAATAAAACATTTAACTAATTTAACAGGAAAAAATTATAAAATAATAATATTTTATCCAACAGTATATGATACATGAAACATTCATCTTAAAAAACCCTCAAAATACATTTCATTAAATTTAATCTCTCCGATAGCTTTCGGAACCCACATCCCTAAATCTAAATGAATAGTAATATAGTATAACATTATGAAATAGTTTTTAAATTTGTTTTTATGAATATTAATAAGTAAATTATGAAAAATATTATTAAATGTTGATTAAAAATAAAATAATTATTATTTCAAAGAATATTTATCTGAAAAATGGTATGTTTTCTATACAACATTTTAATTCATCCTTATACACACAATTTAAAATTAATTTTTTAAATTATGGGAATTTGATTTCATAATTTTAAATTAATATTTAAAATAGTAATATAAAAATTATCTTATGTTTAATTTTTTTTGATTTTTAAAAAATGTTTCATTTTTTTGATAAATAGTGAAAAAAATGATATATATTGAAAAATACCTTACTTTTTAAATAATTAACAAGAATAAATTAAATTTTATATATATTTTAAAGTAAAATTAGATCAATTATACATCAATTTAATTATTTTATATAATCATATTCAATTTTATATTGAATTTGTTATTAAAACCTTATATATATATATGAATGGTTTCTTTTTGAAACCATATTTTTCATTATGTCTACGAGTATAATTATAAATTGTATTATAATTATTCTATGAATTTAATTTAAAAAAAGGATTATATAAATTTGAGCATAATAATTTATATTATATAATATATTCAAATAAATTTTTGACCATTATGGATAGTAAATAATGTAAAAATTAATTATCATGTTAAAGGTACAAATAGATTTATAGTGGTCAAACTACGATTATAAGGTTTAAAATGACCTAAAAACATTTCCAACACAAATTTTATGGAACTATTCCAACCATATGGCTTATAAGGTTAAATATTGAGATATTCGGGATTAATTTTTCATGATAAAAATGCTGGTGTAACTAATTATTTTCAAAAAATTCCCATGTGTGTCCCCTCCCCCACTTATAAAATGCCACCCATATCCACCCCTCTTCACACTTCCAAATCCATTTTTATCATCCAATACCTATCAAAATAACTTAAATACTCATATTAAAGCATCATAGATCCAAACTTTGGATCATAAATTCATTCTAGTACTCCTTTTGGTTTAATCCAACATAAGTTCACAGAAGAAAAGGTAATGTTTTTAAATGAGCATTTTCATTTTCTTTCTTCTACCACCTCTTTCAAATCATAGTAAAATATTATTATATTATAAAATCAGTATTATACTTTTTTTGAGTTTTTATTTTTTTAAGATAATTACCTATATAAATTAGATATTACATCTAATGAGAAATGAAACAACTAATCGTGTGTACGATGGAATACCTCCTTTAGAACCAATATACTTCATTTTACATCAGAAACATTCAAGGATTATATAATGATGTATTTAACATAATTTTAGGATATATATGATATTATACTAATTCATAATTATTCGAACACCATGATATTCTGTAAAATTATTTCTATAATTAATTTAATCTTTTTGATATTTTCCTCAATTAATGTGTAAGAGGTTTTTAAAAATATTTCATTATATATTTTTCAAATTTTTTTCAATGTTATAGACTTTTAAAATGTGTCCTATTTTAAAAATTAATATTCAATGAAAGATTATTCTCTTTTATAAATGTTCTGTGTAATATTTCAAAATCCTTCTCCATCTAATATGAAATATTTTGTTTTAATTTATGATTTACTAGGGGTATGATCCCAGAATACAATTCATATTATTTCTTGAATGGTTTGTGTTTTAATGGAATGATGTTTAAATAATATGTTTCTATTCTATGGGTTATTTGCTATGTAAATAGACTTATTTCATGGGTTATGCTTATATGAAATTATAATGATACCTATCTTTTTTCCATAGGTAATGATATGAAGAAATGTTTATGAAACCCATTTAATTTCATGGGCTGTGATATAATGTTTATGAAACCCATCTCTTTTTATAGGACATGTTAATATGAATATTTTATTATCTTATGGAATATGTACATATGATTTTATTATGTGACATGTGGGACCTATATATCCCTCCAATTGATTGGGTAATAATTTATATATCTGATATAATGATGGAAAACTAGTCGACATGATTAATCCTCAGGGGGATATAGTTGTGTCCTGATGGACAATGAGAAATATGTGTTTCCTTAACCACTATGGAAAAGAGGTGTATCCTAATCAACTATGCGAAATATGTGTGTCCTGATTAAAAAAGAGAAACAAGTGTGTCCTGATCCACTATATTGATGGTCTTGGTAGTTAACCTTGAAACATGAAAGTGTTTTATATAGTTATAATCGTTCCATGCTTATATGAAATGAGCTTATAGTTCATGATTGATTTGTAATTATTTATCACTTTTTTGATTAATTTCTTATTAACATCCAATATTTTTGATATGGAACTCTAATATTATCTTTATATGTAGGTTATGATCATCTAATGTTAAGATCATGTTCTAATATCCTTATTCTCATTATGTGCTTATATATCTACCTTGATTACCCTTACAGATCATCTGATATCACCCCTTCCTTATGTTTCTTTTCCCCTTGTTATGAATAAAGGATTTAATTAGATGTAAAAAACAGAGAATATATTTTTTTAAACATTGTAGATATTTCCATATGTTAGAAAATTTTGTTCTATGTTTTCAGAGACACTAAACAATTACAGTCCATGGGCATGTATTTTCTATAATGTAGTGAATATTAATTAAAAAAATGATGTAATATCCAATTATTTCTAGTATGGGTTTCTATAATTATGATATCACAAATACCTTCTTTCATTCCATGCATTTTAAAATATGATAACGTTGCTAGAGTGTACGGTTAAATACCGCCTCAGGAAGTTATATGATTTGTTTTTCACATTCCCATTAATGAAATTTAAGAAGTATAATTATAATGAATATTTGTGAGATTTATGAGATTATATTTATTTTATAATATTAAAATATCCCTCAATATCTTAACAGTTCACTTTTTAAGGAAATTATGTCATCACACATGGGTAAATATGGCATATTATCTCCACGAAGTGATGAGATTCACTTTACATATCTAACCTTATTTAATGAATAAATTAATTAATATAATGAGGTAATATGATATTTATAAAATCAGTATAATTTTATAGATAATGAATCTATATCATGTACCCAAGAACTATAACTTTCATGACATTGAAAAAAAACGAGAAGACACAGTAATTACAATAAAAAATAATGAATATAATGAAATATTTTTAGAAAACTAATGGTAAAATTTTATAAGAGGATCATATAATATATTATAAATTTGAATATGTATCTGGTATAAATTAATGAAATTCTTATAACCATTATACTAGAGGTTAAAAATGGTCAACCCAAAGGAAGTGTGAGGTAAGTGAATTTTTCTCAATTTCTCTTCCTTGAGGCATATTAAAATGTTTTTAACATATTTTTTTATATGGTTTAAACACTAACCCTTTTACATGTAATATATATCCTTTAAAACTAATGGTTTTTATGTATCAGTTATAATTATTTCATCTAAGGGGATTGAATTTAAAATTACCAAGTGGGATTGAATTTCGTAACGCAATTTCTTTTCATTTCGTTATATTACTTCTTCTTTGTCATTAATATTCTAAGATTATGTTTGAAATTACATAAGATTATATTATTTTTCATTTCTAATTTCTTTAGGTGAATTTAAATTTTACAGGCATAATTCTTTCATTGATTAATTCTCACTTCAACATTATGATCTTCATAATGGCTAATTTCACAGCCCAATTTTAATTAGGGTTATTTATAAGTTAGATTACATTGAATGAATCTATTTTAACATTTTCTAATAAATCCATCTAAATTTATTATACTTTGGTTGTTCATGTATTTTTTAATTAATAGTTTCATTTTCTACCTCTTTGTAATTTAAATTATTGAGAATTTGTTTTAATAAATTCTAATATTATTTCGATCTTTGGTTGAAAATATATTTTCTTCCAAAACCATGTTTTCAAAAATTGATTTAAGAATTGTTTTACTAATTACACAAATTTATTTATTAAATACCTTCATACCCATGTTTGATGTTTTTAGAAAAAAAATAATTAATATTAGGGAGTCCTCTATTAAGGAGGTTCAAGGTTTGAATCTAGGGAGTCCTCTTTTGGGGCGAGCCTCACCCTTTGGATCCACCCATCTTGTCGGGTATCCCGGTCTCAACTAAGAGGGAAAAATGAGGTGTGGCCCAATGTGCTGATGTATTTCTTTGACAACCCATCATTGATCAGGTTGTCACCCTCTGGGATGCTCTACCATCTCGGTTGGCAATAGCTCCTTCCCCGATTGTCGCTCTACCTCTGAGAAGTGACACTTTGTGGGGGGGTTCATGATTGGAGGGTTAGAAAAGGCCACACATGGGAATTCCATTTTGAGAAAAGGAATCACATCTTGAGGGAATAACTAATTTAGTATTCCTGGTAAATAACATTCATAAATTATTCCCTTATTACATTTGAATATAATAATTACAACATAATTTTTATGATAATTTCAACAATCCATGGATCATATTCATGAATTTATTTCATAGTACACATATTAGATTCATTTAAAAGGAAAAATATAAGGGTGAGATAAAATTATTTATAAGGTTTAATTATAGTAGAATCTATCCTGAATAAATTATATTAATCAACAATTCATGGTAAATGACTGAACACACGTTACATTTAAATAATTTTACTAGTATAAAAATTTTGGAAAGGTAAATAACTGAAAACACGTTTCATTTAATCATGAACATGACTATTATAACTGGATAAAGAATAATAAATTTTAGAATGTAAATTACTGAAAATAAATTCCATTTTATCAATAAAAATTGAATGAAATACATCTAGATATAATATAATGGTTAAAATATTATAGATAAAAATAAATACATTATGGATTAATGAAATCATTATTTAAAGGAGTTAATGTTTCCAATTAACATGTTATCTCTAAATTAAATATTAATCCTCAAGACATATCAAAAGTGATGGGTGGAAACATAATTTACAAATCATATCCTATTAATTCATCCCATTACACTATTGATGCATCATGGTTCTATCTATAATTGGGCCTCATCCATGTATTTCATGTTCAAAACATTCTTCACATATCAAATAATTTATTTAATTTATAAATAAAGTGTCTTGTCATAAAATATCTACATTGAGTAAATAATGTATATATCAATATTTTCCCAGATAAATAAATGACTTTCAATATAGAATATTTTATGTAAAAGTGATATACATATTAATCAATAAATATATATATATATATGATAAATAATAGGGATATTTAGGGTAAATTTATTTTCCATTCATAAAAAAAGAATTCATTTAAGGGGGTAGTTATTGTCTAGGAGAAATGAATCAACGAAGTGAATGTAAATACTATATTTATCCGAAATAATCATAAACCATCAAGAGGGGGAATAATGACGGTATCAATAAAACATGTCCCTATAGTAGTATATATAAAATTATTTTTTCATTGGTGAATATAAATACAATAAAAAATATCTTCAAAAAAATTCATAGGGAAAATATTCTTTGGATTTTGAAAATAAAATTTTAAAACCAAATGTTTGAAAAACATTTTGAAAATATATTTCATAAAAAATAACCTTTGAAACCTATAAAGTAAATTTTATGAAATTATATTGTTCATCATGGATGGTAATTCCATTCATGTCATTACTTTTAAAAATATATTGCTTTAATTTCTTTAGTAAAACCCAAATGATAATTATTTTGAGAAAGATATGATGATTCCATTAGAAAAATTGAAAATAATAAATTTGTGAAAATTTATCTAATAAATAATTTTGAAAATGTTCGAATCACTTTTTAATTTTTTTTATAAAACAATGTTTTTGAAGAAAACATATTCCCAATCGAAGAGACAAATGAATTGAACTTTTCTTAAAAACATTTTTTAAAATTATTTTAAAGTACCAATGAATATAAAATGGTACATTTACATGAAAAAATTATGAATAAGTAGAGGAAAATAAACAAAATTGTTTTATTATGCAATGATCAAATAATTTCTTTCAATGGATACTCAATCTTAAACAATCATAATTAAAATTTAATTCTGAAATAAATCCTTATAAAATCCATAACATTGAAGTGAGAATTAACCGATGAATCTATTAGTTTTATAAAAGTTAAATCCACAAAAAAAATAACCTAATATAAAACCTAGGATAATTTTTATTAATTACAAACATAATCATATAATACTAAAGATTATGATGAAGTAATATAACTTAATGAAAAGATATTAAGTTATAAAATTATTTAACACATGGTAACTCTTAAATAAAATACCCTTGGATGAAATTATTTGAATTAAAACTTAAAATAACATGAATTATTAATTAATCATGATATTAAATGTCAAAGGGATATTTTATAATTTATACAACTGATATTGGGTGTATAGAATTACAATTTTCCTCAATGAATAAAAATTGAGATAATTTCTCTTTAAAATATCATATTATTTACATGAGGATCAATCAATGTGTTGATTATATGTATCACTTGTAAATATGAATAAAAAAGTGATAATAAAAAAATAATATAATTTCATTACACACATTATCTCACAATGATATAATTAATTATATTGATGTTGATCCCAATGAATGGAAATTTAGTTATGACTTCCCTAACCTGATGCTTTCTTTTGGTTGAACATTCTTTGACCATCTATATAGTGGTTTAAAACATTTTTTAACTAATTAGGGGATAATTTTAATATTTATAATATCATATTTTATCCTTTTATAATATCTTATCACTGATTCATTAATAATCATTCATTATTTCTATTTTTTCGGGTGTTAATAGTCGGGTTTTATCATTCATTAATGGTCACAAAAGTTCGGGTTCTTGCTCATATTATATAGTTCCATCATATCAAGAAGAGTAATCTTGAAATAATTATCATATTTAATAATAAATTATGCTTTTAATAAAAATAATGAATTATTATTTTGATTAATGAATTAATTTACGATCGTAGAGACAGTAATCTATGGGTATGCAGGAGTAATATTTTAATTTATCAATAATCATCATGGAAAGGAGGTAAGTAATAATTTTTTATTTTTAAAATGATAATAATATAGTAAATACCATATTATTTATTTATATATACTTATATATATCATCCATGTTGTGTGGGAATAAAAAGAGACTCAAATCGCTTCACGAAGGTGGTAGTCCACACATACATGAATGATGTTGTCAATTTTATGTGTAATAAATAAAATGATATATTATGTTTTAATAACGATCAATATGTAATTAATAAACTAATTATTTAATTTATATCATATATATTGAATATTTTAGTTTTATTACCTTCCACATAAACTGTTATAGAAAAATTAATCACATCGCTTCGCGAGACGACTGTCCTATATACAAATGAGTGACGTTATTGTATCCCTTAAGAAATGGAATGTGAAAATGGTTTATATTGTATTATAAATCTAGAACATAAATTAAGATATAAATATCAAATATTTTATTTATATCCATCATCATACTGATCCTTTAAACGTGGTAATGGAAGAATAAATGGAAATAGTACCTGAGTCGGTAGTCCGATGTACACACAAATTAAGATTTTGTAACCAAATTTATGAAAGTTGGGATGGTTTTAGGTCATTAACTTATTATAAAATTCCTTATTAAATGTATGATACTTATTTTAATCTATAATAATGTTTTAATAAGAATTTATTGATGTCTAAAAAGAAATAAAATAAAAACACTCATTGAAAAATGTTTCCTCTTTTTGGATAAACTCCTTAGGAATACACAAAAAGCCTTATTGATTTGTATTTATTCCCAAACCATGGTTTCTAGGATGATATTTTGGTATCTGGGATGTTATTTGTATAGTTATTGTCTAAAGCAAAAGTATGTGAATGTAACAACCCAAAACATAACAATATTTTCATTTTGGGATAAATTTTTTTTTTCTAGCACGGTTTATATGTGTCACTATATCAAGAATACTCTACACATAACATTGAGTTAGCTTGTGTTACACACAAGATCGAGTTTCACTGCATTTTAATAGAGTGTCTATTTTAAAAAATCCATTTTTGAAATTTTATTAATTTTATTTTTCAAAATAAAATTCATTTTTCTATTTAGAATGTCAAAATTAGCTTTGGGTGAATTTTTAGGTATTTTTCTAAGAAGTTTTATTTTTTGATTAATAGTGAAAAATACTATATTTCAGTTAAAATATATCTTTTTTTGAAATAATTATTAATGTAAAATTATATTTTAAATTGGAATTAAAAGTCAAAATAGATAAATTATAAATATATCAATTCAATTTAGGTCATAAGAATTATATTTATATTGAAATTTGATATAAAAACGTGTTGAACTATTGAACGTTTTTACTTTAAAAACCTTATTCCTTCCACGTTTGTGGGATCATGTTAACCATAATTTTCCCACTTCAGTGATATGACTTTTTAAATATGGAAATTCATGGTTGAAATCTATATAATATTTATGGTCCAATAAGCTCAACATAATATTTTGACCAAAATTATTAGTGAATGTGACTGAAATTAGTTACTCTGATTATGTTAAAATTAATCCTAACAATGGAATAAAACATAATATTAAGGGCCCAGATGACCAAGACACGTTTCCAAAATCCATTTTATGAAAATACATACTAGTTAAAATATTAATTTTTATTTACATAATATTTCATGAAATATTCCTATATGATAAGTTAAATAAGGATCAAGACAAAAAGAAAACATTTCTGACCTTTAACATTTAAAAAACATTGATATATGTAAAAAATATCATATTCCGGGTTAATAATATAATTTTTAAACATAAATGGTTTATTCATTTCATAATAATTTATCATTAACTTTTACATAGAAATTAGTTTCTTAAGATGCTTAAGAATCAACAACGCAACGATTATTTTGTAAATAATAAACTAAACAATTATGCTATAAATATTAAAAGTTGTGAAAATTGATTGAATTGTTGTATTTTGAGATGAATATATAATTTTACACCTATGAGATCTTAATATATTTTAATTCCAATATATTTTTGATATTTTAAATTAAAATTATCAAAATAATGTAAAAATTCACATTAATGTTATTTTAAAAAAATTATATTTTATTAAATTATTTAAAATTAATAAATAACCAATATTATTCCTTGTTATATTTAAGTTTTAATAAATATTAACTTTTTTATATTAATGGACCAATTTAGATTTTATAAATAACCTATTGGCCCAGATTTTGTTATAACATTGTTAGCACTGTCTTGGTTAAAGCGGTGTATTTTGTATGTTGCATGCATTTGTTATAAAATTAATTTCCAAAACACATGGAAATTTTATTTTTAAAATTATAAATTATATTTATAATTAAATTTATATTAATTTATAAATTAATCTCACTCTAATTTATACTTATTTGTTAAATTACCTAGGTTAGAAATCTGGTTTCTTTATTAAAAACCAACAATGATAAATTTGGGGAAACATAGAAGTTAAGAAACCAAATTATAAAACATAACCTATTTTTATATGTTTGAGGTTTTTCTACCCCATTATTTACACTTACACCATTATTTTTCATTTTTTTAGGCACATTAAATAAATTATACCCCCATTAATGTATACCTTTTTGTATTAACAAGAGTGTTACTCATCCTCCACTATAAAAATTCATCTTATCCTCCCACTTCCTCACACATATAAAACCACTTTTTATCAACAATGATCTACCCAAATAGATTATAAAAATCCTTAATGTCATCCTAGAAGCATTACATTGTTAATAAATCCACATAAGGAAGTATTTTGGGGAAAACCAAAAGGTGTTACCCAAAGAAGAGGTAACATCTTTCCTTAAACACTTTAGTTTTATTTCCATTATCCACCCCCCCCCCCCCAAATATTTATTATTACATGATTAGATAAAAATTGTATCATAAATATAGAAGTATTTTGTTATTATAAGGGTTTTATCTACACTCACACACATATTCCTCTAATGGGTAACAGACATACACTTTAGGTGTTTGGTGAACTACCGCCTCACGAAATGATGTTTCTTCGTTTTTCCTTTACCATATTTTATTGTTGGGAATTATTATAGACCCATTGTTTATATAAGTAATATATTATATTTAATATTTATTTATTATTTATTTATTATTTTAAATCATATACCTTTATACTTTCTATTTTGTGAAAATATGATGACATCGTTTGTGGAAGTGTGGACTACCACCTCCTAATATCGATGTTATTTGTCCACACAATACATGGAACATATAAATGGTTATTTTAAGTAAAAATATGTAACATAAATTAAATCTATATTATGTTAAGGATATACTAAAATTTAAATAAATATATTATATCATTTCCTTTATTTCTATTTTCACACACCAAAAATTGATAACGGTAGCCCTGGAAGTGTGGGCCACCACCTCCTCAACATCATGTGATTCCATTTAAATCAAGGGGACACTATGTGTAAGTATATAAGAATAAATAAAATTTTATTTATAATATAATGATCAATTTTTTAATTATATAGTCTTATTAACCATCTTTTAATTACGATCACTGAAAAATAGGAACATTGTGAATGCGTACTTACGGCCTATCATCTCCATGACTGTAATGTTAGTCCATTTTTCATAAACATCATTAATTATTCGTTTTAAAAGTATAATTTATGTATAAATATTATAATTATATCATTATTATTATTCATTATATGTTTATATAATGAACCCTTTTACCATTGACCACCTACCAAATCATTTTTTTACACATAAACAAAAAACGGTAAAAACAACCGATGTAAACATAATTGTTTATATAGTTGTTTAAAAATTTGTAATAAGTTAAGTAAAAGAAAAAATAAACATTAAAAATACTCTATGGAACATAAATAATGAACATAAATTTATTTTTTAGTAATATAAATTCACACATGAAAATTCATACTCAATGTAAATAATTTCATTTCAATTTACATTCTATTGAGACTTTTTTGTTATTATGAACCAATTAAATTTTATATGGTGTATAGTATTCCCTTTAAAATGTTATTTCATAAATAAAATTATTCTCATGATATTACCAGTTTCATTTTATTTTATTCTGTCAAGAATTTTATGATAAAATGGTTCAATGTGTTATGGAACATGTTGGAATATTTAAATATTATTTCCTCAATAATTTATTAATGATATTTCATGGGTATTTACATTCATAAAAAAACATTTCTATTACTTATCTTTAAATTCTATCTTACGGTTATTTTACTTAATATATTTTTCTAAATAGAGTTTCTATGGTTCTATTAAACTTCATTTGATACCAACTATAATTCTCCACACAAAATCCCATAGCCGCTACATTACATTATTCAATTGGTATTATTACATTTGTGCCAATCCCATGTCTACTTGTGGTAAGATATAATTTAAAAAAAATTCAAGGAATAATCAAAGGGACGGATATGAATATAGAAATGTTTATTTACATATGTTCATAGAGTGTGAATTAGTTATTAAACTCTAGGAAAATCGGTATTGGAAAACATTTCTATTATCATCATTTTTTATGATATCAATGACCTTTATTCACCCCTTTGGCTTATGGTTTTGTGGTCAAAAACATTAATCTAAATATGTTCTTCAACACTCTCCATCAAAACTTAAATGATCTATTTTTTCATACCATGATTATATTTCCCACCTATTTACTCCTTTTAGGGAACCTAGTTATGTGACCATTTTACTTTCTTTTCCTTCTTATTAACAATATGTTTTATTTACCTTATTTAAAATGTGAGTTTTTCAATAATTGATTATTTTCAAATATTACTGATATTGATTTTAAATTACAGGAATATAATTTAATTAATTTGGGTAGAATTTAACACCCTAAGACTTTAAAATATTTTAATTTTGGAAGAAAATTAATTTTGCTTCAGTTAGGATTTATACACAACACTATGCTAAGCATACATCACACACAACACTGAGTTAGCTTACGTTACATGAAAGATAAAAGTCTACTACCTTAAAATAATAAACCTATTTTAAAACAAAATTTTGAAAATTTTATTAAAAAAATAAAAAGAAACATTATTTTTTATTTCATAATTTCAAAATAATCTTTGGGTGAATTTTTTTTCCGAGAAGTTTCATTTTTGATGAATAGTGACAAATACTACATTTTAGTTAAAAACTAATTTTTCATTTACATAATTATTAATGTCAAATTATATAAAAAATAATTATTTTTAATTTAAAATAAATAAATTATATATATATTAACCCAATTTAGGTGATTGGAATCATTTTCATATTGAAATTATCTATAAAAATATATTGAACCTTTGAACATTTTTACTATAAAAACCACTTTCTCACCACATCTATTGGATTAACATTAAAAATAACATCCCCACCTATGTTATTTTATTTTTTTAATATGGACATAAATGATTATAATCAGTGTAATATTTTATTATAATAATATCAACTTAATTTTTTGACCACAAATGTTAGTGAATGTGAATAAAATTAATTACTGTGATTAAAGTAAATTAAACATAACAAGTGACTAAACCTTGAACTTAGGGCCAAAATGAGCAAGAAACTTTTCCAAAATCCATCTCATGAAAATAGGTTGAACATATCCCCACTTTTTTTAATGTTATTGTTTTTTAGGATAATATTACATTAAGGTTCCCTATATGATAAGTTAAGTGAGAAAAAAGGAAACAAGGAAACCTTCCATACCATTTACATTTATAAAATATTGATATTTGTAAAAAACATATTTTTTGTAATACAAGTCATTTTGAAAGGAAAACAGATTATTTTCATTATAATAAATGGTAATGAGCTTTTAGAGAGGAATTATTTACTTAAAATTATAATTAAACACAAACACAGTGATTATATTGTTAATAATCACTAAATTAAATGATACTATAAACATTAAAAGTGATCAAAATTGAATGAATTATTATCTTTGATTATTTTGTTTAGATGAACATATAATTTTATATAGCTATGATCTTAATAAATTTTAATTCCATTATTTTTTTTTCTATTTTTAAATTAAAATCAAATAAATAATGTTAAAATTGTCATTAATTTATTTTAAAATAAATTATATTTTTAAAAATGATTTAAAATTAATAAAAATCATATATTCTTACATGTTGTTTTTAAGTGTAAATAAATATTAAATACTGTATATAAATAGACCAATTGATATTTTATAATTAACCTATTAACGCATAGTTTGTATAAGCATTGTTTTCATCGTCAATGTTAAATTAGTATTTTTTCCCATTACATGCACTTCTTTTAAAATTAATTTCTAGCACAAATGAGATTTTTATTTTTAAAATTATATTTAATATTTATAATTAAGTCTATCATTATTTTATGATAGATATAACTTTAAATTTGTCTTAATGGTAAAAATACATAGGTTATAAAACTAGATTCTTTAATAAAAAACAAAATGATAAAATTTTGGAAACATAGATGTTAAGGTACCAAATATTAAAAAATGCAATTATTTCTATGTGGTGGAGGTTTTCTAGACCATAATTCCCATTTTAACCATTATTTTTTCATGTTTTAGGAAAAATGGGTAACGTAGACCTCCCATTAATGTATACCATCTGGTATTTAAAAGAGTGCCACTCCTGCAATATAAAAGGCCTCCTCTCCTCCCACTTTCTCACACCTCGAAAGACACTTTGGATCAACCAAGATCTTTTGAAATAGATCCTAAATATCAATAACCTAATAAAATAATCCTCCCCTTGGTTATAAATTCATCCAACGATGTACTTTTCTATAAACTAAAAAGAGTTACCCAAATAAGATTAACATCCTTCCCTAATCACTTTATATTTATTTCTATTTTACACTCCATGAACACAACTTATTCTGTGATTAGTTAAAAAAATTATACTCAATATACTAGGATGTTTTTATGAAAAAATTCCAACAATCATTCACACATACTTACATCTAATTGGTAATGAACATAAAATGTATGTGTACAGCGAACTACCACCTCATGAAACAATGATTATTCATTTTTCCTTTACCGCATATCATGATTGGGAATTAGGATGTAAAAATAAAATTATATATGCTATATATGAGATTTATTATTTCATTATGATTATTTAAATATTATTTAAAACATACCCTTACACTTTCCATTTTTTAATTACGATAACATCATTTGTTAAAGTGTGGACTACTGCCTACTCAAAGCGATGTGATTTGTTCACACTATACATTGAATGTATAAATGATGGTTTTAATAAAAACAAATATGTAAAATAAATGACTTATATATGATATTTATGACATAATTACCCTTTTTAAATTAAATATATCATTTTATTTACTTCCCTTTTCACATAATAAAAAGTAATAACGTCGATCGTGGACATGTGGACTACCGCCTCCTCAACACGATGCAATTCCTTTAACATAAAAAGAATCAAATGTATAAGTATACATATTAAATAAAATTTTATTTATGGTATAATTTTCATTATTAAAATGTATATTTTTACATGCCTTATTTCCATAATAGTTACTGAAAACTGGGAACATTACTCATTCCTACATACGGTCTACCGTCTCCATGAGTGTAATGATTGTTCATTTTTCATAACCATATTTCATGATTAGTATTAATATTATAATTGATTTATAAATATCATAATTAGGTAATTAATATTATTTTGGTGATTTTTATATGATTCCCCCTATTACCATTGTCTACTTACCAATTTCATTTTGGACACATGAATTGAATATGGTTAAAACATCTGATGAATCGTTAATTATTTCAGTAATTGTCTAAAAAATTGTAATAAGGGAAATAAAAAGTAATAATAAACATAAAAAGGTTTTTTAATCAATAAAATAATTAAAATAGTTTTATTATTAATGAATATAATGACATGTATTACAAGTTAGGATCAATGTAAGGGATTTTGTCTCAACTTACATTCCATTGAGACTTATTTACTTTTATATATCAATTAACTTTTATAAATTGTATATACTA
This sequence comes from Viscum album, assembly GCA_963277665.1. NCBI lineage: Eukaryota > Viridiplantae > Streptophyta > Magnoliopsida > Santalales > Viscaceae > Viscum > Viscum album. Next base: position 521,729,742 of record OY728139.1, on the reverse strand, counting down.
ATATGGAACATGTTTTATCATGAATATACTAATTCTTATGATAGTCCATATTTTATTTTATGTTATTAATTTATAAGGATTACTATTTAATGTGTTTAAAAGTGGTGTTGGACACTTTTGAATGTTTAAATATTATTTTCCTCAAAAATAATTTAATGATATTTGAAGTGTATTTTTACTAATCAACATCAACAAACCTTATTATTACATATCCTCCGCTGAGGAATTATTGATGAACATGTATTATTTATTCAATGTAGATATTTGATAAGGCTTGTTATTTATTTTTATTTTCGATATGAGGAACACTATGGGGTAGCAATGATAGGTGGGGCTCAAACATTATATATCCCCTTGATGCATCGACAGGTTTTCACGCGACTAATAAGTTGGCCAAATCAGAATATTTTAAACAGTATAGTGTAATCTATTTATGTTATATGTTTTCATGTGCATCAAACAATATGTCTAATAATTAATCATTTCCCTCATTTAGACTCAGTTATTATTTATCTATAAGATTTTTGTGTTGATATTATATGGGTTAATTCTATTATTAGATCATTGATTAAATGGATTGTTTTTAAATATATTACTATTACATATTTATTGTTCCTTATCAAATTATTTGAATAGAATGTGTTATCATTTATTTACCTTTACATATTTATTATTCTTAACAATTTAATATTTCTTCTGCATTGCATACCCTTACAGAGAATTTAATCTCACCCTTAGTATTCTTCCTTCCCCAAAGTTATAAATAATTCTCCATTGAATAAGCTTCAAGGATTCTATTTATTTCATTTTATTATATATCATGTTTGTATTTTTCAATTTCCTAATATTTTATAAAATCATTTTTGTAAACTAGTTTTCTAAAAATTATAAGCTGATTAGTCCTTTGGGATTTGATTCCTTGATATCATGGAAATAAAATAATGTAATACACCAGATCCATGATTTTGGGATTTTGAATTATAGTAAAGGTTTGAACAAGATAAGAGAGGGGTTTTCCTTTTATAAGTGAGGTGAGTGGAACACATATAATTTTATGAAAATATTCTATCTTTCCCATGATTTTATCATGCCTCATGGATAAGAAATGGGTCATTATTGAACCTATATGAAAAAATGTCAAACAATTTCCATAAAATAGGAGTTTTAAAACATGTTAGGTAATTTTTACTCTAATATCATTAGTTTTACCCCTAGTAAATCCATTTTTCCTTAATCATTTTAATTCATTTTTTATGTTTTCACAATTAATTTCGATAAAAATAATAATTTTACAATGTTATATAATATAACATAATTTTATTACATATATTAAATCCATATTTCTAAATTTCATTCCCATAAGTGGAAATTTTTTATTTAAAATTAATTCAGCAGATGTTACTTCATAGTGGGTTTTTAAGAGAAAATCATGAATAGTAAACAATGTTTTTATATAATAAACCAATTTGAAAATTATTAAAATGACATAAATTTGATAAATTGATATATTATTTAACAATTATTACATTAAAATAAATTTTAAATATAATTTATCTTTATAAATAATTTAAACAAAATGGAGGATTTCAATTAAAATCTCTTATTTTCAATTTTAATCAAAAGATGAAACATTTACTAAAAATCCAAGAAATTAATCCTATTTTAATTTTGATATCATGATTTCCAAAAAGAATTATATTTTTTAAAATATATTTTCTAAAAGTGGAAAAAAAATAAATTTATTATTTTTGTGCAATGTGAGACTAACCCTCCTTTTAAAAAAATATAGTTTTTTAAAAGAATATATTTGTGTTTTAAATAATTTTTATTATTCTTATAATAAATGGATAACCATAATTTTTATATTTTAGTTATTAAAATTCATAACCATTAATTTAATATCTTTTTTATAATAGTATAATATATTATGGTTCATTTAAACTTGTGGTTGCGTGTTCTATATGCTATTGAATTGATTAAATTTAAAAGAAATATATTTTGTGGGTTATTTTAGATCGATGTTGTGTGTCACGTATGCTATCAAATAAAATGTTCTTATTTTATAATTTTTTGTTGTAACATTCTCCATAACATAAATAATGTGTGTACTCTCAATTTAATCTTTATCATGTTAATCAAGGGTTCGATATTATAAAGTTTATTATTAAAATCCAACATCATAAAAATAGTTAATAAAAAATCCTCTTAATAATAGATAATGGTGTGTACCATGTTTATATGAAATAAAAAATGAATTTGTTTTCTTGTAGAAGAAAATTTGTGGAATTTGAAGATATTGGCATAGAGGTAAAGCATAATAAATTATAGACCATAATCGATGTTGTTGATCAAAAGAAATTGAATGATCAATGGATTCTCAAGGGCCTCAAAACTGTAAATCATTGGTGATTTAAAATACCTCCTGATTTATCAAATATGAATGTAATAGGATATAATTATTTTACCAAAAACCTTATCCAAAAGTTGAGTATTTATTTTACTATAAATTAATATAATAAAACTTAATTACATGATATGTTTCTATTTCATTTTCAAAATTTCATCTTTGGGATATGATTTGATCAATTTCAAATTTTACCCTCACTCTAAGAAATAAATTTTCTATAATTAATCTTAATTCCTAAAGTAGTAAAATTAATTTTTAACAGATCATATGATCAATAAAATAGTTAAAAATCATTCTATCTATCTATAAATAGCTTCCAAAATTAATATGTTTAGTACAGGTTATCCATTATAGTGAATTAATCTATAATCCTCAAAAGTAACACAACTTGTTCATCATTAATATTTTTTTTAAAAATCTTATAAATAAAAACAATGAAATATTAACTAATACATCACATAGTTAAGTGTTAGGTGATAAACCCTAATGTCCTTCGATCTTGGGTTCAAGCATTGCGGCCTTGTCGAACATGATGGGTTATCACCCAACATGTGGGTTGTACTTTTTACATAACTATATATATATATATATTCTATAAATTTCACAAAAAAAATATGTTAAAAATCCGAGAAATCAGGTTAATCAATAAATAACCATTTTACTAATATTATTAATAAAATATTTTTTAAAAAATTATAATAAAATTATTTTATAATTATTACAATGTAACTAATTGACCATAAATTTTATCAATACCTTAAATCTTTTTTCTAAAAATTTAATGGAATTATTCCTTAAATAACAATTTCATTAAAACATATACTATACCAATTGGTTATATTACAATAAATTTCTCCAAAAATATCCTTAATCATGGCAGACTCCCATAACAAAGTACCTAAAATGGGATTTAATGAAATTGAACTTATGATAAACCTTAAACTTATAAACCCATGATAGAATCAATAACAATTAAGTTTATTATTACACATATTATTCTATAATTCAACACAAAACTTATATTATTCATGATTATTATAACATAAATATTAATAGAAAAAATACTTCTAAATTTTAATTTTATAAATCCTAATACTTAAATGATTCATCCATTTTAATTTAATATAGTTTCTTTTTTGTCAATGGTTTAACCGCTATAACAAGGAACTGATTCATATAATTCCTAGTATCTCCACCTACAAGACAATGGGCTATAAATGGATCCCTAGGATGATATTAATTTCGTTCCATCATACTCTTCAGTTTCCCTTGGTAATTTGTCAGTTTATTCCCTTATTTTAAATAAATAATGAATTTTTCTATACATTTGAGACACTTTATTTGGTGCGTCGTTATACATTTATGACTACATCGAAATCAAGACTTCTTCCCTCAATGGTTTCCACCACTTTATCTCTTAAAACATTTTGTCCTTATATTTATTGGGGACTCAAATATTTGGATAATGTATAGGCTGTTAAGCATATTTTGGGATAAAAAATTATGAATAATCATGATATATTTCTCTTATATCATCATCCCATTTGTTTTCTAATAGTCACAACATTTTCCTCCATGGTTAATGTTAACACGGCTCCATTTGGTTCCATTAATTAACTAAAACCAAAAAACATAGTGCAATCGATAAAAACTGTAGTGGGTAAACCATAGATTTATTTATAGGATGTTTAAATCATGACACATTATTTTCAATATAATAGACCTTAATTTTAACACACTTCATTCAATATCATATTATATTCAAATCCTTCATAATGGTTTATAATGAAAATTGGATTTAACAAAACAATATCCCCTAGGAGTGTAATACTAGATGCATAGTAAGGTATGTTTTTGTTCACCAAGTGATGATTAGATCAATAATAATGTGTAGTTTTTTTATTAATTATCCCTAGGTATATAATTCTAGAACCACATCCACTTATAGCTTATAGAAAATGATGTATTTCCAGGGAAACCCACATAATAATAACCCTTCCAAAAAAAATTGTTGTTATTCAATACTTATCCTCAATGAAAATTATAGGCTAAAATTACCTAATCACTGCTTTCGTAAATCTATTTTTGAAGGATTCTACTAGACATACATTAACACCAACTATGGTGACCCCAAATCCAATAGCTCGAAGTTAGTTCTTACGTTAATATATTGCAATAAGATATAAGGAATTGCATCCTGAAGGGAAAATAGTTTAGTAGTCTTGGTAAACATGATACATACATGATTCCAATATTACATATGAAAACAAAAATCACAATAATAATTTTTGTTGAGAATATCATAAATCCCTATATATATTATTTTATATCTTTTTTATTACACTTCATGGATTGTTTGTAAATAAAATAAGGGTGATATAAAATGATCAATAAGGGATATTTATTGTGAAAACAATCATTAATCAATGAACATAATCAAAATGGAATGGTAAAAAACAACAAAGACATTCCATTTTAAAAATTTGACTATAAGAATCAATATGGAAATGTATATAACTAAAAATAAATTATAATTAATCAATAAAATTACTATCATAACTTGATAATGAATAATCAATATGGAAATTTAAATAACTGATAACACATTTTTTTGAAACAATAATTATATAATGAAATGCATCTTGAGATAATATCATTGCAAAAAATATCATGGATAGTAATTACTGAGTTACAAATAAAGGAAATTATTAATTATTAGTCATCATTTTTCACACTCACATGGTACCTCTACAATCAATATTTATCGTTAGGATAATTTAAAAATAATGGTTAGAAACCCATTTAGCTAAGGGAATCCCACAGATTCATCCCATGAGAATATTGATGCATCAAGGGGATATCTATAACTAATCATCACCCATGTCATTCCTTTCTAAAGAATTCCAAATATATAAAATAATTTATTTGATTCATAAAAAATATTACTTATATTCAAATATATGTATTGAGTAAAAAATACAAATTTATCAGTATTTACCCGAATAAAATATGAATTTCAATATTAAACACCATATATAGAAATGATATACATTATAAAAAATAAACATGTCAATGTTAAATAATATAGTTATTTGGGGAAATTTTAATTTCCAATGATTAATTGAAACTGAATATTTCAAGAGAAATTTATTAAAATCAAAAATCAATCCAAGAATTGAATATTAACACTATTCTTAGCCCAAATAAACAATCTAATTAGAGAATAAATATTTGCATCAATACAACATAGTCCATGCATAGTGTATGTAAAATTAATTGTTTTTTTAAGATGAAAATAAAAATAATTAAAATATAATTAAAAAAATTATTACGGAAAATATCCTTTTTATTTGAAAAATAAATTTTAAAAAAAACATTTTAAAAAAACATTTTTAAAACATTTTTATTTATTTTTCATTTAAACTTATAAATAATTTCTTATATATTCAATAGTTCATTTCAATTAGATATTATGGTCTTTCCATACATGTTAAAACGAATATCCTTTTCAAGTTTTCTATAAAAGAAAAAAACATTGTTTTGAAAAAAAACTGGAATATTCCATTAAGAACAATTAATAGAAAGTAAAAATGGGTAAATTTTCTTTAATAAATAATTTTTTAATATTTTGAAACAATTTTTAAAATATTTTCAGAAAACTATGTTTTGGAAGAAATCTGATTTCTGATCCTAGATAGATATGAAGTTGGATTTTCTTAAGACCATTTTTTAATTGTTTTGATTAAAAAGTATATAAAGTGTTACAATTAATAGGTAAAAAAATTAATTAATATATTAAAAGAAAATAATAGTGTTTATTATCCAATTATCAAATAATTTCCTTTAATGGAAATTCAGGCATAAACATTCTCGATAAAAATTAGATTGTGAAATTTACCCTAAAAATAACCATAACATTAAAGTCATAATTAACCAATGAGTAAATTATATGTTCTAAGTTTAAATATATTATAATATTATTAAAATACATTAAAAATAATATAAGAATATCAAAGGTGTTGATGAAGTAATATGACCCAATGAAATAAAATTGGGTAATAAAATTATTTTATACTTGGTAACTCTATTTAAATCCAAATTGATGAAATAATTAAAATTGAAACCTAAAATTTTGTAAATTATTAATTTATCATGATATTATATATTAAAGTGGAACTATAGACACCATATAAAAGAAATTAAGTGAAAAATATTACAATATGACTCGATAAAGATAAATTGATATGAAGTCCCTTATAGAAATAATATCAATGAATTGGGGATTAATAAATTGACTCATTGTGTGTATAAAATGTAGATCCACATAAATAATGTGTTAATAAAACATAAACTAATAAAATTTCATTACACAAAAAATCAATGAAGTATAATTTTAACCAAATGAATAGAAATTGAGTTAAGAAATCCCTTGCCCCACGCTTCATTTTAGATGAACATGATTTAACCTATTGTATAGTGGTTTTATACAAATTATTAACTTATTAAGGTTCTATATTAATATTTATAATATCATATATGATCCATTCATAACATATTATCACCCATTTTTTTATAATATTTCCTTACTCCCATTGTTTTGGGAGTTAATTTCCTTGTTTTCCCATTTGCAATTTGTCATGAAAGTTCCATTTATTGTGCATATTATATAGCTCCATAATATACGAAATAATAATTATTAAACAATTTTCAAATTTATTTATCAATTATACTTTTCATACCAATAATTAAAAATTTATTTTAGAAATTAACTATGTTATTATCATGGAGATGATTGGTCGTATGTATACATCAGTAACGTTTTCATTTTTAAATTATTCTTATAGAAAATAAGTACATACTATTTTTTTATTTAATGAATGATAATAATGTCAAAAATACCATATTATTAATTTATACATAAATGTATAAATATATATATATATATATATATATATGTTATCCATGTTGTGTGGTGATTAAAAGAGACTCACATCACTTTGTGAAGGAGGAAGTCCCCACAAACAAGAACAATGTTATCATTTTTCAGTGTAAGAAATAAATTGATATATTACCATTTCAAGATTATAAATATTTCATGAATATCATAAATATTTTATTTAAATTACATATATTCAGGTATTGTATCTTTATTACCTTCCATGCAATGCGTTAGTGAAAAATAAATCACATCACTTTGTGAGGCAGTAGTCCTTCGTACACATAAGTGATATTAAAGTTATACATACAAAATAGAAATTAAAAATGATATATATAATATAATTAATCAATAATTGTTATTATGTTATAAATATCTATTATATATATATATATACTTCAGATCCATTATCATACCCAACCATTAAAGTTTGTAATGAAATAAGGAATGACATTATTTTTCCAGGCGATAGTCTATCGTACACCTAAATAAAGATTTTATAACATGTTTGATGGCAATGGGGGAGGTTTTAGCAAATTAAATTATTATAAAACATCAATTTATATGAAATATTCCAAATTTGTTATATAATAATTGTTTAATAATAATTTACAGATGTTGAGGAATAAAGAAAATAAAAATACTTGTTGAAAAACATTACCTATTCTCTAGGTAATCTCATCAGGTTTACACCAAGATCCCTCCTAAGATGAATTTATTCTCAAAATAAGTCTTCTTATTATGATAAGAGTGATCTTTTACTTTTATTGGGGTATGTATTAGTCGAAGTAAAAGGGTTTTAATTTGTGAATAAGAGAGGATAATGGGTGAACTTTTAAAAGATAGGAGAGTGGGAAACAATTTCTTTTTTTGAAAAGATTAAATCATACCAACTATTTAATCATGAAAAAATCCCCCCAAATAGTAAATTTTAGAAACTATAAGTTTTAGGGTTGTTTGCCTCGGAATTTGGGGATGACCGCCTTGATGGGAGATTCAAAAATTTCGATCGGTTTCTAACGGGTTTGTTCGTAGAACTGGAAACATCCAATGATTCCACATCCATTTGGACCTACTTTCCAAAGGTAGGCGCTCATTAGTTTGTGGACTGATGAGGCTTAGGAATTTTCATTGGTCGAGAGGATGGGAGGTCGGACTCATCACACGTTTTTGAGGGGAATTATTGTCTACTCTGGGACTCTCTTTATAGATTTAAGTTATGTTCGTGAATCCTTATTACATTAACAGGTATAAAATGAGATTTCCTTCAGATTTGACAATCAATGATTAAATATGTAGGAAATTTAGAGAATCTTTTATATTTATTCGAGGTTCTTCATCAATAGAGAATCATCTGTATTTATTTAGAGATTATTGGTCAATGGTATCCTTCGAAACATTCATTTAGAAGCCAGTTGGTCATTATGATGACCAGACTGGTTTTAAATCCACTCAGTGGGGCACTTGAATTTTACTGTCATTCAGAAGGACATGGATTACTTCAGAGTTGGGATCGAACCTGCAGATGGGCTACCTACGTATCCTTTGTTTAGAAAAGGAATCAGAACCCAGGTAGTTCGAGTAAGGGAGTATGATGTTTATTATTAATGGCTCAAAGAAGGATGTCATGATTACATTTACACTCTAAGCTCACATGAGTCATGCTCGGTGTGAGAAATAAGAGGTATTGTAAAAAAATTAGACAATTGTGCCATGAAATTTCAATCATAAGAAATAATTTGGGACATATATATGTATGAATGCCTAGATAAATGAATATTAGGATTTACTTCAGGGAAGAAATCCAGGAATAGGGTCCATAAAGGTATATGTGCTTCATGGAGATTTGAATACTCTAACTTGGGGCTTACTCCTGAAAAGGAGGCCAAAATTAGGATAGGACTTATGATTGAGTTTTACTCCTGAAAAAGGATCCCAGATCAAAGGAAAATTAGGACTGGTTAAGAGGAATTAAGACTGGGGCTTACTCTTGAAAAGGAGTCCCCGGTTAAGAGACTTGAAAAAATAAGAGACTTGGGGCTTACTCATGAAGAGGATGCCCATATTTGAGACTGAGTCTTAATCCTGAAAAGGATGCCCAAGTTAAGAGAATTATGGTTGGGGATTACTCCTAAGGAGGATGCCCATAATAGGGGACTGGGGGTTACTTCTGAAAAGGAGGCCCAGGTTAAGAGAATTATGGTTGGGGCTTACTCCTAAGGAGGATGCCCATATTAGGTGATTGGGGATTACTAATGAAAAGGAGTACCAGGTTAACAGAATTATGGTTGGGGCTTACTCCTAAGGAGGATGCCCATATTAGGGGATTGGGGCTTACTCCGGAAAAGGAGGCCTAGGTCAAGAGAATTGTGGTTAGGGCTTACTCCTAAGGAGGATTCCCATATTAGGGGACTGGGGCTTACTCCTAAAAAGAATACCCAGGTTAAGGAGTTCTCTCATCGTAAAGGATGAGGTTGAATGAATGAAATCTCAATCTTTAGTGACATAAAGATGTGTAAATCACTAGGTTTTGAGAGATATTCCACAGAATTCCTTTCAGATAAGGAATTCAAATCAAGAAATCATGCCATAAATGGCTTTGAAGAGTGTTTTGAAGAATTAATCTTGAATAGGAGAGGTGGAATGGATTAAGAGGTGTGAAATGGGCAAGAAGGGCACCCAAAAAAGCAGGGGTGCGCAAGTCCTAGAAGGCACGCAGGTACTGCGTGGGCGCGCAAGTCCTGGTCACGCAGGTATACCTGCGTGACACATGGGTACTTTCGCGACGGTTAGCCAGCAGGGTAATACATGAGAAACTCTTGGTTAAAGCCTTTAGAATCATCTTGAGGTTCTTCCAGAATAGTGGCGCACAAGTTCTATTGAAGGAGTTAGGCGGTGTGCAAGTGTGGCCATTTCCCTTAAGGGATGTCCATTTAGGCACGCAATTGTTGATTATTTTCAACACTTAGGCCTTCCTCCCCCTCTTTATATCTTCATTTCTAGGTACGAAATTACCTTAGAAGTGTTTTGGAAGCATTGAGAAGGGACTAGGGCACCGGGAGATCAAATCTGCGTTTTTGAAAAAAATTCCTCCTTAAATGGGGGGGCCACAGGGTCTATTTATAGGCTGGAGAAGACCCAGGCAGTTATCACATAGGTCGCGCAAGTCACTTGCGCGACCATTTAGTAGTGCACACGTATACTTGTGCGACCATAAGGGAACTTGCGCGACCTATGGGCAATGTTCTCCTTGTTCGTCCCTTTGTCAATTTTTTGATATTTCCTCAAAGGATGAATCAATTTGGACTAAGTTATTTCCCTTTTCCAATCTTTAGGCTCTGTGATGAAAAGGAGCGTCAACAAAAGTCCCCCCTTAGAGATGGATCTGAAAGAAATAAGGATTTGACTCTGAGGAAAACGAGATTCAAAAGAAAATTGGGGCACACAAATGAGCTTCGGGCGCGCAGGATCTGGCACGCAGGATATGGCCTTTGGTCACGCAGGGTTACAACCTTGTCTATAAATAGAGGGCCTCACTTCCGTACAAGCATATGGATTTGAAACTCTCGATCTCTCACCGCGGAAGTTTTATTTTTCGCGCAAGTTTCTCTATTTCTCGCTATTTCTTTGATGTCGTGCCGCTGTCAAGGTATATGGACCTACGCGGTGATACTTGCGCGCCAAATACTTGTGTGGCGCATTCATACTTGCGCGCGAAGTTTAGAATTGCGCGCCTTAATGCCTTATCCATTTTTATGAATTCCTTCAGAAATTTTAGGAAAAAGAAACCCATTTAAGATTTAGTTTATTCAACTTTTGTGCAGATTCAATGGCTCTCAGTAGAATCAGAACGGCTGATGAACTGGCTAGCAAGCATATTGATGACATGATGAACATTATTGGCCATGATTACTATGATATCTACGACAAAACTCTCCCATATTTGGCTAAGTACTTAAATAAATATCATCTTAATTTCCCACAGAGAATCTACATGTCCCTGTATGGGCATGGTCATCTGCAAGGAGTCAACGTTCAAAATGCAAAGAACTATATTCCTGAAATGCAGCTGCACTGCTACTCCTCTATTTCGGTTGTGTTATTCATTAAGAGCAACAAAAATGGTGTCAACTTTCAAATTCATCCTCCATGTCATTTCATTGCAGATATGAAAATGGAAAACCCATGGGCTGAAATGTTTTCTGCTTCCGGTTGGTGGAGAGAAGACAAACATGCCATTAGAGCAATATCTGAAAAGAGTACTCTCTCTAAATGGCTCTTTACTTACAATGCTCCATTCTCAAGTCCATGTATCCATCTTCCAAGTCTCTTGGACAGAAACAGAGTCACTGTTTGATCAGTAGAAAATTTTCTCAAACCACACTCAAGAACATCCTTTAACAATTGTTCCATGAATTTCTGGTATCACTGCATCTCTTATTGTATCCAGTTGAATGAATGAATTCCAGGTGGTTTCTGATGAAGCTCGGGATGTCGTAAATCAAATGAAGAGTTATGTTGAAATCCTCATGTAATTCTTGAAAAAGAGAAGAGACTCCAGTCTGTGAATGTCCTTCTATCTCTTGTGTATTAATGAAAAACACTTTCATCTTCAAATTCATTCACTACCAGCTTTAAATTTACTTAAGCCAATGGGCCTAGTAAGCATAGTTTCATTTTACTAGGATTAGAATAAATAACCCTAAAAACTTTGAATCTCTTAATTGCTCAATATTACCTAAATCATACAAAATGTATGTTTAGTGAGCTGTAACATGACATTTATTCAGAGTTCCTTTGTCTTTTGTGGGCAGTTTAAAGTCATGCACGTCGGACATAAAAAGGATAATGTTTAAGGTCGAAATAGCTTTGACCGAATGAATTAGAATTGACTCAATTCCTTGACAATTCATCTGAAAACATAGTACCATACTCAAGTATGAGGGAAAAAATGTAAACTATGACTTAAGAATATTTGAATCTGAGGACTGATATAAAAAAGAGCTAAAAGGCATTAAAAGAAGTAGTTCCCAAGAATGAAGTTACCATTATTTAACAAACCCTTTAGGGGGTTGAATTATGTAGGGCCACCTATGGGCATTGGTTGCATAGTTAAATAAAATAGCATCTTTTGGATATCATGTCTGTTATGTAGACTGTTTATGCAAGGCCGCCTATGGGCATGTGCTGCATAGTCAGGCAAAATAACTCTCAGAAATTTACTTTCCTAGTGCTAAAAGCCAGTGAAAGTTTATGGAGATTCAAATTTTCCAAAGTATAGAGTTTTCTCTATGGAAAGAGGTAGTTTAATATGGAGAAGATATTTCCAAACAAGATTATCGAAGAACTGGATGGATATTACTTCTATGAAGGTCTGACCCAAATGTAGGGAAGTAGAATATAAACCATAGACATGAATACTTTTAGATCATGAAAAAGGATATGGGACAAATATGTTAAGGATGGATATTTTTTTGCGGATCCCTACATATTGTCATTTAATACAACTAAGGGAAAAAAGTCATTATTCCCAAGAATGAAGTTACCATTATTTAACAAACACGTTAAGGGGTTTAATTATGAAGGGACACTTAAGGGAATTGGCTGCATAGTTAAATAAAATAGTATCTTTTGGCTAACAAGTCTGTTATGTAGACTGTTTATGCAAGGCCACCTAAGGGCACATGCGGCATAGTCAGTAAAAGAACTCTCAAAAGTTTGATATTTTTGTGACTAGAAATCAATAAAAGGGTTATGAAGATCTGAAAATATTTAAGGTTAGGATTATGACACATAATGATGGGTATTGTTCAATGTATACAGAGATACACAGATCAATGCTAACCATAATCATGTTGTGGTTGGGTCCTGACTAGAAATATTGGACTTCACTATGTATCCCATAAAGATGGGAATCAAGCCATACGTAGTTCTTAAACTACAGTTTAACGTCGTGTGGGACAAAAAGTATTAGAGATCTTAGTTTAGGTTCATAGATATTAGACCATTATAAGAAATACAGAGTGTGTGTATTCATGGGGACTTTTCAGCCAAGGGACTGAAAGTGGAATTTGGGGTTAGGCCCAAAGACTTGGGGCTGGATTCGAGGGACACCCGAACATTCCTACGTATCCTATAAGGATGGGAATCAAGAACACGTAGTTCTATAAATACCCTCTGTACAAATTTGGTTCGTACATGTGAAGGGTGAAAAGGGACTTTAGTACAATGATGGTTTAACCCATGATAAAAGGTTTGGGAATTTCCATGTATGCACGTAGTCTTTGAAATTAAACATGATTTAAAATCAATGTAAATAATGATTCCCTCTCACGTGAGGGTATTAAATAATATAGTAGTTTATTGTCATACTGGACAAAAGTGTTGTATAGTTTAACGTCGTATAAAAAGGAAGAAAGTGAACCAATGTAAAGATATTGATTCTAGGGGCGGTTTCACGAATCAACATCGTATGAGATGGAGGTGAACCAATGTGACGAGATTGATTTTGGGCATGAACCTTGGGAGGTTTCCTACGTACCCAGCCTGGAGGGCAAGGATCAAAATCTGTGTAGTTAAATTAAAGAATGAATTAATGATCAAGTCGTTCTTGGGGACAACGACCTAAAAAATGATGTTGGGACTTACACGTGGTTAGTAGCCCAGAGAGAGTTTTAGGGTTGAGGTTTTCTCTAATCTCACGTGAGTCATACTCGGTGTGAGAAACAAGAGGTAGCAACAACCTTAACAATACACAGTTTAACATCATGTAGGACGTATGAAGGGACTATGCAGTTTAAAGTCTTGCAGTTAGGACTATTGGTGTTTCACAGTTTAATGTCATGTAGCAGAGACAAAGTATGGTTTAATGTCATGTAAGACATATCAAGGAATTTCTATATAGTTTAGCGTCATGTATTTAGGACGATTGGGACAATATAGTTTAACGTCATGTTGGACAAAAGGGGGACTGTGCAGTTTAATGTCATGCAGTGAGGACAAAAGAGTACACCATTTAACGTCATGTTGGACGCATTGGGGACTTTTTTCCCCATTTTAACGTCATTTTGGACGAAAAAAGGACGATATAGTTTAGCGTCATGTTGGACAAAAGTGAGAATAGTTTAAGGTCATATGCATGGACCGTGGATGGGGCAGTTTAATGTCATGTTGGACAGTGGTGTATTTTATGGTCATACCGGACCTTTGATGATTATGTAGTTTAACGTCTTTCCGGACATAAGGGACCTTTATATAGTTTAGCATCATGTAGTTAGGACGTCACAGTTTAACATCTTGCTAGACGTAAGGGACTTTCAAATAGTTTAGGGTCATATGCATGGACCGTTGATGATGTAGTTTAAGGTCATACATGACCTAGTTGCAGTTTAAGGTCATACTGGACCATTTAAGGAACTTTTTCACAGTTTAACGTCGTATGGGACAAAAGTACAAATAGTTTAAGGTCATATGTATGGACCGTTGATGATGCAGTTTCACGTCCTACTGGACGGTGAAGGGGACACGGTTTAACGTCATGTTAGACATATGTGAAAATATTTTAGGGTCATATGCATGGACCGTTGATGATGCAGTTTAACATCTTATTGGACGGTGGTGCAATTTAAGGTCATACCGGACCATTGATGATGTATTTTGTTTTTATACAAAATACTTCTTCAAAAATCTGTCATTGGTTAGAGTAGTGATGAGTTCTCCATCCATCGAGATTAATGAATAAGCTCCATTGGAGTAGACCTTATGTATTGAGTAAGGTCCTTCCCATTTTGGATCAATCTTGGGAGGTTTCTTTCCTAGTATAATTGGAGTTCTAAGAACTAATACCAATTCTCCCTGAGTGAATGAATGAAGATGAACTTTTTTGTCAAAAGCTCGTGCTATTCGATTCTGATAGACTTCCAAGTGGTCAAAGTGCACAATCTTTTCTCATCTAACAGTTCCAATTCATTCAATCGCTTTTGAAATTTTTCATCTGTAGATGACTGATCACAAATGGCTACTCTGAGCGAAGGCAATTGAACTTCAATGGGCAAGATGGATTCTGTTCCATATACCAGTGAATATGGAGTAGACTGAGTTGCAGTGCGGGTGGCAATCCGATAAGCCCATAAAGCATGAAATAGTTTATTAGGCCATGAACTCTTATCATTATCCACCATCTTTTGCAGTATATTTGAAAGTGCCTTGTTAAAGGCTTCTATATGGCCGTTGGCCGCTGCATGATATCGAGATGAATGGTTGGATTTGATGTTGTATTCTTGATACAACATCTTCACCTCGGATGAACAGAAGTTGGTGCCATTGTCCGTCAATATGGTATGAGGGACACCAAATCTGTTAATGATGATAGACTTGATGAATCTAACAACGCATTTAGAACTGAATTCCTTGAGAGGTATTGACTCTTCCCATTTGGAAAATAAGTCAGCAGCAGTAAGAATGTACATAAACTGCTTGGTCTTAGCCGAAGGGTAAGGTCCCACCACATCCATTCCCCATGTGGAAATTTCCCATGAGTATTTAGCTGTAAGAAGCAACTCTAGAGTTTGATGAATGAAGTTGGCATGTACTTGACATGAATGACACTTCTTTGTGAAATCAACACAATCTTGTATCATTGAAGGCCAAAAGTATCCAACCCTTCGAATCTGATCATACAGTCTATGTCCAGACTAGTGGGCATCACAGACTCTTACATGCACTTCTTTCATGACAGCCATTATCTCTTCACCATCAATGCATCTGAAAAGAACTCCATCAAAACCACGTTTTTATAAAATTTTCTCTAAGTGATCTAGGATATCATAAAGAGTAAAATTGACCACACATCTCCGGATTTGTTCTTTCTCGGCTCTATCAGGTGGAAGTGTTCCATTTTAAAGGTATTCCCTGATAGGTGGCATCCATCCTTTAGTATGACCATACGGTTCAGGAATGAGACTAGTTTCATTAATTTCCTCTGTTCTGATTCGAACATAAGGTGAAATTGAATGACGTTGGGGAATACTGATGGTTGTCTCGTCCCGATTTGGATCTGCCAGAGCTGTAGCTATATTAGCCACTGCATCAGCTTGAGAATTTTGTAATCTCTGGACATAAGAAAATGTCGGTTCCGAAGGTAATTCTGCCATTAACTCTCTGACATAATCATACAAAGGGATTAGTTCTTCTTTTCTGATGGAATAACTCCCATTGACTTGTTTTATTACCAGGTCTGAATCACCTTTCACTTTTAAGTGATTCACTTGTGTTTGAAGCGCTAATTCCAAGCTTGTGATGAGAGCTAGGTATTCGGCTTCATTATTGGTAACACCTTCCCACAATAAGAAGGAATAAGGTAAAACCGACTTTTCTGGAGAAATGAGCACAATTCCTAAGCCAACTTTTTTGAATTTAGGGTTTTCGATTTTCCTCCCTGTTGTACTTCTAGAAGCACCATCAAAATACATTTCCCATGCATGAGGACTTTCTTGAATATATAAGACTTCCTCATCAGGGAGTTTAATATCTGAAGATGTTTCTTCCACTGAAGGGTGTTCATCCAGGAAATCAACTTGAGTTTGGCCCTTTATAGCCTTTTGATACACATACTATATGTCGAATTGCTGCAAAATAACTGCCCACCTTGCTAGATGTCCTATAAGCATTGGATGACTAAGGATGAATTTGAGCGGGTTATTGCGAGATACCAATTGGAAATCATGATGTTGCAGGTAGTGTCTCAAATTCTGAACTTCAAAGATTAATTCCAGGCAGCACTTCTCAATACTTGAATACCAGGTTTCGGCTTCAAGCATAGTTCTACTGAGATAGTAGAGGCTATTTTCATTTCTAGCATCATTCATTTGAGCAAGAAAGGTACCCAATGATCACTCTAGAGCAGTCACGTATAGGATAAGTGGTCTTCCTTCAACAGGTGGCATGAGTACCGGTGGACTCAAGAGGTATTTCTTGACAATATCAAATGCTTCTTGACATTCTTTAGTCCACTGGTAAGTGACTCCCTTCTTCATCAATTTGGTGGAGGGTAAACTTTTTCCTGTCAAATTAGAGATGAAATGCCGAATATAGGCTAAGTGTCCGTGAAGTCCTCTTAATTCTTTCAAATTTTGAGGAGGTGACATACCAAGGATTTACTTGGTCTTGTCAGGATCGACTTCAATACCACGATGGCGTACAAAAAAAGATGAGAAATTTTCCTGAGGTTACCCCAAAAGCACATTTCAAGGGGTTCATCTTCAAATTATGTTGTCGAAGCTTGCGGAATATGACTTCCAAATCAGCCAAGTGATTAGAACGTTGTTTGGATTTAACCAGCAAATTGTCTACATAGCATTCAACAAACTTCCCAAAGAAGGATTTGAAGATACGATGCATGGCACGCTGATATGTTCCACCTGCATTCTTTAATCCAAAAGGCATTAACCAGTATCAAAACACACCCTGAGGGGCTATGAAGGTTGTGGATTCCTCGTCCTCTGGGGCCATTCGGATCTAATTATATCCCTAATATCCATCCATGAAGGAAAGTGCTTCATAGCCAACGATTTCTTCAATTAAATGTTCTGTAATCGGAACTGGGAAATCATCCTTAGGACAATGCCGATTAAGATCTTTGAAATCGATGAAAACTCTAATTTGTCCATTCTTCTTCTTTATAGGGACAATATTAGCCAACCACTTGGGATATTGAACTCCTCTGATGAAGTTAGCTTTGATAAGATTATCCACTTCAGCCTCATTTTTAGAAGCATAAGTTGGGTGTGTTCTTCTCGCGGCTTGCTTAAATCCTTATTGTTGTTCTAGTAAACCCAAATGATGAGTAGCAACATCAGGATCAAGCCCGAGAATTTCTGTATATTTCCAGACAAATATATCTCTATTTAGATTTAGAAAAGAAATATACATCTATTGCTCTTCAAGATTTATGGTCGCACTGATTAAAGTGGGGTGTGGATCTTCTTTTTTACCCAAATTTATTTCTCTGAGTTCATCCATAGTGGTAGAGATACCCTCTTCAAATGATGGAGGAGCATCTCTGAGATCTTCCTCTTCTTCTTCTTCATGTGTTATTTCTTCCATTTCTACTTGCATAGTAGATGATAAAGCAGAATTTTTATGATCAGATGAGATGTCACAATTTTCACATCTTGAAGAAGAAGCTTCCATTTCCACCCCATTGATGATGAAGGGTCTTCTTTGGGTAATAAAGAGGAGATGGTGGATTGAGAATCTACATCATTGTTCACCTCCGATGTTGCTATAACTTCTTTTGGCCTAATTGGAGAAGTATAGACTTGTTGGATTTCAGCAGATGAAATGAAGACGTCACCATTTGTGCTTTTATCACTACTTGGTGGGTTACCAATTTCTGCCATGTTGTCTGGATCTATTGCCTTAATTGACATTATGGATTTTTCCATAAGAGTATTTTGATTTGGGCCTATCTTGTCAATTTTACTGATAGGAAACACATAATCTATACTCACATGTGTAAATGGATTTACTGGAATCTTCTCCAAACCATATGGAGCATTAACTTTGGTAATCTCCTTTGTTATGGATTTCTCCCTTCCCTTCATTTGATAGAATTCTGCCTCAATGTACTGAGACTCACAAGTCTTGAATGGGGACTTATCACCATACAATGTCCCAAATACACCATCAAAACAATATTTGAGACATTCATGGTATGATGAAGGGATAGTCGCATGCTGATGTAGCCAGGGTCTTCCAAGCAAGATGTTGAAGGATGAGTCATGATCAACAACCATGAAATAAGAATTGGATACAAGATCTCCAAACTATGTTCTGAGTGTAACTTTTCCGAGTGGTTCTTGTTAATTTTTATCATATCCTTGTAACATCATGGTAAGAGGAGATAAATCAGATTCCGTGAGGCCCAATCAACGAAGTGTACGAATGGGCATGAGGTTGACTCCTGAACCATTGTCAATGAATGTTCTTCGAACGTCTATTCCATTGACCATGCCAAATAAGTACAAAGGTATAATATTTCCATGCACAACATCATCTTCATCTTCATCAGTAAAAGATATTACTACATGGAATTCTGCAGGATTATTCTCTATGTGATAGACTTCAGCTGCAGCAATTTCAGTTTCAAACTCCTGAGGACTTGACAAAGCCTCCATGAGTGCTTCACGAAGATATTTCGACAGAGTCAGAGCATCCAGAATTGATAATGTTGGGAAAAAATACCTCAAGGTAACATTGTAGTATTTTTGGGTTGATTTTGTTTGTTGACAAAGAAGGTTTTCATAGATATTTGTCGAGTTCCCAAGAAGTTGTTTATAATCCTTGTTGACAAAGAACGATGACAAAAGAAAGGATAATATGGAGGCGGTACAAAAGAGCAGTACAAGGTGACGCCGTTTTCCAGTGTTTTCCAAATTTTTGGTGTCCAAAATTTGGAGTTTGGTGAGCATCGTGAAAATTGGATTTCCATGAAGATAATACTTTAATATGACAAAGGCATGAATTTCGCGAAGATAGGATGCATGGTTTGGAAATCGTGAATACCAGAAAAATGGACGCGGTGAGTCTTCGCGATTACGTCAAGCTTCGCGAATGGAAGAGGCTGAAGTGCATCGCGATGGTGAAGGGATTTTCGAGGGAGCTTCGCGGCGAAGGCGCGAAGGAATTTTGATGGTGATTCTTCGCGATTACGTCAAGCTCTGCGAATGGAAAATTGTCGTGGTGCTTCGCGATTTGGACAAAATGCTGGCAGAATCTTCGCAGCTTCGCGATTTGAGATGAAGTGGCGTTGACTTCTCGTGGAAGGGACGAGGGTCGGTGGAATCGCCTATAAATAGAGGTCGACCCCTTCGAGCGATGTAGAGAGAATTTTCAGAGAAGATCATTCGCTCTCGATTTGCGAAGGTGGTTTGCGGATCCAGTGTGCTTCGCGAAAGAGGTGCTTCGCGGCGGCTATTTTAGCTCCGCGAAACCTGCGAGCTCCTCATTGTCTTAGTAGGCTTCACGAAGGACGTTTCTTTGCGACAGCTTGAGCTTCGCGGTAGTGCTTCGCAGCTGTGCTTCGCGAGAGTGCTTTGCGAAAAGGCAGGAGCTTTGCGAAGGCTTTTTTGAGCTTCGCAAAATTGGGAGCCTAGCGAAGTAGGGTGCTTCGCAAAGGTTTTTCCAAAGTGGTTTGCCCAGTGGATAGTGGAAAAGGGGTATTCATCTACGGGTGAAAGTTGAACTTCAACAGAGCATCTATCTATAGTTCAAGATTCATCATTTCATGCAAATGAAGAGACCTACAGGTCTATAAACTATGAGTGAATCCCTTCACAGAGCAGTGAGCTTAGGAAGAGGAAGAACCTGATCCTCTCCATCGACAGTTAGCTAGAGAGAGAGAAACAGGGAGTGACCCTTGGAAAATCAGTGAGATGGCCCTAAACCTTGTAAAGGCAATGAGCATGGGCATAGAAGTGACCTAGCACGAACCTTGTGAACATTATTGGCAGTGAGCCTTAGTGGATTTGGTACAACGGAACATCGCCGTTGTATGCTCCTTAGACGTAGCCCAGTGCGGGTGAACCATGTAAAGATCTTTGTGTCTGCCTAGTCACTTCCCTACATTGAATTCAAAGAATCATCATCAAACAAACCAGAAAAGAACTGATCATAATAATCGCACAAGAGCAAACAATGTGACCATTGTAATAAATTGGTCAAGATCCAGTGGGGCAGGAAGAACATTGAAAATGAATATACATACCCTGATTCACCCCCCCCCCCTCTCAGGGTATATAGGCCCCTATTGGTCCTAACAATTCGTATCAGAGGGATAGGTTACTTTTATCAGATTTGTTTACTTCGACTTGGTGTAGTAGATCTCTGTGGTTGAAGATACAGTTTTTCTCTTATCACAATCTACCATGGGAAAATGAAAAGCATCAAAGAAGAATCAGAAGTCTGGTAATTTCCCTCAGTGTGGAAATGTTTTTGGAAAAAGTGTGATTCAACTAAAAGAATCAAACAGCTTACTGAAGGAAGGTCTTGATGAATCTGATAGGGAAAAGATTGATTCACTCAATCATGATGTTGGAATGATTGAAGTACATGAGCATCACAGTGATACTAAAACAGAAGAAAAAATTGAAGGAAGAATAGATATGCAAGCTGAGTTAGAGGCTTCTCTTGAAGAGATAGATGTTTGGAGAGCCAAAACTAAGAAAGCTAACAAAGTCGTTCACGATGCCAAACTCTATATGCAGCAGCAGGAAGAAGAGAAGTTTGAGTTGATGGATAAAATTGAGAAACTCAAGTTATCATCATCAGAGAACTCATAATCAGTTGGTGAGTATAAGCTTAAGATTGAACAATAGAAAAGGGAGATCGATGGCTTGAGTATAAAAGTTAAAGATCATGTCAAGTGCATTGAAGAACCTGATATTCCAATTGATGTTGGAAACACTGAAGAAGTCAAATCTAAAGATATCCGGATCAAGGTATTGGAGATTGAGGTCAACAAGCTAAGAGGCTTAAATCAAAGGCTTATTGACATAGTTACTGACCTAAAGGAGAAGAATGATTCTCAAGGTGGGGAACTACAAAAGCTGGCTAAAAAAAAAGGAAAACAAAAGGCTGGTGATTAAGAAGAGAGTCAAAAGTCAGATGAAGTTCAGAATCTGAAAGCTAGAAATGTTGATCTTTCTACACAGCTATCTGAGCTAGTTCATAAGAATAAAATACTACAACAAGACAATGCATGTTGTTTTGATTCTGTTGCTCAAGAAAAATTGAAAGTAAAGGAGCAGAGTGACATGGTGGATAAGCTGACACGTGAATTGGAAGATGAGATGTGTAGAGGGAAGCTTCTCAAGGGAGAACTTGATGTCCAACTTGAATCAATGGATATGAAGATTCAAAAGTTGGAAGAAGAGCTAGAATCAGTCAGGAAGGAAATGGAGAAGTCTAAATCCAAAGATAAGCCCAAGTTGAAGGATGCACTGCACTTATTATTTGATTATCCTTCGGCAGATGATGATCAAATGAAAGCCAAATATGCTACATCAGAAGAGAAGCATGAAAGGATTGTATCATCCCAAAGGCCATCCATGTTGGGAAAATCTGGAATTGGATATGATGATCTCACTCCTATGCATGATAGGAAAGGTGCAGTGAAAATATCTAGGGATACGAAAAACCTTGCAGGTGTTGGAGATAGACCTAAAAGGGCTTTTACAGGAAGAAATGATAGCATGTGCTATTTCTGCGGGATTCATGGACACACATCAAGATTCTGTCCAGATGCTCTGGAATACATTTCAGGCTGTGAAAATATAAACTCTGATAAACCCAAGGATAAGAAGAAGCATCATGAGAAATCAGAGAGAAGAGTCTCTCAGAGGAAAGCATTCATAAGATGCTATTACAGTGGAAGAATGGGACACACTGTGAATATGTGTCAGGAAGCTCAAGAGCTCAATTTCAGGGGTAGAACTCAAGCTGCATCAACATCTTGGCTAAGAGATGATGAAATGAGGTATGTCTTTAATAGAAAATGATTCATATGTTCTGATCATGGGCATTTGGCCAGACAGTGCAGCAAGAAGAAAGCAGGGAAGGAAAAAGATCCGAGAAAGAGATTACCAACTCCAATGATACATAATGAGAAATTATACACTGGGAGACAAAGTGGTAAGGTGAAAAATAGGCTTAGAGCCTTAGGGGATTCCCATGGAGCTGAACGAAAGTTGTATCAGTCACCTCCTCTATCATACTCACAACCGCTCTCAAGGAGAGAATGTGAAAAAACCTAGAATATTAAGGGGATATCTACTCTAGTTGTGATAAAGAAGAATGAATGTTCAATGGAGGACTCACCACCTGTGAAAAAGTGTGTGGTGACTCAGACATCTGATAAAAGAAAGATGAACAAAGAATGCATCGAAAAATCCACATGTTGTGTTTCTTAGCGAGAAGTGAAGGAAAGAGGAAGACCCCTAAGATGGGAGAAGAAGAAAGGGAAGATGCCAAACAGAGAGTTTCCTACTAAGAGAAATAATCAAGGAAAATGGAATTTTGGTAGAACCTCAAAGAAGGAAATGTGTACTAGCGGGTTTATACCCCAAGCGGTGAGAAAGGTCGAGCCTACAAAATCTACATATTAGAAAAAGGCTCAGAATGTAGGCAATGAATGGCTAGTCATATGGACAGAACAGTTGAAGTTGGCTAGGCAGCTGGAGGAAGCAAGAAAGGAGTGTGATTCCCTCCAAGAAAAAATCAAAGGGTTGACCTGTCAGGATCAACCACTATGATCGTTTTGAGGATTCGAGAAACACCCCCTCTCCCTATGTGTATAAATGATATTAACTGATGATTAATATGTTTCAGGTTTTAGGGAGATACGATCCAAGGGGAAGTGGCATCTAAATATGAAAAGTGTAGAAGTGATGTGCTCAAGAGCTTAAATTAGATCAAATCAGGTACAATAGTTGAAGAGGAAAGGGAGAAATAGAGCACAATAGGAAGTGATTGTGTTATTAACTTTGTCTCTTGTTTCCTACACCAAGTTTCAACTCACTAGGATTAGAGATTTTGTTAATGGCTCAACTCTGAGTGGAAGATGAGAACAAACGATGCAGGAGGAAAAGACTAGTTATGGGTCTAAAATGTTGGGCCTAACAACTGGAAGAGTTACATAACACAGGGGGAGCATTATATATCCTAATCAGATGCATGATCTCAATATGATATGAAGGATGAATGTCTATGCTCATGAAGAATGATTGGTGGAAAAGTAGCAACACACAGGGTTTCATGATTATCTATTTTGTTCTAACAATGTGGTATCAGCTGACTTCTTTCAGGATACCAATAAGCTGTGAGAGAAAATCAAAGGTGTGTCAACAAAAATCAGAATTGTGAAGAATAAGACGTGGGAGATTGTTTCGAGGCCAGAAGATAAAAACATCATCATGAGTAAATGGGTCTATTAAGACAAGATGAATGAATATGGCACATTGATTCCTAACAAAGCACGACTGATGTGAAAAGGAGACTCCCAAATTGAGGGAATAGATCGTGATGAGACATTTTCACCAATTTCAAGTCAAGAGACAATCAGATTATTCCTAGCCATTGTAGTTCAACGAAAGTTCAAGGTATTCCAGATGGATCTCAAATCTGCATTCTTGAATGTTGTTCTGGAAGAGGAGGTGTATATTGAGCAGCCAGATGGTTTTCTCATTCATGAGGATGAGAACAAAGTTTGCAGGCTGAAGAAGGCATTGTATGGGCTGAAACAAGCACCAAGGGAATGGTACTCAAGGCTTGATCAGTACTTGAAGAAGCTTGGTTTGAGCGTGGAGGAGTTGATTACAATCTCTATTTCAGTAATGACAGTAATCAAAGGATGATGGTGTTGGTTTATGTCGATGACATAATATTTGGCGGATCAGAAAAAGCTCAGTGCAGACAGTTTTCCGAATTCATGAAAAATGAGTTTGAAATGTCAATGATTGGAGAGCTAACGTTTTTCCTTGGTCTACAGGTGACACAATGAAGGAATGGAACATTCATTTCTCAATCTAAATATGCCAAGGAGGTACTGAGAAGGTTTGGAATGGAAAATTCCATGGAGATGAAGACTCTGGTTGCCACCCGAATGAAATTATCAAAATATGAAGATGGGAAGGCAGTTAATAACACAGAATACAGGAAAATTATTGGAAGTTTATTGTACTTGACTACAACAAGGCCTGATATTGTTTTCGCCACATGCCAAGTAGAGAGATATCAAAGTAATCCCAAGGAAATCCACATGCTTTCAGTGAAAAGAATACTTCGGTATATCCAGGGCACAGTGGATTTCAGCTTGACATACACTGATAAATCTCAGACAGAGTTATTGGGATATACTGATGCAGACTGGGCCGGTTCAGCACATGATAGAAAATCAACTTCAGGTGGTGCATTCTATCTTGGTGGATTGTGTATTTCTTGGATAAGCAAGAAGAAAGATTTCATTTCATTGAGAACCGCAGAAGCTGAGTATATTGCGGCCACTCAAGCATGCACACAGTTATTGTGGATGAAGCAGTAGCTTGAAGATATGGGAGTTCAAGTAAAGTCTCCGATCAGAATCCAGTGAGACAACTCAAGTGCTATAAATCTTACAAAAAATCTCGTCTATCACTCAAGGACAAAGAACATTGAGATAAAGTATCGTTTTATCAAGGAGAAAGTTGAGCAGGGAATCTTGAAGTTGGAGTATGTGCCGACAGAACTCCAAGTTGCAGACATTCTAACAAAGGCCTTACCCAATGAAGCTTTTGAGAGGCATCGACTTGCTCTGGGATTTTAGTCGACTCCCTACTCTTGAAAGTGTGTGGATGTGGAGACCCCCCCCCCTCTCCCCGAGGTATGATGTGTTTTCCCTAATGTGCTGATTTGTGTTCTCTACTATGTTACAGACTACAAAGGAGTGACCTTTGGGTTCGTTGACAAAGGGGGAAAAATAGTGTTTGTTAAAGTGGTAGAAAATAGTGATTTGGAGATTGTGTGGCTATTTGAGAAATCATGATAGATACGGGGAGATGCTGACAGGTGGAGCAGCCAGAAAGGGGGAGCAATGAGAAAGGGGGAGAGTATTAAATCCGACGATGCTAGAAGTGATCGATCAAAGCATAGAAATCACGATAGCTAAGGATCGTGATAAAAGCAGAACATTTGTGCTGGAATGGTGAGGGAAGGTATCCAACTATCACCAATTGGGATCAGTGTGGTTCAACAATTGGTATCAATTTAAGAATTGGTATCAGGTAGGAATCGACAATTGGTGTTTGACATGAAGTGATTCATTGATGATCTTTTCATACTACTCTTGTTTCTCATGCCGAGCATTGCTCATGTGGGCTTAGAGTACGTGTTCAGTGATTCCTTGAACGCTATCATAATCGCAAGAGGCGAACGGTGGTGGCGGCTGGAAGAAGACTCAGTGAGGTATCAAAGTGAAGAAAATCATTCTGAGCAGTGTTGTGAAGAGTTGTCAACAAACCCAAAGGGGGAGATTGTTGGGCAAAAATCCCTCAAGGTA
This sequence comes from Viscum album, assembly GCA_963277665.1. Classification (NCBI taxonomy): domain Eukaryota; kingdom Viridiplantae; phylum Streptophyta; class Magnoliopsida; order Santalales; family Viscaceae; genus Viscum; species Viscum album. The sequence goes on along the minus strand of OY728139.1, from coordinate 521,703,309 downwards.
ACATTGCAGTATTTTTGGGTTGATTGTGTTTGTTGACAAAGCAGGTTTTAATGGATATTTGTCGAGTTCCCAAGAAGTTGTTGACAATACATGTTGACAATGAACGATGACAAAGGAAAGGACAATCTGGAGGCGATACAAAAGAGCAGTACAAGGTGACTCTATTTTCCAGTGTTTTCCAAATTTTTGGGGTCCAAAATTTGGAGTTTGGTGATCATCGCGAAAAGTGTATTTCCATGAAGATAATACTATAATATGACAAAGGCATGAATTTCAAGAAGATAAAATGAATGGTTTGGAAATCGCAAAGACCAGATGAATGGAGGTGGTGAGTCTTCGCGATTACGTCAAGCTTCGCGAATGGAGGAGGCTGAAGCGCATCGCGGCGGTGAAGGGCTTTGCAAGGGAGCTTCGCGGAGAAGGCGCGAAGAAATGTTGATGGTGATTCTTCGTGATTACGTCAAGCTCCACGAATGGAAAATTTCCATGGTGCATCGCGATTTGGACAGAATTCTGGAGGAAACATTGGAGCTTCGCGATTTGAGATGACGTGGAATTGACTTCGCGTGGCAGGGACGAGGGTCGGTGGAATCACCTATAAATAGAGGCCGACCCCTTCGAGCGAAATAGAGAGAATTTTCAGAGAAGATCATTCGCTCTCGATTTACGAAGGTGGTTTGCGGAGCCAGCGTACTTCGCGAAAGAGGTGCTTCGCGGTGGCTATTGTAGCTCCGCGAAACCTGCAAGCTCCGTGTCGGCTTAATAAGCTTCACGAGGGACGTTGCTTTGCGACGGATTGAGCTTTGTTGTAGTGCTTCGCGGCAGTGCTTCGTGAGAGTGCTTCGTGAAAAGGTAGGAGCTTCGCGAAGGCTTGTTTGAGCTTCGCGAAATTGGGAGCCTAGAGAAGTAGGGTGCTTCGCGAAGGTGTTTCCAAAGTGGTTTGGCCAGTGGATAGTGGAAAAGGGGTATTCATCTACGGGTGAAAGTTTAACTTCAACAGAGCATCTATATATAGTTGAAGATGCATTATTTCATGCAAATAAAGAGACCTACAGGTATATAAACTATGATTTAATCCCTTCATAGAGCAGTGAGCTTAGGAAGAGGAAGAACGTGATCCTCTCCACCGGCAGTGAGCCAAAGAGAGAGAAACAGGGAGTGACCCTTGGGAAAGCAGTGAGCTGACCCTAAACCTTGTATAGGAAGTGAGCCTGGGCATAGAAGTGATCTAGCCCGAACCTTGTGAACATTATTTGCAGTGAGCCTTAGTGGATTTGGTACAACGGCACATCGTCGTTGTAAACTCCTTGGATGTAGCCCAGTGCGGGTGAACCAAGTAAAAATCTTTGTGTCTGCCTAGTCGCTTCCCTGCATTGCATTCAAAGAATCGTCATCAGACATCCCAGACAAGAACTGATCATAATAATCGCACAAGAGCAAACAAAGTGACCATTGTAATAAATTGGTCAAGATCTAGTGGGGCAGGAAAAACATTGAAAAAGAATATCCATACCCTGATTCACCCCCCCTCTCAGGGTATATAGGCCCCTATTAGTCCTAATAATTGGTATCATAGGGATAGGTTTCTTTTATCAGAATATTTTTCTTTGACTTGGTTTAGTCGATCTGTGTGGTTGAAGATATAGTTTTTCTATTATCACAATCTACCATGGGAAAAGGAAAAGCATCAAAGAAGAATTAGAAGTCTGGTAATTTCCCTCATTGTGGAAGTGTTTTTGGAAAAAGTGTGATTCAACTAAAAGAATCAAACAGATTACTGAAGGAAGGTCTTGATGAATCTGATAGGGAAAAGATTGATTCACTCAATCATGATGTTGGAATGAGTGAAGTACATGAGCATCAGAGTGATACTGAAACAGAATAATAAATTGAAGGAAGAATAGATATGAAAGCTAAGTTAGAGGCTTATCTTGAAGAAATAGATGTTTGGAGAGCCAAAACCAAGAAAGCTAACAAAGTGGTTCGCGATGCCAAACTCTATATGCAGCAGCAGGAAGAAGAGAAGTCTGAGTTGATGGATAAAATTGAGAAACTCAAGTTATCAGCATCCGAGAACTTAGAATCAGTTGGTGAGTATAAGCTTAAAATTCAAGAACAGAAAAGGGAGATCGATGGCTTGAGTATAAAAGTGAAAGATCATGTCAACTGCATCGAAGAACCTGATATTCCAATTGATGTTGGAAACACCGAATAATTCAAATCTAAAGATAACCGGATCAAGGTATTAGAGATTGAGGTCAACAAGCTAAGAGGCTTAAATCAAAGGCTTATTGACATAGTTACTGACCTAAAGGAGAAGAATTATTCTTAAGGTGGGGAACTACAAAATCTGGCTAAAATAAAAGGAAAACAAAAGGTTGGTGATTATGAAGAGAGTCAAAAGTCAGATGAAGTTTAGAATCTGAAAGCTAGAAATTTTGATCATGCTACACAGATATCTGAGCTTGTTCAGAAGAATCAATGACTACAACAAGACAATGCATGTTGTTTTGATTCTTTTTCTCAAGAAAAATTGAAAGTAAAGGAGCAGAGTGACATGGTGGATAAGCTGACACGTGAATTGGAAGATGAGATGAGTAGAGGGAAGCTTCTCAAGGGAGAACATGATGTCCAACTTGAATCAAGGGATATGAAGATTCAAAAGTTGGAAGAAGAGCTAGAATCAGTAAAGAAGGAAATGGAGAAGTCTAAATCCAAAGATAATCCCAAGTTGAAGGATGCACTGCACTTATTATTTGATTATCCTTCGGCAGATGATGATCAAATGAAATCCAAATATGCTACATCAGAAGAGAAGCATGAAAGGATTGTATCATCCCAAAGGCCATCCATGTTGGGAAAATCTGGAATTGGATATGATGATCTCACTCCTATGCGTGATTGGAAAAGTGTAGTGAAAATATCTAGGGATATGAAAAACCTTGCAGGTGTTGGAGATAGACCTAAAAGGGATTTTACAGGAAGAAATGATAGCATGTTCTATTTCTACGGGATTCATGGTCACACATCAAGCTTATGTCCAGATGCTCTGGAATACATTTCAGGCTGTGAAAATATAAACTCTGATAAACCCAAGGATAAGAAGAATCATCATAAGAAATCAGAGAGAAGAGTCTCTCAGAGGAAAGCATTCATAAGATGCTATTACTGTGGAAGAATGGGACACAACTTGAATATGTGTCAGGAAGCTCAAGATCTCAATGTCAGGGTTAGAACTCAAGATGCATCAACATCTTGGCTAAGAGATGATGAAATGAGGTATGACTTTAATAGAAAATGTTTCATATGTTCTGATCATGGGCATTTGTCCAGACAGTGTAGCAAGAAGAAAGCGGGGAAGGAAAAAGAGCCGAGAAAGAGATTACCAACTCCAGTGATACATAATGAGAAATTATACACTGGGAGACAAAGTGGTAAGGTGAAAAATAGTCTTAGAGCCTTAGGGGAATCACATGGAGATGAACAAAAGGTGTATCAGTCACCTTTTATGTCGTACTCACAACCGCTCTCAAGGAGAGAATGTGAACAAACCTAGAAGATTAAGGGGAGATCTACTCTAGCTGTGATAAATAAGAATGAATGTTCAATGGAGGACTCGCCACCAGCGAAAAAGAGTGTGGTGACTCAGACATCTGATAAAAGAAAGATGAACAAAGAATGCATCGAAAAATCCACATGTCGTGTTTCTCAGCGAGAAGTGAAGGAAATAGGAAGACCCATAAGATGGGAGAAGAAGAAAGGGAAGATGCCAAACAGAGAGGTTCCTACTAAGAGAAATAATCAAGGAAAATGGAATTTTGGTAGAACCTCAAAGAAGGAAATGTTTACTAGCGGGTTTATACCCCAAGCGGTGAGAAAGGCTGAGCCTACCAAATCTACATAACAGAAAAAGGCTCAGAATGTAGGCAATGAATGCCTAGTCATATGGCCAGAACAGTTGAAGTTGGCTAGGCAGCTAGAGGAAGCAAGAAAGGAGTGTGATGCCCTCCAAGAAAAACATCAAAGGGTTGACCCGTCAGGATCAACCACTATGCTCGTTTTGAGGATTCGAGAAGCACCCCCTCTCCCTATGTGTATAAATGATATTAACTGATGATTAATATGTTTCAAGTTTTAGGGAGATACGATCCAAGGGGAAGTGGCATCTAAAGATGCAAAGTGTAGAATTGATGTGCTCCAGAGATTAAATTGGATCAAATCAGGTACAACAGTTGAAGAAGAAAGGGAGCAACAGAGCACAATAGGAAGTGATTGTGTTATTAACTTTGTCTCTTGTTTCCTACACCGAGTTTCAACTCACTAGGCATAGAGATTTTGTTAATGTCTCAACTCTGAGTGGAAGATGAGAACAAATGATGCAGGAGGAAAAGACTAGTTATGGGTCTAAAATGTTGGTCCTAACAATTGGAAGAGTTACTTAACACAGGGGGAGCATTCTATATCCTAATCAGATGCATGATCTTAATATGATATGAAGGATAAATGTCTATGCTCATGAAGAATGATTGGTGGAAAAGTAGCAACACATAGGTTTTCATGATTATCTATTTTGTTCTAACAATGTGGTATCATCTGACTTCTTTCATGATACCAAGAAGCTGCGAGAGAAAATCAAAGGTGTATCAACAAAAATAAGAATTGAGAAGAATCAGACGTGGGAGATTGTTTCGAGGCCAGAAGATAAAAACGTCATCATGACTAAATGGGTCTATTAAGACAAGATGAATGAATATGGCACAGTGATTCAGAACAAAGCACGACTGATGTGCAAAGGAGACTCCCAGATCGAGGGAATAGATTGTGATGAGACATTTGCACCAATTTCAAGGCAGGAGACAATCAGATTATTCCTAGCCATTATAGTGCAACGAAAGTTCAAGGTATTCGAGATGGATGTCAAATCTGTATTCTTGAATGGTGTTATGGAAGAGGAGGTGTATATTGAGTAGCCAGATGGTTTTATCATTCATGAGGATGAGAACAAAGTTTGCAGGCTGAAGAAGGCATTGTATGGGCTGAAACAAGCACCAAGGGAATGGTACTCAAGGCTTGATCAGTACTTGAAGAAGCTTGGTTTTCAGCGTGGAGGAGTTGATTACAATCTCTATTTTAGTAATGACAGTAATCAAAGGATGATGGTCTTGGTTTATGTAGATTACATAATATTTGGCGGATCAGAAAAAGCTCAGTGCAGACAGTTTTCCGAATTCATGAAAAATGAGTTTGAAATGTCAATGATTGGAGAGCTAATGGTTGTCCTTGGTCTACAGGTGACAGAAGGAAGGAATGGAACATTCATTTCTCAATCTAAATATGCCAAGGAGGTCCTGAGAAAGTTTGGAATGGAAAATACCAAGGAGATGAAGACTTTTGTTGCTACTCGGATGAAATTATCAAAAGATGAAGATGGGAAGGCAGTTAATAACACAGAATACAGGCAAATTATTGGAAGTTTGTTGTACTTGACTACAACAAGGCCTGATATTGTTTTCGCCACATGCCAAGCAGTGAGATATCAGAGTAATCCCAAGGAAATCCACATGCTTGCAGTGAGAAAAATACATCGGTATACCCAGGGCACAGTGGATTTCGTCTTGACATACACTGATAAATCTCAAACAGAGTTATTGGGATATACTGATGCAGACAGGGCCGGTTCAGTAGATGATAGAAAATCTACGTCAGGTGGTGCATTCTATCTTGGTGGATTGTGTATTTTTTGGCTAAGAAAAGAAGCAATATTTCATTTCATTGAGCACCGCAGAAGCTGAGTATATTGCGGCCACTCAAGCATGCACACAATTATTGTGGACGAAGTAGCAGCTTGAAGATATGGGAGTCGAAGTGAAGTCTCCAATTGGAATCTAGTGCGACAACTCAAGTGCTATAAATCTTAGCAAAAATCTCGTCCATCACTCAAGGACAAAGAACATTGAGATAAAGTATCATTTTATCAAGGAGAAAGTTGAGCAGGGAATCATGAAGTTGGAGTATGTGCCTACAGAACTCCAGGTTGCAGACATTCAAACAAATTCTTTACCCAAGGTAGCTTTTGAGAGGCATCGACTGGCTCTGGGAGTTCAGTTGACTCCCCACGCATGAAAGCGTGTGGATGTGGAGACCCCCCCCCCCCTCTCCCCGAGGTATGATGTGTTTTCCCTAATGTGATGATTTGTGTTCTCTACTCTGTTACAGACTACAAAGGAGTGACCTTTGGGTTCGTTGACAAAGGGGGAGAAAATAGTGTTTGTTAAAGGGGGATAAAATAGTGATTGGGAGACAGTGTGACTATTTGAGAAATCATGACAGATACGGGGAGAATCTGACAGGTGGAGTAGCCAGAAAGGGGGAGCAATGAGAAAGGGGGAGAGTATTAAATCTGATGATGCAAGAAGTGATCGATCAAAGCATGGAAATCACGACAGCTAAGGATCATGATAAAAGCAGAAAATTTGTGTTGGAATGGTGAACGAAGGTATCCAGCTATCACCAATTGGGATCAGTGTGGTTCAACAATTGGTATCAATTTAAGAATCGGTATCAGGTTGGAATCGACAATTGGTGTTTGACATGAAGTGATTCATTGATGATCTTTTCATACTACTCTTGTTTCTAATGCCGAGCATTGCTCATGTGGGCTTAGAGTACGTGTTAAGTAATTCCTTGAACGCTATCATAATCCCAAGAGGCGAATGGGGGTAGCGGCTGGAAGAAGACTCAGTGAGGTATCAAAGTGAAGAAAATCATTTTGAGCAGTGTTGTGAAGAGTTGTCAACAAACCCAAAGGGGGAGATTGTTGGGCCAAAATCCCTCAGGGTAAAATTGCAGTATTTTTGGGTTGATTGTGTTTGATGACAAAGAAGGTTTTCATGGATATTTGTCGAGTTCCCAAGAAGTTGTTGACAATCCTTGTTGACAAAGAACAATGACAAAGGAAAGGACAATCTGGAGGCGGTACAAAGGCATGAATTTCACGAAGATAGGATGCATGGTTTGGAAATCGCGAAGACCAGATGAATGGAGACAGTGAGTCTTCACGATTATGTCAAGCTTCACGAACGACAGAGGCTGAAGCACATCGTGGCGGTGACGGGATTTGCGAGGGAGCTTCGCGGCGAAGGTGCGAAGGAATGTTGACGGTGGTTCTTCGTGATTACGTCAAGCTCCGTGAATGGAAAATTGTCGTGGTGATTCGCGATTTGGACAGAATTCCGGCGGAAACATTAGAGCTTCGCGATTTGAGATGATGTGGCGTTGACTTCGCGTGGAAGGGACGAGGGTCGGTGGAATAACCTATAAATAGAGGTCGACCCCTTCGAGTGAAATAGAGAGAATTTTCAGAGAATATCATTCGCTCTCGATTTGCGAAGGTGGTTCGCGGAGCCAGTGTGCTTTGCAAAAGAGGTGCTTCGCGGCGGCTATTGTAGCTCCGCGAAACATGCGAGGTCCACATTGGCTTAGTAAGCTTCGCGAGGGACATTGCTTTGCGACGGCTTGAGCTTCACGGTAGTGCTTCACGAGAGTGCTTCGCGAAAATGCAGGAGCTTCGCGAAGTCTTGTTTGAGATTCACGAAATTGGGAGCCGAGAGATGTAGGGTTCTTCGCGAAGGTGTTTCCAAAGTGGTTTTCCCAGTGGATAGTGGCAAAGGGGTATTCATCTATGGGTGAAAGTTGAACTTCAACAGGGCATCTATCTATAGTTTAAGATGCATTATTTCATGCAAATGAAGAGACCTACAGGTCTATAAACTGTGTTTGAATCCCTTCACATAGCAGTGAGCTTAGGAAGAGGAAGAAGGTGATCCTCTCCACCGACAGTGAACCAGAGAGAGAGAAACAGGGAGTGACCCTTGGGAAAGTAGTGAGCTGACCCTAAACCTTGTAAAGGCAGTGAGCCTGGGCATAGAAGTGATCTAGCCCGAACCTTGTGAACATTATTGGTAGTGAGCCTTAGTGGATTTGGTACAACGGAACATCGCCGTTGTATGCTCCTTGGACGTAGCCCAGTGCGGGTGAACCAAGTAAAAATCTTTGTGTCTACCTAGTCGCTTCCCTGCATTGCATTCAAAGAATCATCATCAGACAAACCAGAAAAGAACTGATCATAATAATCGTACAAGAGCAAACAAAGTGACCATTGTAATAAATTGGTCAAGATCCAGGGGGCAGGAAGAACATTGAAAAAGAATATCCATACCCTGATTCACCCCCACTCTCAGGGTATATAGGCCCCTTTTGGTCCTAACAGATAACTTGGCTGGTACTTGGGCCAAGTGTTTCAATACATCATACTTTTGATCCAGAGGTCTGCGTTTCCCAATAGGAATATGTGGTTTAGTAGGTACCTTGGTAGCAGATGCTTTGGAAGTTTATGCATCTTGTATCGGGATAGGAGTTGGCAATATTCCTGGTTTGGGAAGATTAGACTGATTAGATCCATTTACTTGCTGAGAGGAAGAGGATGGAACCTTCAACCGGTCTTCCAATATAACTATGCCAGGACTGAATTTGTTATTGGTAGAAGAACTTGCGTGTTCTTGCTGAGCTCGCTAAAGGGCTCTACAAAGAGTTTCTACTGCGTACACAGTTTTAGCAGGGGTAGAATTAGAGTAGTAGCTTCTGAAAGATCCACATCTTCCCCTGTATCCTGAGCCTCTGGAACTTCCTCTGATTCCCCTGTTTGATACAATGAATTCAGTCTCATCGAAATCGAAACTGCGACTAGCATATGGATCCATTAATTGAATCATATTAACAGAATCAAAGATTAATTCTCCATCTGATGAAGACTCTGCCTGATTAGCCTATTTAGGTAGTGCCATTTGGTGGGGCGGTGCCTGTGGCTTTGAAGTAGATGGAATGAAGTCTTCCAGAGTCAAAGAAAGCTTAGTCTTTGACACATACACATATTATTCTGATTATTTTTTTTCTTTTAATCATGTTGTGTCTTTGAGGATTTTCCCTCTGATGAATAGGGTTTTGCCGCAACATTCATGGTAGAAGACATAGTCGGTTTCTTTAATTGTGTTGGAAAAATAGCATGAGTTCATTTGATTGTCTTTCTGAGCATCCAATCACCATAATTCTATGCATTTTTTCTTTTGAATTCTTACCATTCGCCTTCCTCCTATGGAACTGTAGCAGTGACACATGCTACCTGGGATGAAGAGCCTTTCAGTTTAACTTGTCCCGAGTCGACCATCTTTTGCAGGAGGTATTTGAAGACAAAACACTCCTGGATGGGATTCCCCAACATTTGATGAAAGGGGCAATAATTGGGACGGTCTTCAACTCCTTCCTTGTTTGGCCTCTTGGGCTTTGGCAGCTGAACCAAATCATTCTCTAGGGCTGAAATGAAGTAACCAGGAACTTGTTCATTTCGGAAAGAGTATGTTTTTCTCTTCAAATACTCAAATTGTTTTCTTCTTTGATCTATTTTATCATCTGGATGAAATGGTCTTTTTTGTTGGCGCTTAGGAGGCGGATCCCTTCGAGAAGATGAAGGTTTTGAAGTAAAAATAGGTAAAAGATCTTATTTAAGCATAACTATAGAAGTTTCTTCTTTACCCATTCTCCTTCCTGGAGCTGATGAAATCACACGAGATTTAGACTTAGCCTGTATAAGGGAATCTTCAATCTACTGAGCGATTGAATTAAGGTCTCGAAACCCTCCAGTGTATTTCACAGGGATTAACGGCGTGCGTAATTCTTCACACAGATTTTCCACACAGATTGGCAACAATTCCTCTTGAGGGAGTGCTATGCTTAGGGAATATGTTAATCCCTTCCAGCAAGCAATGAAATCTGAGACCCTTTCATTCTCTCTTTGATTACAGTTTGTAAGATTGAAAACTGTTGTCTTTGGAAAAGTTGAGCTGAACTAAAGAAGGAATTTTTGGCGAAGATCCTCCCATCCGGTAATTGATCGGGATTGCAAGCATGTATACTAGACAAAGGCTGGTCCTTGCAAGGTCCGTATGAAGAATCTGAGTTTTATTGCTTCTTGCTACTCTGTATTTCCCATAATAGGATCACAACAAGACACGTAATTCATCAAATGTTGTTCAGGGTCACCTGATCCATTGAAAATAGGGAATACAGGGTTTCCAAAACTGGATGGAGAGATTGAATCTACCCATTTAGTGTAAACTTTCTTTTCTGGTTGAACCTACTCATGTTTCCCTTCCATAGTTTCTAACCGAGATTTTAATGACTCAATAGTAGTTATTAAATTTTGAGAAACATCCTGTTGAACTTGGACTTGGGTAGGTGCAATGACTGGAGCTTGGACAGATGTGGTGGTTGGTGCAGAAACTGATCGTAGCACTGCCAACTGTTGCTGCACTTGACCCGTAGGATTAGACCTGTGAGGGTGTACTGATAGAGGAGTATATTCTTGATCCATCTCAGTAGCTACAAAAAATTCCCTTGGATGACTGACTCCATCATTCTCACGAAGAAGACTACCCTGAAGTAGTTCTGCATTCAACCTCCTTAATTCCTTCATTTCTTCCTCCTGTTCTGCAAACCTTTTCTCTAGTGAGAGCGATTGGCCTTCTCTAGAGGGAGGATATGTAACCTGATTCTTTCCCCTCCCTTTGTTAGATCCTTTTCAGAGAGGGCGAAGTGGGTTACTCGAAGGATTACCTAGGTTCTGAGTAATCCTTTGATTTCGTGTACGCACACCTTCTTCATTTGTGTCAGTGCGTACATCTTCTTGAGTAGGAACCTCTTCATCTGAGTCCCCTGAGTGAGCCTCATCTAGTGGATTAGAAACAACGGCATTGATGACATTGATTGATGCATAACGCATCACATCCCTTCTATCAGAATTTCTGTGATATTGTCTTCTTTCATATCTTTGATGAGACATTTCCTTTTGTTGATTTGATCCCTTGGGAACTTCTTGACGAACCATAATTTGGAGGGAATCTCCTGATAATTTGGCTCTTCGTTCCTCTTGAGGTTTCTTCCCCAATCAAGAAAAGACTAACTTTCTATGAGATGGGGATTAATGATTTGAAAAATTCTCCAGTCCAGTGGACTGGGGCTGTTCCTACTGTTCCCGCTCAATTCCTCGAATCCTATTTGTTGATTCCGAGGGTTGGATTAAAGGAGTCCCTAGTCTTGCAAGCTGGGGTGGCTCTTGACATGCTATGTATGAGACTTTCTTAAAATATCTCCTGATCTTGTGAACCTTAGTCCGGAAATTAGCTGAATGCATTAACCTATATCCACTTTTATCACCTGGTTCAAAAGACCGTTGCATGATTTCCGACACTTCTGTCGCTTAATGTTGTTCTTGCTCCATACGAGAGGCTTGTTAAATATTCTCGTTTGCTTGATGTAGGAGTAATTCAACAACTTGTTCTCTTTATGCTTGATTTTTAGAGGAACTAGTTGAAGCCTGTTCTTGGGCATGCTTTTGATTACAAACAAATCCCATTGACTATGGCCGGCCATGGGAAATAACATTGCATTAGACCATTTTCGGTGGGCTTTGCTGACTAGAGAGCACCGTGAAATACAGTGCTCCATGAACACCCCATCCTCTGACATGAATACCAGATGTGGCATTGGAAAATAATTGATGCAATCTTCTTAGTGCGCCAAGGAATTAACATTGAAGGGATCTCTGTTGCTTTTCAGCCTTCAGGTATCGAGAGACTGGTAGAGATGCCAACTCAATCTGATGTTGTAACCCTTCTATTATCTTAAGATGATTTTCATATTCATCATAAGATAATACTTACTTTTTCAACTGACAAAGAGTTTTCCATATGTTGAGACGAATATCATGAATTCCATCTTCCGTCAAAATTTCTGGAATGTCATACTGAGAGTCAGCCAGAGGCCAAAACATGACTGGCACATTACCTTTCGCCAGTTGTTTTCTCATGTTCTACATTTTCTCTTTATCATTAAATGAATATTCTTCTACCTAATTTGACCAGAGTTGGTGTTTCCTTGTTGCTTCATCGGATTCAACAAGATTGGTAGAGAAATCATTGATCAAACTAGAAGATGCATTACTTAGGGGTGGCTTGGAGAATGACCTACACCCTAGGCTATCTTCTGATTGAGAAAGTATTTCACCTTCTAGCAATGAAGCATCATACATGACTGGTTTCGCATTTTTAGGTGCCTCAAGATACGAGGGCTTTCTTGGAACTACATTGTCCACTGTAGTATTTTCCGGGAAAGTGAATCACTACTACGGAGAGGAATTTTGCAGAAAAATTCATCATCATGGGGAGGACCCCCATAATTGGTTATAGAAAAAGTTGAAATCTCTTGCTCCTTGGTCTTATGACCACACAGAGGGTTCCTGTGGCTCTCATCGGAAGATGAAACTTCGAGATCGACCAAATTGTCATGAAGAAAGCCTTCACGAGGAAGTGTCTGTTGAAGACCATCAAAATTAATGTTCCCATTATTGGGAAATGAGGGAGTAGAATCTTGAATTCCAACAGATAACTGTCTGAGGGCTTCACGAAATCCAGCATCGAGAAGGGCCTTGTTACAGATTGGCTCTTGATCTCCTGACTGTGCTGGGCGGGTCTTTTTCTTGGACGCCTTCTTACTCACCTTGGAAACCACTTGTTGATGAAAGTGGCTGCTCTGAGCAGGTGTATGTGCCTGATCAGGAAGGGTTTCCTGGTTAGGCTGATGATATCCACTCAAATCAGGTGTATGTTCCTGACTTGGTTGTCCGTATGATATGGGGGAGTATGCCCCACAACCCTCTTGGACTGGAACGGATGTGTGTATCTGTTCCGGAGTTAACTGTTGATGTGTCACTCCACTGGTAGGGATAGATTTATGTGTATTTCCCTAAGATGTTGCTGAAGATATTATAATATCTTGGAAATCATCCAGAATATGAGTAGGCATTTGCTTCTTCTCTTTCACTATTGATAGAATATGCTTGGTGAAATCAGCTGTCGGAACGAGGATATGCATCCATTCCGTGCTTGGAGTAGGTGTATGTGCCTGATCCTGTCCTCCTTTTCTTGTCAGTGAATCCTGACAGTACTCAAGTGTGGGGGCAGAGAGTTGAGTCTGCCTGCTGTTTGTCGCCGGAGCATTCCAACTGACTTCTCTGAATGCTACCATGCGAGACTGTTGGTAGGCTTGATTAATACTAGCAGGTGTATGTGCATGTTGATTGCACTTCGCCAAACGTGGTTGACGAGCTCAATCATATGTAGTCAGATGATCTTGCTGACTAGCTGATGATGTATAAACAGGTGCATGTTCCTGCCTATAGTACTCCGCCGGAATTGCCTGGAGGGATTGGTGTGATGCTTCCAGACGAGTCTGCTGGATAGCAAAATTAAAATGGGTAGGTGTATGTTCCCGCTAGTTGCTTTCCACCAAGTTAGGTTGTTGGACTTATCCGGAGATGGCAGAGATGATATCCTTCTCACTGTTGACCGGATTCCGCCTCTGGCGGTTCATCTTGCCTGCTCTGGTTTGAGGAACCTGAGCCGAACGCCTGGAGTCGGTACCCTCATCATGTTGAGGGCGAACTTCCTCACGAGTCTGGTGGCGATTGTTGGTGGGAGCCCTTGGGAAGGACTCCTATCCACATGGATTAAGGCCCTGAGGGACCTGCTCATTCACCTCCTCAGAATAAGGGAGCGAATAGTGATTGCGTTCCGGGGATAACGACCCGAAATGGTTGGAGATGGTAGTCAGCACCGCCTGCTTCTTGATCACTGGTCGTCATTGTCCGGACGACCGGTGTGAGTTGTTCACTTGGAGGGCTTGTTGGGCAGCCTCCATATTTGGGATGGTACCGTGTTGACGGTACTCCTTAACCAGCGCATTTGATACCCAGCATTGAAGACGCTGAGTAGGTGATGTCATCCTCAGAGCGAACGAAGATCTAGTAGGAGTAGCAGTAGTGGCATTTGCAGCAGTAGTATTCACAGTTGTGAATTTGAGATCATCCATTCTAGAAATGCAGAAGATCTTGGAAAAGAGTGCATGTTTGATATAACAGACGTAATCAAGATAAATTGAGCCACTATATATTTTGGATGAGAACATATGTCAATAATTGTTTTTGTTGGCCCTCTCATTGAGTTTTAAATAGGGTCCTAACAAATAGGTAAAACATCATTTTAACATGGTTAAGGATTCACGTCGGGTTCACCATTTTTTGTTTCCCTCGGAATTCGGGGAAGACTTCCTTGATCGGAGATTCAAACATTCCGATCGGTTTCTAACGGGTTTGTTCGTAGAACTAGAAAAATAAAATGATTCTACATCCATTTGGACCTAATTTCCAATGGTAGGTGCTCATTAGTTTGTGGACTGATGCGGCTTAGTAATTTTCATTGGTCGAGAGGATGGGAGGTTGGACTCATCACACCTTTTTTAGGGGAATTATTGTCTACTTAGGGACTCTCTTTATAGATTTAAGTTATGTTTGTGAATCCTTATTAGATTACCAAGTATGAAATGATCTTTCCTTTAGATTTGATAATCAATGATTAAATATGTAGGAAATTTAGAGAATCTTTAATATGTATTCGAGGTTCTTCATTAATATAGAATCGTCTGTATTTATTTAGAGATTCGTGGTCAATGGTATCCTTCGAAACATTTATATAGAAGTCTCTTGGTCATTATGATGACCAGGCTAGTTTTAAATCCACTCAGTGGGGCACTTGATGTTTATTATCATTCAGAAGGACATGGATTATTTCAGAGTTGGGATCGAACCCGCAAATGGGCTACCAACGTATCCTTTGTCTAGAAAAAAAATCAAAACCCACGTAGTTCGAGTAAGGGAGTATGATGTTTATGATTGATGGCTCAAAGAAGGATGTCATAATTACATTTACACTCTAAGCTCATGTGAGTCATGCTCGGTGTGAGAAACAAGAGGTATTGGTAAAAATTTAGACAATTGTGCCATGAAAGATGCAATCATAAGAAATAATGTGGGACTTATGTATGTATGACTGCCTAGATAAATGAATATTAAGATTTACTTCAGGGAAGAAATCAAGGAACAGGGTCAATAAAGGTATATGTGCTTCATGGAGATTTGAATACTCTAACTTGGGTCTTACTCCTGAAAAGGAGGGCCAAATTAGGATAGGACTTATGATTGGGTTTTACTCTTGAGAAATAATCTCGGATCAATGGTAAATTAGGACTGGTTAAGAGGAATTAAGACTTGGGCTTACTCTTGAAAAGGAGTCCCAGGTTAAGAGACTTGAAAAAATAAGGGACTTGGGGCTTACTCGTGAAGAGGATGCCCATATTTGAGACTGGGGCTTACTCTTCAAAAAGGAGGCCTAGGTTAAGATAATTATGGTTGGGGCTTACTCCTAAGGAGGATGTCCATATTAGGGGATTGGGGCTTACTCCTGAAAAGGAGCCCCAGGTTAAGAGAATTGTGGTTGGGGCTTACTCATAAGGAGGATGCCCATATTAGGGGACTGGGGCTTACTCTTGAAAAGGAGGCCCATGTTAAGATAATTATAGTTGGGGCTTACTCATAAGGAGGATGCCCATATTAGGGGACTGGGTCTTTATCCTAAAAAGGAGGCCCGTGTTAAGAGAATTATGGTTAGGGATTACTCTTAAGGAGGATGCCCATATTAGGGGACTGGGGCTTACTCCTGAAAATGGAGGCCCATGTTAAGGAGTTATATCATCATAAATGATGAGGTTGAATGATTGAAATCTCAATCTTTAGTGACATAAATATGTGTAAATCACTAGGTTTTGAGAGATATTCCACATAATTCCTTTCAGATAAGGAAGTAAAATTAAGAAATCATGCCATAAATGGCTTTGAAGAGTGTTTTGAGGACTGAATCTTAAATAGGAGAGGTGGAATGGCTTAAGAGGGGTGAAATGGGCAAGAAGGGCACCCAAAAAGGCAGGGGTGTGCAAGTCCTATCAGGCGCGCAGGTACTGCGTGGGCGTGCAAGTCCTGGTCGCGCAGGTATACCTGCGTGACACATGGGTACCTGCACGATGGTTAACTAGCAGGGTAATACTTGAGAGACTATTGGTTAAAGCCTTTATAATCATCTTGAGGTTCTTCCAAAATAGTGCCGCGCAAGTTCTATTGAAGGAGTTAGGCGGCGCGCAAGTGTGGCCATTTCCCTTAAGGGCTGGCCATTCAGGCGCGCAAGTGTTGATGAGTTTCAACACTTAGGCCTTCCTCCCCCTCTTTAGATCTTCCGTTCTAGGTAAGAAATTACCTTAGAGGTTTTTCAAAAGCTTTGAGAAGAGACTAGGGCGTTGGGAGCTCAAATCTGAGTTTCTGAAGAAAAAAATACTCCTTAAATGGGGGGCCCATAGGGTCTATTTATAGGCTGGAGAAGACCCGGGCAGTTATCACATAGGTCACGTAAGTCACTTGCGTGACCATTTGGTGGTGCGCAAGTATACTTGCGCGACCATGAGGGAACATGCGCGACCTATGGGAAATGTTCTCCTTGTTCATCCCTTTGTCGATTTTTTTATGTTTCTTCAAAGGATGAATCAATTTGGACTAAGGTATTTCCCTTTTCCAATATTTAGACTATGTGACAAAAAGGATCATCAAAAAGGGTTTATATATGTCAATAATATATGTTTTTATATGTTTTTAGGACACTCTTAACCTTATCCTCTAATTTTAACCCCAGAAAATCTATTTTTACATTAACCATGGTAATTATTTATTACTATTTTCTCAATTAATTTTGGTAAAAAATTATGTTGAACTTATTATAAAATATAATATATTATTATTCCAAATTTATAATCCTTTTTACAAATTTCCATTCACATATGTTGCAATATTTTATATAAAATTAATCCCACAAATGAGACAATAATGCAGTTTTTTTAAAAAAATATTTTCAAAAGTTAACAATTTTTTAATATCAAAATTCAATATGAATATTATTAAAATAATATAAATTGGATTAATTTATATATTATTGAACTTTTTTTAATTTAAAACCAATTTATGATATAATTTATCTTTATAAATAATTTAATGCAAAAGGTTTTTATCAATTCAAATTTTTTATTTTCATTATTCGTCAAATAATGAGACATTTTAAAATAATTCACAAATATTAACCCAAATATAATTCTGATATTATTATTTTAAAAATTAAGTTAATTTTTTAAAATAAATATTGAAATTTTTTTAAAAAAAACATTATATTCTGTGTAAAGGTGCGACTAATCCATATTTGTGAAAAATAATTTTTTTCATAAAACATTTCCTTCCAATTATTTGAATATAATTATATTTATAATCCATAGATAACCACAATATTCATATTTTAGCAATTAATATTCATACCCATCAATTTAATAGATTTTTTATAATTGTATAGAATATTACAGTTCATTTAGAATATAGGTTTCATTTTTCCAAATCCATTGAAGAGATTCCATTTTAAAAATATATTTCATAGCTAATTTAATCTCAGTGTTTCATGTCACATGTGCTATTGAATATAATGTTATTATTTTATAATTTCAATATAGTACAATAGTATATATTTTCTTGATTAATTATATCACAACTTCCCATGTTTAATCATTTACTTTATTTTATTATTTAGTTGTTATTATCCATGATATTTCTACATTGATATTTTATCATGATGTATTTCATTCTTAGATTATTGATTTTATAGAATGTGATTTTGGTTATTTAAATTTCCATATTTCTTATTCCATATCCAATTATGATAGTCTTTTTATTGATTAAATTCAATGTGTTTGGTGTTAGTTACATTTCCATATTCATGATGCTAGTAAATTATTTAAATAGCATGTGTGTTGAGTTATTTAGCATTCCAGGATTAAACTTATTGAATCATAATAGCTTTAACTATAATTAACCCTTTATGATAATTTTATCTCATCCTTGATTTTTTTCTTTTCTCAAAAATCTAGGAAGTGTACTATGAATGATATGCTTTGGGGAATAAGGGTATTTTCAAAAAAATATATATAATGTGTGTTTTCAACTACATCTTGTCACTGAAGAAAATAGATTGAAGTATTTATAGGAAACCACATAATGATCATCCAAACATGCACTATAAATTTGATTACACAGTTTTCTTCTAATTTTGGGTGTTGGCGCAAATCTTCAATTAATGTTTTGGCATCACAATGATCACCTGGATCTCATGTCTTCGATCTATTGAAGGTTCTCTTTGAACAAATACTTAGGAAGAGAATTTATCTCTCTATAATTTGGGAGGATAGACATGCTCTCATTCTATTAGAAGGAACAATGCGTGTATTGAGTGCGTCTCTCTTTCTTTTATAGTGGGAGAGTCAAATACCCCTAAATGATTCCTCGACCCCCAAAAATAAAACACTGACTAAATAAGAAATAAATTAACAACTAGGATAAAATAAAATACAACATAAATATTATTAATATTTTATAACATACATGAAATATATATTAAATATATTACGTGATAAAATGGATCCATTTAACTTGAAAACAAATTCCTTCTAATATTAAAATAACATTAAATATTAAAATAATATTTGTTCATTTCATATTTTTCATGTATTCACTAAATACCTTGGGTATACATTTAGTAAATAAATTCCTCCCAATTATTCAATATTTGAATAATATTGAATTTATTTATTTTTCAATGATTGTAAATACTTGGACAACCCTCAACTAATGTGGTGGGGCCCACTATCTCTTATTTACATGTTCACCATAATAAGGATGATTCCTAAATATTCTATTGTATGTTACCATCTAGGGAGTTATCTCCCTAATAGTGAATAGTTTTTACATACAAAGAGTGGAGTCTAGAAACCCTTCAATGACCCTAAAGAAATAAGAAATGGTCCTAAAAATGAAAAGCCTCCTTCGAACAGAAACAGTGTATTATATTCTATTTGTCTTTAGATATCTCATAAAGAAGAATGCACTATTGGGTCATCATCCTTTATTTTTTATTATTTTTTGATCAAAATTGATGCACATACCTTTTAATAACTTGAAAAAATATTTTAAGGTACTATCATCTTGATCAATCTATCTCAATATTTTAATTACTCAACTCTGAGGTGACAAATTTGATCATAACCATTCATCCAATGTTATAGTACTAATGATAAACCCAATACAAGATACCTCACCAAAATTTCATTATCATGGTTTTTGTATTACATAAATGTATGAAATTAAATGGAACACATTGATACTGATCTCAAGTGATGAGACCAAACCATGTGTATGTAGATATGAACATCCAATGCTACTAGAAACATGTGGTGTTCCTATTGGTGGGTCAATCGCCATGACCTCACATACTAGATATCACCAACTGTTAACTTAATGAGAAGTATTCTCAATGAATATAATCCACCAGCACCTGATATTTATACATAAACTATGTACATGTTTGTATGATTTATCAAGAACATATGACAATATTTAATATCAATTTTATAGTATCTTGAGGTTCTCATTATATTGTGGGGTCTTTTACAACATGTTGATTTATTAATTAATCTGTAGGAATTATTGTTTTAATCGTGGGAAGATAAATGTAGACACTAAAATGGTAAGATTAAATCTTAAATATCTAACTATATACATGAAATTATAACTGAAAGGTACTATTTAGTTTGGTTTTGGGAACCCATTGTTACCAAACTCCCACATTCCCCAGAGTCATCTTATAACATCCCAAGTAATTATAGATTTACACTTTTTCATTTTTATTAATATTTATGAATTATATAGTTATTATACATTAATATTTATTTTATGTCTGATATAATACCCTAAATATAGAAATGGGATTCTCCAAAATCTTACATTGCACATATGACTGAGTTATATTGAAAATTAATACATTATTAATATTATTATTTTAAATGGTATTTAACGACTCGTTGTTGTATTGGAATGAATGAAATAAAATTACTATATTATGTTTACACATGTTTATTAAATGACATTACTTTATTCTAATAAATTTTTTAGGATTAAAATGTGATTAAATCCAATTTTAAGCATAAATACTCTAATATTTTAATAAGGTAGTTCTACCTACATTTGATGGAGAACCATTTCTAAGTATAGTTTTTGTCATTTTCATATATTCTAATTGAAAAATAAACATATTATTTGGAATGAGGGAATAAAAATTTAGTTTCGTTCAATTTTTGGTATTTTTCTAAAAACATTCATTTTTTAGGAATAGTGAAAAATGATGCATTTTAATTCAATACTTCATTTTCATCTAATTTATTTATATTGTTATATTTTACATTAACATGGTTTTAAGGTATAATTATATTAAATTTTTATCATTTAATCCAATTTTATTAAATGTATTAATATTAAAATTAATATTTAATACAAAAATAATGTGAACTTTTGAACGTTTTATATAAAAAAACATGTTTTCCTGATCTGTCAATAGAATTAATATTAAAACTAATTTAACCAATTCAGTGAATTACATTTTAAAAAAATTATATACATGTTTGTACTAATTATTAAAAATTTGGTCCAATATGATCCAAATAATTTTTTGGTTAATAGTAACATTAGTATTTTATTTACCACAGTTAAACGTAAAGCAGGTAAAAAAGGGTAAAATAATATTATTATAATAAAAACTACTCTAAAACTTGTCCTAATATTATTATATGATTTATTTATGACCAATACAGTAATTTTTCTGACATTTTTGCCTTTTTAATCCACGAGAGTCTGATTATGACATTAATAACATTTTATTTAAAGTAAAAATAAAAATATCATAAACATGTCCCTTGTTACTAAAACATTATTAATATGGGGTAACATAAGTGATCTACTCAACTATAAATATTCATTAGAAATTGAAAAAATATTACCTACATCATGGTAATTAATTTACACTTTTTTGTAAATAAAAAATTAAATTAAATTAAGACATATTGATGATGCAATAATAGATTTATTAAAGGAAGAACCCAATAAATGATTCTATAAATATTGAAATAAATAAATTGAAATATTTGATGCCATAAACAAATTTTAAAGGTGACTATGACCTATTATAAATCTACTCAATTTTTTTATAAGTTATCTCTATGTTTGGAATTTATTTAAATTCAATAAAATGAATAGAGTAGAAATTGTCATAATTATTATTTTATAAATATAAAAATTTATTAAAATATAAAAAATTATAAAAAACAATTTAATAGTAAAAATTATATATAATAAGGCCTTAATGTTCATAAATTATCAAATTATGGGTAATTTACTCGATATAAGTAAAATTTATAGCCTCTTAAAATTTAAAATGTTATTACTATAAACAAAATTAAATTAGAAAAATTATGGGTAAACTGAAAAGATAAGGTTTAAAATAAATAAATACATGTATAAAAATTATTTTATTTTATTGATTCAATCTATACGCATATTATATTTAACATATCTCTATTTGGAATCATTTGTATTAAAAAAATTAATATTAATTTAATATTTTAAGGGTTTCCAAGGGTTCCCCTTCCCTTTCCTATAAAAGGGTACACAATCTTCTCTAATAATCACACTTCAAGAAACATTTTTTTCATCCATGATCAACCCAAAACACTTCTTAGGATCACTCCATGAATTCTTGAGGCATTATTCATGGTTTAACACCCTTATTAGTGGTTGTAAGGAGTTCTTCAAAGGTTATCAGTCGATGTAGAAGTATCATTTTTTAAAGTGTTTCTATTTTATTTTTTCTTAAATGTACTTAAAATCTTATTAATCCATGATAAACTAAAAAATATTGTATACTGTACATAATGAGGTGTCATTATGTTAATATCATCACCTAAATCCATCTCTAATTTTATCAAATGGTAAATGAATATTTCGTTCGTGTGTACGGTGACCTACCACATCGTGAACTGATATATTTCGTTTACCATTACCATATATCAAGACTGGTTATAATGACAAAATAAATGTTTATATATGATACTAATGACATATTTATCTTTTTAAAATAAGAATATTTCAATTAGGTTATTACTTTCCATAAAAATAAAACTGATAATGTCGTTCGTGCGTACGTGTAAACTATCACCTCTATGATGTGATGTGAATCATTTTTATTCACCACATCACTTGTATGAAATATATAAGTATATTTAAATTATTATTATTATTATGTTAATAATATTTTAATCATTATATAAATAATAAATAATAAATATCATATTTCCATAATGATCAATAAAAAATGGAAAATGTTACCCATTCGTACGTATAGCCTACCATCTCCATGAATATAACATTGTTCATTTTTTATACCATAAATAAATGGATTGATTTAATAGTATAATTGATTTATAAAAGAGATTATTATGTAATTAATAATAGTATATATATGATGGATTTTGAACACTTAAACAATTTACATCATAACAAGTTAATTTTCAACTCATGTACCGAATATCAACAAAACATTTGATATGAACATAAATAATTATGTAATTTTTATAAAATGATAACAAGTGATATAAATGGAATAATAAAATTGAAAAACATTATTATGAAAGTATAAATTAACAAATAATTATTATTTAGTAATATAACAATTGTATATGATGAGTCGGACTCAATGTAAGGAACTTCATCTCAATCTCCTTTCATTGAGGCATATTTTGATGTTATACACCACCTTATTTTTTAAAGTTTTTTATCAACCCCTTTGACTTATAATTTCATTCAATGGTTTTCAAAAGATTTTTTTTATATGAAGTGTTTTACTAAATGTCAAAAGGATTGTTATTAATGTATGTAGTGACAAAAAAATATCTGCCACCATAATCTTTATTTGATATTTGTCTACCTCTATAATCATTAATATTTTTAAAAGAATAATAAAATCACTTATTATATTTTTTTTTAGTATTGAATATAGTATTGAAATTAGATTTACTATTTTAATATCGTGAAATGATTTATTGTGATTGAAAATGGATTTTTATAAGTGAAATGTTGTTAATTGAAATCTTTTATGTGTTAGGATTCTATTATGGTACTTATACATTTGATGGGTGGTTACGTGATATACCAAATATGGGTGGTTATGTGATTAAATAATGATGGTTTCTTCCATGATAAACCATGTATAGGTGTTTGCGTTATAACCTCCAGTGAATTGTGTATAGAAGTTGGTCGTATGGATATTTCATTTATAAGAGTGACATGTGTGGAAGTCAACTGTATGGTTATTCCATTTAAGTATGATATTGTCTAAAGTTAGATTTATATGTTATATGTTGTTTCTATGGGTCTTATAGTAACATTTTATGTAATAAAAGGGTAAGAAGTGAGATTATATCTAGTGAAGTGTATTTACTACTTCATAAAGGTGTAAATTATTATTTTATGTTAAAGTATTCATGGTTTTAATGTTTTCTCAAGGCCAATAGTTTTCCTTATTTTTGTATCCCTTACTCTGATTTTGATACTCATCCTATGTTTTGAAATATTTTTCAATGGATTTAAATGATAATAGAGTCAAGGATGGGATCAAGGAAAATTTTTGATATTTAAACCTGAAATGAAACCTTGTTTCTTTTAAAAAGTTTTCATTTTGTGAAATAATGGACAGTGAGTAGAAGTATCTACTTTATAAAATTTAAGTTGTTATGTATGAGTTATGGCCTAAATCTATAAATCTATAAAAATGAAAATATCCTCAATGTAAATAAAATTAAAATATTTGAATTAACAAAAGATTAAGTAATGTGTATGGTCGAGACCTTATAGTCAGTATCAATTATTGGTTTGGATAACTTTAGGAGTTATAATATTGTAAATATAATATCCATAAATGATTTTTACTTAATGAAATGATATATATTGGGAATATTACCATGTTTATTTTTCTTAGATAAGTCTGTTCAGAATTGTTTTCCCCATAGGAAATAAGGAAATTGTACTGGGAAGGTATACAGAGGAAAACAATCTTCCAAAGTAGCTTACAAAGATAGTCGAAATAAGAACTGAACATTTTTTTGTAGTAATGGATTAATTGAATTAGGTGATAAATGGAGGTGGTGTCCATGCACAATATCAACTAGATTAACCAAATAGAAATATGTTAGTAGTGGATCATTTCATGAGGCAACGTCCCCCATCATTCTGAGGATTAGTTGACCTTGTATAAGATGAAGTTTTGATAAAACAACTATAAAATATTTTGTATGTAATGGGGTGTTCAGAAAATCAAAATCATATTACTATTGTTTATCATTTTTAAGTCGAATCCAATAATTGGTGGTAAATGTTAAAAAAATTTAGAGGAATTGAAGAGATTGATACCATGGAATGGGATGAATTTAAGTATATATTCCTTGAGAAATATTTTTCTAAGGTTGTACGTCTTAGTATGGAATGGAAATTCTTAGACTTAAGATAAACGAAGGAAGATTCAATGTCTATATATGAATAAATTTTCACCAATTTCTCAAGGTACATCCTAAATTTTATACATGGTATTGACAGTAAGATCAATCGGTTTTACTCTGGATTGAAGCTAAAATATCAACCAGAATTAGCACTTTGTGAGTTCAAAAGATATGATAAACATGTATGATGGGATGAGAATGTAGAAATAGATTTTTATAATGATCATGTGTTACATGAGAGAAATAAAATGAATTGATCTCATTGGCAGGCAGTGGTAAAGAATTCATCAAAGAAGTGTAGAGGTAAGAAAACTAAATTTCCATCTTGTGAGAAGTGTGGTAAAATGAATTGTCTGGAATTTCTCTCAATATCTGGGAAGTGATTCTGATGTGGTAAGACTGGTTATATTTCTCATGAAAGAAAATTATATTATCCTGGAAGTAATTCAAAATCATCATTTAAATGTTTTAGTTTCATTAAGGTAAGGAATTATTACAATATGTGTCAAAAGTTAATTACCCAGGGTGAAAACTAGCATAACTAAAAATAGAAAGGCATGGAAAAATCATTTTCTACCACTAAGATTGATGTGGGTCTATAAAATGAAGTGTTTATATGTATTTTAAATATTCTAATACTTTATTTGACTTTGGATCTTCACATAATTTCATTTCTAAGAATGTTTTAATTAAATTTTAAATATAACCTCATGAATGTGGTATATAACTTTTGTTAAAAACTATGAGTGGAAGTATTAAATAAACCAAAAAAATTTGGAATCTTTTTATTGTCATTAGTGGGATGGTCTTTCCAGAAAATCTTGATGAAATTCACATTAGTGTAATTTGATATCAATTTGGCTATGGATTGGATTTTATTTTATCATGCTAAAATAGATTACAAATTCAATAAAATTTTATTAAATGATTTCATACCTTCGATAAAATAAGAATAATCTGAGAGATTTATTAAATATAATATATAAAGTTATCTAGAACATGTTTTTGAAAATAAATAAAGAGGTTTGATTAGTTAAATTCTAGTATTGAATGAATTCACAGGTTTTTTTCCCTGATGAGTTGCCTAGTATTGGTCATAATCAGGAGGTCAAATTTACTATTGATTTAGTTATTTATTATAAGCGAATTTCTAAACCCCTTATAGAATGGGTAAATTATAATTGGTGGAAATGAAAAAATAGTTTCAATAATTTCTTCAAAAAGGTAACACTCGGATTAGTACTTCCTTATGGGGTGATCCTGTTTTATTTTTGAAAATGTAAAATGATTCTATGAGACTTGGTATTGATTATATAGACTTGAAAAACATCACTATTGTGAACAAGTATCTTATTCCTCGTATCGATGGTTTGTTTGATAAACTCCGGGGTGATCAGTATTTTTCAAAGATTGATTTGAGGATTTGGGACCATAAACAGATGGTAAAAGAGACTGAAATCCGAGAAAAAAGAGTTCTGAATGAGATATGTGCATTATGAGTTTGTTGTTATGCCCTCTAGGTTATCTGATTCACATTTTGTATTTATAAATCTCATGAATGGAGTCCTTTATTAGTTTTTGGATCATATTTTGTTGTGTTTATAGATAATATTTTGGTATATTCTAAAATCCATAGGGAACATGGATGTTACATAAATATCTTTTAAAAACCATAAAATAAAAGAAACTACATTGAAATTTTATTAGATTTTCTTTAGGTTGAAATATATTTCCTTCTGTGGACATATTGATTATAAAGAAGGTATAACTATGGACCCTTTTAAAACAAAAGTTGTTGAAGAGTGGCCAAGACCTACCAATATAAAAAAGATTTGAAGTTTTATTGGTTTAGAAGGTTATTACCAGTGGTTTTTTGAAAACATTTCTCAGTTATCAATCCCACTAACTAATTTAACACATGAGGAAGTTAAGATAATCTGGAAAAAAGAATGTGATGTTTATTTTCAGGAACTAAAAGAAGATTGGTAAATGATCCAGTGCCGGTCCTGCCTTCCAATAATGGTGAATTTTTTATCTGCAGTTATAATTCATTGAAAGGGAATGGTTTTTATTAATGCATAATGATGATGTAATTACTTGTTCTTTACGTTAGTTGAAAACTAATGAGTTAAATTACTCTACACAACATTTAAAATTAGTTGCTTCTGTGTTTGTTGTAAAAATTTAGAGTCATCATCTCTATGGAGTAAAATGTGAAATACATACTGATTCCCAATGTTTTAAGTATATATTTAATTAGAATGAGTTGAACAAGAAATAGAGGAGATGGATGTAATTAATCAAGGATTGGGGCTGCACGATTCATTACCATCTAAGAAAAGAAGATAAAGTTGTTTATTATTTAATCCAAAAAGAAATGTAACATTAACCATGCTATATTTGGAAAAAAATCCTTTGGTTACTAATATTATTAATTAGGATTTTTAGTTTTTGGTATATTAAATTCCACTATTTTTTCAGGAATTAGAGAAATAATTTCTATCAGACAAAATTAAACAAGCGCAGAAGGAAGAAATTAAGCTTCAAAAAAGGAATAATTAGTTTATAAGGGTATGTTTCCTGAATTTAACATTGTTAAAGATTGTGTTTTGAGGTTTGGGAAGAGATTATGTGTGCCTTGTGATTCATAGTTTAAGAAATATTTTTTATGTGAAGCACATTGTTCTTTGTTTTTAGTTCATTTGAAGAACATTAAAATGTACATAGAACTTCTGGATTATTTTTGGTGATATGGAATAAAAAACATTATTGTGGACTTTACCAAGAGATATTTGTTTTTTCAACAGTTATTGTGGAGTGATAGTTTCTGAAAAGGATGACTCACACTTTTCTAGTTCCATAGTGGAAATGGGAAAATATATCAAGGGATTTCGTAGTGGTATTACCCAAGACTCCTCAATGTAATAATACAATCTAGGTTTTTATTGATCTATTGACTAAATATTCTCATTTTCATTCTATTTGAGATACTTGGTCTATAGATCAACTTTTTTGGTTGTATATTAAAGAGATAGTCAGGTTACATGGAGTTTCACTATTAATTATATCTAATCATGATCACTGTTTCACTTCCAACTTTTGTAAAGGCCTTCATAATTCTTTGCGTACTGAATTAAATTTTAATATAGCTTTTCATCCTCAATCATATAGGTAGTCGGAATGGAAAATTAAGACCTTAGAGGATATGCTACGTGTTTTCTCAATGGATTAATAGGGAATTTGGGATCATAATCATTATTTAGTTGAGTTATATTATAATATTAGTTTTCATTCTTCAATAAAGATGACACAATTTGAGGCATTATATAAAAAGAGGTGTCGAACTCCATCTTTCTGGGATGAAGTATGTGAAATAAAGATGATTGGGACATTATTGGTAGAATAAATGGTAGAGAATGTTCAGTTGATTCAGATACATATGATGACAACACATTGTAGGTAAAAATGTTATACATATGACCAGAGGAATTATATTAATTTTGTGATAGGTGATCAATTTTTTCTTAAATATTCACCATGGAAAAGTGTGATGTGTTTTGGTAAGAAAGGGAACCTGAGTCCTTGGTTCATTAGAACCTATAAAATCCTTGATAAAGATGGATAAGTTACCTACTGAGTGGCTTTACCTCAACGTTTATCGTAGGTACACAATGTTTTTCATGTTTCAATGTTGAAAAATAACATGCCAGATCAAACTCGTGATTTGATTCCAGAAGTAGTTCAGAGGGAAGAAATTCTTTCCCATGAGGAATACCCAATCCTGATTCTTCACCTCAGGGAGCAGGTGTTGCAAAATAAGGTGATTTATCGGGTGATGTTTTTGTGGTAAATATTATAATTTAAGAGACAACATGGGAATTATAAAATGCTATGAAGGAAAAATAACCCCACTTGTTTGATATATAAATAAATATTGTGAGGATGCAATTTTCAAAATAGGGGAGGGATGTAATATCCCAGGTAATTATAGAATAAAACATTTTCATACATATTAATATTTATTAATTAGAGATTGATTTTACCTTAACATGGATACTATGTCATATAGCATGCTCACCACGCAACAATGGGTTTCTCATAAATCTTACATTACACACAATACTCAGTTATACCGAAAAATAATACACTATTAATATTATTATCTTACATGGTTAATAATGTATATCCTTTGTACTGATAGGAATAAACAGAACTAAATATACAGTGTTTATACATATTTATTAAAAAAATTTAATTTCTTTTAATAAATTTTATAGGCATTAAATGAGAATAAATCCAATTTTAACATAAATATCTAATATTTTTTAGTTGGAGTTGTACCTCCTTTTGATGGAGAAACATTTTTAAATCTAGTTTTCTTTACTTCTATATATTCTATCTAACAAAATAAAATTATAATTTGGTATTGGGAGAAAAAAATTTAATTTGGTTTAATTTTTGGTATATTTATGTTAATATTAATTTTTTAAATAAATAATAAAAAATAATCCATTTTAATTTAAAAAATTAATTTCATCTAATTTATTCATATTTTTATATTATCCTTTTACATGGTTTTATGGTATAATTAGAAAAATATTTTACCAATTAATCAAATTAAAATCATCAGATGCATTTTCATATTAAGATTAAATAGAAAAATATTGTGAGATTTTGAATGATTTACATAAAGACTGGTTTTCTCGATCCATCAATGAGATTAGTGTTAAAAATAATTTAACAAATTCTATGAATTTAATTTTTAAAAATGTACATACATGGTTGTACTCAGTACGAAAAATGTGGTCTAATAGGATCAAGATAATATTTGGTTAATATTAACTTTACTATTTTATTTACCATGGTTAAAGGTAAATAAGGGTAAAAATAATATAATATTAATATAAATCTACCCTAAAACTTATAATCATATAATTTTATGAGTTATTTCTAACCAATAAAATACATGGGTTTAAATTGTGTCATGTTTATGCCATTTGGGTGTGATTATGAAATTAATAACATTTTATTTAAAGTAAAAATAAAAATATCATAATCATGTCTCTTATCACTAAAAAATGTCAATATAGGATTATATTAGTGATATCGTAATCTATTAATTATCATTAAATATCTAAAAATATTACCTACATCATGGTAATTTATTTATATTTTTTTGGAAATAAATAATTAAATTTAATTATGATACAATGATGATGCAATAATAGATATATTAAAGGAAGAATCAAATAAATGATAATAATAATGTTAAAATAAATAATATTTTAAATATTTGATTTCATCCATGAATTTTATAGGTGACTATGAAATTATATAACTCTATTAAAATGGTTTTTTTCAATTTTATCTCTCTGTTTGGGCTTTATTTAAATTTAATAAAATAAAAACTGTCAAAATTGACATAATTATTATTTTATAAAAATAATAATATATTAAATTATTTAAAATCCTGAAAAATAATTTAAAATTTCAATGTGGATAAAATAAGGTATAAATTTTTATAAATTGTTCAATTATGGGTAATTTATCCCATATAAGTAAAATTTATAGCCTATTAATATTTAAAATGTTGTTGCCAAAATTAAAATTAAAAGAGAAAACTTATGGGTAAAAAAAGATGTGGTTTAAAATAAAATCAATACATGTCTAAAAATATTGGATCAGAGTATTTTGGTCTATCTTCATCATATCATCGACATATCTAAATTATGAGTCATTTGAGTTAAAAATATTAGTTTACATTAATTTAATATTTTAAGAGTTTCAAAGGGTGAACCTTCCCTCTTATATAAAAAGGTACCCACTATTCTCTAATACCCACACTTCAAAAACCATTTAGATCAATAATTATCTACCCAAACCCATTACAATCATCCCTCCCTACAATCTTGATCCTTTATTTTAGCCATAACACCCTTTTAGAGGTGTTATGGTGTTCTTTAAAGGTGATCGAACGGAGAAGAGGTATCCTTTCTTTAAGAGTTGTTATTTTATTTCTTCTACCACTTATATTTAATATTATTGATCCATGATGAACTGATAAATCCAGTATCACCAATATATTAAAATTTTATTCTTTTAATATCATCACTGAAATCTATCTCTAATTTCATCAAATGGGAAATGAACATTTCGTTCGTGTGTACGGAGGACTACTGATGCACGAACCGATATACTTCATTTTTCATTTCTATTTATCAATAATAGTTATAATGAAGAAAAAATTGTTTACATATGTTATTAATGAAATATATATCACTATAAAAGTATTATAATTCAATTATGTTCTTAATTTCTTTACGCATAAAATTATAACATCGTTCATGTGTACATGGGAATTATCACATCAACAGATTGATGTGAATCATTTTTATTCACCACATCACTTATATGATATATATAAGTATTTTTAAATGATTATTATTATGTTAATAATATTTTAATCAATATATAAATAAAAAATAATAAATACTTTATTTCCAAAATGATCAATGAAAAATGGAAAATGTTTCTCATGCATACATATGGCCTACCGTCTCCATGAATATAACATTTTTCATTTTTCATTCCATAAATAAATGGTTTTATTAAATAGTATAATTTATATATAAAATTTATTATTATTTCATGAATATTATCTTTAATATTATGTAATTATTAACACATGAACAATTTACTTCATAACAAGTTCATTTTTGACTCAAGTGCTGAATATTGACAAAATGCCTGAAAAGAACATAAATAATTATGTAATTGTTATAACATTGTAGTAAGTGATATAAAATGAATAATAAACGTGAAAAAAGTTCTCAATCAAGTAAAAATTAACTAGAGTTTATTTTTTATGAATATAATGATTATACATGATGAGTCGGACTTCAGGTAAGGGACTTCGTCTCAATATCCTTTCATTGAGGGATATTTTGATGTTACACACCACCTTCTTTTATATGATTTATAATATACCCCTTTAAATTATAATTTCATTAAATGTTTTTCAAAATTATTCATTTTTATATGAATTATTTTACTAAACAATAAAATGAATTTTTTAAACATATTCAGCAACAATTACTTCTATGCTGCCATAACTATTATTTGATATTTTGATTCCTTTATAAGAATTAATAATTTAAAAAGGGAAAAAATAAATCACTTATTCCCTTTTGGGGTATTTTTCTTTTGAAAATATTTTTGGATGTGGATTGTCTATTTCAATATCATGAAATGATTTTTTGTGGTTGAAAATAAAATTTTATGAGTGAAATGTTGATAATTGGGATCTTTTATGTGTTATGATGTACAATGGTACTTGTAAATTTGAGGGATGGTTATGTGATAAACCAAATATGGGTGGTTTCGTCATAATCCATGGATGGGTGGTTATGTTATAACCTCCAATGAATTGGGTTTATAAGTTAGTTGTATGGTTATTCTATTCGGAAGAGTGATATGTATGGAAGTCGATGGAATGGTTAATCTATTTAAGTATTAGTATGTCCAAGGATACCTTTTTATGTTATATCTTATTAAATAGGTTTTATAGTAATATTCTTATTACAAAAAGGGTATGAAATGAAATTATATTCATTAAATATTATATACTACATCATAGAGGTTAGAATTATTACATTAGGATAAAGTTTTCATGGTTTACAATTTCTTGAAAAGGATAAAACTTTTCCTTCATTGTGTATCCCTAACTGAGCTTTTTATGATCATCCGATGTTTTCAAATGTTTTTCAAATGATTTAATGGAGAATATAGTAATATATATGATAAATGGAAATTTATATTTTTTAAACATGAAACAAAACCATGTTTCTTTTTAAAAAAATTCTTTTGTGAAAAAAATGGATAGTGAGTAGAAGTTTATACATAGTATATTTTAGTTTTTATGTATTATTTGTGGCCAAATTCACTAAATATCTAAACCTAAAAATATTCTCAATGTTAATAAAAGTCAAATTTTTTACATAACTCAACATTAAGTAACGTTTAAGGTTGGGGTATTATACATATTTCTAGACACCTTGATAGATTTCATATGGTTACGATCATATTCCGTTTGAGTCAACTCTTTAGATGTTGGGTCTAAAAAATCTTCACTGTGTGGCTATTCTTCTATGTATTACCTCACCTCCTGGAGTAAGACTCCTCATGAGATATAATAATTGACAATATTTATTTTCTACATTATCATAACTAGATATATTGGATAGTACTAATGATAGAATTTTCATCATGATAAAACATTACTTACATGGAATGATTCTAAGAACTGGAAAAAATAATTGAGAAGTTTACACTATATCTTTAGCTACCTTAGAGGTTTCAACATAGTTTGTATTTGTATGAATTAATTCCCTTATCTTGTATGAGCTTTTTTCGCTCATTACCTTAGCCTGACTACAATATTATATTACATATTTCCAATGAAAACTAGTTTATATCCCATCAAAACTAGTATACATTTTTCTTCACATACTAGGTACATATCCTTTGTACATCATCAAGTGAAATTGGATAGTTCTTGTTGTTTCCCTTAAATTTCTACAAGATATAACTAATATTTAATTATAATAAAGTATATGCTTGAAATATCATATGTTATAAATATCAGGGCATGTACTATTGTTCCATTGTATAAGAGTATGGAATATAAACTCACTAACTAAATCAAATCCTATGAATATGAATATCTTCTTGGAGGTATGTATGCCATATGACATTGCTAAAAATAATTTCTTAAATTGTTCGAAGTTATAATTTTCAATTCCTTTTCAGTATATATATGATTAACTAGGTTTAAGAAACTATTATATCTACAAAAATAGATGAATTTTTCTCGAACATAGGTTATTACTTTAAGTCAATCAATATATAGATAATTTTATTCCAGTTTTATCTAATTTTAAAACCAATGAATTATTTATATTTGTGAACAAACATATTTTTCATGGAAAACCATGATGCTCCCACTAACCTATGGTAGATGCATGGAAATGATTAATTCAAAATAAATATTCTATGTTTTTATTGTTTACTTTAATCTTAATCTGTATTTTAATAACTTGTACCCCTTATTGGCATTATGTGATCTCACCATCAATTTCTGGTTGTGTCATATGACACATTCCACAACTAGTGGTCTTGAAAACCAATACTCAACAAAATTATTATAGAAATTATAAATTGAATGTAAAATTATAATAGATTTAGTAATAACGACATGGTATTACCAATCAAGACTTATTGGAACAACTTTGGTACCATCCAAGTATAGTATCACGAGAGTACCCACCATAGTAATCAAAATAATAATCCCTATGTAATTTGATTCATGGAATACATTATTGAATTTAATTGATATTTTTAATCTTGTCTAATTCCCATATACTACCTACTTGTAGGAATTATTATTCTCAATAAATAATGTATCATCGTCCATGGTGAATATAAAATCATCACTATGATTGTTTCCTTCCTACATAGTATGTGTCTCTAAAACATTCCTTTTCTACACCTAGTGTAGATATCGTTCTTGTGAAAACTACTTGTGCATATTTGACATTGACGAAACCCAATTCATTATTTCTCCCACTATATCATGTATATATGTTCCCATTACATATATATATATATATATATATATTCAATAGAATGACTATCTATTTTCTGTCTCAGGGTTTTTTGTAATATCCTAAGATACTATTGATAATTAGTATAGATGTACTTTGTTTTATTATTGATGCAAGTTTTTTAATATCCTAACAAACTATATTCATCTAGAAACATATTTTTATGATATAATTAATTTCCATTACACTACAACTCATATGATAACAATTAGTCTTGAATGTTGGAATATGGTTATGGGATAACATTATTATTTCCTAATCATATCTCGAATATAATGGAATTATCTACAATTTGTTTTAGTTTTAACATTGATTCTCATTTTAATTAAATCAATACTTCTATGTTTATAAGGAAGAATGTGTTTTAGAGTTTTATCATGAAACATTTTATTTATCAATTATAACATGTAAGACTCATCACCAATCCTCCTTATTAGAATAATAGATCTGATGTGTATAAGTTAATGTGAGTTTAAGAATTAATCTACATTACATTATGATGGTCGATGGATTATTTGTCAATATATTCTTTGGAAAACATTCCTAAATTAATTCATATCTTCTTACCTTGAATATATATATACTTCACATTCATGTTCAAAAAGAAATTAAAGGAATTGTGTAACAGCCCAACCCCAGAAGCATCAAATCAGTTCCTAATTTCATTATATTGGAATTCTTACAAGAAAGTAATATCCTAAAGGATCGAGTAGTTCAGAATTTTGGGAAAACCAGATATATACATATTCTCAACATTAAACCTTAAAATTAAATAAAGCATATAATTTTTATTGGGGACATCCACAACTCTATGTTTATCCCTGCATGTCAATCATAATTAACTTCTTCATGTCCTGAGAAAATAAAACATAAAAAATGGGTGATCTCCGATTATCATTAAGGGTAAGCAACACAACATAAGATATCATAAAAACCAACATTAGGCATGGTTAATAACTAAAACACGTTCCTTTAAAAATAAGCATGAACACAATATGGTATGAATAATAGATAAATAAATAATGTCCAAATAAATCATAATCATGGGTATTCTACAAGTTTAATAACTACATGAACCTATAATTACTTGTTTCCTAATGAGGGAAATTCATATGATGGACATCATAACCATACTGTCATGTACTCGTTCCAAGACCATAAATATCCATTTTTTCAAGGCCTCGTGCCAAGACCATAGTTTGTCTCATGAGACATAACAATGCATCGTGGGGCTATAGAGGGAACAACCCATCACATAATAATTCCAATACAATACTATTATGAATGGGTATAAACATAAAAAACATATACATTAATATTGAATCTAACATATGGAATGTAAATAAATTATCCCGAACATTAAGCATAAACACTAAACATTCAGAGTTAATTGGTGAATAGTTTTAGGATATAAAATCCACAATTAAAACTAGTGATAAAACATTAAATTAAATATCTTATATGATATCAAACATAATAATCAACAAAAGTGTTTAAATAGATGAATATACTCTTATAAAATCGTCGAGTAATTATTGAGATAAATACTCTTTTAATTTGAATAGAATAATTATTTTGGAAAAGTATTTATATAAAACCAGAATTGAAGAAAGTAAGTTTTTTCATGATAAAATGAGTTATTTTTTAAGGATAATGTTTGATAAAAACATATTACATAGTGCCCTTGAAATTATGTAAGAATTTGAGAAATTCCCTTAAAATGAGCTTGTATTTCAGAAAGGACTTTGAAAGTTCCCTTTTCAAACATGTGACTGCCCATAAAATAAATTAGGATTCTGGTTGGTGAAAATATACTAAACATTCACAAATAATTTATTAGGAGTGAATATTAATACATAAGAACTTCATTGAGTTTAGTAGACAATAAAATTACCCGAATGAAAATTGATGTTTGGGTGGATAACCCATAAAAATATTTCGGCATGGAAACAGGTGTTCTAGTGAGGGATTGAAGAGAGTTAAAGGGGTATCCTATAATTTATATATCATAATGAAATTATGGGGGATTTTAGAAAACATACCACATCATTATTAATAAAAAATAAAATTATAGAACATAGGGTGTGGTTCTTGAATAAAAGTGAGAGAGAGGATCCCTTACCATAAATCTAATGGTGTTCATCGCTTGATCGTAATGACCAGAATAACCAAATTATGTTCACTAATTAACAATTAATGAACCCTTTATACATTTATTTGGTATATTATGACGTTATTAATTTTATTAATCTAATTTTAGATTAGTTAAGGGATTTAATTCATTATTTGTTGGTGCTCATTTTCATAATATTCATGATTTTATCATTTATAAAAGAGTATAGTAGTTCATGTAAGATGGGATTTGAAGTATATAATTGATTTTAAATGTTATTAATTAACATTAAGAATATTACATGGTAATAAAATTATTTTTTTAGTGAAAGTGAATCATTATATAAAACATCAATGATAGACACTTTGATTAATTTGGCGATTTTTCTCACAATTACCTTGTTTTGTATTATTATTTTTCATCATGAGTGCATAAGTATTCCATAATAATACATAATATAAAATCCATATATAATAGTTTTTTTCAAACATAAATATGGTTTCATGAACATTGATGAATATATTAAATCAAATTGAAAGCATCGCCATCCATGAATGTGATAAATCAATGCATTTCGGACAATATTTCATTTTTAGCATAAGTGAGGGGTAAAAAATAGATGAAGATGAATTATCCCATTACAATAAACAAAATTAACTAAATTTATGGAACTATATTTTTCATACCATTAGGATGATGAGAGTTTAAGAATGAAAATAGAACTAAGGAATATGAAAATGAATGAAATGAAAAGAGGAATTATACCTCTTGAATTAAACTTCCTTGAGAGTCTCTTAAGGGAAGTGGATTTTGTATTTTTATAAGACCAAGGTCTTCTAGACTTGGGGGAGAAGATTTGGAGGTGATTTTGGATGAATTTCGAGAAGGCATAAGTCTTGAGAGGAGTGAAGAGCAGAGGGCGGAAGAGGTGTTATTTATAGTGGCAGGGAAGAGGGTTTTATTAATATTTCAATCATTAGTTTATTATTTTTCTATAAGACAATAATTAGTGATGATTCCATGAAAAAAATAGTAATATGTGTATGTGAATTCGAACCATTGGTTCTTACATCAGCATAACATCATCAATGACCCGATAAATCGATTATTTAGCATTTATTACAAATTATCGTATTTTATTATTCACCAAAAAATCATGTATTTCAGAAAATCCCAAAAATTCACCATAACCATTTTTCGATGTGTAGAATCCTAAAATGAATTCCATTTTTCAAAAATAATTTTATATATATCATTAATTTAATTTTTAATTAAGATCATAATTTTTTTAACAAAAATACAGTTTTTAAAACATTTATTTACATATTCCAAAACATAGATACATCATAGTTTCACTTAAATAATATATATCTACTATAATAGGTGAGAATACTATACATAATGGTATTTCACTATTCCTAAGGGTAACATTAATAATCGTAAGTTTATGTTACTAGTCATGAGAAATTAAGTTGGTCATATCAGACTCTAAATAACATACTGATTGCAATCATGTATGTCATATTTTTAAAATTCAAATCATAGGGGTGGTAAAATTATGTTTACTTTATAGGTTATAAAAATTGGTTTTTTTTAGAGACTTCACATTTCATGAATTCTATATTAAATTTATTTTCAAAATATTGGGGTGTTACATTATACCATCCCTATAAAAAAAATCTCCTCAAAATTTGATATTTCACTTTGAAAGTTATTGGTTGTTACTTGAAAATTTCCTTGTGAAAAATCCATATCAAGAATATAGTTAATATAATATCCTCCTTAAAAATGTTAAGGGAAATAGGTGGTTAAATAATAATAAAAATAATAATAATATAAATAAATAAAAAATTAAACAAATAAATTATGCTTTCGAATAGAGTGACATTAATTGGAATTGAATAGGTTGGTATAAATAAAAACCAAGATATGAATTTATAGTGATATAAAATAGGTTTATATGAATATATATTACCACAAAACCATAAAGTAACATTTTGAAAAGTTTCATTAACATTATGAATGAATATTATAATAGACCAACATTTAGGACTCTTTTCTTATAGTTGAGGTATTATTCCACTCTATTAGTGTATAAATATATTTTTATATTTAATAAACGTGATCTTGCCCATTTATTTTTCCTTCAACAACCTATAATTTTTCTCTTAGCATAATTTGCATCAGATGGTGACATTAAACTCATAAACCACATACAATGATCAACACAAACCATTTCATAAATGGTTTTACTTTCCAAAATATCAGGATCCAATACTTTAGAATCATTCCCATTTCCATACCTACTAGATCCTTGTACATGAGGTCCTTTAGAATCCCTATTTTTTCACAAATCCATGATTCATCCATCTTAATACATCTACTACCGTATTTTACTTTAATAAACATTAATATTCCCTAAATTTTCACATTCCAAACAAGTTAATATCTTTATCATGTGTCCTCTTGAAATATGGTAATAACCCAAATTACCATAAAACCTTGTTGGAAACATGAATTTTTCCTTACACATGCTATTGGATATATTCCTTAAATCTAAAAAAGTTATGAACTCCATCAATGATGCATAGACCACTTGTAGACATGATAATAATCAGTGTTGGGTATTCAATAATATACCAAATAAATAATTTCTTTATATTTATCTTAATAATCATGAATTTATGTAGGTGTTTTTTCCCTTAACCATATACATTCCCAATATATTAACTTTCTACTAAGTCACTTTTCCTTTCTACAATTCATCATATAACCTCAAATACTTAATGAAATAGTGTCGCAGTACAGTCCTCGTATATTCCATAATTCTTATAAATAGTACATTGATAATAAAATATTCAAAACAAATTTTTCTTAATGAGGCATATTAATCCTTAAAATTAATCTACGAAAGTATCATGACATAATCATTATCCAGAAAAATCATTTGGGGCATATTCCTTTGACTCTTGGGATATTGATTCGTATAATGTCTTGAATCCTTACAGTTGAAGCTTTATACATCAGAAACCGTTTTCGTACCCTTTAAATAATGAAAATGGTTTTCTTTTTCCCCACACATATAACAAAATCACATTCCCTTCAAGAATTTACCATGTTGATTCCTTCCGTAGTTATCACATGTGGGAAAACCCTTATTTCCCTTTTTCCCTTTATCCATGTTTTTTTCTTCCATCATCTTATTATCTTACTTCTCTTAAAATCAATAATACTCATATAACTATTTATATACCTTGTTAACACATGATATTATCTCCTCATATAATGAGGATACATTGGATACTATCTTCCTTCTATTTTAGGGCATAAGATCATAAGAGATATGATCCTTCTTACTCATTGAATCATGTGAATCTTTGATGTTCTAATTCCTTCAACTTGGTTCTATTTCTAATCAATTCCCTATACAAAATTTCATCATAAAATTATAAAAACTATATATCCCTAAACATGGTATATTAAATAACATAAATTTATGCATCAAAAATCCTAGAACTGTTTACTTTGGATAATTTATGGGGGAAAAATCCATCATAATGGCTTGTAATGAAAATGTGAAATATACTAAACATATCCCGTTGGAGTGTCAAAACAGGTGAGAATTAAAGATCATTTTTGTGTACCAGGATTCCCTAGGCCATGCCCAAAACTCTTTGTCATAGTAGTTACTCCTATATACATTTGTTCTAGAACAACATCCACTTGTAGTATCCAAACAGGTATGTATTTTCTAGAAGGATCCACATAATATATTTGTTACCAATGTTCTAAGATGTTAATGTATAATTATACTCAAATAATATCTTATGGTTTAGTTCTCTAATGTACATTTTGTAATTCTAGTTTCCATGTTTTATACAAAACTTCCTCTAATACCAATTGTAACGCCCCGACCCCAGAAGCCCGAAGTCAGTGCATTATTTCATTACATTGGCATTCTTACAAGAAATTTTTATCTCTATGGACCAAGTAGATTAGTAGTATTGGAATACCGGATACATACTTAGGTTTAACATTACAACCTAAAATTAAATACAACATATAAGTTTTATTAGGGACATACACAACACTATGTTTATCACTTTAGTTAAATCATAATAGACTTCATCATGTCCTGAGAAAATAAAACATAAGAAAGGGGTGAGATCATATACTCAATTAGGGTATGTAAAATAGTGTAAGATATCACAAATACATACATTAGGAAGGGGGAATAACTAAAACACATTCCTTTAAAAATAAACCTGAACCCATTGTGGTAGGAATAAGATATGATTAAATAATGTAATAATAAAGTATAATCATGGGTATTATACTAGTTTAATAACCACATGAACTTTCAATCACTAGTTTCATATTGAGGGAATTTCATTTTCTGAACATCATAACCATACCGTCAAGGCCTCATGAAAAGACCATGAATATCCATTTTTTCAAGGCCTCATGCCAAGACCATAGTCTGTCTGATGAGACCTAATGATCCCTAAAGGGGCTATAACTGGACATACCCATTACAAAATATGACCAATGAATTCCTATTATAAATATGGATAAAAATAAAAAAACATATACATTCATATTGAAACTAACATATGAACTGTAAATAACTTTCCCCAAACATTAAGCTTAACCACTAACTATTTAGTGTAAATTGGTGAATGGTTTTAGGATAGAACATCCACATTCAAACAAGACATAAAACATTAAATTATATATTGTATATGATATCATACATAAAAATCAATAAGAGTGTTTAAATATATGAATATACTCTTATAAAATCATCGATAAATTCATGAGATAAATACTCGTTTACTTTGAAAAGAATAGTTATTTTGGAAAAGTATTTTAATAAATCCATAATTTAAGTAAGATTTTATTTTCATAATAAAATGATTTATTTTAGAAAGACAATGGTTGCTAAAATAATATTATATAGTTCCCTGGAAAATAGGTAAAGTTTTGAGATATTCCCTTGAAATGGGCGTGTATTTCAAAATGAATTTTGAATTTTCCCTTTTAAAACATGTGACTAACAATAAAATAAAGTAGAATTATGGCTAGTAAACATGTATTTAACACAATCACATAATGTATTAGGAGTACATAATAAAACATAAGATCCTCATTGTAACGACCCGAATTTTTGAATAAATTTTGTTTCCTAAATTTGTGTGTTATTTTATTTTTTACTCAAAAAAACTATTTCATTTAATAAAATGAGTATAATTAATATAAGACTATTGGGTTTTGATTGTTAAATGAAAAGTGGTCAATAAGACCGTTGGAAAGGAAATGTTGTGATTATTGTCTAAAAATACAAGTGATTTTGATTAATTAATATAGAAAGAAGATTCTATGGCCCCGTCCAGTGCTCTCAGACCAATCAAAGCCCATTTGACAGAACTCAGTAAGGAGGTAGCAAATTTGGGCTTTTCTCTAGACCAAACCCAAGTCGAAATTCATCGTGTGAAGTTAGAACGAAATCGCCTTCCCGAGATGTTCAAGCTGATAGAAATCACTACTCGGGCAATTTTGGGCAAGCCGCCCCAAGATTCTATCACCCTAGAACACCTTACTCTTAGGTTACATGTTGGTGTTATAAGGGACTATGTAACCAGACTGTAACTGCCTTGTGTAATCCTTTGATTTAAATAAAAATTGTGATTTCTTCTTATGATGAAGTTTGTAAATTTTCAAATGTCCGGATAAATATAGTATGCATATTATTGATGAATTTTAGAAAAATGATATTTTAAAAATATTTATGTAAACCTTAAATAATTAATAATGTGTAATGATTTTCAAAAAAAGGTCTTCTACAGTTATGTTCAGTAAGAAATTTAGAGTCTAGTAAGATCAACTTAATTTTTTATGAATAGAAAATTATGAATAGTGATTTTATTCTTATGATTAGTAATATGACCAAATAGATTAAGTAACTTCACTTAAGAAAGCATTAATACAATTTAGGTACCTTGATTAAGTAATGTGATTCAATAAAATAGGTAAATAACTGTTTTAGAAATTATTGGTTAAGTGTTAGTTTTTTCGAGTAAATAGTTTTTTATTTAAAAATTAAAATAAAAATATTCAGAAAATTATTTTCATAAAATGGAGGTCATTTTTGAAATCAGAGCATCGATATTTTGTTAAGGTGAAATTTTGGAATTTTTTTGATTAAGTTGAATTTTCAGTGAATAGTGAAAATACAGTTTTTGAGTTTCGGGTGTTTAATGACATCATTAAGGATGTAATAATTATGAAATAATTATGGTAGACTTATGAATAGTAAGATAAGGTATGAGGTGTATTATGTGTCCAATACCATGGGCAGATACCAATTTCAAGCCCATGGTTTTCCAATACCACCGATGAGGTGTCCCTTGATAATTAATTCTTTGTCCCCTCACTTCTCCTATAAATACCAATCATTTCCCTCATTCATTTAACTCCCAACTTCCCCTAAAATAAGCTCCGGCATCATTAAATCTCAATTATTCCTCCCAAGGTTCCCCCAATCCCTCAAGCTCCCGACCTTTGTGTTTTAAGAGTTACATTTTAAGGTAAGGGATCCTACCTCTCTCTTTCTTTTCATGTATTCTGCTTTATGTCATTTATTTTAAGCTCCATGTTATTATGTTGGGGATATTATTTTATATTAATACTACTATCCTTTTCCTGTTAATATTTTGAGATACCCCCTCTTTATCTCATCAATTCATTTTAAGAATATTTAAGTGGCGCTGTTATCCTGCCGAATTTTTGTAAGGGATTCATTCACCCTTCTCATTTTCATGTTCTAGTTTCATGTCAAGTCTTTCAAGTTTTTTTTATTATGTAGGGGTACGATCTCTATATCCATAATAATTTTCGTTTATTTTAATATTATTATAGACCTATATGATCTCATCAATTCATTTTTTTAATTTTTAAGTGACGTTGTTAGGCTGCCGAATTTTCATAAGAGAAGTCTTATTTTTGTCTTCCTTCCATGTTTTTCATTTCATATGGTATGTCTTTAAAATTTAATTACCATGTTCTTATATCATTTATATTATGTACCTATACTTTTTTATGGATTATTTTTTAGTTGGTGACCCATGTCCCCTCTCTTTTCAATATTTTCTAAAACCCTCTAACATAGTCGTTATGTTGCAGAATTTTTATCTCAAAATGTCTCTCTCTTTTTCTCGAATTCTTTTATTTTATTCAGTGAATACTAAAATAAATTTCTTATATTGGGGTATTCACATATATATCAAAATATTCTATTTTAATTCTCTTATTTACATACATGAAACCTGGTTTCCATTTTCCATGGGTTTAAAGTGACATAAAGATCATGTCTTTAAAGTAGTTTTTAAAATGTTATGACTATGAAATGAAACCCATTGCTTTTATGCTATATGGGTTATTTATGAAATTATTGATGTTGATATATGTGTCTCACCTGATAATAAAGACAAATTAAGGGTTCTCCATGATAGCGATCCAGTGCTTTGGGTAAAGACTTAATCTCTAGAGATGACCATTTTAACGATACCTTGGTGAATAACCTTGGTAATTTTTTAATGAAACCTTGGGGATGGACCACGGTGATATAGAAATGACAATCTAAGTTAAATGTTGTAGCCACATCTTAAAGTTATGAAAACGGTTATTTTTATTATGATGTGCCTCATGATCTCTTTCTCATGCCTTAAAGTTATTTATCATGACTTTATTGATGTATCTCAAGTTCACATGTAAAATGTTTCTCTTATTTCCCTTACTGGGCCTTTTGTTCACCCTTTCCATTTATGTATGCTCCTTGGTTATGAGATGCTATAATGAAATTATGATGAACAATGAAGAATCCTTACGAGTGGTTTAGAAGAATGTTTTATGTTGTTCTCATGTTTTACTTTACCAGATTTCCAAGAAACTAGACATTAAAGATCCTCTGTTTGTAAAATGTAATGAAATGTTATGTAATAAAAAGGTGGGATGTTATAGTTGGTATCAATGGATAGTTTAGTTATTTGTGGAAATTAGGATATGAAAACATTAGGAATAACCCTATATAAATGTTTAAATAGAATAAATATTCCTGGTATTTTGGTGAGTATTGAGTAAGTGGTTTATCAAGAAAATACATCCCTGTCTGGATACGAGCAGGTAAAGGTGGCTCTGGCATAGATGTACATAGGGGTAAAACCCGAAAACACCACTTTGAGCTAGACTCTAATGGGAACTAGTACATGACAATGGGTCTTGCCACACTCTTGGTTATGACACTCCCAGGGGATATGTTTGGTTAATCGCAAGCTTTTTATGAATCATTATGAAGGAATTATAGAAAAATGTAATTTGTCTAAGCATGAAGTTTTAATACATAAAATCCTTTTTAGTTAAAAGATTCATAAATGAAATATGTTTCTCACGAAGGATTAATTTTTTTAGAAAATTTTCCCCATCATCTAGGAATACATTAACGTATTTCCTAAATAGTTACCCAGACCTCCCCCAGAAAGAGAGGTAGATTTCTCCATTGAACTCATACCTGGATCGCATCCGATGTCAAAGACCCCCTGTAGGATGGAAAATGTGGAGCTAGAGAAATTAAATAAACAACTCTGAGATCTTTGGGAGAATGGGTTTATCCGAACAAGTGTGTCTCCTTGGGGAGAACCATTTCTCTTTGTGAAGAAGAAGGATGGAT
Source organism: Viscum album (assembly GCA_963277665.1). Taxonomy (NCBI): domain Eukaryota; kingdom Viridiplantae; phylum Streptophyta; class Magnoliopsida; order Santalales; family Viscaceae; genus Viscum; species Viscum album. Next base: position 521,658,347 of record OY728139.1, on the reverse strand, counting down.
CGATGCAGCTATGCATTGATTATAGAGAGCTAAATGGGATCACAGTGAAGAATAAACACACTCTTCCAACAATTAATGACTTATTTGACCATCTTCGTGGGACTCAATTCTTCTCTAAGATTGATCTTTGTTTTTTTTATCATTAATTGTGGGTGAAGAATGATGATATTCCAAAAAAACACCTTTCGATCAAGATATGGGCAATATGAGTTTACTGTTATGCCCTTCAGACTAATGCAGCTGCTATTTTTATGGATCAAGAATAAGTTGATTTTAGAAACTTATGTTTTATCAAATGTATATCCTTTGTATAGGAAATTGATTTGGTGATTAAATGATAAAGGTTATTTTGGACGATGTTTTCTCTTTTGGAATACTATATGCCTGAGGGAAATAAAATACTACAGGATTTAATTCGAGGAGGAATGGCAGATTTGTTTTTTAGGAATTTATGTATTTATTGTGAACATATGGTGATTTGGGTTATTTATGAAAATGATAAACCTAGCATAGAGAATATGTGAATAGGTTAATTACACTTTATTAGGAGACTTTAATAGTATTTGATGTTATTTGGAGATACATATTAAGATTTATTGGGGAAGACTATGTGATTATATCCGTCTGAATTTTGCGTTCCAATCTTAGTTTGGATTATTCTGATGAATTTTAATGATGGTTGTGTACAGAATGGTCTTTCTAGAACTTTGGGTACTTTTGTTGAATTTTAGATATTAATATTAATATTTCTTTTTATATAGGATTATCCTTTTTAGGGATTATATGATCTCGTACTAACCTTTTTAGTTTTAGTTGATGACTAAAGACAAAGGAAAATATAGCTATTATTTTGTGGATTATGTGTTTCTCTAGAAGTTGATTCTTGTTCTTTTGATGAGACCAAGTCTTTATGAATGCTAATTTTTTGGAGAAAAGATTAGTCTTGGTGGAAACGTATTAAGGGATGAAACTCTACTTGAAGGTAAATATATTTCCTTATGTTTTTATTCTATGTAGTAAGTGAATTCCTCAGAATTATGAAAAGGAATGTAAAACAAAAATGTTGTTGGTTTACGTTTCCTACGGGGTAATCAATGACTGTTTAACACATCTTAAGTGTGTGATATTCATGTGGTTAATTTCCTCTTAATCATGTTTTCTATCACTCTCCATCAGAACTTGACCCTTTGTTTTCTCTTCCATATCCATGTTTTCCTACATGGAATCTTAGTATGGGTTAACTCGGGTGACCTTTATAATTCCCTTTACTTATTTTAAAATACTAGTTTTACTGACTCTTTTCTGATGTGGTACTTTCAACGAAATTTCCAATACCAATTTTTAAAATTGTGAGGACGCAATTTCTTAAGGGGGGGAAGATTGTAATGACCCGAATTTTTTAAAAAAAATTGTTGCCTAACTTTGTGTGTTATTTTATTTTATTCTCAACAAAACCATTTCATTTAATAAAATGAGTATAATTAAAATAAGACTGTTGGGTTTTGATTGTTATATGAACATTTGTCAATAAGACCGTTGGAAACTAAATGTTGTGATTTTTGTCTACAAATACAAGTGATATTGATTAATTAATATAGAAAGAAGATTTGATGACCATGTCCAGTAGTCTCGGGCCGATCGAAACCCATCTGACAGAACTCAGGAAGGAGGTAGCACCTTTTGTCATTTCTCTGGACAAAACCTAAACCGAACTTCATCATGTGAAGCTGGAACAAAATCACCTTCGCGAGAGGTTCAAGCTGATAGAAATCACTACTCGAGCAATGTTGGCCAAGCCGCCCCAAGATTCTATCACCCTAGCACACCTTACTCTTAGGCTATTTGCTGGAGTTATAACGGGCTATGTAATGAGACAATAACTACCTTATGTAATCCTTTGATTTAAATAAAAATTGTGATTTCTTCTTATGATGAAGTTTTTGAATTTTGAAATGTTCGGATAAATATAGTATTCATATTATTGATGAATTTTAGAAAAAAGATATTTTAAAAATATTTATGTAAACCTTAAATAATTAATAATGTATAATTATTTTCAAAAAAAAGTTCTTGTATAGTTATTTTCAGTAAGAAATTTAGAGTCTAATAAGATAAACTTAATTTTTGATGAATAGTAAATTATGAATAGTCATTTTATGCTTATGATTAGTAATGTGACCAAATGGATTAAGTAACTTCACTTAATAAAATTTTAATACAATTTAGGCACCATGATTAAGTAATTTGATTCAATAAAATAGGTAAATAATTGTTTCATAAATTATTAGTTAGGTTTTACTTTTTTACGGTGAATAGTGTTTTTTATTAAAAAATTAAATTAAAAATATATAGAAAATTATTTTCAAAAAATTGAGTTCATTTTTGAAATTAGTGCATCCATATTTTGTTAAGATGAAATTTTGGGATTTTTCTAAGAAAATTGAATTTTTGGTGAATAGTGAAAATATAGTTTTTGAGTTTCGGGTGTTTAATGACAACATTAAGGATGTAATAATTATAAAATAATTATATTATACTTATGAATAGTAATATAAGGTATGAGGTGTCCCAAGTGGTGAATACCAAGGTCAAATACCATGGGAAAGCCCACGGTTCTGCCAATACCACCGTTGAGGTGTCCCTTGGAACTTAAGGCTTTGTCCCCTCACTTATCCTATAAATACCAAGACTTTACCTCATTCATATAACTCCCAAATCCCACTCAATGAATATCAGGTCTCATTACCTCCCAAGGAGTCCTTCTAAGGTTCCCCCAAGCCCTCAAGGTCCCGACCATCGAGTTTTAAGAGTTACGTTTTAAGGTAAGGGATCATACCTCTCTCTTTCTTTTCTTGTATTCTCCTTTATGTCATTTATTTTAAGCTCCACGTTCTTATTCTAGGGATATTCTTTTATATTCATCCTACTATCATTTTCATGTTCATATTATGAGATACCCCCTCTTTATCTCGTTAATTCATATTAATAATGTTTAAGTGGCGTTGTTAGGCTACCGAATTTTTGTTAGGGATTCTTTCACCCTTCTCATTTTCAAGTTCCATTTTCATTTCAAGTATTTAAAGTTTCTTTTTATTATTTTTGGGGCATTAACTATATATATATAATACTTTCCTTATATTTTCATATGATTAGAAACCATATTTTACCTCATAAATTCATTTTTTGATGTTTTAAGTGACGATGATAGGCTGCGGAATTTTCATAAGAGAAATAGTATTTTTTTCTTCCTTCCATGTTTTTCATTTCATATGGTATGTCTTTAAAATTTCATTACCATGTTCTTATATCCTTTATATTCTGTCCCTATACTATTTTATGGATCACTTATGAGTGGGTGACCCATGTCCCCTCTCTTTTCAATATTTTCTAAAACCCTGTAACATAGCTGTTATGCTGCAGAATTTTTGTCTCAAAATGTCTCTCTATTTTTCTAAAATTCGTTTATTTTATTAATTGAATAATCAAGTATCTTTATTATATATGGGTATTCACATATATATCAAAATTTTCTATTTTAATTCTTGGATTTATATACCTGAAATCCACTTTCCTTTTTTCATTGGTTTAAAGTGACATAAAGATCATGTCTTTAAAGCGGTTTTTAAAATGTTATGACTATGAAATTAAACCCATTTATTTTATGCTATATGGGTTATTTATGAAATGATTGGTGTTTATATATGTGGATCACATGATAATAAATACAAATTAAGAGTGCGCCCTGATAGCGCTCCAATTCATTAGGTAAAGACTTAATCTCTAGAGATGACCATTTTAACGATACCTTGGTGAATAACCTTTGTAAATTTTTAATGAAACCTTAGGGATAGACCTTGGTGATACGGAAATGATTGTCTAAGTAAAATATTTTAGCCACATATTCAAGATATGAAACACGATATTTTTATTATGATATGCCTCATGATCTCTTTTCTATGCCTGAATGTTATTTATCATAACTTTATTGATGTATCTCATGTTCACATGAAAAATGTGTCTCTTGTTTCCCTTACTAGGCATTTTGCTCACCCTTTCCTTTGATGTATGCTCCCAGGTTATGAGATGTTATAATGAACTTAGGATGAACAATTAAGAATCCTTACAAGTGGTTTAGAAGAATGTTTTATTTTGTACTCATGTTTTATGTTCCTGATTTCCAAGACACTAGAATTTGAAGATCCTATTTTTGTAAAATGTAATGAACTATTATGTAATAAAAAGGCAGGATGTTACACTCATTGAGGTAATTAGAAAATAAAAGTAACCTGAATGAAAATGGTGGTTGGGTGGAAAGCCCATACCAATATTTCGGCATAGTAACGAGTGTTCTTGTGGGGGTTTAATGAGATGTACATGGGTATACCATCATTTATATTTCATAAATAATTTATAGGGGAGGTGCTAAAACATACCCCATCATTAGGAATTATAAATAAAAGGACAAAACATTGGGGGTGTTCTTGAATAAAAGAGAGAGAGGGGATCCCTTACCATAAATCTGATAGTTTTCATCGCTTGATGTTAATGACCTGAGAAACCAAATTAGGTTCATTAATTAACAATTAATGAACCCTTTATACATTAATTTTGTTTATTATGACATTCTTAGATTCATTCATGGCCTTTTATATGGGTTAAGGGATTCAATTCATTGTTCCTGAGTGCTCATTTTCATAATATTCCTGATTGGCTCACTTATAAAAGAGTATGGTAGTTCATGTAATATAGGATTCAAAGTAAAAAAATGGTTTTATAAGTTATTAATGGACATTAAGAATATTAAATGGTTTTAAAATTAATTTATTTGTTTGGATATAAAGTGAATCATTATATAAATCATTAACGATAAATGATTAGATTAATTTGGTGATTTTGTGAACAATTACCTTGTTTGGTATTATTTTTTTACATCATGAGTGCATATGTGACATTCTCAAATGATAAAGGGTTAATTGACTCAATGATATGACTCATGTCTACAAGATGGACCTTCCTTATCAGGAGCATACCAGATTTGAACTCCACAGTTATGCGTGATTGGCCTGAAGTAGTGATTAGGACGGGTGACCTTCTGGGAAGTTTCTCTGGGTGTCTGTGAGTGAGGACAAAACACACTGAAAAGAACATGTGTTGGCCTGTGGGGATTGTTATTAGTCAAATGACCTATTCTTCCATGTGGGTGGACCCATGGGTGGGGACCACATGTTTGCGGGGCAACTGGTAGTACGTGGTGGGCCAGGACCTGACGACCATGTTAAGGAGGGGTGTATGTTCTGTCAGCGGGGCCCCAGTTGTTACATTTGGTATCAGAGGTGGTACCCAGCCTTAAGTGCAGGAGGCTGCCTAGGTTGAGATATAGGGCCCACAATGAGGATGTTGTGATCTAAAGGGGCGGTGATTATAACACCCCCGAATGATAATGGGTTAAATGACTATATGATATAACTCATTTCAATAGGGTGCACCTTCCTTTTCGAGATCCTACCTAATTAGAACTCCATAGTTAAGTGTGCTAGACCTGGAGTAGTGATTAGGATGGGTGACCTTTTGGTAAATTTCTCAAAGTGTGTGTGAGTGAGGACAAAACACACTGAAAATGACATGTGTTGGCCTATGGGGATAGTATTTAGTCAGATAACCTATTCGAGCTTGTGGGTGGGCCCTAGGGTGGGGACCACATGTCTGTGGGGCTACTCGTGGAACCTGTTGGGCCAGGACTCGATGGCCATGTTAAAGTCGGGGTGTATGTGTTATCACTTGGACCCAGTTGTATGTGATAGTCATGTATGTGCTATCATTGGGACCCAGTTGTCACAGCATAAGGATTGAAAAACATTTAACAAGATAAAATAAATATATAATAGTCTGGTTCAAGCATAAAAATAGTTTCATGGCTAGAGATTAAGATGGTAAATCAAATTGAATGAATCATTATCCTTGAATGTTATAAATCAACACATCTCAGATAATATTTCATTTTTATCAAAAATGAGGGGGGGAGATGATGACGACGAATTATCCCATTTGTATAATAATATTCTATTACATGTATAGTATTGGAGTTTTCAAACCATTTTTTATGAGGAGATGTTAGGAAATAAAAGATAATAAAGGCTGGGTGTATGTGCGTTCACTGGGACCCAATTGTCACAGTATAAGGATTGCAGAACATTTAATAAGATAAAATAAATATATAATAGTCTGGTTCAACCATAAATATGGTTTCATGGCTAGAGATTAGTATGTTAAATCAAATTGAAAGAATCATTATCCTTGAATGGGATAAATCAACACATCTTAGACGATATTTAATTTTTAGCAAAAATGAGGTGGGAAAGAGAGATGATGATGAATTATCCCATTAGTATAATAATATTATAGTACATGTATAGTGTTGGAATTCTCATTCCATTTTTATGAGTAGATGTTAGTAAATAAAAGATAATAAAGGAATATGAAAATAAAAGAAAAGAAAAGAGGAATTTTACCTCTTGAATTAACCTTCTTTAAGAGCCTCTTAAGGGACTATGGTTTGGTAATTTTTTGAGACTAAGGGATATTGGTAGTGGGGTAAGATCTTGGGAGGATATTTGGGATGAATTTATTGAAGGAAATAGGATTGAGTGGAGTGAAAAGAATAGCGTGGAATATTTTTCATTTATAGTTGAAGGGATGAGGGTTTTCCTAATATTTTAATCATTAGTTAATTAATTTTCTATAAGACAAGAAATAGTGATGATTCCTTGAACAAAAATAGTAATATGTGTTTGTGAGTTAGATACATTGGTGATTACATTAGTATAACATCATCAATGACTCAAAAAAATAATTATTTAGCATTTATTGTAAATTATCGTATTTTACTATTCACCAAAAATTCATGTATTTCTGAAAAATCCAGAAAATTCAACCAAACCATTTTCTGATTGGTAGATTCAAAAAATGAAGACTATTTTTAAATAATAATTTTATAAATATGATAAATTAAATTTTTAATTATTATAATAATAAAAATAAAAAATACAGGTTTTATAACATTTATTTACATATTCAAAAAAAAGGAACATCATACATTCACTTAAATGTTATATATCTAATATCATATGTGATATTACTATTGATAACGGTATATCACTATTAATATGGGTACCATAACTATTCTTAAGGGGATGTTACAATTTACCAAAAAAATAAGATGGACATATCAGACTCTAAATAACATGTAGGTTGCAACCATGGATGTCAGCTTTTTAAAATTCTAATAATAGGGGTGGTAAAATTGTGTTTACTAGCTATGTTATAACAAACTGTTGTTTGGTAGAGACTCATTATTTCATTCATTAAATATTAAATATGTTTTCAAAATTTTGGGGTGTTATAAATATTATGAGGTATATTAATCATTATGTCACATGAGGATTAGTTCATACTCTCTATAAGAACTAATTCTGAAAGGTTTGGGTAATACCATTATTTCTAAAGATATTTTTAACCCAAATAAAATATTTTATATGTCGTTAATACCTATAATTTTTATCTCCCTGGAGTCTAAATACCATACTGTGTATGTCCTTTACATCCAATTTTAATTTTACGTGTCAAAGAATTATCTTTCCACAAAAAAGTATGTAAGCCCTACATTTTATATTAACTAGGTATTGATAATTATTCATGTATTAATGAACTATTGGTTGAGTATTAAAAACACAAAAACAACATTCATTCCTGAAATAGAATATTGTCTTCTTTTTTCAAAAGTAAGGTGAGATTAATGTTTTCAGTTATAATCTAAATGCTCTACGGGAATCATTTACATGGAAATTATAAGCCACGAACTTCTCCCCACTGGCTGAGTAACCACCCTTTCTCAGCCTCTTCGGGAACAAACCGTACTTATTGTAACATTTTTTTACTTACTTGGTTACTCTATTCAAATACACACATGTGATTAGCATATTTTATTCAATACCCCAAAAGTAAAAGAGAGATATTACTTTAAATGATGATTATACCTAAATAAGAATTGATTACCTTCTTCTTTAATTGATTTCCTTCAATTTAAACATCCATAGACCATTTTTCATGATATTAAAATCAAATAACATCTTGGTTAATACATATTTTATTTAAGGATGTTGAAACGTTGAATTAGACCCCACTCTTGTCGATGGCCTTTTAACCTTGTCTTTAAACTTTTTTTCCATAGGAACTAAAGATTATTTTTTATTTAATGTTGTTATTTCTTGGGGAACCTTGCCTAGTAGACAATGAAGCATTTCCTCCATAATAATCCATTTTTAATACTAAAAAATACTATCATATATGGGTGAAAATTAAATAATAATTAAATGTTTTAAGAGGATTTTTATCTGCTATTCAATTTACACATTGTGAGTATAATCATCAATTCGTATATTTCTTCACTTTCTCCTTCAAAGCTTCCATGAGATGAGACTACATGTAATATCATTGATGTCCTTATATTGAATAGACAACTCACAATATAAATTTATCATATAATTAATACAAAACCATCATATGAGTTATAGACGAGTCTCCTATAATCATTTTTACACCCCCCTTACTGAGGTTTCTTAATAGGTATTAGGAACACTTGTACCATAAATCTATGATGATGTATTATTTGAACATGAACCTGTAATACTCTTGGAATCTCAATCTAGTTTGATAATTTTTCATTGTTCGATATTATCATAGTTCTATTTTGGTATTATATGAAATTTTCCAAAAAATTAAAATCATGTATATTTGTACTTTTATCTTAATACCAGTTTATACATTATTGATTGATTGATTAAATCCGTAGTTGTATCCCACTATATTATCAAACTATAGAATCCCTCTGTAAAATAATCAAAATACTCAAATGTTTAAGTATTTCACGGTAATGCATCCTTGATCCTATCCTCATAGTCTACTAGATTTTGATACTCTACTACTCGTAGAGTTCAAGGTTAGTTCTTGACTGGACAGCCACATTAAATTGTGGTTCCATGATCTATTCAGTGAAGTCTCAGCTTCTATAATCATAAAAATGATTTACTCAATGCTTGGATCTAATGTGGAAAAAATATATATTTGAATATATCTTGGATTCTATATTCTATTAAGTCAACTCATCACTCTAAAAAAATATCTGGAAGTAAGAATCACCCTACATTCAAAACATATTATTTAAATGTGGGGTTTTAATATTTTTCAATGAATTTAATCAATTTCTCTTAATATGTTCATTCAATATTGTCACACTAACAACTAAACATGAATAGAAAAATATAAAATACATATTTATTCATTTTACTATGTAATTTGTTTGTTTTTCTTACTATGACGAAAATGAATAAAATAATAAAAAAATAATAAAAGAAACAAAAATTACCCAACTGGTCCGGAGAATCTATAACCTGTTAATCTGTTTGAACTCAATAATTCAATCGTCACCTAGGTTATCATACCTAATTCATAGCTAGAATCATTATACAGCTTGTTTTGATCCTATGTGTCAACTTTTTTCTCGATTTATCCTCATCATGGAATTGTTCGTGACTTACAATATCCTCATCATAGAGCAAAAATACTCACATGTGGGATAGGGGCTCTAGGGAGTACAAAATATAAATAATGATATGTGTGTAATCACTTATACCTTTTTCAATAAAAATAATGGAATGGGATAATTAATAAAAAAAATTATTTATTTATAATCATCATACATAGAAAACAAAAAATTACAACAAATAAAATAGACATGCATTTCTCGGTCAATTCCCAAGACTGGTCAGTGGGTAAAAGTAAAGTGTGATAAAATTAAATTAAAATTATTTTAAAATACACTGGTGTTTAATTATATCACATTAATTAATTAAATTCAAATAATTTAACTCTATTTGGTCTTGAAATTAATTTAATTTTAATTGTTAAAATTAAATTAATTTTTCTAATAATTAATATACTATAATTTTAATCCAAAAATTAATTTTAAATTAATTTATTTTAATACTAAAACTGAATAGATTATTTTATTTTAATTTTTGATTATATAAAAATAACTAATGATCTTAATTCCCATGTAAGGCCATTATGGGTCGGGCTGACCCCACGTAGGCCCATTTCGGGTACTAAAAAGCCTATTTAGGGTATTATGGGCTAAGTATGCATGCTAATACTTGTTTTTTGTGGGGTAAACCCACCCCACCCAATGGTGTGGAGAATTGGGTGCAATAGAACCTATCAAGGGTTACCTCAGTTATGTTACATGAGTGTTGTGTGGTGGACAATGAATATTGTATGTGGTGGAAGAGGCCATGATCTAATCTACGGACACAAAAGGGTAATCACACAATATTATTCTGATAATAGAAAAATAGGTGGGATCCCAAGTAGAAGACGGTCGACTTTTGGCTGAAAGAGGATAGTGTGAGTCTGTTTGGATAGAGGGGGTGTGATCTTCATGCATGATAGAGGAGGAGGTGGAGCAGGTCTAGGACATTGGTGTGGGTTCTCAATGAGGAGGGGCGTCATGGGTTTAGCACAGCGGTGATTGGGGGAACCTACTGCGAGCGGTGCATGACATCGAGAGAGGCTAATGATGGGAGGCATATTTTTGGTATTGGGCAAGATAGATTGGAGGCATGGTGATAGGTGGTGTCATGTTTGTTATGTGCCATTGGAAAGAAGAGTGTGAGATGGTTCTAGAGACTGTTTGGGAGGCTTGTATGGAAAAATTTTAAGAAGAAGGAATTATTTAATTATTGACCCATCAGATCTACCACCTTCTGGTTTTTAGACCTTTTTTGTTAAATTCCACCATCCACCATCCTACATCAATATCTTCAATATTTTTTATTAATTATTGAAAATAAATCCCATAAACTAATCTATTGAAAAAATAATAATTACATTAATAAAATTCATTAATTTTGTGGAAATAATTCCACCATTTGAAGAAACATGTTTTGGAAATAATAATCTAGCTAGTATTCTTCCTTGAAATTAAAACAAAATAATTATGTCTATTTTTATATATTTTTCAACAATTTTATTGACATTTTCACTTTATTCGGTCCAAAAAAAATTTCAATACGTGGAAAACTAATTAAAATCCATATTAAATTTTCAGAATAATCATAACTTGTTCATCTTATATCAGATCGATGCGTGGCCTTTTTTTATTGAGATTGAATTTAAAGTCTCTACTTAATTTAATAAAAATTTTAATTTTTCTTGCCTCGAAAAATTCATGTTATAACTCTAATACTAATTGAAGGTATTAAGAAACTCAGTGTAAGTCATTGGGTATAGGATTTTAGATATTTATCATCGATGAAATATAACTTTTCTTCCCCAGTGATTTGTGCCTTGATACGATCTATGGATCTCACATGAATTAAAAATATCATGGATTTTAAACTGAAAAAAAAATATATTTTTCAAAAATCAATCACACTCAACTACATATCTTATTCTGCAACCATTTCTTTAATGACTCAAAGTTTTACCCCTTCTTGTTTTTCCATCCATTCCCAAGAATTTAGGAATTAACCAATTATCTAATTATTTGTGCTAGCAGAGAGCTCTGGTGAAATCTTCAACATCATGATATTCCACTCGATTTCACGTCTTTAATCTGTCAAAGGCTCTATTCTATATAATTCCCCAAGAGAGACAAAAACATTCTCCAAGACTCGGCTTGCTCACTATTCATCTAATTTTGAGTGCTACTGTGGAGCTTTGATGAAGCCTTCAGTGTCATGATGATCAACTCAATCTTGATCCTGCAATCTGTCGAAGGCACTCTTCGATCGAACACTTAGAGAGATGATTTATATCTCTAGAAAGAAAGAGTAGAGAGATACTCTCATTCCATTGGAATGAAAAATGTAGGGATTGAGTGTCGTTATCTCCTACTTTTATTGTGGGAGATTCAAATACCCAAAAATGGGTTCACTAAAACCCAAAAATAAAAATTCTACTAAATAAGTAATAAATAAATAATTATGATGAGCCTTAAATATTAAAAATATATTAATTCATATAATATTCTTCCTATATTAACTAAATACCTTATAAATAAATTTCACAAATAAATTAAACCCAATTATTCTATCTTGAATAAGAATTAATTTATTTATTCATTAATGACCTTAAATACTTGGACAACTCTCAGTCCCTATGGTGGGTCATACCATGTCCAATTTATATATTCCCTAGAATAAGGAAGATTCTTCACTATGCTATTATGTATGCCCTTATAGGACCCTATCATGATAGTGTTGAATAGTTTTCATAGACCGTGGGAAAATTATATCAACTCATCAAGGCCTCTAAGGAGATAAGAAATAGTAATGGCAACGAATGCCATCCTATGAACATGAACTATGTAATATATTTTAATTTTCATTAGATATTTCATAATATAGGATGCACACTTGTGTCACCATAATTTCTATTATTATTTGTTGAATTAACTGGATAAATTTATCATAGCCTACCTTGGACAACAATTTATAGAGGTACTATAGTTTTGATAAACTAGGATTGAGATATTACTACCACATCTTGGATGAGATAAATTTTACCTTGACCATTCAACCAATTTTATAACTCCAATTATGCACCCACCACATGCTACCTTATGAAAATTTCATTATCACGGATTTTTTCGTGCAACAGAGTACATGATAAAATATAACACATATATAATGATATCATGTTAAGAGAATAATCCACATATATGTAGATAGGAACATCATGTTACACCTGAAATATATGTTGTTCATATAAGAATGTTTTTTCATGATCTGATCTACTAGAGATCACTAAGTGTGAATGCCATGAGAAGAAGTATTAATGATTATGATTCCCCACCAACTAATTGTCAGACATCAGTTGTCTCCAATATATATAATGTATCTAGACCATCAGAAATATATTTATGACTAATGTCATAGTTTCTTGAAGTTCTCATTAAATTTGTGGATCTGTTATAAAATATTGATATGAAAACCAATCTATGGACATTAACATTTAAATAGTCGATGCAGAAATGTATATAATATAATTGTATATGTATATTGTGAATTTCTGTTATTTGCACTTCTTTTAGACCAAATCAATTTTTATACCTAGAAAAATAGTTACAATCCATATTAAATTTTCTAAAAGATATTAAATTGGTTTTCCTATATCAGATTGATGTGTGACCTTTTATGTTGGGATATAACTTAAACTCTATACTTAATTTAATAAAATTTTAATTTTTCATGTCTCAGAAAATTTACTTTTCACTATAATAATAATTTATGTTATTAATACCCTCACTGGAAGAAGATGGGTTAGAGATTTTAAATATTTATCATTGGAAAATTGAAACATCTCTTCTCTAGTGATCTAATCCCTAGTACGATATGTGAATCTCGTAAGAATTAAATAGGTCATCGATATTAAACTAAAAAATTACCTTTTTCAAAATAGAATCACCCTTGAATTAATCTCATCTTAATTGACCATTTCTAAAATGATCCTACATTGAACCCATCTAGATTGTTCATGTATGATCTCATAATTTGTACACAAACCATTCATCGAATTATTGGTGCTAGCATGGAGCTCTGACTAAAGCATCAACATCGCAATGTTCACCTTGATCATTTTTTTCAATCTGTCAAAGTCTTTCTTCAAGGGAATGATTAAAGATAGACTCACACATGCTTCAATTCTCCTCACTCTCACAATTCATAAACTTTTGAGTGATATCATTGGCTTTGATGAAGGATTTAATGTCACAATGATCACCTTGATCTTCTACCTTCGATTTGTTGAAGGCTTTCATGGATCTATCACTAAGAGAGAGACTTTATATCTCTACTAAGAAGGTGTGAGAGTCTCTCATTTCATTGGAATGAATATTTCATGGATTGAGTTCCTCTATTCTGCTTATATATTGAGAGAGTCAAATACCCAAAAAATGGTTCCCCAAACCCCAAAAATAAAATTTAAACTAAATAAGTAATTAATAAATAATTATGACGAACTAAACATCATCATAAATGTTAGTTATATTTTATCACATATATATAATACATAATAAATATATTACATGATAAAATCAAGTTATTTAACATGAATCAATATTATGACTAATATTAAGTGAACATTGAATACTAAAATAATATTCATTTGTATAATATTCTTCCCGTATTAACTAAATAACTTTTGAATAATTTTAATAAATAAATTAAACCCAATTATTATAACATGAATAATAATGAATTTATTTATTCATCGGTGATCGTAAATATATAGATGACCCTTGGACCCCATTGTGGGGAATACCATTTCCAATTTATATATTCCACAGAATATGGATGATTGTTGACTATTATATGGTGTATGAACTTCTAGGAACCTATATTGATAGTATTGAATAGTATTGTTATACTAGGAGAAAATTCAATCAACCCATCAAGGCCCCAAAAGAGATTGGAAATATTTATAGAAATAACAACCCTCCAAAGAATACTCATTGTGTAATATATTGTATTTTTCACTAGATATATTCAAGTTCATGATGCACACATGTGTCATTACCCTTTCCTACTTTATTATTTTTTGATCTCATAGTATAAAATTTCCTTAGACTACCTTGGCCAAGGATATATAGAGGTACTACCATTATGATCAACTAGGCTCAAGATATTACTTCCTCAACATTGATGATATAAATTTTATCTTGACCATTCAACCAACGGTGTACCACCAATGACGCACCCACCACAAGCTACCTCACAAAATTTTCATTATCATGGGTTTTTTATTGCATTAAATAACATGATGAAATGGAACACATTTATAATGATCTCAAGTCAGGATACCAATGCACATATCTATAGATAAAAATATCTAATGGAACCTGAAACATATTTTGTTCCTACTAGAAATTTTATTTTCATGATATCAACTACTAAAGATCACCAAGTGTGAAACTCATTAGAAGAATTCTCAATGATTATGTTCCCCCAACACCTAATTTTCCAACATCAACTGTCTCTAATCTCTATATTGTATCTAGATCATGGTAAATATATTTAATATTAATTTCATAGTATCTTGAAGTTCTCATTATAGTCTTGGATCTTTTATAACCAGTTCTTATGATAACTAATCTAAGGACATTAACATTTAAATAGTGTATGTATAAATGTAGATACTATAAAGGTAACTATACATAATGCATACCTATCCGTATACATGAAATTTCAATAGAAACATAAAAAATAGTGGGGTCTAGGTAAACACTATTAAAGTATTATTTGTGTACTAGTATTTAGGAATTAAATTTCAGAAGTATTTTTAACAATAGTATTTTGGTTATAAGAATTTCAAATCATCTGTGGATTTTGTAAAAAAAATTGGAATATATGTATTCATTAACTTAAGGGTTATGAATGCCAACATTTTTTTATGAGTTTAACAATGATCGTAAGTTAAAATTCTTAAACAGTCATTTTTAAAAATTTTGAGGTTGGAATATAACTTGATTAAGGATATTTTTTGAAAATATTTATAGGAATACAACCTATTGGTTTATTATAATAAACGGTTATTTTAGAAATATTTCATTTACATTTTTTAGACATAAGATTAAAAGTATTGGAATATTTTAAGAACTATATTTTATTTTATGTTTTAGTAAATCTGGGACATCAAGATTTTTTAAAATTATTAGAATTATACGGACATATTTTAAGAAAAAGAAAAAAATATTATTATGGGTGACAATATTTCACATCAAGAAATGCCATAGGGCGTGAACCCACAACTAAAGAAAGATAAGGGATTATATCCTATCATTATCCTACTAAAATATCTAGGTAATATTTCTTTGTATTTATTAAACAATTTGAAAAATAAATATTAATAATGAACCAGATGTGTTAATTTTAAGGTTTAGAGATTAAGGTAAGATATTTGATAACTTGTTATAAACATAATGGATTTGAAAAATAGTTAGTAATTTATAGAAAAACTTTTCATTAATTTATGGATATTAAAATGTGTTGAAAGTAAATATTGGTGATTCAGGAATAAAATAATTCATTTTTTGATATTAATTTCTTATATTAAGTGATGAATTATAAATTAATCAAATCACCACCAAAGGATGAAATTGTTTTTTTGAAATATAAATATATTGAGTAAGTATATTTCTATATATTCATAGATAGTAAATGAGTTAATAAACATAATGAAAATGATCTTTAAAAAACAATATCCTATTATATTCATATATTGTAAATCAAATTTTCTTTTAAATCACTATAGATTTATGGTTTTTAGGTCCTCAACTTCCATTGATCATTTAGATTATTATTACCAATGATCTCAGTCACTCCTTATAATTATTTATGATTTTCTTCATTATATGTATCTTAACATGTCACCAATTTTCTCTAACGTAAAAACCTAGTTATTGGTTATTCTATATGACCTTTTTAATTCCATTTTTATCTTATTAAGATTTATTTATTAACCATTTTTATGATTTGTGTTTTTAATAAATAAATTTTCAAATATAAAACCCTTAATTTATAAGCGCAACATAAAATTATAAGGATGAAAATTATTTAATGTGGGGAGAATATAACACTCAAATATTATAAAATAATAATATTGTATTTGATAACTACTGCATTTTGAAACGTCAACCTTTATTACACATGAAATATATTTCTTTTAATTTAACTATTTGATAGTTTGTGGAACATGCAACAAGGAAGATAAAAAAATCATTATATAGTATATCATTATTAACATTCCATTAAATTAAATGTTTATAACATTACTAAATAATTTTTTTTTAAATTATGATTATCTATTTATTATTAATAAAATAAGGATCGTTTAAATGGAATGTTTTCTGAAAAACCTGTACTTTTTTCAAAAAGTTGGTTTTGTCGCAATTTGATAAAATAATTTAAAATTAATTTCTTTAAAAATAAATAAATTTATTGGATAAAATTGAATTTAATTTTAAAATAATTAATTGAAAATTATCATAGGGTGATATTTTTGGTTTTTTCTCAAAAGTTTCATTTTTTGATGAATAGTGAAAATACTAAATATTTTTAAAAATGCCTTCTAATTTATAAAATTAACAATGTCAAATTAAATTTTGAATTTTTTTAAAGTAAAATGTATTCAATTATATTAAATTTAATCTATTTTATGTCATTGGATTTAACTTCATACTGAATATTGATATTAAAACCTTCTATATTTATAATAATTTTCTTTTTGAGGACCCACTTTTTTGTCGTGTTTGTAGGTATTATTTTAAATTGGATTCTACTAAAATAATGAATTGAAAATCGAAAAATAGATGCAATATTTTTAATCAAAACAATTTATATTATCTAATAAGTTAATCATTTTTTTTACCAATATGAATAGTAAAATTATAAAAAATTAATTACAATGATGATGGTAAAAAATGATTTACCATGGGTTAAACTAAGAAGATAAATTTCAAAAATGACCTACTAACTTTTTGTACAACAATTTAATGGAAATATTTAGAACTTATCACCTATAGGGGTTAATATGGAGCCATTTTTGGGGCCTTCGGAGAGATAAAAATGTGGGTGCAATTTATTATTTTAAAAAATTCCATGTGTGTCCTCTCCACCACTCTTATAAACTTCCACCCAATACCCTCCCCTCATCATACTTAAAAATACATTTGGATCACCCTATATATGTCCAAATAACTTCTTTACACCCCCTCCCAAAATCCTAGATACCTTATTTTGATCATAAGTCCATCCTAGGAAATATTTTGGTAAAGAATAAAAGAAGTTCACTAAAGAATAGGTAATGTTTATATATGATCATTTTAATTTTTTTTCTTCCCTAAAACATTAAATGCATTGTAAATATACATATATAATAACCTTAGTAAATTTAATATTTTTATATTTTATTATGTTAATGGATTTCACTATAACCATCCCCTCTTTTATCAAATGGTAAATGAAACTGACAATCGTGTGTATGTCCACTACCGCCTCGCAAACCGATATATCTCATTTCCCACCACCACCACCAAAGTCTAGATATAATAATGGATTTAAACAATTTTACGATTTTTATGATATTTTTATACTTATGGAATTATAATATCATTTATACCTTGTTTCTTTTCTTTTTTTAAAAAATATTATAAAGTCACTAGTGTGAACAGTGGATAATACCTCGCAATGTGATGCGATTAGTTTTCCACTTACTCTTTACATAGAAATTAATTAGGATAATTTTAGTTAATATATGTTTTATATAATCGTTTATATTTATTCTAGAAGGTTAATATATCACCCAATATCATATCCTTTCAGTCATTAATGGAATGATATCATTACTCTTGCTTACGTATGACCAACCGTCTCCATGAAGAGATGCGATTCATTTTCCTTTTCCCAACAATAAGAATGACTCAAAAAATTTATAGAATCTTTTTATATGATATTTATAAAATTAATAAAATTTTTGATAATATGGCTTCATATTATATACCCATGAATTATAACTTTATTGACAATTCATGAATGAGAAAACACGGTAATTAACACCTGAAACAATGAAATTAATGACATATTATTAGCAAATAGGTGGTAAATTGTTATAAAAAAATAATATATGACATTATAAATATGAATATGGTTCTATTATAAATTAATAACATGACTAAAACCATTATAACTAAGGTTAAATCATTTTCAACCAAAGGGAAGCATGAGGAAAGGGAATTTGTTCTAATTTCCCTTTATTTGGTCATATTGTAATGTAATGTGGCTAATTTATTTTAAATAGTGTATATACTACCCATTACACAGTTATTATCATGAATAATTCATAATTAAATTTATTTTATGTTTAAATTTTAATTATTTCATCCAAGAGGGTTTAACTTGAAAATTTCAAAGTGGTAATAAATTTCTTTACTCAATTTCATTTCTTTAGGTTTTATTACTTCTTATTTTTCAATGATATTCCTAGATTTTGTGTGTAATTACTTGTTATTATGTTATTTTTTATTTAAAAAAAATTATTTGTATTTAAATTTGACATAGATAAATGATTTACTGATTAATTCTCACTTCAATGTTATGATCTTTGTAGGGTTTTATTTCAAAATATCATTTTAGTAATGATTTTTTATAGTTTAGATTCTAATAAAAAAATTATTTGATCATTGTCTAATTAACCCATTTATATTTATTATCATCTATTTATTAATTATTTTCTCAACTAAAAGTATAATTTTTTCAATCTATGTTACATAAAATTATGAAGAAATATTTTTTAGTAATTTCTGACTTTATTTCCCTCTTTAGTCCAAAATCCATTTTCTTATAAAACCAAGCTTTCTAAAAATGCAGTTAATTTTTCATAAAATTATTCAAAATGATATATTTAATAAATTTGTATCCATGTTTTATACTTTGATTTTTCTAAATAATTATTCATGTTATTTTCCAAACAACACTATTTTTGTTTTTATCAAGAAAGTGAAGCGAATAACATGTAAGGAATTTACATAATTTCATATCATCATTACCAATCAATTTTTTGAAGCCTTGTTTGTAATTTTAAATTTTAATTTTAAAAGAAGAGTTATTCTAAATATATTTAGTGAATATTTAGTTTTCAAAGGTGATTTTCAAAATGAAAAGGATGTTATTCACAAGAAGTTTTGTAATGATCATTTTATGGTATTTTTATTCATCAATGAAAAAAAATAATTTTACATATAATACTATTGGGTTAAGTTGTGCAGATACCATCCTTATTCTTATATAGGATGGATTATGATCATTTGACAAAAGAAATTATATCTATTCGTATTCCTAATTAATTTTTTAGTCATTAACATTCTATTTAAATATCCCATTATTCTGATCAATGGAAATTAAATTTCCCCAAAACATACATTTAATTTAACAAGTATATGATTTTTTAGAAACACTATCTCATTTATACATATAGTGTTGTACTTATAAAATTATTTAATGGGATTTGGAAGTATTGATAATATGTATTCTTTATCAAATTCTGATATTTAATTGTAAGGAATGTTGTCCATAAATTAATTCGATTATTATATTTATGGTTAATTATTTAGAGTTAAAGATATGGTTGGGGAATATTTATAGATATCACCTTGATTCAACGGTAGTCTCATGAGACAAATAAATTGGATAACTTTAGTTAAATGATATTATGGTGTATAACTACGTCTTAGTTTTTAACTTCCTTATGAAAAGTATTAACAGTATAGGTTTTTATGATTCTTGAGATCATGATGTCTACTAAATAGTAATTTCCTTTACTGAGAGTTCTTTTATTATTACCCATGATATTATCATAAGTAAATTATCTCTGGATTCATTTCATTCTCATTTTATTGATTAAATGGTATGTTCATTTAGTTATTTACCTTGCAATGTTGATTATGTCATATCTAATTATGATAGTCATGTAGATGATTAAATGGATGTGTATTCAGTTATTAACCTTTCTATATTGATTATACTAGTAAAATTATTTCAATTTCATTTTTTTAGATATTAAATTTGAATTTATTATTCTTAATGATCCATGATAGCTTCCAATATACATAATCCTTACTAAGAAATTGAGTTCGTAGTTATTTTGTGTATTTTACTAGGAATCTAGGATGTTTACTATGAATTATATACAGGGATATTATAGAGGGAATAATGGTAGGGTTTATAATAATTTTATAATGTGTGTTTTTATATGTAATATGATAATAATGTATGCATCAATTTCATCCTGACAATTATATGATTTGGTCATTTCGGATGTGATTCCTTATATATTATTTCCATGAAATAATGTAAGACACTATATCTGAGTCACTAGAGACTGGGTAGTTACACCTAGTGAGTCCCATGATTTTCAATATCATTATTCTTATAATTAGAAATGTACACTCTCCCGGATGTGAGAACAAAATTTTAAAAAACCATAACATAAGTCATATTACATCGGTCTAAGTGGAATGAAATATTAATAATTGAAGAGAGAATCTCAAAACAAATCAAGGTTATCATTAAGGGTAAATTCCAATAGAAGTATCAGCCACCAAAAAATTACAAATATATGGAATGGATCCTATAAGGGATAATATTATGATCTAAAAGAGTTTATTTCATCTGGAATCTAGTAATTATACATCCATGTTTCTTTCATGCTAGTTTTAATGGATAATAAAAATTTTATTAAGAAGAATTTTCTCTCCCATATGATATTAGAAATGGACTACTTGACATTAAATGATCATTTTAAAAAATTAGTTACCAATTTTGTGTCATATTCTACCACTGAGGGATTAAGACTCATGTCTCTTTAAACGGTCAGTCCATTAAGAACATCATGTGTTTAGTGAGGGGTGGAATAGTTTCATTATAAAACACATTGAATGTTAAGATAGATGATAAATTATTTTTATAAATGATTCTTACACCTCACATAATATCACTATCAAATCATGCATCAATTTAAATTTTCATGATTAACCTTGGAGGGGTTTAATAGAACCAATATCTAGGAATGCCATTGATAGACTACCAAACCAAATTAAATCCAATGTAGCAGATCCAAATAGAGTTACCATTTAAATTATTTAAAACCATTAAATCATCATAATAATATTAAATTATATATTTCTATGAGTTTAATATTTTAAATGATATTTTTAACTATTGAGAATATCTCTGATTATCCAGAATCTAATGAAAATAACCACAATGTAACTATGCTAGCATTTGAAGTAAGACCTACACCATCAAACCTAGTGTATTAGAAGAGGTCAAATGAACTCCCATGTAATTAATTCCTTTACAAAATTATTTTATTCTATCTATATTTGTGTAAGGTTTCAGTAATGACACTATGTGGCCAAATGAACTCCTCTATATTATATTTCATTATCTATTGAGATAGATGTATATGATATTAAAGAAGTATTTATACTGTAGTATTATATCCAAATAATTAATAACCCATGTATTACATGTAACAGCCCAAAATTTTATTTCATGTCTTTTTTTAAAATAAATTTAATCTCTATTATAGCTTACTATGAACAAAAAACTATGTATAAATGAACTCCAAAATAATATTATTCTGACACCATAGTTTTCAACTAGAAATTGGAATGACTTTAATGAATGAGATTAACTAAATTATAAAAATATAGTTTACACATTTATTTAAATGAATCCATTTTTACCAATTTATTAGAAATGTAAATAATATCCAGTTGAACTATAAGGATGTGTTTTTAGAAAAAAAACAGTTTTTATGCCCACAAGGGTATTTTATATTAGTAAATTGAATTGGTAACTCTTATTGAAATATATTAATTATATTTATATATTTTTTATTAAATATTTTTTAAAAAATGTAATCAATGAATTTTATAGGCTTAAGATAACAATAAGTCCAATTTTAGCCATAAAAAGCTATATTTTTCTGAAGGTTAGTTTTGACAGCTTTTAATAGAGTACCTCTTTTAAACCTAAATTTTTCCACCTTTATAATCATTATTATAAAAAAAGACTTAATTTTTTGAATAGGGATATCAAAATTATCTTAGGGTAAATTTTTGTAATTTTTCTGATAAGTTTTATTTTTTTATGAATAGTGAAATATACTTCATTTTAATTAAAAACTACCATTTCATATTATTTATTTAAATTGTGAAATTTTTATTTAAATTGGTATTAAATTATAATTAGAAACATTATACATTGATAAATCTAATTAATGTCATTTTAATCAATTTTACATTGGAATTGGTTATAATAACAATAAAAACATTTAAATGTTTACATTAAAAATGCGCTTTTTCTTGGTATATACGAGATAATTTTTAAGCATAATTTTTTCAATAATATGGATTAAATTTGTTAAAATAGAGTAAATATTTTAAATAAGTTGGTATAAATTAGATGTACTGTCAATTTCATTTTTAGGCATAATAAATTTCCATGGTAAAATAAATTATTTACAGTGGTATTGTTTAAAAATGAAACTTGTTAAAGTTATAAAGGTGAAGGCTTAAAATACCTAAAAATACAAAATTAAATGGTTGTTTGAGGCATAGATTAAACCTATACGGACTCTAAAACATTAATTTCTATCCAAAGTTATGGAATTTAATTCCGCTCAATGTGGTTGGCTTTAAATATAAAATATTCAATATTCAATATTTTATTCACCTAAACCCACCTATCATCATGTATAAATACCAACCCATTTAGAATAACAAATACTTATAGCTCCTAAAATATATATCATTTCATGAACCAAATTAGGTATCCTAGTTACCTGATAACCGATATAGCCCTGGCATAGCCAAAAGTGTGTTCTTAATCCCCGCATTTCGGTGATTAGCACATGCACTTATACAACTTGAAAGTGGGAAAACATTTCCATAAAATATAGCAGAAGGAAGACATGTAAGTTCGTACACATGCAAAAGAAACTCCACTGGGAGTAATTTACCATAAATAAACAGGGAATTAACACCCAAAGTACTATAACCCAAGTACTAAAAAAGGGTAAAACCCCAAGTCCTTGAGGACACAACTCACCATGCCAAAGGTTCAACTGCTGGATCCACCTCCAAAATATCTTTTCCCCATAGTCAAACATGGAAGGAGATAATCTACAAACACCTGAAGGTACAAGTAGGGTGTGAGATAAAAATCCTAGTAGTGTCTCACCAAGGATTCTATATCAGATTCCAATAATAGATTAACCAAAGGGATGATTTAAATATAGAAAGAAAAGGTTTGGCATTTTAAAGCACATCTAAAGAAATCATGTTATTCAATTCAAATGATGGAAAATAATGGAAGAAAAAATTCTCTATGTGATGGAATATATCTATAATAATGGATTAAATAAAATATTTATATAAAACAATTTAAATAAATCCCCATAGCATGTGAATCCATTCAACAACATTGTAATATATTTATATCTCAAATATAAAACAAGAGAGAAACATGGTCATATTCCAAATAGGTATTAAAGTTCTAGGCTATAGTACTGTATACTCTCTGTGTGATAACAAAAATATGATTATACACATATCCCTTTGACACTGCACAAAGGGGACTCATCACCATCCCATCAGGAATGTGACCTACTACATTTATGTTTAATAAAATTTTATAAGGATAGTTTGTGTCCAAATAACTCACAAACTACATAAGTCTAGCATGTGATCTGACGCAATCAATGATGGGAAATTTATTTTAAGAATTCTTGAAAAATAATTCAATCACATTCCTCCATTTCAAAATCCAATTTCTTATTTAAAACCAAAATAGGTTTTAATCAAAAGAATTCCCTTTAATTAGATAAAACCACTAGGTTTATATTGAGGTGACCTTATTTTTCAATAGTTTTCCACACCATTTTATTTAATTTTTAAAAATTTAATTAATTAATTTTACACTTTTTGATAAATAATTTCATTTTTTTATATTTTCTTAATTAAATTGTTTATTTAATCAATTATCATAATAAATTATGCAATTTTAGTCCTTAAAATGATTAATTATTTCTTAATAATTTTTTTATACTTTCAATTCATTAATTTGTAATGTTGTTTTGAGTCTGCTCGCATTTTAATAAATTAACATTATTATTAAATTATTATTTTGTTATTTTATTTTCATCTATTACACATAGTTTTTAATCTAATAATTTATCCATTAATTTAGATTCATAAAAATTAAATAAATTTTTTAATTTCATTGTTTGATTATTTTGTTATGTTTTTAATAAGTTAATAATTTAAATAAGTTATTTTTTTTATTTTACGTTTTCATTTAGTTATTTAATTAAGTTATTTATTCTTTGAAGCATTTAATACATTAGTTGCTTGTTTGATAATTTAATTTTCATTTCGCAGTTCCATCGTTACACCCACCTTTTTTCTTTCGTCACTAACAATGACTCATTTAGTCACTGACATAGTACACTCTCACTCACCGTTATCCCTATAATAAAACTGTTTAAAAAATTTTATGTTTAATCTTTTATTTATTTAGTTTGATCTTAATCTAGTTTATTAATTTAGTTGTTTTTAATTAAGAATTAAACTTTTTAATTGCAATTTTTAATTTTAATTTAATTAATAACCCAATATAGTTTTTAGTTAACTTATTTTTGTTTTAGTTTATATTTATTATAGTTTTATGTTTTTAATTAATTAATTAATTAAGTATTTTAATTAATTTACTTTTATGTGTTAAATGATGTTATTTAATTCAATTATGTTTTTAATCGCGATTACAATTTTGTAGTGAGTCAACGACACTACTTCCCACTTCTTTTCCATTGTTTCCTATCAGTGTCACCGATACCATTTCAATATTTTCATTTATTGGTATCACAGATACCAATGCATTATTTCTTTTATCGGTGTCATGGTACCACTGATCCACTTCTTCAACTATCGGTGCCCCACCTGTCTCATCAGCATTGCTCCTTTTATCTGTCCCATCTATAACCCTCACCCACCGATCCTTCACTTCCTATATCCCCTGTTTCGGCTTCTGATCTGCAAAGTCGGCTTCACCCACTTCCCACCATCAGTATCTCTCCCTCATACCAATTCTACAATCGGTCCCATCATCCTCACACTGACACTCCAGATTCATTCTCTTCATATCGACGCAGTCGGTTATCGTTTCCGCCTCTTTTTCCATGCACTCACTAATGCAGTTCTCGTCTCACTGATCCTTCGTATCACAACCTACCAACACACCCTCTTCACTCCGCTCCATTTCCTTTTTCACTAGTGGCATTATTACCCCTATTTCATGACTAACTGCTCTTCCCTACCACCATTGGTGTCTTCTTCCCCTACTCTCAAAAATTGATTTAGATTCATAATTAAGCAACATACACACGAAAAACCAGATACAAATAACCAGTTCAACAAATTCACAAAAATACATATGAAATTAAACTCTTTGTTCCAATGTATGTTGGACGGTAAGCCATCGCCAAATCTGCGGGTCCTCATTCTTTTTTGTCTGGAGCAGGTGCACAATCTACATCCTATGAAAGACGAGTCGTTTCACTACTATGTGGAACCCCAACCACTGTTGGACCACGAAACCGACACCTCAGATCTAATCCATCCCATCCTTTCAACAAGAAAATGTTGATAAGGGGATAACACCAGAGGTTGTTTTCACGGGGAGGGATCATAAGTCGCGCCACTGGACTGTAATGCCACTGAGACACAGCCAACGCAGAGTTTGCTAAAGAGGATGTCGTGAAGGGGGTACCACTGTCGAGTATCTTCTTATAGTTGAAATGGAAGATCCCCCCCCATTAGGGTTGCGCGTAGGGGAACGCATGGGAGAAGATTAAGTTATAAAAAAAAAAAATTGATAACTATAAAATAATCATTGTAATTATAATTAAATCATAAATATAAAATAATTAATAATTAATAGAATAGATTTATTAACTAAACTAACATAATAAAATATAAAACAAAAAATATTTAATTATAATTAAAATAATCTAATCTAATTAGTTTAAAATAGTAAATAATTTAAAACATAATAATTATATTAATTAGAATTACCTTTAATAATTATAATAATTAAAAATAAATAACATAATAAAATAATAACATTAAAATTTATAAAATATATAATTAATAAAACCTTATAAACTTAAATTTTGATACTGGTTTTTTAATTAAATTAATATGTCTACTAATACTCTAACATTTAATTATTTAATATAAATTACTTTCGTAAATAAAATAATTATATAATAATAATAATATTAAAAAATAAAATTATATAATTAATTTAATAAATAATAAACCAGTTTAAAATTTATAAAATAACTATTTTCTAATAATATTAATAATATAAATAATTATTAAACTATAAACATAATAATTAAATTAATAGTTTTTAAATAATAATATTAAACAATGGTAATAATAAAATAAATAAAATTTATTATTAAAATATTTTCTAATAATTTAAATACAATGTAAAATAAATAATACAATTGTTTATATAAATCAGTTAGATTTGTTTATTTTATCTTTGATTGTGTATTTTTATCCTCTATTTTACAGGTTCATGCGGGAAATGCAAACATGTCCAGATTCATCTCAACTAACGCATTGAGAGTTTTTTAGAAGGGAAAAACTAATGCAACATGTGGTTCACAAAAAAAAACATGTCTGTGGTGCATATGTAAAGAACACTTAAAGTCAGTAAAAAGTGGTGGGGACATGCAATAAGTGATAGTGCTTTTGAAACAAAGCAGCAGGGAAAAAATTGGGGGAATCATTCTATTAAAGACTATCTCATTATAATCAACAACGCAATCTTTTCCATAGAAGACCTGAGAAGGCTCCTCAGAGTAGCACATGAGCATACTTAAAATAAAAGGATCCGAGAGAAGATCAGCACTAGGGGAGTCCTTCTTTCCCATTTACTCAAGTTTCAATACTCTATAATCGGACGTTTCGGAATGTTGTAATCAATATGATCATAGGCTGAATAGACTTTCTCTATAATTTTTAATCTTGGTTGGTTTATCCATTAAATCCTTCACTTGGTCTCCGTTTGACATCAGAGTTTATCGGTGATATTAGCTCTGACAATTGACTTATTTGTTTCCACTTTCTTTTTAATTATTCTTCAAAGATTCAAGTTCATTCGGTGAGATTTAACTTGATCATCTTCTAAATTGATATATCTTCTTTACCAAAAGATAGATCATCATAGGTATGAAATTTAGAGTTTTCCACTCCAAAATTAAATGACTTCTAAAAATTTGAAAGATAATACAGTTGAAATAAAACTCGTTATAAAACTCTAACTTTAATGGCATTAACGCTTCAAAAAGAATATTTTTAAGTTCAATATCTCCGAATGAACTTGAATATTTTAAGATTTTTTAACAAGAAGGTGTGAACAAATAAGTCAATTAGCAGAACTGATCTCACCAATCAACTATGATGTCGAACAAAGATAAAGTGACGAATTTAAAGGATAATCCAACCAAGTTTAAAAATTCCATAGAAAGACAATTCATCATATGATCATATTGATCACAACATTGAAAACCATCCGATTACAAAGTATTGAAACATGAGTACAAGGGAATGGGGGACTCCCCTAGTGTTGCTATGCTCTTGGGATCCTTTACATTCAAGTCCGCTCATGTGCTACTCCCAAGAGTCTCCTTCAGCCTGCTCTTGAAAAGATCGTGTCATTGATTCGAGAGAAAGAGTCCTTGATGGAATGATTCCCTCAATTTCTCATCGCTGCTCTGTTTTAAACTCACTATCGCCTGTTGCACGTCACTGCCACTTTTTAATGACTTCAAGTGTTCTTTACTTTTGCACTGCACACGTGCAGTTTTTTTTTGAACCACACGTCGCATTAGTTTTTTCATTCTTACTAACTCCCGTTCAGTTAGCTGAGACGAATCTAGAGAGGTTTACATTTCTTGCATGAACCTACAAAACAAAGGATGAAAATACCCAATTAAATATAAAATAAACAAATATAATTAATTTATTTAAATAATTGTATTATAGATTTTAATTTTTATGTAAATTAATAGTAAATATTTTAATAGAAAAAATATTTATTTTCTTATTACCATTGTTAAATATTATTCCATAAAAATTATTAATTTTATAGTTTAATATTTATTTATATTATTAATTTGATTATTAAATAGTTATTATATAAATTTTAAATTAGGTTATTATTTATTAAATTAATTATGTTATTTTATTTTGTATTATTATTATTATTTTATAATTATTTTATTTCCAAATGTTAGGTTATAATAAATAATTAAATTTTAATGTAATAGTTGATTGATTTAATTAATTAAAAAACAATTATAAATATTTAACTATATAAGGTTTTATTAAATATATATTTTATTAATTTTAATTTTATTATTTTATTAAGTTTTCTAGTTTTATTTGTTATAATTATTAAAGTTAATTCTAATTAATATAATAATTAAGTTTTAAATTATTTACTAATTTAAATTAATAATTTTATTTAATTTTAATTATTATTAAGTATTTTAGTTTGTATATTTTATGAGTTAGGTTAGTAAATAATTCTATTCTATTAATTATTAATAATATTATATTTATCATCTAATTATAATAACAACAATTATTTTATTTTTTATTTTTTATTTTTTATTAGTTTTTTATTTATTATTTCTTTTTATTTTTATTTTATTTTATTATAACATAATCTTCTCCCCCCCCCCCTTCCGAGTTTTTTTAATACATTTTTAAAAAAGAAAATTTCAAAAAAAAAACGTTTAGGGCGAATTTTTTATTTAAAATATCCCTCAAAGGTGGCATCGTGGTTGCCGCCTTTGCATTACGGTTGAAAGGAGGCACCCGCGATGCCGCCTTTCTACTAAGAAAAAAAATTGAACTTTTTTTGTTTTGTTTTGTTTATACATTTATTTATATACATAATTTATAAAAAATGTTCAGGTGGATTCCGCCTTTCACCTAACAAAAAAATTATTAGTTTTTAAAATTTTGTTTCAAACCCGCCTACATGAAAGTTAAAAATGTTTCAAGTACGTGACTTTGAAAGACTATAAAATATAAACCGTAACACCAATCTAAACGTAACATTAAACATTCATTAAACATATAACCAATTTTTGTAAACACAAATCATTTCATAACAATTTTTCATGAAAAATAATTTATTATCTTTCGAAACTGCCTACTTGAAACTTAGAAATGTTTAAAGTACGTGACTTTGAAAGAATATAAAATATAAACCATAAGACCAATCTAAACGAAACATTAAAAATTCATTAAACATATAACCAATTGTTGTAAAAACAAATCATTTCATTACAAATGTTCATAAAAAATAATTTATTAGCTTTCAAAACCTCCTACTTGAAAATTATAAATATTTCAAGTACTTTATTTGAAACACTATAAAATATAAAACATAAGACCAATCTAAATGAAACTTTAAACATTCATTAAACATATAACCAATTGTTGTAAACATAAATTATTTCATAACAACTGTTCATGAAAAATAATTTATTAGCATTCAAAACTGCCTACTTGAAACGTAGAAATGTTTCAAGTACATGACTTTGAAAGACTATAAAATATAAACCATAAGACCAATCTAAAAGAAAAATTAAAAATTCATTAAACATATAACCAATTATTGTAAACACAAATCATTTCATAACAAATGTTCATGAAATATAATTTATTAGCTTTCAAAACCGCCTTCTTGAAACTTATAAATATTTCAAGTACGTGACTTTGAAAGACTATAAAATATAAAACATAAGACCAATCTAAATGAAACTTTAAACATTCATTAAAAATATAACCAATTGTTGAAAACACAAATCATTTCATAACAACCTTTCATGAAAATAATTTACAAGCTTTCAAAACCACCTACTTGAAACTTAAAAATGTTTCAAGTACGTGACCCGGAAAGACTCTAAAATATAAACCATAAGAATAATCTAAATGAAACTTTAAACATTCATTAAACATATAACCAATTGTTATCAACACAAATCATTTCATAACAACTATTCATGAAAAATAATTTATTAGCTTTCAAAACTGCCTACTTGAAACTTAGAAATGTCTCAAGTATATGACATTGAAAGACTATAAAATATAAACCATAAGACCAATCTAAACATAACATTAAACATTCATTAAACATATATGAGTCAACCCCGCATCAATAGGATGCACGGTGTCTCTAGTATCACATACATATATAATCTTTGATGCATGAAAACATTTTATATCTATTTTCATGGAACAAAAAAATCCATTCTTCCACCCGCCATTTCCATATCCATATCAACATTCGGCCACATAAGTGTATGTTCAAAGATATTCCACATGAAATTCTCATACATTGCCATTCCAGCAAATATCAACCCCTTAAACACCACCATGCATCCAACCATTATAATTTCTTCTATAATTATCACCCCAATTCCGCACGTCCATTTGATCAGATTAAAACACCAACGATTCGACATAGCCCATTGAACTCTTCATCACCAAATATTTATCTTTTATCATCTTCCAAACGCCACTATAGGACCTCCATAATCTATCCATTCCAAACACTCAGATACAAGTATAATGAGGATATCCTGTCAAAAAGGATGGATCCCATGACGGATGAGGCACATCCTACATCAGTTCAGACTGGACTACTAGTGGGGTAGCCTATTCCTATGGAACTGGTGAGGCCTGATGTGCAGGACGACACTATCTACGTCGCTGTGGTCATGGCTCCTCAGCACCAGCTGTTGTTAAAGGATCTTCCTCTGTGGTAGTAACCTGTTATCTCTGTGCTGGACACTCGAAGATGCTCTCATTAAACACACGGATAGATGACAACAGCTCCAACGCTTGATCATGAATGGCTTCCCGGTTGAAGACTCTATCCTCAGCCTCATCACTCATATGAATAAGTCTGTCTGTCTGAATCTCCTGTAAACAGATTAAAAATGAATTAGAAAATAACTCAACAAACATAGTAATATAATTTAATTGACTTACAATCATTTGCATCTGTATACCGGATCAGGTAAGATACAGTATAGACTTCAGTCTATACCATGGCTCATACTCATGTTGCGCTGAAAGAGAGAACTTCACTGTAGGAACTCCCTGGATACGAAACTCTGCGCGTCTGTGCCAACTGTCGAGAAATACAGCATGTACTTGACGCCAGTAGTCATCGTGCCTCCCTATCATCTTTATCCCATGAAGCTGATCTGTCTGCCTCGGCGATAATGGAATCCACTGAGTGAAGAGAAACTGGCGCATGACTCTGTCAGGATGGTGCCACTCCACAATATGAAATTGAATGAGTGGCACTACAGCTGTAACATTGTCAAGACCAACCGTGCAGTATGGAGGAAACTTGTCCATAACAGGCCAGTATGGAACCCATAAAATCTGAAATAATATATTAACCTTGTTAGAAAAACTGTTAACTAAAAAAATGATGTTATTATTAAATTTGTTAAACAGTTATAGATTGTATATACATACCTGTTGGGGTAATATAAAGTCCAACTCGAGCCGATATATGGCCAAATCGTGTCTCGGAACCGCATTGAAATTTTGATGCTGACACCACCTATAAAATACAACATCAACAGTGATAAATAATGAGAAATTAAAGTCAATAACTTGTTGTATCAGCAGAAATTTCAAGAAATGAGTGATCATACCAGCGTCCACGCGGCGCATCATGCAGCACCGCTATCTCGACCGGCGGACCAGCAAGATCAGGGCAGAATGCGGGGATGTGCTCCCATGCCCACATCTGAATAAGGATGATGTTTCCCTTGAGACATGTGTACCGCCTGTTGGAGATCCTGCATAATGATCTATATGTGTATGCCAAGCAGGCGGATCCCCAACTGTATGTCCCTGTCCTATCAAAATCCTCTAGCAGGGGTAGATACATCATGTGCACGTGCATACCTGAATGATCTGCACACATGGTCCCTACAATAAGTCGTAATATATATGCACGTGCATAACACATCACCGTCTACTCATCAGCATCATCTTCTAAAACTAGAATCTATGACTCCAGCCAAGGCATGGATATTGATGCTCCATCAGTAGCACCATGATCAGACAAAATTTCAACGCCTAACAAGTGCTGAGAAAGGTCGGGCCAAGCAGCCCGAGTGGATCCAATAACGGGTCTCCCCTGGATAGGAAGACCAAGAAGAATAGCCACATCCTGTGGGGTGATGGTCATCTCTCCCTCAGGCAGGTGGAATGTGTGTGTCTCTGGTCTCCACCTCTCCACGAGTGCAACTTGCAGGTGATGGTCTACAAATGTAAAATCTGATACTGCAATACCATAGAAACAAGCATGACGCAAGTACGGTATAATGGCAGGAGGAGGATCTGTGTGATGAAAATGGTGCACTTTATGCACCCTAATCAATCGATATGGACCACCCTCTATCACAATCTGTGAACAATGGGAAGCCTGATGACTGAGTAGTATGGTGTCAGTCATGTGCATATAAATAAATAAAGTTTTATCAAGGATTCATATCATGGATCATTCACCACCTATAAATTGTTCTGTCTCTAATCTATGTTGGATGAATCATGATTTCACTTAGTTTTATAAATTGTTTTATAAAATAATTGGCATAAAATTTTTATTTTCAGAAAAGGGTTTTTGATAAAATATGGTTTCCCCTAATTTTGGTTAATAGAATGGTGTTTTTAAAGAATTGTCAAACAAAGTGTGTACTAGTTTTCAAAGATTGTTTTTATATCAAGAAAGGGTTTTTTGTTATTTTTGAATTTTATAATGCCCTTTCAAAATGATTTTATGTATATCCCAAATGTAATCCTTGGGTATACAGGTCGAAGGTGTAGTACTAGGGCTCATATTTTGATATTGTAAGAGAGTTCACTTTTTCGGGTGTTATTCTATTACTATATCAATATTCATTTGTCTCTATGACTTCATTAACAATGTAGGAGGGTTATATTTATAGGGTGATTTTTATTCCCTAGAGTTTTCTCCATGGGTTATTGGGATTTGTAGGGAACATTAGTCATATTGATATATGATTGTACTAGACAATCTGGTCATATGTTTCATGATTATTTTCTCAATCACATAATGTTTTGAAAACCGATGTAAAGGAATATGTTTTTGGGCATACGGTTCATGTTTTCAATTTTAGGATTTAAAAATTAGGGTTTCACATTTTACCTTTTGGAACTAGGCTTTTGGATTTCTTTTAACATTTTATGTTTTAGGTTAATGATTTGAGAAAAAAATTTCAGGATTATGGTTTAGATTGTTAGGATTACGGTTTAAAAAAGATGTTTCTGGGTTTACTGTTATGATTTTCAGTTCTGGGTGTTATAAAACAGAGGTAAAATGAAGAGATAACAACATAAAATTTACAATATAATAATCTCCCAATAAAGACAATACATCATTATGGCTTAGAGTGTGATCTCGGCACATCAATGTTAAGGGATCTTTTCCGATTATGACCCTCTTGATGACATGTGGTTCATCTAAAACTCTATCTTTGTTCTTGAGGCCAGTCCATCTCATTTCGCATCCTGCTGGCCTTTGGTCTCCCACGGGGATGAAACCGATTCATATCAGGTACCACTATTGTTTGACCTTCTAGCATTGAGAAATAACAAAACTTTCCAATAGGTGTCCATGGTGCAGCGTAACAGTTAGCAATGGTGTTCATCTGGTACATTGTACCAACATATGCTTCCCATGATATGTTAACAGAGGCACATGTTGCAATGGAGTGTGAGCATGGAAACTGTAAGGCCTAAAAGCTTCCACATTGACATTGCCTATTTTCTAGTAATACCACCATTTTTTCACCAATGATATTTGTGGTGGGGTTTGACTTCTCTTGAACTTTAAATCGAGAGTCTTCTCATCAAAATAGACAGACTAGATAACCAGAATCTTCTTCCATATTCTTTTCAATATCTCGTTGAAAATTTCTTCCATACGTTAGCCCCTAATTTATTCCATCTGATGCTAGTTTTTCTCTATCAACAAAGTACTTCATGCAACAATATAATGTCTCCTAAACTAGGTCAGTTATAGGTAGCTTGTGAATCCCTTTTAAGACACCATTGATGCACTCTACAATGTTGGTGCTCATGTGTCTATACCACTTCCCCCCATCATGTAGAGACCTGAAGCTTGACGTACATTGACATTACATTACATTTGTGGAATACTTAGTACATAACAAAAACACACACACAAGGATCGTAATAGTTTAGTGTCTTTGGAAACTCGGAATACAATCTTCTAATCCTGGTGAAAGATCTTCAACATCTCCCATAAAGATCTTCTTCTTTTTATACCTAAAACCTTTCTTTATATCCTGGGGAAAAGAAAACATAAAAGGGTGAGCTCAAATGCTCAGTAAGTGTAAACAAAAGAAATATCAATCACATCATATACATAAGCACATAACTTTTGGAAATCTTAACCTGTAAAAGAGATCATAATTTCATAACCTGGGATAACTAATGGAAGTGAAATGTAATCACAATAATCATAACTTAAAACATGAAACATTGTGGCATACACACATAATCATAAAGAATCATTTCTTGTTAGTAAAGACTCACTGCCAAGACTATCTTAGTGGACAAAGTCCCTTTCTGAACCGAGTCACCCTCGTTTCAGTCCTGTTTCACTGAACCGGTATAACCTACCGTTCCAGCCATGTCTATCTCATGAGATATAAAATCTTTACCCAATGCATTGGAGGGAGATATAGGTCCCACCCATCTCATAATGATACCATTCTTATGTTTGCCAAAAATTCATAAATTATACATCATTTCATAACCCATGTAATAAAAATGGGATTCTTAAACAACATGCCATCATAAAACAATTCATATAAGATAAAGGAATTCATAAAAAATATTTCCATCACAACATAATCAAATCCATGTAATAATAGGGATAGAAACAGAACCCTTTATTATCTTAGATGGAAAATAATTTTGTCAAAACACTTGAACTCCATTCCTGAGGAAAATATCCTTTCTACTTCAAAAACACTTTTCATTTCTTAACATGTCATAAAATTATAACTAAAAGAATTTGATTAAAAATAAACTTGAAAACTTGTAAAGGAAGCTTCTTGGAAATAATGTTTTAAAAATCCATTCATGTTGTATAAGTTAAAAGAACATTCTTCTCATACTTTTGTCGGAAAAGTCAAAAAGTACCTCGTACGAAAAATGACAAAAGATTTCTTTCATATCCTTTACTAAAAACTCGCCGAAGGGTAAAAATGGATTTAAAAAATTGTAGGTGGATGGAAATAATATTAAATATTGATGAAAAATGGATGTGGATGATAAAATACACCCCAGTAAATTTCAAAGTATAAACAATCTCGGATAAAAATTGAGATTGCGAGATTTTCCCTTACCTTAGGTCCGATTTTCTTCGTAAGTGTCCGAACCACCTATATAATGATTTAAATAATGTCATTGACTTATTACAGAATCATATTCATTGTTATTATATCATATATGGTTCACTTATGACTTTATATTACCCGTTCTTTTGTAAATTCATGTTAAAGTAGTGTTTTGGGTAAAATCGTCTCATTTGTCGTTTGTGTTTTAACTTGTAATTATTCATATGATTAATTAGATAATTATTACTTAATTATAGAATATAAAACATGATTTATATATAATATATATTCAGAATATACATATATATAATGTATCAATAAATGGAAAGAAATACACCGTTCATGGAGACGGTAAGCCGTACGTACGCATGAACGTTGTTTTCATTTCCTTATTGAATTGAGTGGAATTAAGTAGATGACATACATATATATACACATAAATACAGTAGCTTTATAATGTCATATATTTCATTATTATTGCTTATATATACTTTATAATCATTCTTAAATGGTTAACATGGAGAATGAATCTCATCGCGTCGTGGAGACGGTAGTCCGTACGTACGCACGAGCGATGATATCATTTCCATAATTATTGAATTGAATTGGAGTGGATGATACAATATATCAGAATCATTATGATGTTATAATAACTATTTATAGTTATTCTTTACACCATAATACCCATCCATGTAAGGTGTTGGTGGAAAAACATATTACACCACGGCGTGGAGACGGTATTCTGTACGTACGCACGCGCGGTGATTTCGTTTTCCGTAGGATGGATAGATGGTGAATTAGGATTGTTCCATACTTATAATAACATATCAGTATATTATTGATACTGATGTTATTACTTTATAATGAAACAACCTAATAAGAAGAAGTGTAAGAAGAAATAAAGGTGAAAGAATCGGTAACAGAAATTACCTATTCTTTGAAACGCCTCTTTGAGACCTCCTCTTAGGGCACTAAAATTGGTCTTTGAGGAAGACCAGAACCTCTAGGATGTTTCTAGGGAAGTGGAGAGGATAATTTGGCAGGGGTTGGCCGAGCATGAAGGCTCAAAGTTTTGTGTGGAAGAGAGAGAGGAGGTTCCCTTTTATAAGGGAGGAGTGGGGCTCCTTTGGAAAAACTAAAAATATTATTTTATTATAAAGTCATGTTCGGATTTAAATAGCTCAAAATTGATTTATTTAGAGGATAAGGTGGGTATGGGTCGAAATACTCTCATCCAATAGAATTTAGACAAGTTTAGGTTCCTATTTTAACCTTATCATTTAGATTTAACATTAAGTTAAATAATTTTACTTTTACCCTGTCTTCTTGTGTTCTTACACTATAAGGTTAATAAACATACAATATGAAGAAAAAAGAACCCCAAGTTGATTATTATTAATATATATAACCTTATCTAAGTCATTTGGCCGAACCATAGATTTTATGGAATAAAATAACAATTAATAATATAATATTTGTTTTAAAAACTATTTTATGTCATTTTTGACACTATTTAGTAATTGATTTTTGTGAAAATCATAACAGAATGATAAGTTCTAAAAAAGTTAATTAAATCAATAATAACATGTCATATTAACCTAGAAAATTATTGTAATTCATAAAAAGTCTCAAATTACATTTATTTGGGCATTTATAACATCAATTATGTCAATATTTCATTAATAAGACAATTATTGCATCAACTTTGTGTCATAATAAAGGATAATTATTTCATCGCTAAAAATTCTAGATAAATTCCTATGATGTAGATAATTGTATTATCTTTCTGGAGACTATTAATTTTCTAAGTTTCATGAAGTTTATCACTAGATTAAAATTATTATACTTATATGATTTAAGAAAGTTACATGTTGTCAGATTCTTTGGTTTTAATAATAATTAAATTATTTTCATTGACAAAATCTATTTAAATGAATCTAATCTGACCCTTAGGTGATATGGGTAGTCTTTTAGTCATCCAATAGTATTTTGACATTTGTTAGGGTAATATTATATTTATCCTTAATTACTTGATTTACCTTTAACTATGGTAAATAAAATTTACCATAGTTACTAATCATAATGCCCAAAAATAAAAAGTAGATTATTTACATAATTTGGACCTACTGATTCCAAATATGGAATCCCTTTTTCCAAATTCAATATGCAAAAGATGCAGAAATTAAATTAAAATTTATCCCGTTGTCGAAAGAAAACGGGTTTTTCTTTAAAACATTGCAAAAGATTGAATTGATTTAACCTACGAATTCAAGGTAAAATCAATGATAATGAAATAAATTATATTAAAAGGTAAAAATATATTCTATTTATACTTTAAAACCATTCAATATTATAATTTAACCACATAAGATATTACGATGAAAAAAGTTGTTTTAATTAAAATAAAGCGTGTTTTTACTATTCATTAAAATATGAAAGTTATCGGAAAAATACCAAAACTTTATCTAATGTAAATTTTTATATCATGATTCAAAAGAAGAATTTTATTTTGTCAAATTGAACTTATAAACATGTCGAAAACTAGATTAAAGTGGGTGTGCCATCAAAAGGCGGCAAAACTGCATTTTTTGAAAAATACTTATTTTACCCGAAAAAATTATTTTGTTCTTATACCATGTTCTAGAAAATGTGTAAGATGAATAATAATTTTATAAAATTTAAAATTTATTTAACAATATTCATAACTTCTAGTTCATGACAATATAATAATATATCGTTGTTTATTAAAACCCAGTATTGCGTACAACACACGCTATCGAGGAAGGTCGCGATTGCGTGTAATGCAAGCCAAGTCAAGGTTGCGTGTTGTGAAAGAATCCTTCGTTGTTTCATGTAACAGAATCCAACCATATTTCATTTATACATTGAATATATATATATATATATACTCAATGTTGCGTAGAATAACTATTATCAAAATTGTGTGTAACACGATCCAAGAATAGTGTTACGTATACTGCAAGCTAATACGGTGTTGTGTATTGCGCAAGGTAATCTTAGTGTAGAATACAACACAAGACATTAATGAAAATAATATTTTTCATAAAATCTTGGGGTGTTACATTCTACCCCCCTTAAAATGAATTTCGCCCTCGAAATTCGTCGGGGTTATAAATGGTTTACTATTTGAAAGTTTCTTTGATTGAAACCCACATCGTAAAAAGGAATATCAAAACTTATCTTTAAAAACTAAAGTATAAAACGTAATGTTTACCCAAGTTAACTAATCACTGGGTATCCACATAGGAGAACATAGGTGAAAATAAGGACATGGAAGAGAAATCTAACCATCATGTTCTGATGGAGAGTGGTAGAGGACATGGCTATGAAAAAACCAACAATCACAAAGCCATAAATTTGTGATGATCTAGGGTACCATCTGATTCATCGGATATAATATCACTAGGACAGCATTTTTGGTTTTCAATATCATTTCCCTAAAGTTGAAAATTTTGAATTAGAAGAAAAACTTACTTGATTTTGGTACAATCTCACTATTGTTCCTACTTTGAATAGTTTCTACTTCATCTCTTAAAGAAATGAAGT
Source organism: Viscum album (assembly GCA_963277665.1). NCBI lineage: Eukaryota > Viridiplantae > Streptophyta > Magnoliopsida > Santalales > Viscaceae > Viscum > Viscum album. Next base: position 521,618,600 of record OY728139.1, on the reverse strand, counting down.
GTTAAAAGATCATATGATAGAATGATGGGTCATTCCATCTGTTTCAAACAAAAGTTTAGCAATAGTTATCAAATATTCATAAGTCCGACTTTTTTGAGGTTGAACTTATACTTCATATATCATACCTCTTAATAAAATAAAACTAGTTTCTACTAACCAGGAACATTCTGTAGGCCAGTGGTAAGCGATAAAGGCCAGTCACACTTCGGTTGTGGGTTCGATTCCCCCAGCCTTGTCCAACGCGATGGGTTGTCGCCCGTCCTACAGGTTGTCCTTTTTCTAAAACTATATTACTATAGCATCCCATCAATAATATCGAAAAAACTTCTATCCATAAACAATACTAACTTATTTCCAACATAATACATTCCAATCTTTAGGCTTATCCATAATACTTCAGTCCACTCTCATAATATAGTGAAAACGATTACCAGAAATTTAATACCATCGTTGATCCCCATATATCATAAAATATGTCTTATTGGTCACATTCCAAACATTCAAAGGCCTTAATCATGTACTCTCTTGAATACCCATTGAACCTTAGTGAAAACATGAATGCAGTTAAAAGTTAACACTTTCCACATACCAAAATCCTCAAAATTCTATATACTCAAACCAGGATATCACTTAGTCCTTATATCAATCATGAGCTCATGAATACTGTTAAACATTTCGTTTTCTCGTTTTCCCTTCATTATGCGCATATCATCTTATTTCCAAAAATATCTCAATAACTTTGAATACCACATTAGACCAATACATAAATATTCCAATACTTTATGATACAACATTATTTTGGAATCCCATTACATAAACACTTAATCATTACACCACATCATTGTCATATTCAACATCGCCAATAGTGATCGCATGTGACTTCCCTTTGTCCTTTTCCTTAAGAGGTTGCTCATGTCGATCATCACTAACCCTTGGATTAGGGAAATTATTAGAATAATTCCCCATTTCCTTGCACATGAAGCATTGAAGTGTTGGTTGTGTGTTCTCTGCAGTGTTTGCTTTATTCACATCATTAGAAACACTTTTTCCATTATTTCGACACTCAGCTGCTCGATGACCTTCTTTTCCACACTTAAAACATTTTCTAGTCCCTTTAAGACAATCTCCACCATGCTTCTTTCCACACTTTGTGCATAAGGAAATATTCATCTTCTTTTCACCATTATTCTGAGATTTCTCCTTGAACTCCATCATTCGTTTTTGTCAAAACCATGAGATGGATATGTAACACCAACTTCCATTTCTACCATGATAGCACAACGCACAATTTCTTCATAGCTACTGAAGTCTCTTATAGCTAATGCCCTTCGAAGACTTGGTTTTAAGCCACTGAAAAATCGATCAACATTACTTTCAGGTTGGATGATAATGTCAGATTCGTACAATGCAAGTCTTGAAAAATTCGCTTCGTATATACCAACAGATTCATCATCCTTCTGCTTCAGCTCAAGAAACTCCTTTTCCATCTTTTTTCGAAGAATACGAGGGAAGTACTTACTGAAAAACAAGTTTTTTGAACTCATCCCATTCCATGGACTCAATTTCATCTCTTGGCCTCGTATTCTTGATAATATTCTACCATTGATCAGCTTCACCATCCAAACGATATACTGCTAAGATGACTTTATCATGCTCAGAACAATGAAGAACTGAAAATATCTTTTCAGTGGTACTGATCCATTGTTCAGCAACAAGTGGATCAGAAGACCCACTGAAAGAAGGTGGACGTTGCCTCATGAAGGACTCAATAGAATATTGTTCCCTTATCTGCTCATTTGGAAGTCCAGAATGATTCATAGCTTGTGTAAGTATAGCAATAAGATTTTTCACTCCATCTCCCATAACATTTGTTTGTTCAGGAGGACAATCATTGCATTGTCCATTGCATTGATCAACACGGTTCCTTCGGGTTCCAACCATCGTCTAAAACCCAAAAAGAATAGTGTGAGAGGAAAAAATAATGCTAGGGAAAACAACATAATAAAGGGGGATTACCTTCAATATCTAACATCTTAGGTTTAATTCTATGATCGTTAGCATAATTCTAGTACTATAACCTATACGTATACTTAACCTTAGGGACATTCCTAGACTTAGACATACCTTAAAAATATCTCTAGGGATCTCACTAACGTTTTCGCATCCTAGTTTCCAAAGGATGACTAAACCTTTCCTCTGATACCAACTGTAGAGACCCGAAGCTTGACGTACATTGACATTACATTACATTTGCGGAATACTTAGTACATAACAAAAACACACACACAAGGATCGTAATAGTTTAGTGTCTTTGGAAACTCGGAATATAATCTTCTAATCCTGGTGAAAGATCTTCAACATCTCCCATAAAGATCTTCTTTTTTTTATACCTAAAACCTTTCTTTATATCCTGGGGAAAAGAAAACATAAAAGGGTGAGCTCAAATGCTCAGCAAGGGTAAACAAAAGAAATATCAATCACATCATATACATAAGCACATAACTTTTGGAAATCTTAACCTGTAAAAGAGATCATAATTTCATAACCTGGGATAACTTATGGCAGTGAAATGTAATCACAATAATCATAACTTAAAACATGAAACTTTGTGGCATACACACATAATCATAAAGAATCATTTCTTGTTAGTCAAGACTCATTGCCAAGACTATCTTAGTGGACAAAGTCCTTTTCTGAACCGAGTCACCCTTGTTTCAGTCCTGTTTCACTGAACCGGTATAACCTACCGTTCTAGCCATGTCTATCTCATGAGATATAAAATCTTTACCCAATGCATTGGAGGGAGATATAGGTCCCACCCATCTCATAATGATACCATTCTTATGTGTGCCACAAATTCATAAATCATACATCATTGCATAACCCATGTAATAAAAATGGGATTCTTAAACAACATGCCATCATAAAACAATTCATATAAGATAAAGGAATTCATAAAAAATATTTCCATCACAACATAATCAAATCCATGTAATAATAAGGATAGAAACAGAACCCTTTATTATCTTATATGGAAAATAATTTTGTTTAAACACTTGAACTCCATTCTTGAGGAAAATATCTTTTCTACTTCAAAAACACTTTTCATTTCTTAACATGTCATAAAATTATAACTAAAAGAATTTGAATAAAAATAAACATGAAAACTTTTAAAGGAAGCTTCTTGGAAATAATGTTTTAAAAATCCATTCATGTCGTATAAGTTAAAACAACATTCTTCTCGTACTTTTTTCGGAAAAGTCAAAAAGTACCTCGTACGAAAAATGACAAAAGATTTCTTTCATATCCTTTACTAAAAACTCGTCGAAGGGTAAAAATGGACTTAAAAAATTGTAGGTGGATGGAAATAATATTACATATTGATGAAACATGGATGTGGATGATAAAATACACCCCAGTAAATTTCAAAGTATAAACAATCTCAGATAAAAATTGAGATTGTGAGATTTTCCCTTAGCTTAGGTCTGATTTGCTTCGTAAGTGTCCGAACCTCCTGTATAATGATTTAAATAATGTCATTGACTTATTACAGAATCATATTCATTGTTATTATATCATATATGGTGCACTTATGACTTTATATTACCCGTTCTTTTGTAAATTCGTGTTAAAGTAGCGTTTTGGGTAAAATCGTCTCATTTGTCATTCATGTTTTAACTTGTAATTATTCATATGATTACTTAGATCATTATTACTTAATTATAGAATATAAAACATTATTTATATATAATATATATTCATAATATACATATATATAATGGATCGATAAATGGAAAGAAATACACCGTTCATGGAGACGGTAAGCCGTACGTACGCATGAACATTGTTTTAGTTTCCTTATTGAATTGAGTGGAATTAAGTAGATGACATTTATATATATACACATAAATCCAGTAGCATTATAATTTCATATATTTCATTATTATTGCTTATATATACTTTATAATCATTCTTAAATGGTTAACGTGGAGAATGAATCTCATCGCGTGGTGGAGACGGTAGTTCATACGTACGCACGAGCGATGATATCATTTCCATAATTATTGAATTGAATTGGAGTGGATGATACAATATATCAGAATCATTATGATGTTATAATAACTATTTATAGTTATTCTTTACACCATAATACCCATCCATGTAAGGTGTTGGTGGAAAACACAGATTACACCACGGCGTGGAGACGGTATTCCGTACGTACGCACGCACGGTGATTTCGTTTTCCGTAGGATGGATAGATGGTGAATTAGGATTGTTTCATACTTATAATAACATATCAGTATATTATTGATACTTATGTTATTACTTCATAATGAAACAACCTAAGAAGAAGAAGTGGAAGAAGAAATAAAGGTGAAAGAATCGGTAACAGAAATTACCTCTTCTTTGAAACGCCTCTTTGATACCTCCTCTTAGGGCACTAAAATTGGTCTTTGAGGAAGACCATAACCTATAGAATGTTTCTAGGGAAGTGGAGAAGATAATTTGGCAGGGTTTGGCCTAGCATGAAGGCTCAAAGTTGTGTGAGGAAGAGAGGGAGGAGGTTCCCTTTTATAAGGGAGGAGAGGGGCTCCTTTGGAAAAAATAAATATATTATTTTATTATAAAGTCAAGTTCGGTTTTAAATAGCTCCAAATTGATTTATTTCAAGGCTAAGTTGGGGATGGGTCTAACTCCTCTCATCCAATAGAATTTAGAAAAGTTTAGGTTCCTATTTTAACCTTATCATTTAGATTTAACATTAAGTTAAATAATTTTACTTTTACCCTGCCTTCTTGTGTTCTTACACTATAAGGTTAATAAACATACAATAAGAAGCCAAACGAACCCCAAGTTGATTATTATTAATATATATAACCTTATCTAAGTCATTTGGCCGAACAATATATTTTTAAGAATAAAATAACAATTAATAATATAATATTTTTTTAAAAAAACTATTTTATGTCAATTTTGACACTATTTAGTAATTGATTTTTGTGAAAATCATAACAGAATTATAAGTTCTAAATAAGTTAATTAAATCAATACTAAAATGTCATATTAACCTATAAAATTAGTGGAATTCATAAAAAGTCTCAAATTACATTTATTTGGGCATTTATAACATCCATTATGTCAATATTTCATTAATAAGACAATTACTTTATCATCTTTGTGTCATAATAAATCATAATTATTTAATCCCTAAAAATTCTAAATAAATTCCTATGATTTAGATAATTGTAATATCTTTCTGTAGACTATTCATGTTCTAAGTTTCATGAAGTTTATCACTAGATTAAAATTATTATACTTATATGATTTAAGAAAGTTACATGTTGTCACATTATTTGGTTTTAATAATAATTAAATTATTTTCATTGACAAAATTTATTTAAATGAATATAATCCGACCCTTAGCTGATATGGGTATTCTTTTAGTAATCCAATAGGATTTTGACATTTTTTAGGGTAATATTATATTTACCCTTAATTACCCGATTTACCTTTAACTATGGTAAATAAAATTTACCGTAGTTACTATTCATAATGCCCAAAAATAAAAAGTAGCTTATTAACATAATTTGGACCCACTGATTCCAAATATGGAATCCATTTTTACAAATTCAATACACAAAAGATTCAGAAATTAAATTAAAATTTATCTCTTTGTCGAAAGAAAACGGGTTTTTCTTTAAAACATTGCAAAAGATTGAATTGATTTAACCTACGAATTCAATGTAAAATCAATGCTAATGACATACATTATATTAAATGGTAAAAATATATTCTATTTATACTTTAAAACCATTCAATATTATTATTTAACCACATAATATATTACGATGAAAAAAGTTTTTTTTAATTAAAATATAGCGTGTTTTTACTATTCATTAAAATATGAAAGTTATCTGAAAAATATCAAAACATTATCTAATGTAAATTTTTATATCCTGATTCAAAAGAAGAATTTTATTTTGTCAAATTGAACTTATAAACATGTCAAAAACTATATTTAAAGTGGGTGCGCCATCAAAAGGCGGCAAAACTGCATTTTTTGAAAAATACTTATTTTACCTGAAAAATTTATTTTGTTCTTATACCATGTTCTAGAAAATATGTATGATGAATAATAATGTTATAAAACTCAAACTTTAGTTAACACTATTCATAATGGCTAGTTCATGACAATATAATAATATATCGTTGTTTATTAAAACCCAGTATTGCGTACAACACACGCTATCGAGGAAGGTCGTGATTGCGTGTAATGCAAGCCAAGTCAGTGTTGCGTGTTGTGAAAGAATCCTTTGTTGTTTCGTATAACAGAATCCAACCATATTTCATTTATACATTGAATATATATATATATATATATAGACACTCAATGTTGCATAGAATAACTATTATCAAACTTGTGTGTAACACGATCCAAGAATAGTGTTGCGTATACTGCAAGCTAATACGGTGTTGCGTATAGCACAAGGTAATCTTGGTGTAGAATACAACACAAGAAATTAAAGAAAATAATATTTTTCCTAAAATCTCGGGGTGTTACACATCATATGCCAATGTCCATTTTTCTTTTGGAATTTGCATTATATAATCATAAACGTCTTCATTAACATGACAGATTTGTTAAAAACATTCTTCAAACCATATTTGATCGGACTCATATGATACACAGAATAATTGATATTTCACATATTTTGAATTTATCTTTGCGTTGATATACAAATAAATAACGAATACAACGCGTACCAAGTCTGGTGATTACCTTCTTCATCGATTAGTTGTGGAATTTTTTATGCAAGTTTCTAGAAATGTGTCTAATGAAAAACTAATGATGTGAATTTGGGTAATTCCATGTATCAAGATCCGCATTGATTGCCTCATTAATTTTCCGATGCCGATCAGATATCAAACAAACACCCCGAATGTTAGGGAAATGGGTGTTGATACATGCCAAAAACCAAATCTATGATTCATAGCTTTATTTCTCTACAATGTCAAAGGAAAGAGGAAGAGGTGAACGATTTCCATCTTGGGTTGTCGCAATCAACAATATGCCCTTGTATTTTCAATACAGAAATGTTGCATCAATTTGAATAAACTGTTTGCAAAAACAAAAGGTGGAGATACAAGGAATGCCCAGAACAATCGATCAAATTGAACACGAGATAGATCAGTTTGGTTATCGTGAGATACATGTTCGTTTGTATCCAGATGGAAGACAACTTGGTTATGAATCCTTATTATGGCTATCAATTGTGGAAACACCCGATATGAGTCATCCCAATCACCAGTGACCTTCACAATTGCCTTCTGTTTCGCCTTCCATGCCTTATTGTAGGATATCTTATAACTAAATGTCTGTTGTATCCTCTCTTGAACAAGGGAAATAGGAACATCTTGACATGTTCTAATCATCTCAACAACAATGGATGACACAAATTCTGCAACCAATGAAGTTTGATCTTGTGTGAGGCTTGGTTGAACGCAAGTATGAGCTGCCTCAATCCTCTAGATTTTCCAACCTCCAAATGCAATATCCAAAATCGCCCTAAATCGAAATCTACAATCACCCCCATACTTCTTACATCGTATGCCATATTTTTTATGATCTGATTCGTAAAATAAATAGCTATAGTGCCTCTCAATGTGAAATCTCATTAGAGTATTTTTTTTTAATGCATCTTTACTTGGAAAATTCCTTCCAACATATAATGTTTTGTCCATCTCACTAAACCTATCTCGTATAACTCTGGGAAACTCAGTTGCCAATGTGAGAACATTATCTTCAAATTCAGGCACACGTGTCATTGCTTCTAACCAAGATGGAAATAGCGGTGGATGATTTATTGTAGGTCGAGCATGTTTTACAACTAATGAATTTCTCGAAACTTCCATTGTTCCTCCCTCGTCAGTACTACTATCACCATCTGTTTTGTTATTACGAAACTCCTCATCAGATGTCGGGTTAACATGTATATCCAGGAGATCAAGTAGGTTGTCCTCTGCATCATTTGGAATAGTCTCAACTTCATGGGGCGAATTATCTTCAATGACTCTTGTAAGTCTATGTCTTTGTACAATTGGATGTTGTTGTTGTACAGTCAAAACATCAACATATAACTCCATCATGGTACCATCTGACCGTTGAGAAAACAAATTAATTGTTTGGATCCATTGTGCATCATCAACCAATGGACATGCTAGATGCCACAATGTTGACGGGAACTGCAAATGTCTATAACTCATTGACTTGATCTTCTAATCGGGTCCTAGATTTAATGATCCATGAATTCTGTCTTGTAGGTCACTTAGGGTTACCCAATAATTTGTATTAACCACTGTTATTGGTTGTGTACTGTAAGAAGCTCCTTTCTAAGTTTGAATAACCTCCCCATAGCAGTACACACAGGCGAACATTCTGCTCTACGTAAATAAAATTTTCTGATCAAGATTTTGATAATGTAAGTGACATTTAGAATGATGGTTACAAATATAAGTTGGATTGAATACATTGAATATGTAATTAAACTGTTAATTAAAAATAAGTTGGATTTTACCTCACGTTAAAATAATAACTATTACTTCTAAACTATACAATCTTTATGATACTTAAATATTAAAATATCTTATATCATAAACTAAGATATTTCTTAGTACACTTTCTAATTAGTGAGTTAAAATATAAATAACATCGAGTTAAAAAATAAATAACAGTATGTTTCGAGCTTATATCCTTTTTGTAGTGAATTGGATATCAAAATTTCAAAAAAACCCATTATCACATCAGATTTCTGAAATTTTGATATTCGACTCACTACAAGAAAGGCTATAAGCTCAAAACATGTTGTCATTTATATTTTAACTCCATGTTATTTATTTTTTAACTCCATGTTATTTATTTTTTAACTCCATTTTATTTATTTTTTAAATCCATGTTATTTATTTTTTAACTCTACTAAATTGTTCTTTTTTAACAATGTTTTTTTCTCTATATTTTTATTTTACTCCATGTTATAGAATATCATTTGAACTATACTTTTATTTTTAACTCTATGTTATTTATTAATTAAATTCTAATTTATCATTCCTAATAATAACTATCAATATCATTACTAAATTTTTGTTTTTTAACTATGTTTTTTTTAACCCCATATTATTTTTTAACTTCATTTAATTGAATATCATTTGAACTATAGTTTTAATTTTAACACTATGTTATTTATTAATTAATTTCTAATTAATCATTCCTAAGAATAACTATCAAAATCATTACTAAATTATCAATTTATCATTTCTTTTTCTAGATATTTTAGTAGTTTATAAAGAAATATGCATATCCTAAGCATATCCTCCAGGAGTGTCAAACCAGAATGCAGCAAGACCCATTGTCATGCACTGGTTCCCGTTCGAGTCTAGCTCAAAGTGGTGTTTTTGGGTTTTACCCCTAGGTACATCTATGAAAGAGTCACATTCACTTTTTTGTATCCAGAAAAGGATTTTATTGCTTATGTAACATAGTCATTACGCTACCAAAATTTCATTAAAATAATTCTAAATTAAGGATTTGATTGCTTAGAAAACATAGTCTTTATGCTACCAAAATTTCATTAAAAGAATGCTAAATTAATTTATACTAATGATAATTATAATAGCAAAATATATATAAACAATCTAATAAAAAAATTTAAAACTAACTAAACTATTAAAGATTTAAAATATTTAACTAAAAACAATTCAACAAAATAAAAACCATTAAATTAAAAACCATACCTATAAAAGCTTTCCAAAAATTTCAAATGACAGAACGCCGCCAAAAAAGAGAGAAATTGAGAGATAATTGACTTTTAGAAGTGAGGATAAGGGGAGATGGGCATTGCCCTTTTATAGGGTGTGGAGGCAAAGGCGGCACCGTGGGTGCCGCCTTTCGCAATGACGTCTGGCGAAAGGTGGCACCCATGGTGCCGCCTTTTGGATGACGTTATACAGAAAGGAAGCATTGTGGGTGCGGCCTTTACCACATCAACGATCTGCGCCAGTAGTGCAAAGGCGGCATCTGTGATACTGCCTTTCACCCGTAACGCAAAGGCGACATCGCGGATGCCGCCTTTGAGGTGCATTTTAAAAAAAATCGACCTAACCGGTTTTTGAAAAAAAAATTAAAAATGTTTTAAAAAAAATCCCCCTTCCCCTACGTGATTCCCTAGGGGGCTTCTGTTTCTTATACATGAAGTCGCACACCAGCGGTACCCCCTTCATGGTCTCTCCCTCAGTAAACTCGGTGTCAGATATTTCTTGTCGGCGTTGTAGTATAACGGCATGGATCATCATCCCCCCTCACGGTAGAAACCTCTTGTGTTATCCCCTTTTCTACCTTGGCTTGTCGAAAGGCTCGGATGGCTTGGATTTGAGGTCTCATCTTGGTGGTCTGGCGGTGTCTAGGGTTCCACATAGTGTGAAATGACTCATCTTGCACATGTAGCAGATTGCACACCTGCTCTGGACAATAATGGATGAGGACCCGTGGATTTGGAGATGGATTTTGGTCCATCACACACCGACTCAGAGATTTTAAATTCAAATTTGTTTTTGGGAATTTGTTGAACTGGTTGTTTGTATCTGGTTATGGGTGTGTATGTTTATTATTTCTGAATCTAAATTGATGTTGGAGAGTAGAATAAGAAGACACCGGTGGCGGTAGGGAATAACGGTGAGTCATGAAATATGGGTAATCGTTCCACCGGTGAAAAAGGGAAAGGATTAGTATGGAGAGGGTGTGTTGGTAGGTTGTCAGATGAAGAATAGGTGAGATGAGAGATGCATCAGTGAGTGAATTGAAAAAGAGGGGGAACTGATACAAACAGTGTCGGTATGAAGAGAATGAATCCAAAGTGTAGTTGTGAGGATTGGGAGAAACAGGTGAGTTGGTATGTGGGAGAGATACCGATGGTGTGAAGATACTGAAGCTGACGCAGCGGATCGGAAGCAGAAACAAGGGATTGAGGAAGTGAAGGATCGGTTAGTGAGGGCTGGGGGAGGGACCAATTGAAGAAGAAACACCAGTGAAATAGGTAAGGCACCAATAGTTGAAGAATTGGATCAGTGGAAATGTGACACCGATATAAGAAAATAATGTTATCATATCAGTGACACCGATAGAAAAAAACAATGGTATCAGTGACACCCATAAGCAACGGTGTAAAGGAAGTAGGAAGCAGTGACTCGCTGCAAAATTTTAATCATGATTAAAAAAATAATTGAGTTAAATAACAGAAAATAAAACATAGACTTAAATTATTTAAAATAGTTGATTGATTAATTAATTAAAAACATACAACTATATCAAACATAAACTAAAACTAAAATAAGTTGACTAAAAACTACACTAGGTTATTAATTAAATTAAAATTAATAATTTCAATTACCAATTTCAATTATTAATTGAAAATAATTAAATTAATAAAAAAAATTAAGATAAAACTAAAATAATAAAAGATAAATCTTTAAATTAGTTAAATAGTTGTATTATAGGGATAGCATTGTGTGAGAGTGTACCGAGTTAATGACTAAATGAATCATCATTAGTGTTAAAAGAAATCGTGGGAGCGTAACCATGGCACAGCTGAATTAAAATTAAATTTTTAAATAAGAAACTAAAGTATAAAATTCTAAAAATACTAAATTACATAATTAAACAAAAAAATGATAACATAAAATCAAAAACACATTAAATTATTTAAATTAATAACTTATTAAAAACTTAACTAAATATTCAAACAACGAAATTAAAAAAGTTAATTATATTATATGTAACTAAATTAGTGGATGAATTATTAAATTATAACCTAAGTAAGATAGATGTAAATAAAATAATTAAATGATAATTTAATAATAATGTCAATATATTAAAATGCGAATAAATTTAGAACAACACAACAAATTGATGAATTAAATATACAATAAATTTTAATAAATGATTAATCATTTTAAGGACTAAAATTATATATTTCATTATAAAGGTTGATTAATTAACAAATTTAATTACAAAAATACAATAAAATGAAATTTATTATAAAAAGGTGTAAAATTAATTAATTAAATTTCTAAAAATTAAATAAAACAATGTGGAAAATTTTTTAAAAATAATGCCACAACAAATACCCCCACACTTAAATATTTTTTGTCCTCAAACAATACTATGTTTTATTGTCTTCAAAAAACAGATATGTGTGTATATTACATCTAAAAATGTAACATGTCCCGAACTTTTATGATTGAGTACTATCAATAGTCTTTGAAAATGACAACTCATATCAAATATTTCCTAAACAAAACTCTCACTGATAGTCTAGAGAGAAATGAATCATCGGAAGATGAAAGTGTCCTACCTCATATGTGATATTACATAGTGACCAATATCAATTCAAATCTAAGATCTTAATCTAAGAATGACCAAAATATAAATATATGTGTAATTAAGAACTTAATCAAAGGAATTTTTTACATTGAATCTTTACCTAGGTTCTAAAATTAAATATATTTATTTCTAGAATCACCTTATTGATACAACCTAAATGATTCTCATATAAAACATTAGTCCCCTTCTTCATTTGGAGTTCATCCTTCCCCTCACCTTAATGAACAAATTTTTGACCCTAGACTCTTTATTTAATATTTTCCAAGACATGTATCATGTGTTAAGTACTGTGCATGTGCACTTATTCAAGGTATATATAGGGCTTAAAGTAAAAAAATGCACTGAGCATCTAGGGTCTCAAAGATTCACCGTGGGAGCCCAAATTCCCAAATTACTCCAGTTTCAAAATATTTATATGAAAATCATTTACATTGACTCATTAAGGTAATTTATTAAGATAATTAAATGAAAATTGAGTCTCCAAGGATCAAATCCATTATCCAGTTCCAAGGGTTATGATCATAACTCCATTTACAGGTTACCTATATCACTCTCAAAAGTTGTTCCAAAACCAAATTTCCATTAAATAACTAAGTATATTCAATCATAAATCATCCACACACATTAATTTCATATTCAAATTAGTTCTTTACTACTAATCAAGAATCACCCTTAGGAAATACCCATTACAGAAACAGTGCCAAGCCAACACTATGTCAGAATTTTGAAAACATTTACCCATTTTTAACTAAAATATTGAAGTTGCATTGCGGTGGGATTTGATGGAACTATTGTTAAACACAATTTATCTTAGTCAGGAATTAACCCCATATATAACACACCAAGCTTCCACGGTATGCTTCTCTTTTAATAATACAGTAGCGTGTGTTGTACACAACTTTGAGTTCTAACACACCACAACCAATCAGACTAGTCATTATGAATAGTAATACCCACTTTTTGAAATATTATACATTTTATATTTCAAAATGGACTTCATTTTTGGATTTGGAATATCGAAATTATCTTAAGGTGAATTTTTTATACTTTTCTGATAACTTTCATATTTTGATGAATAGTGAAAATTACTAAATTTTATTTAGAAATAAATTTTTTAATCGAAATAATTAATAGTGATAAATTATGAATTTGAGTGATTTTAAAGTATAATTAGATTATATTTTTACCATTTAATCCATTTTTATTCATTGGACATAATTTTACATTTAAACTGGACATAAGAATGTGCCGATCTTTTGATAGTTTTTACTTCTTAAAAACACGCTTTTTGTTTTGACAACGGGAATTAAATTTAAATTAATTTCTGCCACTTCTGTATTTTTAATTTAGAAAAATAGATTCCATATTTAGAATCATGATGTCCCAATTGTGTAAATAGTTAACTTTTATTTTTATAGAATTTGAATAATTACCTCGGTAAATATTTTATTTACCATAGTTAAAGGGTAAATCCGGTAAATATGTCAAAAAAATAATATTATAATAATATTAAATTACCTTAAATGTGTCTTAACCCTATTTGATGATACATTTCTGAACATGGACATCTTTGAGTTGATTTTGGGACCACATAGAGGCACTTGAGAGTGGTAATGACACTTTATATTAATTAATTTAAAGTAAAGGTAAAAATGACATAAACATATATCTTTTAGTAAAACAATTTTTACAATGTGTTATATAAGTTATATTTTCAACTATAAATATTCATTAGAAATATAAAAATATTTCCTACATAATGGTATTTAATTTATACTTTTTAGACATTGAATAATTAAATTTATTTATGACACAGTGATGATGCAATGTTTTCCTTATTAATGAAAGAATCAAATAAAGGAATTATAAATGATAAAATAAATTTAATTTGAATATTTTTATGAAATACAAAAAATTTAGAGGTTAATATGACATGTTTGGGATGATTCAATGTATCTTTTTATAAGTAAAAAAGTTGTGATGACTTTCAAAAAAAACAAAATACCAAATAGTGTCAAAATTGACATAAATTAATATTTAAAAAAATACTATATTATTGGTTGATATAATATTCCTAAAAATTTTAGGTTCATAAAAAGGGATTAAATAATATTATATATTTCATTAATGATCCACTTGATATTCTCTTGGATGTTTAGAGAAAATTTATTAACCATATATATTAAGAATACAAGAAAACACGGTAAAAGTTAAACTATTTAACTAAGAGTTAAATCTAAATGATAAGGTTAAAATGGAAACCTAAACATGTATAAAACATATTTATTTAGTTGATTTAGACCCATAACCACCTAAGGCTAGATATTATTTCATTTGGAACCATTATAATCCGAATATGATTGTATAATAAATTAATACCTTAATCTTTTCCTAAAGTGACCCTCACCCCTCTTATAAAAGGGAAATTCTCCTTCTCTCATAATCACACCTCTGAAGCCATTTTTTATGGCCAAACCCTATACAAATATACTCCCAAATTCCCTCACGTGATCCTAGAGTCCCTAGTTTGATCAAAAATCTAACCTATTGATCCATTTTGATCAAATCAAAAGGAAGAACCTGAAGAAGATGTAATGATTTCAGCACCCTCTTTCAAGTTCTCTTATTCTTCCACTTACTCTTTCTTTGTTGTTTCAATTATAAAATAATAAATCTAGTATCTTCTATATACTGTGATTTTATTTTAAATATGGAACAATTATATTCATTATCATATCCATCTTATGAATGATAATGTCATCATGCGTACATACGTACGGATTACCATCTCCACGCCGTGGTGTAATTTGTTAGTCAACACTATGCTATTTTTATGGATATAATGATGAGTAATATGTATATAAATAATGAAAATAACATGATAATTTATCTATAAAATTAATATACCATCCAATTCCACACCTTCAAGGAAATTATATTGTCGCTCGTGCGTATGTACGGATTACCGTCTCTACGACGCGATGAGATTCATTTCCACATTCACCATTAATCGATGATTATAAAAAATATATATTACTAATAAGTATGTAATATATGAAATAATAATGCCACTAGAGATATATATATGTGTGTGTGTGTACTTACATAGAACTTATTCACTTAGTTCCATTCAATACGATATAAAAACAGAAACAGCATTTATGCGTACGTACGGACAACCGTCTACAAAAATAGTGTTTTTCATTTCATTTATATTTCTATTATACATATTTATATTCTAAATATATATGATATATAAATAATTTTTTATATTCCGGAAGTATTTAAATCCTGATCTAAGTGATTAAATCAATAGTAACAAGTTAAAACACGTACAATAAAGAAAACAATTATTACCCGAAACGAAAATTTAACATGGAAATCAAGATATCTTCTAAAGATGGAATTTTTCTACCTACGTGCCAACATGCAGAGAAGCCACGCCTCCACCTTTGTAAAAATACCTAAAATCTTCCTCCATTTTCCTTGACGCATTGTAGCGACCCTCCTGCGTACACTCTCCTCGACGTCTAGGGTTGCATCAATACCGTATCCATTCGAAGCTGATCCTCTGCCACTCGAACTGCTAAAAAAAACCCTCAAGAGGCTCCATCTTCGTCTAAATATTCCTCTTGAAGTAGAATCTCATCTGATAAATTTATCCACAACATCACATAATTAGAAAAATCTCTCTTCAAAACTTCACATTGGCGCTCCTTCGAGACTTAGACTTCTCGCCTATAGCGACATCGCTTTTTCGAATCACTGATTCAAAACCCTCTACCGTTTTCAATTAATCGTTGTCCAAAGACTTCACCATGATCGTCTAATAAAATCTACGATCTCTGATGATTGTCGACACGTCGTCTTCACCTCTTCAGATATCCACAAACTAGGGTTTCGTCAGCTACTACGTTTGGTGTCCAAACTATAGGGTTTCAAGTCCATTTTCATCGGCTACCAGGATTCTGTCCTTCGGCAACAAAGGTTGTCCTCGTCTGAATCCTCTTCTACATTGATTTTAATTTTCTGGTTCTTGATCCATGACTTTAATTCATATTTTAGAGAATTTGTAGGATCTTAATTGGGTCTTTATTATTATTTTCTGGCACTGTAAACGATTTAAGATGAAGGCATTAATTCCTTTCACTGGTTTTTTGTGATCTATTTTGTTGGTTGCAGCCAATGTTCTTAAATATTATTCTTGAGAAACATTACGGTAAATTAAACTTCATAGAAAGGGTTTTCATGTTTAAAAATTTGGAGCTATGAGTCTCATGAAAATATTTAGTGATATGCAGAGATGAGGAAGCTGCTTTGATCTAGAAAACTCTTCGATCAGTAGAATCAGTGTAGGTGCACCAATGGTGATGACTATAAACCCATCTTCAATTTATGAATGAAATTGTGTCTCAATGTAATATCACTTATGGAAAAATTAATGGTATTGTTTTCTTTGTTTGTCTTATAATGTTTGGATTCTTTTGATTTCAGGAGTAGGGTTCTCATTGGAAAACAAGTATTTTTATGGAAGGTATCAGTTCAAGTGAAATAGGTACCTAGAAATTTAGTTGGGACTGTCACTGCTTCCTATATATGCTCCTTCAATCTTCTAGAATGAATATTAGTTTGAGTTTTCTTCAAGTAGAAACCTCTCATTGCTTTGTTCTTGGTTTTATGTGTAAATGCATACTAGATTTTTTGATTCGTTTGACTAAGATGTCTACATATTGGGATTTTTTCGTTTTTTCTTAACATATGTGTGGACTCTATTGATTTTTGGAGACAAGTTCTCATCGAAGAACAAGATTTTGTATGGGACAGTGTTGGTTCAGTAGAAGTTGGTACCTGGAAATCCTTCACTATATTTAACAATGTCAATTTCTACACCCACATGCAATTATCCAATTAACTATACATTAATTTTTATCATCCTCACATAGTGAAGAAGATAAATCTAGATGACTGTTCGTGGAATTACATAATGAATGTCTTTGATTTTCAAGTATGGAGGAGGATAAGAATAAGCGACACATAATTTATGGCTCAAGGAGGTTTGATCATGTTGTTTTTTTACCAACTAATTCTTCATCTTTATTTGATTTATGGTTAAGGACTCACCAATTTAATATTTGTATATCTTCTAAAGATGGGTTTTTACTACTATCATGTCACCTTGCCACGCTTCCATGTCTAAGTCATCTATTGTATCCAATCCTCCAAACCTGAAAATACCTCTCGCCATCCTGATTCTGAGTGGGATTTTCTATAGTTACTCCCCCCCACCTGATTTAACTCCCTGATTCCGCTCTCCGTGCTCTAGGGTTCCTGAAACCCTCCATGATTCCCCCCTCTCTGAATCCTTTATCTCGCTTCCTCCCCTCCCTGAATCCCCTCTCCAGTCGCGACTCCACCTACGCGTGATCCTCCTTCGGCTCCTCTGAATTCATCTCGTTTGACTATTCTTTCTCTTTGTCCCACAATTTCACCAAGATCTACCACCCAAATCTATGGTTATTGCTGCTACTCGAAATTATGTCTTTGGATCCTCCACCTACGCCTTCTCCACAATTGGTTACTCCACCTTCATCTCTTTCACAACTGGGTCCTCCGATCCACCTAGGTTTCCCACTCTCTTGAGCATGCTGTGAGTAAGGCCAGGTATAAACCACTTTCAAACATATAAAGCCTAATTTTTTATAAAATAATAAAGACACACATATTCTATTTTTAGTCACGATGGCATTGGAATCTGCAATACAGATCATTCTCTGGAAAATCGAGTTTCAGGTTGCTCCTTGAGCTAGGTCAGTATACATGACATCCCTTGCTTCTCTGGGAAATAGATTGTTTTGAAAAATCACGCCGTGATGTCCATTCCAAAGTATTGCAATTGATAACTACTCCTACATTGATGCAGTCTGCATATAAATGTAGTAATACTAGATTATTAACATCTTATTCTTTTTTTATGGTTCATTATCTCTATTGGCATCCAATAAATCTGCTAATATATTTCTAGTACTGTTACTTTGTGAACAATGGTGAATTACTATCGGACATTTTATAAAATGTATTTTTCATGGATGATGCAATGCTGCATAATAGTAGGCTTTTATATTGTAAAGCCTTATTTTTTGTAAGATATTGAAGATAAACATCTTCTATTTTCAGTCACAAAGGAATTGGAATATTCAATACATATCATTCTCTGGAAAATCGAGATTCAAGTTGCTCCTCGAGCCAGGTCAGTATAAATGACATCCCTTGCTTCTCTGGGAAATCGATTTTTTTGAGAAATCATGCTGCACTGTCCATTCCAAATTATTGAAACTGGTAACTCCTCCTACATTTATGTAGTCTGCATATAAATGTAGTAATATTATATTATTAACTGCTTACTCTTTTTTTATGATTCATTATTTTTATTGGCATCCAATAAATCTACTAATATATTTCTAGTACTGTTACTCTATGATGAATGGTGAATTACTATCAGATATTTTATACAATGTATTTTTCATTTATGTTGAAATAGTGCATAATAGAAGGCTATTTATATCGTTTTCATATTGATTCTTTGATGTTTGGATCTAATTCTAAGTTAAGTCATCCCTTCCAAAGGAAAATCCTTCTACATGCCTCTATTTTACTCCATATTTCTGTATTATAATGAACATTGCTTTAAACAATTTAAGAGTAGTAGTTAGTTAACCAATTTAGAACCTTGGGATCTTGGGAGTTATTGGATTATTCTATGAATCATATTGGTTTAATAAATTATTTATTCGTTTATTGTAATCAATCAACTTATAGTCTGCATTTTGACGTTGGTTTATGATAATATGAAACTTTTACTCCTTGGAAATATTGTTTCTTCCTCTTCTTAGTGAACACAAACTGTGTTATAAGAGGCTTAAGACACTTTCCAGTGTCCACTTGATTCTCTTTTTGAACCTGTTTTTTTTTTTTGCTAATGGTTTTTGAACATTAATTATTGATTCATAGAACATATTACTTTATTATAATAACTATATTATTCTTAATAATTATTATTAATTTCATGGATTCGTTGTTTATGTTTTATCATTGATTAGTGTTCTGATCATTGTTTGTGGATGTCAGGGGACACTACCTGCCAACTTGCAAGTGAAAGTTCATTTGGGGCCTACTATGGACTGTTCGATATAACCACATTGATAAAATATCCCCTTCCCCTTATGATTATGTGGTACATAAATCTAGAGGTATTTTTTAAAAAATACACTTCTCAAAAGTTAACATTTCATAATTATTTTTTTTACAATTTTAGGATCCGGTTCAAGAGGCACTATAAAACCAGGGATATCAATGAATTGAATTTGAACAATATGTCAATGTCATGTATGGATGAACAAGGTAAGGGTCCATTTGAGAAAACTTTCCAAAAAACATATTATAGCACATATTCATGTTTGTATTCATAATGTATGTTTCCTACCCAAAACATATCTTCCTACCCAAAATATATATTTATTCTCTAAATATGCCCATCTATAACACTCTTCTGTTTATAGTTGATACTTTGTTTAGATATCAAATTTTTTCGTTTTTAGCTTAGTTGATATACCAAACATGCATTCTGTGTTGATTTTGTTGTTCTAAACAGAAAATTCAGTTAATTTTTTTAATGAAGCTGTTTGCATCTGTGTTTATTTATTTTAAACTATATATTCCATATAAATTTTTTATTAATAGGTATATTGTTATGTTTTTCTTTAATTTAGTTTTTTACATTTCTGTTGTAGAAATTTTTTATTTCCTGTAATAGATTTATATTTTTATCTATGAGAGAATATATTTTGGGTTTTAGGTTTCTAAACAATGAATATTCAGGTTGTCATTCTTAAATGAACATACTTCCAGTTCTGAGGAAGTTCATGGGTGTGTATGTAGCCATGTCACAACATACATGGTATCCATATTCAAGCCTTTGAATTCATCACTTTCTGAATTCAAATTATCAATTTCAATCACTTTTTTGTGATTTTTTCCAATGAGTTTTAGGAATAATATCCCAAAAAGATTGGATTTCCCATTTTACAATTGGGTTTGATGTCTTGATTACACATATTTTCTGACTAAACAAGCGACATCTAAGTCGTCGCCCCATTTTTTAGACTTGATTTGAGAATGAGTTTCCTAAATATGCATGCACTCATTATCATATATACGTTATATATGGAGTTATAATGAAATATTTTCACCTGTATGTTGTTTTCTAGTTTCACTAATTTCATTACTTTATCTTTGCAGGCCCATATTTGTCATTTATAAGAGACAATTGTGCGATATTATGTGTGTGAATGTGGTACACCTTTCATAACGATTTCTATATATTTTGTCCAATTGTATTCCAATATTAAGTATCAGTATTTTTTTATTTTCAAAATATTTAATAATCATGTTCATTAAATTTTCATCATACTATAATATATTTTATGTCTCCATTTACATGTAAAAATAATGTTCATTAACTATTGTGGCCATTTACCTACAATAATCATGTCCAATATTAAGTATCATTGTTTTTTGATTTCAATATAAGTTATATGTCTACTTACCTATAATAATCATACTGTAGTAAACATGTTCATTAACTATTCATCATACTATTAACATATTTTCTCCAATACTCATATTTCAATATTGTCTACTATTAATTCTAAATTTTGAACAATAATGTAAAAATATTGTTGATTTTCTAGAAAGTGTACATAATAGCTGAATAAGTCCTATATGTGCTACATAAATTGTTTTTGTAATATTTCATTGATAATTATCCTAATTTTTAAACTTTATATTTCAAATTTTTTCAATTGTCATGTAAAAACTTTTGTCACTATGTTGTGGCAGTGGCCGAGGGTCTGTCTATGTTAAGGATATGATTGGTGTGGAAGTGTTGTTGGATGCACTACAAAGTCACTGCATACAAGTCCTTGGTATGTGCTATTCCATAACAATATCTCCAGCCCCTGCAGAAGGTATAATTATAAGGTTCTTATTCAAATTCTCATCGATTACTACCCCTTGACTTTTGAAGTATAATCATTGTTTTGTAAGATAAAAAGCAGAAGACCTACTTTAATCCATCATGGTGCACCTATTTTCTTCTTAATTTTTCCCTATATTCATCACCAGTCTTTGAAATCTTTGAAACTCACCCACCATAGGAAAAAACTCTTAAAACCTTTTTACCTACTTTTTTGAAAATTAAAATTTCAAAAAATATAAGTAATTTGTTTAATGATGCATGTGTGGAACTATTGTATGTAATCTGGAGAGGTAAATACCAGTTCATCCATGAGCAGACTCCTTTACTATGCCATTCTGCATTGGCTAATACTGTTGATGTAGTCCCAGTGGCCAATTCACTGCTTGTAGATCACTACAGCAAATCATTTGATTTAGATAATGGCACAATGATGGAGTTATTTACTATTAAATTTTTTATGTATTACTTATTTCATAATATTTTTTCTCACCTATATTTTCTACTGCAAGGTTCTACAACACAGTGAACACATCCAGGATAGGGGCTCCACTACAACAACTACTATAACTTCTACGGGAGGGATTTTACTAACATGATTGTATGCTGACATTCTCCTAGGATCACAGGAGGCATTATGAAAAATGAGAAGCTATTGTTACAATTATATTATCCTACTAGATTGAAATCCTTATCATCCCTTTTGTTCTTCATTATATTATTTTCATGTTCACACACGGTAATGAAACTTTTATAATACTTTATCCTATTTCAATAGTCCAATTATTATTTGTCATCAGCATTTACCTTCTTCTGATTATAGTAAATAAACAACTTGACAGCCAACCATAGAAGTAATTGATCTTATATTTTCATTTATTAGTGGATCATGTATTATATTTTAGTAATGAACCATTTTTTAGGGTATTGGAACATGCTTTTTCTTTGAGCATGTGGGTAAAACATTTTGTTTGGGTAGTGGTTCATGTAACTCATTAGAGGAGTGGACCATGTGTTTCATTAGATTAGTAGATCATGTGTTTAATTAGATCAATTTCCTATTTTTAAAAGAAGTGGATCAAGTATTTTAGAGAAAAAGATCATGTATTTTAGAGCAGTATATCATGCATTATAGAAAGAGATAATTGTATTGGTTGAACTAATTATCACTTGGCATTTTGATGGATTAGTTGATCATTTATTTCTTTTATTTTAGTTATTAGTTTCTATTGGATAATTGGATCATGTTTTACTTTATTTGTTACATATGCCAACCAGATTTTGTATATCTTCATACTTACTTAATTATACTATATTGAGGATGTATCCATATTTTAGAGAAGTGGGTCATTTTTTGCATGAAAAAAATTTCTTATGTCACTTAATTCAATGTCTTATTTGACCCACCATGGTCATGAAGAATTACGTGGTTCCACAAAATGGCCTCACATTCAAATCACTACAACACATTCTATCATAAACAATATTAGTAGCATAGGAATATATGATATTTTATTTTCTAATGGAAACATGCTAAATAATTCAATCTCATTTCGTATAATCGGGTTATTTATAAGTACAGAACATATGGTAATTGGAAGATTCTCTTTTTTCCCTTCATGCTTTGTCATTCATTAAGCAAGTTAATGTCCCCTATCATTGAATAACGATGATTGACTAAATATTTCATTTCATTCTTCACACACCGAGGCTCAACACTGAAGATCACTCATTAGACAAAAGTATTAATGATGGTGAAGATATAGTAAGTAAATTTTTTGTTTTTGAAAAATTCATGCACTTATATGAGTTTTCATATTGTATATGCACTTATTAATGGAAACTATTATTTATCATTTAATCCACAAATGCACTGATTTTTCAGTAAATTATAACTTTTTTTATAGTTCATTTGAGCTTGAAATGACTTGAAGCATGATGTTCATGATGGAAAACTAAGCTTTAGAGGAAAAAAGTTAATGGAGATATTTCTTTTATACAACCCAGATTTCATTTTTTTTCTTTTTGTGTTTTCTTGGCTATTTAACTATGTGTTAATTGAAATTTTTTAAGATCATGTATGATTTAAGTTTTGAATGTGTTTAGTGTTATGAATAAACAATGTTATTTCCATTTGGGTTACAGGTATGGGATTCCAGTGATCTTTTCTTTCCTAAAGGTATGCTTCACTAATTTGAATCTCTTGGGACCCATTTGACTATGAAAAATTTATTTTGGTTTATATTAACATTGGTTATTTTTAACTGAACCTTGTATTTTCATAATTCTTTTTTTATTTATTTCTGTTGGATCATCTATATATAATTTGGATCATCCACGGTATTTTCCAGAAGGTATGTTTCACTAATTCTGTAAACATGCTCCCTGGGGATAGCATGAGCAGCAACATATATAAGGACATAGGATTTTTATATAATGATTGGTATACCTAATATTTGGAATATATATTAATATATTTTTTTTGCAGAAAATCTGAGGATGAAACTATTTTTAACCGAGGAAATTCTATCCTTTTTAATATAAAAACACACACCAGTCTTTTGGTATTCTGTAAATTCTACTATTCTATAAATGACATCCTTTTTGGAGAAATGAAATTACATCCTTTTAGGCAGTGGGATAATGGGGTTATGCTTTATAGTTTTGTTATATTTGTGGATTTCTTTGGGTTTTCATGTTACTGTTATGTGTTCCCTCTCCTATAACACTTTATATGGATGTCTCATATATCCTCTCAATGGCCTCTCTATGTTGATGGCTATCCTCACATATTTTCTGATCTTTTATGAAAACTTTGAGTTAGGGTTAATCAATGGTTTTTTTGATACAGGTATATGTGTTCAAAAAGCATTACTATTTTCCTGCCTCATTTAATACAGGGATCTGGATGTTTTGAAGCAGATTTGAGTTTCACTTTTTTTTACAGCCTCTATATGTGTTTAAATACATTTCTGTTTTCCTACCTCTTTATGTGTTCACCTGAATTTTCATGATTTTGGATTATTCTGTAAACATCCTCCCTATGAAATATGATGATTCTATAAACATTCACTTTGGGTATGGCATGAGCAGCAACATATATATAGAAATATGAGTTTTACTTAACGATTGGTTTGCCTAATGTTTGGCATATATATTAATATATATTTTTTATTTCGCAAAAAATCTGGGGATGCTGAAATTTTGAAGAGAGAAAATTCTATACTTTTTAATATCTAACACACCAATATTTATGTATTCTGTAACTTCTACTCACTTCTACAAATATCTCTAAAATGGTGATCATTTTCATGCTACATTTTAATCATCCTTTTAGAACCATGCATATTTTTTTAAGTACATTCTTGTATCCTCATTATATTACTTAATGGTGCAAGAACATCGCACGTCATGTTATCAATGTATATTGAATCCTCTATTTTGTTTTCTTGGGTGTTGGTTGGGAAACCAACTCATTCATTTTATCACTGTTTTAGACCATTAATTTATTATTGAATATTTTCCTATTAATTATTGAATGTTAACATTCATTTTTTTTAATATATAAATTCAGGTATTTTTATTTTAAACATTTATTTCAATGCAGAAAAGTCTTCCAGGCATTTGAAGTTGGATATTTGAACAGTGAAATAATAGATCTGTGATATTAATACTTATCTTGTAGGTTTTGAAATTTAAATGTCTATTTTAATGTTATTTTCATTCAAGTCCAATGGAATATTATGTTATTTATACTAATTTTATATAATAATTCTTTCAGGTTATTTTCATAATATCTTAGTGACATTAATACTTATGTAATTTCATTCATGTTCATTTTTTAATATACTCTATTTACAATCCATTTTTCTTTTTATTCATGTATTTAAAGTTGGATACTTATTTTGTTTTCTACATCATGACCTATTTTCTTTTCATTATTCTTTTATGATTTCATTCACGTTCATTTCATTTTTTTCAAAAATGTTCTTTTTCTTTTCAATTGAATGTTATCTACTATATACAAATTTCAATTTTAATGTTTGTTTTCTTTTCCTTTTATATTCTCGAATATTTTTTCTAGGTTTTCAAATAATTTTATTTTCCTTCAATATTCTTCTAAATATTTTCCTTATATTCTCCATCATACATTTGTATGGTTTATTTTGTACAGTGATGGTATACTAATGTTTTCTTTATATTATATTATTTATTCTCCAATATGTTTTCAATATTCTCCTATATGCTCTCCTATGTTATTTTCTGTTACTTATTTTCCTATATTTTAAATTCTCTATATTTTTTCCAATTATATTCAATATTAATTATCAATATTGTTTTTTAATCTATTCAATATTAATGTTCATTATTAACTTTGGAATAAAGTTTTTTTTTCTTGAAATTACGAATTGAAGGTATTGTCGTGCGAACGAATGGGTAAGTTCTAGTTATTATTAAATGGGTAGTATAAATTCATAAATTAATCATGTATGATATAATAAATATGAATATGTTTCTAGTATAATTTAATAACATACTATGTTCTTCATACAGGAGGTTAAACATACCCTCGACTAAAGGAAAGTGCAAGGTAAGGGGTTTTCATCTCACTCCTTATTCCCATGAGATTCATGCCATATAACCACTATTACCTTTTGTGTGGTGTATGTACTGCCCATAATTGTATTCCTTGTGTAATGAACTTTAATTTATGTGTATTTACATATTCATTATATGATACCTCTTTCACGGGGTGTATGTTTCGTAAGTTACCAAATTGGTAAGGGTTAATTTCACAATCTCTTCATTATCCAAGGTTGTTTATATTATCTAGTGGAACCTCTTTATCATCCACATCCATGTTCCTTAAAATGTATTTCAAAACATTCTTACTATTTTATATACTATGGGTTAAAGTCATTTATTCCCTTCTTTGACTTTTTATAAGATTTTTATGAATGAATCTTTTGGTCATTTTCCAAACAAGGTACTTTTGACCTTATCGACAAATTTAAGGTAAGAATGTTTTTTTAACTTATACGGTGGGTGCAGCTATTTTCCGTTATTATAATATTATCAAAGCTTCTCTTAAAATCTTATAAGAATATTTTCAAAATAAATTTTCTCATTTTAATTATGTGACTCTTAAATTATTTCAAAATAGAAAGAGACATTTCTCTAAAAAGGGTTTTGATTTCATCTATGTAAATATCCTTTGATGGATTTTAAGTTTATTTGAAGTTGATTTATTATGATACAAAACTTCCATATTGTATTAAAGGTTTTGTGATATGTTTGAATGTGGATGTGCTATTTTTATACCATTCATGGTTTATGGTTAAACTATTGACATTTCGTATGCTAGTTTTAATAAGAATTTTTATGATATGTTTAAACCTTTTCATATGAGGAATGTATTGGACTTAGTAAGTAATGGGTGGAGCCCGCTATAGCTCCTCGATGCATCGGTAGGTCTAATGAGACAACTAGATGTGGAATTGGCTGACGCCCCTTCCCAATTTGACATATGGTTTTGGCCAAGGCCTTAATCATTTTTAGTCATCTTGGCCGAGGCCTTAACAAAATGTTTCAGCATGTTGAGCATTATACATTCCCTCATTATGGAAATAATATTGATGGTTCATGTGGTCATTCGACTTGTAGAATACCCATGATTTTGTTTTATTATCGCTTTATTTACTCAGCTCATATTCTTGCCATAAAAGTATTCATGTTCATTATTGGTAAAAGAATGTGGTTTCAATTATTCATCATGCTTAATATTTATTTTATCTTCCGCTGTATTGCTTACCCTTACTGAGCATTTGAGTTCGCCCCTTTCTATATTTTATTTTTCCCAGGATTCCAAGAAGTGTATTATGATTGATATTCATGGTTAATCTAAATGGAATAATTTAATTCTCAGAGAACTATTTACAATGTGTTTTATGTTTGAAATTGTAATGTAATGTTAATGTATGTAATCTATTTTCCAAGACTGCTAAACTGATCGTTCCTTCAGGATGTGATTCCTTGTAATCATGACAATGTATTAAAATAATTCACCGACTCTGGGTAACTATGGTTGGGGCATTACAGTTGGTATCTGAGGAATTTTAACAATAACATTAGAGACTAGATTTAGATAAACTCTGATTAGATCACATTACCCTAAGATAGACTTTGAGGATTAGTATAGAATAATTTCCTAGAATTTTATTAATGTATAGATTTTGTGAGTTTTCCAAGAAAATACATCCTTGTCTGGATATGAGCAGGTAGATGCGACTCTGGAACAGATTTACTTACAGGTAAAACCCAAAAACACCGCTTTGAGATAGACTCGAAAGGGAACTGGTGCATGACCAGGGGCCTTGCTGCACTCTTGGATATGAAACTCCCTGAGGATATGCTTAGGATAGTTCTCATTTTATTTACAAACCATTATGAAGGGTTTTTGAGTATATACTTCCTCAAAGAAAACATGTTTATGATTATGGATTATATCCATAAACTGTTCAATTTATGTTAGGTATTTTACAAGTTTTGAATTATTCATTGCAATTCATAAACTGACCTAGTGTATGCCACTGTATAGAAATGGCGCCCAGTAGAAGGAATGTGAACTCCAGCAATACATATGATCCAAAGAGTAAGATGGATTATATATTCCATGGTATTAATCCAACATTTATAAGGGAAATAGTCTCTCATGTTTTCTCAACATATGAAGAAATAATATCATGTGTTAATAAGATAAGTACAGAATTATCTGAATCCTATGGCTTTAAAGGGATGAATGAAAAGAAAAAGATGGAAGAGGGAAGGATGGATAAAGGGAAGACGGAAAAGAAGAATTTTCCAATATATGATAACTGTAGGAAGAAACACCTTGGAATGTTCCTGAAGGGAATGGGAGTTTGTTATAAGTGTGGAGAAAAAGGACACCAAGTACGTGACTACAAGGGTAAGAAAAAGGATTCAAATATACAATTATTCATCTGTAATGAGTTGGGATACTACGTGAACCAATATCGAAATCATCAGAGTATGCCCAAAATGATGCTATTGGATAATAATCATGTTATGATACTACCTCAGATGAAGAATAATGACTAGTGTTCTTATGTTGTTATTATAGGATTATTTCATTTGAGTGTTGTATCAAAAATATACTGGTTATATGAATTATGGAGATAAATAAGGATTGTACTGCATTACTATTTTATTGAGGATTTGAGATTATATGGTTCTAAGAAAAGTGACTTAATAGTAAGCTACACTTTTGGTAAAATACATGGTTGAAGGAAAGGAAATCATTAATATGGTCCTGAAAATGAGGTAGTGATTTTGGAATAAGAGATGGTTGATTTGAATAAATTATATTAGATATTCTTGACTACCTTGAAACTGATAAATGATTTTTCATTTTTGGAGTTTACAACATTTTTGGATAAATGGAGTATATCCATTATTCTATAAAGAATAAGGGAGCATGAATGTAATCAATATTGTTTTATGGTAATTGAGGATGTTTCCATGTTTTAAAATAATACATGATGAAGGTGTTCACATGTTATTACATGGAAAAAAGGATATTCATTGTGTTTAACTTCCTTATAAATTTTGTATTGTGAGTTTGGATAGAAGTATTTTGGATAAGTCTAAAGTTTGGAATGGATTTTGTTTGAAAGTTTATTTTTGGATTTTTATAAAAGGACAACATGCAGACCGTGTGACAACCCATCGCATCGGACAAAGCTGTGGGAATCGAACCCACAACCATAGTGAGATTTGGATTTATTGCCTACCATTAGACTACGTGAAGTTCCTGGATGGTATAATTTAGTTTTTTTAAAGGGTTTGATATGTGAATTATAAATTCATTATATTTAGAACCCTATAAGATTAGGATAAATAGAGTATTTTTGAGTTGTATTATGTTTTAGAGTGAAAGATGAGTTTGTGGTAGAAATTTATTAATGGATAAAACTCTAATTATATAGTACATATATCTCTTTATTATCTTATCCAATCTCATAAATAAATTCCTCAACATTAATAAAAGGAACTTAGAACAAAAAGTTTGTCCTAGATGGTATATTAGATCATCACAAATTTATGGCTTCGTGATTGTTGGCCTTTTCATAACCATGTTCTCTACCACTCTCCATCAGATATTTATGGTTATATTTCTATTCCATATCCATGTTTTCCTACATGGAACCCTAGTATGTTTTATTTTTGGTAACATTCAAACTTACCACTCTTTATTTTAAATAGAGGCCTCATTAATCCATTTTTCGATGGGGGATTTCAACTAAGATATTATGAAATGTCAACCCCAAGTTTCCAATACCGAGAATAAATTGCGAGGACAAAATTTATTAAATGAGGGTATAATGTAACACCCCAATATTCCACGGTATAATTCTCTTTTAATAATACAGTAGCATGTGTTGCACGCAACTTCGAGTTCTAACACACCACAGCCAATCAGACTAGCCGTTATGAATAGTAATACCCAATTTTTGAAATTTTATAATATTATCTTTAAAAATGGAATTCATTTTTGGATTTGGAATATCTAAATTATCTTAGGGTGATTTTTTGGTACTTTTCTGATAACTTTCATATTTTGATTAATAGTGATACTTATTAAATTTTAATTAAAAACAACTTTTTTAATCGAAATTATTAATAGTGATAAATTTTAAATTTGAGTAATTTTAAAGTATAATTAGATTATATTTTTACCACTTAATACATTGTTGGTCATTGGACATAATTTTACATTTAAACTGGACATAAGCAAGTGCCAATTTTTGATAGTTATTACTTCTTAAAAACATGCTTTTTGTTTTGACAACGGGAATTAATTTTAAATTAATATCTACCACTTATATGTTTTGAAATTAGAAAAATGGATCCCATATTTAGAATCAGGAGGTCCAAATTGTGTAAATAGGTAACTTTTATTTTTATACATTTTGAATAATTACTTCGGTAAATATTTTATTTACCATGGTTAAAGGGTAAATCCGGTAAATAAGGGTAAAAATAATATTATAATAATATTGAATTACCCTAAAATGTGTCCTAACCATATTTTATGACACATGTCCGACCATTTTTATCTTTGGGTCGATTTTGAGACCACTTTGAGGCACTTGAGAGTGATAATGACCCTTTATATTAATCAATTTAAAGTAAAGGCAAAAATGACATAAACATATATCTTTTAGTAGAATAATTTTTACAATGTGTTATATAAGTTATATTTTCGACTACAAATATTAATTAGAAAGATAAAACTATTTTATAAATAATTATATTTTATTTATAATTTTTAGACATTGAATAATTAAATTTATTTATGACACAATGATGATGCAGTGTTTTCCTTATTAATGAAAGAATCAAATAAATGGTAATATAAATGTTAAAATAAATATAATTTTATTTTTTTATTGAAATCCACGAATTTTTTAGGTGAATATGACATTTTATTGATGATTCAATGTATCGTTTTTGAAGTAATCAAGTTTTTATGAATTTCACAAAAACAAAATACTAAATAGTGTCAAAATTGACATAGATTAATATTTAAAACAAATTCTATATTATTGGTTGATATAATATTCCTAAAAATGTAATTTTCAGCCAAAGGGATTAAATAATATTATATTTTTCATCAATTATCCACTTGAGGTTCTCTTGGAAGTTTAGATTAATTTTATTAACCAAATAGAGTAGGAATACAAGAAGACACGGTAAAAGTTAAACTATTTAACTAAGAGTTAAATCTAAAAGATAAGGTTAAAATGGTAACCTAAACTTGTCTAAAAAATATTAGTCGAGATTTTTTAGACCCATAACCACCTAATTATCTAGATAAATTCATTTTGAACCATTATAAACCTAATATGATTGTATAATAAATTAATACTTTAATCTTTTCCTAAAGTGAACCTCACCTCTCTTATAAAAGGGCACTTCTCCTTCTCTCAAAATCACACCTCCAAAGCCATTTGGCATGGCCAAACCCTACCCAAATATCCTCCCAAATTCCCTCAATTGATCCTATAGGAATTATTTTTATCATAAATCTGACTTATGGATCCCTTTTGATCAAATCCAAAGGAAGAACCCAAAGAATAGGTAATGGTTTCACCACCCTCTTTCAAGTTCTCTTATTCTTCCTCTTACTCTTTATTTTTTTGTTTCAATAATAAAATAATAAATACAATATCTTATATATACTGTGATGTTATTATAAATATGACACAACTATATTCATTATCTTATCCATCTTATGATTGATAATGTCACCATTCGTACGTACGTACGGCTTATCGTCTCCACGCCGTGGTGTAATTTGTTTTTCAAAACTATGTTATTTGGATGGTTATAATGATGAGTAATATGTATATAAATAATGAAAATAACATGATAATGTCTCTGTAAAATTAATATACCATCCAATTCCACACCTTTAAGGAAATGATATTGTCGCTCGTGCGTACGTACAGATTACCGTCTCCACGACGCGATGAGATTCATTTCCACATTCACCATTCATCGACGATTATAAAAATATATATTACTAAAAAGTATGTAATATATGACCTAATAATGATACTTTATATATATATGTGTGTGTGTGTGTGTACTTACATATATCTTATTCACTTAGTTCCGTTCAATATGATATGAAAACAGAAACAACGTTTATGCTTTCGTACGGACTACCGTCTCCATAAACAGTGTTTTTCATTTCATATATATGTCTATTATACATATTTATATTCTAAATATATATGATATATAAATCATTTTTTATATTTTGGAAGTATTTAAATATTGATTTAACTGATACAATCAAGAGTAACAAGTTAAAACACGTACGATAAAGAAAACAATTATTACCCGAAATGTTAATTTAACATGGAAATTATTATTAAATGGTTAGTATAAAGTCATAAATGAATCATTTATGAAATAATAAATAGTAATATGGTTCTGGTATAATTTAATACCATACTACGGTCATCATACTTGAGGTTAAACGTACCCTCAACTAAAGGAAATTGCAAGGTAAGGGGTTTTCATCTCACTCCTTATTCCCGTGAGATTCATGTCGTATTACCACTTTTACCTTTTGTGTGGTGTATGTACTTCCCATAATTGTATTCGTTTTATAATAAAAATTATTTTCTGTGTATTTACATATTCATTTTATGATACCTCTTTCATGGGGTGTATGTTTCGTAAGTTACCAAATTGGTAAGGGTTAATTTCACAATCTATTCATTATCTGAGGTTGTTTATATTATCTAATGAAACCTATTTATCATCCACATCCATGTTTCTTAAAAATGTATTTAAAAACATTCTTAATAATTTATATACTATGGGTTAATTTCATTTATACCCTTTTTTGAATTTTTATAAGATGTTTATAAACTAATCTTTCCATCATTTTCCAAACAAGGTATTTTTGACCTTTTTGACAAATTTAAGGTAAGAATGTTTTTTAACTTATACGGAGGGTGAAACTATCTTATGCCATTATAACATCATCAAATCTTCCCTTATAAACTTATAAGAATATTTTAAAAATAAATTTTTTCATTATAATTATTTGATTCTTAAATTATTTCAAAAGAGAAATAGATATTTCTCTAAAAATGGTTTTGATTTCATCTATGTCAACATCCTTTGATGGATTTTAAGTTTATTTGAAGTTTATTTATTATGATACAAATCTTACCTATTGTATTTAAGTTTTTGTGAAATTTTTGACTATGGATGTCCTATTTTTATACCATTAATGGTTTATGGTTAATGTATTGGCATTTCGTATGCTAGTTTTAATACGAATGTTTATGATATGTTTAAACCCTTTCATATGAGGAATGTATTGGACTTATTAAGTTATAGGTGGAGCATGTTATAGCTCCTCGATGCATAGGTAGGTCTCATGAGACAACTAGACATGGAATTGGATGAGGCCCTTTCCCAATTTGATATATGGTTTTGGTCGGGAGATTAATCTTTTTTAGATGTCTTTACCGAGTCCTTGACAAAATGTTTTAGAATATCTGACATTATACATTACCTCATTATGGAAATAATATTGATGGTTCATATGGTCAGTTGACTAGTAGAATACCCATGATTATTTTTTATTACGGATTTATTTACTCATCTCATATTCTTTCTATAAAAGTATCCATATTTATTATTGGTAAATGCATGTGGTTTCAATTATTCTCCATGCTTAATATTTATGTTATCTTCTGATGTATTGCTTACCCTTACTGAGCGTTTGAGAACACCCCGTTCTGTGGTTTATTTTTCCCAAGATTCCAAGAAGTGTATAATGATTGACATGTAGGGTTAAGATAAAGTTAATAATGGCATTCTCAAAGAACTATTTGCGTTGTGTTTTATGTTAGAAATTGTAATGTAATGTTAATGTATGTAATCTATTTTCCAAGACTGCTAAACTGATCCGTCCTTCGGGACATGATTACTTGTAATCATGATAATGAATTAAAAAAATGCACCAATTCTGGGTAACTGGGGTTGGGACGTTTCACCCTCCCCCCAACATTAAACCCAAAATTTTCCCCAAAGTTGAATTCTAATGTAGAGAAAAACAATTTATCAATTAAATTTCCATATATATTTTCATATATCAAGACTTTTTAAGTTATTTTAAAAAGTTTTAAGTCAACTCAAACCCCATTCCATAAGTTCCATAATCAATTTCCATAATTAAATTAAATAATTTAATTGAAATATCATCCATTATATTTACAATTTAAATTAAACAATTTAAATCAACCAATTTCCACAAACACTCCCCAATTCAATAGACTTTTGTATTTCCCCAACATTCATGAAAAAACCATTTCAAATATCCCAATTCATTGGAATTTTTTTTATCAAATAAATTTAATTCAAGTTTCAGTAATTGAATTTAAATCAATAATTGGAATAAATCAAACAACACCAGGTCAATCAATTTATGCTAATAGAACAAAATCACATAACCTTTTTCTTGAAAACTAACACTCGTAACAGAACCCATCAATGAGAATGAAGATTTATAAGATCTTGAAACTAAACCAAGAAAAGATTTCCAATACCATGGATCATAGATCCATCAATTTCAAGATGATCCACTAAAATCCTAGAGAATGATACAGAGAGAAAGACGAAGAATAAAGATAATTTTTACCTAGGAATCCACACCATAAGAGAAATGATGATCAAACATTAAACAAAGGAACCTAGAGGGATTAGAGGGCTCCAAGATCACCCGAGTAAGGATTTTGGTCCTGAGAAATGAAACTACAGAGGAGGCGTAAATGGATCTCTGTTGGGTTTCCTGTTTAAAAATTGTAGTCAGGGTATTACAGGATGTGTAAGCCCACTACACATTATGAAATATTATTGTTTCATAACCACCTAAAAACATTGATTTAAAATTAAATTTCATTCCTCAAAATGACTCATGATATGTAAATGATCATTGCATCATGTAACCATTCATGGTGTGAATCTTTCTGTGACATGAACCTTCTCATGGTATGCACCTAGTGACCATTACACATCATTTAACCTAGTTACATATCATATGACCCTATATAAGCCTGAAAAACATCAATTAAATATGAGAGTCAAAAAATATACAACTTCACCATTATAGGTATCTGTCCAATTCATTTTAGGCATAAAAAATCTATCGTGTTAAAGAAAACTTATTTAACACGTTGTTGGTAAAAAAATGAATCATGTTAAAGTTTAAAAGGTAATGGATTAAAATAGCTAAAAACTAAAAAAATTTAATGTATGGTTGAGGTGTGGATAAAACATAACAATACACTACAATATAAATTTAAATCCAATGTCTTGTAATTTAATTCCACCTAAACATGTTTGGCTACAGATATAATTTATAAATTATTATAATCACAAAACCCCACCTCTCCTCAAGTACAAATGTCACCCATCACCACCACTTTTTGATTAAAGAATACTTTTATCTCAAGAAATATTTAACTAAACCACTACTCATAACTCTCCTCACTTCCAAGTTCTACAGGTCTCACCAAAAGTCATAATCCAAGGTCATCAAGTGTATTTAATCGAGATGACATTCAAGAGGTGATTTTCTCAAAAAACCTCTCTTAATTTCTTTTATTTTTATAATTTCTTCGCGTATCCATCATCCATCAGGGAATAGTAATTATATAATAATGTAAATAATGTAATTTTATGTTGGTAATGTAATATATTATATCTATCCCTTTTATTACCTCCTCTTATTCAAAAAAATAAAACTATCATCCAAATTATGAAAGCTAATCACCTCTATAAATAAATATTTTGTCCATTTTTCATTACAGCCATCAGGAATGGAAATGAAACTATTATTACTATTATAAAATAATTTAATAAGTATATTCTAACCTAATTAATTTTCCAGAAATAATATATACTCATTATAGTACATAAAATAAACTAGTTCATTATGTTTGAAAAAACAGCCAATATAATCTAATGATTTATCATTAAAATCTTATCTAATGAATAAACCACATGTATGAAATAAAAATAATAAATGATACCATTTAAAATTATGTAATTTATTTAGTACCATTTCATTACACTTCTATTGTTTTATTTCAATTATTCACAAAAATCCATAAATATACACAAATGAAGTAATCATGAAAATCATAAAACGAACTCACCCAAAACAATGAAAATCATGAAATATTTTTAATGAATGGGTGGTAAGATATTATAATAATATCATAAATAATAATATGGTTAGGAAATTAATTAATATAATTCTTTAATCCATTATAAATGAGGATGAATTACTCCAAACTAAATAGAATGATGAGTTAAGGGTTTCTCATATCAATCTTTTATAATGTGAGATATATAACTTATTCAACACTTATTTGTTGTGTATGCAGTATATATTTTCTTTTAATATATGATATCATGAATATCAATATCTTAATTTTATTAAATTTATCATTTTATAATTATTACCTTTATAGGGAATACGATTTGACTAATTATAATGTTGTATGGGATTTCATAATCCACTTTCCATTATTTCAGTTAAACTTCTACTTCGTAATTAAGTCTTCTTAATATTATGTTTGATTCAAATTTTGATTGTATTATGTTTTTATTTAATTTTTTATGTTTATTTAAGGAAAATAAAAATATTCTAGTAATTGTATAAATTTTCACTTCAATGATATTATATTTATAAGCAGTTTTCTTTTAAAACCTATATTTTTAATGTTTACATTAAAACTCTCATTTTATTCCTAGTCCATTTTTTCTAAAATTATTTAAGAAAATATTTTTACTATTATCCTATGATTGTTTAAAGTATTTTTTACTCATGTTTGAATTTTTACAAAATTTTTTGAAAGGATTATTTTTCTGATTTTCTACACAATGTTATTTATGATTTTTTCAACAAAATATCGAAGGAATGTATTTTTCCTTATACATCATGAGTGGATTTTACCACTTTCATGACACCTTAATGCCATGAATCTTCCTTTAAATTGTTAAAATTTAATTTTCAATGAAATTTTTTCTTATATAATTTCATGGTATTTAATTAATTGTATCATAATAGAAATGATATTTAACTCTAGAATGGTTTCAAGGGATCTCTCAAAATTATTTCCCATATACGATAACATTATTTGATGTTACTTATGATTTATTGTGGACACAATAAATTGAAATCATCCTTATTAATTTATAGTTTGTTTATGATTATATTTATGAAACCTAGATCAATTCCATGGGTCATGTTGTGTTAATGTTTTTATGAAAACTATTTATTTTTGTGGGTTCTAATATGGTGAAGGATTTATATTCTTATGGAAAACATATGCATGGTTTTAATCATGTGATAGGTGTGACCTACATCTCCCTATAATGTATTGGGTAATTATATTATATCTCATGAGATAGACAAGACAAGAATTGATATTGAACTTGGTTTATAAAGGACTGGAATGGGAAATGAAATTGGTTTAGTATAGGACATCATCTACACTGATTTTATTTCGAGTAAACCTAGACTAACACAATGGTTTTTAGAGTGAACCCATCCTGCAATGATAGTTTTTGAAAAGAGACATGGTTACTAATGAAATCATTTTCTATGCTTATGTGATTTTCATAATTGAATTATTTAGGCGAAAGTTATTATTTTATTATTCATGTTTTATTTATTGTAATGAATTATTCTATGACACAATATTATGATCTTTGATATGCAGGGCATGGTTTTTAAATGTTATGTTCATATTCCTATACCCTTATGTTTATATAATGATTCATATATCCCTTTTTAAACTGTATTAATCATATTATCTCATCCTTTTCTTATGTTCCTTTTCCTCATGATATAAAAAAGGGTATTTAGTTCAATATGTGAAAAATTGTTCTAGTTACAAAGGAATAATCGGTAGACAATGTAGACGTTTTATGAACTAGTTGTTTTTGTTTCCCAATTTCCAGAGACACTAAACCCATATGATTATGGCATGGTTTTGTAATAATATTATTATATATCTATTTAGTTTTAATATCTATGAAAGATAATATGGAGTCATTATAATACACTCAAGCATAGGATGAATCATATTCTGATAATATTTGTAGTTGAATTACCCAAATATAGATGGAGAGAAGCACATTGGCCACTATAATTCCCAAGTGTTATACTATTATAGAGATATATGTTTGCTTCATTAATAATGCATCTATTGTTTTTTGTGATATATGTCCCCTCTTTGAAAATTATTTATAGAATGGGGAATGGAAGATATATGTGAATATACCCAACCCAATTATCATTACCTAATTAAATCATCCCAAATCCTCTAATTCAATGACATATTTCAATACAAATATAGAGGAGGAACATGAAGGATTTACCATATATGATATGAGAAAGAAGGGATGTTATTAGGAGAATCAAATTCTTTTTTAATTTTAGTAATGAAATAAATTTCCAAAATTAAATTCACTATAGTCGCTTCCTTTAAAAAATTAGAACACAAAACATAAAACAACCTTAAAATTATCACATCATGATAATTTTTGGTATGATATAATCTTTATGATATTTATTAATTCCACTTATTATGAATCAATGAACCCATTATCTATTGTTTTTTAAACACATAATAACATAAATTATACTCTTGATTACATGACTATCCAAATATAAAAACTTTACTCTATACTATAGTATGTCATAGTGTTTAAATCTACCACTTACTAATAATCAAGACAGTTCATCATCATGCTACATCATCATCATGCCATTATATTTATTCAATGAGGGAGGAAAATAAAAAGGAGACAAGGATTAGGGGGGTCTAAAATAATGGAGTCCAAGGGAATCCCCACGAATTAAGTTAACCCCTTCATGCTTGAAGTGAGTGACATTGAGAAGGAAAGTGACATTAGAGCCAGGTACTGCTAGGGATGCGAGATGATCAGTGACTTTTTTCCCCTCTCTCCATGTGTGGGAGACCCGAATATTTCTGTTGAGAATCAGTTTACATTTCCTGATGATGTAGGTAATTGACCATAGAACAGAGATTATGCCCATAAGGGAGTCACATATGATCTTCGAATTAGTTTCCACATGGGATGTGATAATGTTCTTCTGTACGCATAGGTTGAGACTGGTTAGAATAGCATTGGCCTCTGCTTGTAGAGAATTTCCATCCCCAAAGTGAGTTATAAAAGCAAGGAAAACACCCCTTTTTATGTTGCAGACAACACCTTCACCGTGCATGTTACCCACTAGACATGACCCGTCAGTATTTACCTTGAGGCCAGATGATGGGGGAGACCATCGCACCCAAGTACCCCGGCTACTGTCCAGGTGAGTAGCAGCCAAGGGATAATTAACCTGCAGAAACCATAGGGAGGGGGCTTCATGCCAGTTCCCTAAAACCGAGACCAGCTCGAGTAGTAAGAATTTAGTATGCACAATTATGGACCAGCCTCTGGAGTATATCCCCTTAAATCACGCCTTATTTAGAGTCTTCCAAAGGCACCAACATCCTGCACTGAGGATGATGGCTCTCTCCGCCCTTTCTGGACCTTTCTCAGAAGTCCCCTGAAACCACCTCTCTATAAATTCATAAGCGCCATGGATAAAGTAAGAGATAGCTGTAAACTCTCCGAAAATTTTTCAATCCCCGCGGGCCCAATCACTTTAAAAGAAAATATGATCGGAATTCTCCTCCCACTTGTTTTTGCAACACCGGTACCATGAAGCAAGGCTTACACCCATTCTCTTGACCCTCTCGTCCGATGAAATAGCAGAATTTCGGATTCTCCAGATAAGAAAGTTGTATTTGGCAGGGATCTTGTTGCACCATACACTCGAATTCTAGCCAACCTGCTGCGCCTGCGGAGAGGAGATCTTATAGAAGTCTCTTGAAGTGAACATCCCAGAATTGGAGGGGATGAAAATGCATTTGTATAGTTCATCGTTGAAGAGGATATAGTCGACGATGGCCTGCTGGGTCTTGTCCAGAACTATATTGATGAACTCCAGGTGCCGGCTAGCCTCCTTGAAGGTGATCGATAGAGCCGGACAGCCCGGGAAACCGAGCACCGAGCCCACCCAGTTGTGCTTCCAGAACATAATTTTCCCTTCTCCTACGATCCATCGGGACTGCTTTTGTTGTCCTGGGATGAGCGAGAAAAAATAGTGCCACAACAGAGATCCCTGAACGTTCTCTGCATCCACATTGGCGGCAAGGCTAAGGGACATAATTCTCCCCCAGAGGGTCTGGCACTCTAACGTTTCCCAAGCGAGTTTGGCATGCATGCACTGCAACATGCCTCTTAAACTCCTAATGTTGATTCCCCCATCGTGAATAGGACGATCCATCCTGTCCCATGACACCCAGTTCCTCTTCCCTTCTGAAAACTCATCCCATAGGAAGATAGCCATCACCTTTTCAATCACTTTAATCACTCCCTTTGGCATGTTAGAGGAATCCAACACACGCACTGGTATGGCAGACAGGACGTTGTTAATCAGCGCAATACATCCTCCAAAGGAGTGGAAATGATTCTTCCAGTTGAGGACATGGGTGGTAATCCTCCTCACCACTTGATCAAAGTCCTGAATATGAATTCTGCCTACAGATATTGGAGCACCAAGGTATTCTAACGGGAAGTGACCTGGATGCATGTTCATACGGATACATATAAGAGAGGCCCGACCTACAGTGCTCTTGTTTGAGAGGAAAATAATACTTTTTGAGTGGTTGATCACCTGGCCACTCCAGAAGCAATACTCCTCCAGCTTCTTCTTGATTCTATGCACAGATCGCTTCCCTGCATTCGAGACAATTATCATGTCGTCTGCAAACATCAAGTGAGAAATGGAGGGGAGGCTCTGTTTCCTTCTATAGGGTATGATGATGCCATTCGAGACCCCTCTTTCCAATAATCGACTTAGCGTGTCCTGCATTTAGATGAAAATGGTTGGGGAGACTGTGTCACCTTGACGCAAGCCTCGAGTGGCCTTGAAGAAGCCATGAGATCTCCCCCTGAAAGAAACAGCCAGCCACACTGACTAAAGCATCTGAAGAGGATGTCTGCAGCCTTGGGAGACATGCCCACCCTTGCGAGAACCCTGTTAATGAAACCCGATTCCATTCTATCGAATGCCTTGTTCATATCCATTTTGATGGCCATATTGGATCCATGAGTCTTAAGGTTGATGTCCCTCAGTATTTCCTGGGCCAGAGCAATTGCCCCCTGGATGGAGCGACCCCTCACGAATCCATTTTTCTCCATGGGGGTATACTTGGGGAGATGAGAGTCCATCCTCGAGTTGATGAAACTTGTAAGGATCTTTTAGGGGAAGTTGCACATACTCACCGGGAAATAGTGGAGGAGGTAGGAGGGATCCTTCACCTTTGGAATGAGTACAATCGTTGTGGCACTTGCAACTCAGGGGAGAATTCCTCCTTGAAAGAATTCCTGAACCAAGGCCACAATGTCATCCTTAACCACCTCCCAAGAATCTCTGTAAATCAAACCAGGGAAACCGTCTGGTCCTGGAACACTGTCGGGGTCAAGGTTCATCATGGACCTGAGGATCTCGGGTTCCTCTAGGACCTCTTCCAAGATATCATTTTCTTCAGAGGAAACTCTGGTGGGGATGACATCCCAGATATCACCATTGTCGCTCGGGTACCTGTTGGTCATCATTGAGTTAGGACCTACAAGAATATCATTAAGAAAGGATTATGCCATATTAACCACCACAACTCTATAATCAGTATAGGATCCATATTCAAGCATAATATTTGGTTTGATAGGCTGTCTTTTCTCCCTAATACAGGCATGGAAGTAAGCCATGTTCCTATCCCCTTCATGTAACCATCTTGTCCTTGCTTCCTCCTGGGCCATTCGTTCCTGTCTTAGGATCATATCCAGCTGTTTCTTCCTCTTTGATGCAAGATTCTTGAAGTTTTTATCATCCTAGTGGTCCTCTAGGTTTCTTTCGAGGATATCAATGTCCATTTTAAGATCTTCCATCTCCTGATCATTGCGAGGGCGATTGACTTTCCACGCTAGAAGCCTCTGTTTAAGCCTCCTTATTTTGTTGTGAATCGCCACCCAAGAATAACCTTGCACTGGTTCCCTCCAAGAATACTGCACAATCTGGAAGAACTCTGGTTCCCTCGACCATTGGTTAGAGAATCTAAACTTTCTCTGAAAATCCTAGCTGGGGAGCAGGGAAACCAACAATTGAGAATGATCGGAGATTCCACGAACCAAGTGGGATACCTTGGCATCTAGGAACATCGAGATGTCATTTAAGTTGGCGAGGCATCTGTCAATCCGCCTCCAGCAGCATCTTCTCCCTCTTTGGTTGTTACACCAAGTGAAACGATCACCAATATAGCCCATATCCATAATCCCTTTACTTGCCACGAACTGAGCAAATGCCATACTTGCACGTCGAGGGAACGCACCCCGACCTTTTTTCTTCGTTGGCTTTGAGATGATGTTAAAGTCACCACCAATGATCCAAGGAGCATCTCCTAGATCAAACACGCTTAGCTCTTGCCACAAGGATTCCCTTCTACCATCATTACAGCTTCTATAAACAAAGGAAACCACAATGGTCAATGAGCCCTTTTTCACCCTCATCGTAATGAACTGTTCTCCTACCTCCACTAGGTCCACAAAAATATCCTTTTTCCAGAATATCCAAATATGGCGATTCACTGGATCTACCTGCATTGACGCTTTCATTTTCATCTTATAGGTGAATTCCTTCAATTTGGTTGGGTTCTGTTTGTGTTCCAGAACCGTAGCTATAAGAACTTTGTTTTTCATAACCTCGGACGCAATTAAATCCATTTTGACCCTCGCCCCGAGACCACGAGAGTTCGATATTATCATTAGAATCATTGGGAAAATTTGGTCCTGACTTTGACTCCAGGCTTGGTCTCTATCTCGCAAACTGAATGACACTCCTTGTTCTGTGACCTTTGTTGTTTGGACATCGCACAGTTACAAACACCCATACTGAGGTCCTGTAGGGGAGAAGGAGGCGATTGTTGGAGAGAACATACCTTGATTGTCTTCCCTCTAGCAGCGCTTGGTGGGGACAGGATCAAAGGCCTTTCCCCTCTCACATAGGAAACCCAGCTAACCGGGACCTCATCCCCAACCAGGACAGGCACATCCAGGCCCTTTTCATCACCGGAGAGGGGAAGAGGCTTCACAGACTTATCACCAACCACACATGATCCGACCGCCTGTGTTGCCTCCTCCAAAGAAGGAGTAGATAAGGCCAAGGGATCCCATGTCCTAGAGGGAAGACTCACAGAGAATTCCAGAAGCCCACTAGTAGATAAGAACTGATGGGGAGCCAGCACTGGGGAAACGAGATGGACCAGCCATGGAGGACGGGATCCTTGGGGACTAGAAACAAGGGCACCACAATTCCACCCCCCCCCCCCCACAAGCTCTGAACCCTCCGAGGGGACAAAGAGGCTTTCGCAGGATGATGAGTCTAAAGGAGGGGCATCAGCATGGGGGGGATCCTGAAACCAAGAATACGTGGGGCCGGAAAATCCCCGGGGAGACGGAGCACAACCCAAGATTGGTTGATCCTCATGTCGGAGAGCACTATGATGCCACCGCTTACACATTGTAAATGAATGCCCTTGGAGCAGATAGGAGGAGAAAAAACTAGGATACATTGGGAACACAATCTCTTGGGAACAATGTTCAGCACACTGAACCTTGAGAATGAGCCTCTCTGGAACATGAGATGATAATTCAAGCTCGACGCACATCCGGGCAACAGACAGATCCGCCCCACTCCGGGTGCAGTTATCCACACAAAGAAAACCACTGAGGGAGTCATTGATAGATTTGAGGAAAGATTCATTCTGAAAGGGTAGAGGGAGGCCTGGAAGACATAACCAAACCGCCGCCTTGGGACACTCATTTCCTTTATGCACTTCCTTCGACCAATGATCCAGGCTAAAGTTCCACCTCCCCATCCATCTAGGAGCCCTGCACCAAGCGTGAACAAAACCCTCCACTGAATATAAGACCAAGAAGTAGGAGAGTCGATGAACCGAAGAGATACAGACGGGATCAAGAATCCCCTAGGCTGACACACAGTGCTTGAAGACCGAGAGAGGAGGATTAGCAGCACCAAACCTAGCCACAAGTTTCTACCTCAAGCCTGCGACAGCCGTGTCGAACGCCTTCGTAGGAACATCCAAGGATAGGACAGTACCAACCCTCAAAACCAGCGGAACCATCAGGGGAGCTTCTAGAAAGCAGGAAGGGATAGAGGCGAGGAGGGAGCCACATAACGCGTCCTTGAAGGAGAAAACAGGACAGCGAGAGCACGAAGGAGAAACAGGGGTCTCTAGGGAGCCACCGGTAGTGGTGCTCGAGCAAGGATTGAAGGATGGAACCACCGTCATCGTCGGCCGAGAGTGGTCCTCCGAAGAAGAAACGGTCGAAAAAATTTGAAAATCACCTT
The DNA here is from genome assembly GCA_963277665.1 of Viscum album. Classification (NCBI taxonomy): domain Eukaryota; kingdom Viridiplantae; phylum Streptophyta; class Magnoliopsida; order Santalales; family Viscaceae; genus Viscum; species Viscum album. The sequence goes on along the minus strand of OY728139.1, from coordinate 521,574,011 downwards.
GCGCGTGAGGTGAGTTGATTTGAGCAGAAGACATTTTTTACGTGCTATTAAAAATATAACATTTTCAACCATGCTACATGGATCTAAACAATACATAGATAAACATAACACCCTTAAAATTTTTAAAGATAAAGTGTTTATCAATTCCTTATACATCCTTAATAGATGTTTGAAAAGGAAAATAAATTTGGGTTGACGATGTAATACGAATCTTAGTATTTAGTATAAAATCTATCAATTTTTGTGTCACTATCAAGAGATTAAGAATCCATTCACATTACTAACAAACCCAGATTCAGTGCATCAGAGTACTAGTTAAGTCTAATGATTAATTTTTAAACTAATTAAAAAAATTCCCTTCAAAAGAATAATAAATATTGGTTAATTTTCTAGTAATTATATTAAAAGGTTAAACGGTCCTTGGAAATTTATTCTATAATTCATTACTAATTAACCATGTGTTTTAAGATCCAAGGAAAACCCTAAACCATGCGAGAATGATGGCTATTAAAAAAATCTCACAGAAGAGGCGGAGTGTGTAAATTCATTCAAAGTGACTTTCCACCATCTCTTATAAAAATTAGGTTATTAATTACATCCATATATAAATATTTATATTAAACCTATATTGATATACATAACTTATAGCAATAAAAATTCATTTAAAAATGTATTTATATAAACTTATACAATTTTCATCACTCAAGGATCATAATCCAGTTGAAGATATTTGATAGAATATTTATTTAAATCATTAACCTTTATTTAACAAGTTTATATGAATTTTATTACCTCTAAAACACCTAATAAAAATTCAATTATAACTTATGTATAGTTAATTTGAGTATTAATATCATTGTTTGAACAACTCATCTTAAAATAAAATTCTATAGAATCATCCATTGTTAAAATAATATACAATTATATTGTAATAAGTTAGTTTTTTTGGCCCAAAATGGAATTAATTGAGATATAAACTAGTGGGTTGAATTAGGGTATCAATTATGTTTATAAATTAAAAACACAACTATAACTATTTCTTCACTTTGATATCATGACCCTATGATTATAAGGGTTACCACTTTTTATTATCTTTTATAATGATGATATAATTACCAACATTTATTTACTATACTTAACATGATATAATTTAGTTTATTTATACAAATACATATCTTGTAAAAATATCTAAAATCATGAACACATACAGAATGATTTTTATTTAGAAAATAATCACAAGGAAAATCCTTAGAGAAAGTTATCAGTTTTGTGTTACTACATCATAATCCAAATATATTTAGGTTGGGTCACACTTCCATGGTCTCACTACCCTTAAAATGGTTTGGTTTAGATATAATATATCCCAAATATTACTTCCCACACACTTACCTCCTTTTCATCCATATCTGAATGGAAAAAACTACATTGGCATCCCAGTGAACACCAAGCTATCTAACAGCAAAAATTGCACCATATACGAGTTACTTCCCATTGATCAAAATATTTTATATTTCGAATATATACTATGAAATAATCCATAAAAAGAATCATATTACCTTGAGTGGTCATGAAAAATCCCTTCTTCTCCATTCTATATGTCTTTAAGAACATCGAAGCTCCCAACCCTATAAAATGAGTACGGAGTCCCTTCAACCTTCTTGTGTTTTGACTTATAAATCCTAACTATGTTTCATTACAACATCCTTACAATTCCTTTTACTACCTATCGTGGAAGGGAATACTAGTTTCCCTCAACCTCTACATTAATCTGTATAAACCATAATGATTATCCGCTTTGTTTCAAGATAGAAACATCATTTTTCATCACGATATTCAAATCTTGAATATTGTAGTTGGTTCATTATCCTTTTAAATATAGTGTTTAAAAATGGTAGTGTAGTGTTAATATCTCTTAATTTTTATTATACTCAAAAGTATTATGTTTATTTTTTTTGAATCTCATGTTATCTCTCTTATTCCATTATATCTTCTAATATAATATCTAACCTCATGGGAAATAAAATTCCTTATTTAAAAAATTTGAAATTTATTTTCTTCCATATCATGAGTGGATGTGAATCTTGTATTTGGATGATATATATTTTCGATTTCCAAATTCAATAATGTGATCCAATACAGCTTAAATTAGAATCAAATAAATAATTATATTTGAGAAATTTATCCCCAAAATCCTCTACTTGCACCTGAATTTGTAAATTAAATCTTCCGATGTTGTATCATCCTCTATGTTAACACCTCTATTTTTCATGGAATATCTAATCGATAAAACAAATCGACCATGTCGGTGAAATCCAAAAAATATTTAGATTTAAAACATCATGTTTTAATTAAATAATAATATCCAAATGACTTGATTTTCCTAAAGCGTATATATTATTAATGGTTATGTTACAGAATAATATTTTGTTAACTGAAGTACCAAAAAGGTTTCTTCAATGAGTTGCATCTCAATTCAAGGATTTTATTCAAATCATCATGATATTTTCACTTTCAATAATAAAAATAATAACAAGTCAATTCAAAGAACCCCTTCAAGAATGTCATAGATAATATAGCTTCATAATATTGAAAAAATTTCCTAGAAACTAATCTTGAACTCACTAAATTTATTCCCGAATAATTCTTCTATGATTTTACATAAAATATTTTGCTTATTTTTATAACATCCTTCCATAAAAAAATTATCAAATTAATTATAGTTATGTATATCTCTCAAAAATAAAGTTGATTCATACATGATGATCCTTATGTAAACAGGGATGATACATATATAGACCTATATTTATTCTTATGAAATGTTTTGGGTTATTTACCAAACACAAAGTGATTCTTCTGAAGAGAAGATGATCCTTATGTAAGTCAAACTCATATTTATAAATCTCACCTATATACTTGATATTATTCTAATTCCCCTTATACGATCCTTATAAAGTATATACAAGACAAAACAAGTAAATGCTTCTCAACCACCAGACTAGATTGAATTCATCAAAACACCCCCAAGTTTCTTCTATCCTTTATGATATGAACTATTCACTCCCTAAGTGGAATCTATAAAGAATCTTTCCACTTTTTCAATAAACCCAACTATAATAATGTAAATCTCCCTTTTTTTAAAATCCTAAAAGTATCACCACTTTACTTTTTTTCTCAACAAAACATATGTTTTTAGAAAATTTAAAAATCAATTCTCAACATAATATAAATTATTTAAATAGAATTCCTATGGTGTAATCATGACTACACACTCAACTCATGACATAATTAGTTTGATTACATTGTATATTTATTTATATGCATAATACTTCAGTTAAACATAAAAAATGACTATCCGTCAGAAAATAACTAACCCCTAATGTATAATTCCTATATTTGATACATATTTTTAAAACATAAACCACAATCCATAGATAACTCATAGAAACCATATCATCCCATACAAACTATACAACCAACAATAATATCTAAACTGTATAAATAAAAATATTGCACTTAGCTCAAAGTACATAAGATATATATAAAGGAAAATCACTAATTCTATTAAACATTGGAGTTTAATAACATATAAAAAATTAGATCATATTTCATATTTATCATTCATTTTTAATATTTTTATAATTATAAATTCCATTTCATTGAAAAGTTCAATCTTATATTATAAATAAATTGTGTATTTGAACATTAAAACATCATAACACTTTAAAGTGAGAATAATTTAGCATTTTTTTAAAAAATATTTCAATAAATACTATAAAATTTTTTGGATAAGAATTTACTAAATTCTTAATAAGAAAAATAATGAAAATTTAAGGATAAATTAATTACTATGGAAAGAATAAATCATAAATAATATTATATCATATATCAAAGAATGTTAACCTCCAATGTGGTGCTAAAAATATATATGAGTGATAATAATTAATTACATCATAAATAATAATGCACTTAATAATAATTAGTTATTATTTTATTATATTTATCTAATGATATCGAAACATAACAATTAGAAACTATATAAAATGAACATGTCTCCATTCACTACTATACTGATATTATATGTACAACTAGAAAACATGATCATTGTATGGACAAATAATATTACTTATACTTTATAATGTTTCATATGAGACACTTAAACAAAAAATATATTACCCAACTACGTGGTAATTAAAATGAATAGACACAGTATCTTGAGAATTAATAAAAATAATGATAACCACATTTTAGGCTTTTCCTCTCATGTCATAAAAATTCTAGATCTAGTTTATAAAAATAAAATCCTTGAAAAATCAAATAGTACTCTGAAAAAATATGTTATTTTCCTTATCAAGATACCTAAACTGTACATAAAATAGACCACTATTAGATGGAAGAGTATTCCTCGATCTCATGGAGCTAGAAAATATGATTATGGTTCTCAATTTACTATTTTAGAATGAATTTATAGATTATAATATTAACATTAATGACTTATTTATTCAATTAAAAAGAAATTAATAACCCAATTATAATCCAATTTCATCGAAAAATAGGTAAACACCATGTAGGTCACATTGAGGTACCATTACATTTAGGGTGCCCAATGTGATAGTTTATTATATTTAAATTTGAATATAGATATAAATATATTTATATTATAATAATATACAAATGAATCAATCAAGATGAACATAATTGATAGACATTAATATGTACTAAAATGAAATGGTTACATATCAAAGACAATATCTTACCATGTGTGGACTCTTTTTATTAACCCCATCATTGATATCGTCTCCAAATTTAAAATATCCTTATACCCTAAAAAATATGAATTCATGTAGCTTATACTATAATATCCTTTACCGAAAATGAAATAAGTGAAGTTTTATATGAACTAAAATACAAATACATGGAATAAATACATAAAATACTAGTCAGTCACTAGTAGTGTCCCATGAAAAACAATATTATATATGTATTGGAGTACCTAATATAATAGTGAATAAAATTATTCAAAAAATAAAAACTAGGTAGATAAAATATTATATTTATAAGGACATTCATTGTATTTAAAAACTTGATAAACTTGGTAAATGATAAATTTACCTCAAAATAATTAATAAATTCTCAATACTAATAAATGAAAACTCTTTTTCCACTAAGAATATCCAAATCTACCTCAATACATTCTTAGAAACCATAATAAAGAAATTTAAATAGTAATATATATTAGTACACAACATCTAACTCTATACATCTTATAATCCATAACATGAGAACATGGACTAAATAATACCCACAAATATGTAGAAAATATAATAATAATTTATATAGGCATTACCATATATAGGGTAATGAATCTATTTAAAAAATTGTTATAATTTCCTTCAAGTATATTATACAAATAATATATATTTATATCTTTATATCTATGTAAAATATGGGTATTTGTTCAGATCTACATCTAAAAAAATATAGATAAAAAATAAAAATTAAAACCTATTATAACTCATGATTAGCAGGAGGAAAAAAATTCAATGCTTTTATATAATGTTATTCTATATAACATGCTCGTCCCAAATAAATTATAACATGGTTATCTATGAAACATAATATTTATAAATGAAAAAAATTAACTATAGTTATAATTCAATTAATTCAGTTCCTAAAAAAAATTCACACACATTTATTTAAAAGAATGATATATCTTAATACTTTTACACACTACATTAAATATTCTAATATAAACTTTGGAGACACCACAAAAGAATATATTTCCTTATCTAAAAAGGTTATCATTCATTTTTCACAGGATTTACCCATTATTATAGTAATTTAATGTTTTAATTATCATAAAATTCATGTCACAAACATCTTTATAACTTAATTACACTATATACCACTTTCTATAACCCAGATATCTAGGTAAACATCTAAGTCTTCATACTCGAGTACACCAAATGATTATACCAATCTCATGTATGTAAGGAACACTCTCTATATAGAACCATTTTCATTAAATTAAGACCTTAAATATATCAATCCTCCATTTTAGTATCCAATGGTATTATAAAGACATTAACTAAGAACCAAATAGTCATAAAAACCAACACATGGGTATAGATAAGAGTGAATGAGCTCTCATTGAAAAATTCACATGGAAACTCATAAGGATGAACAAGTTAGTTTTCCTATGGATACACTTCAGTGATTAATAACCACCATATACATATCCTTAGCGTAAATAATATCTCAAAGACATAAATGAAATTTCGAATTCTATTATACTAAATTAGACATGTTCATAGAAAATTTTATTCAGGGATCAACAGCCATTAAGGTTCCCATGTTCAACTTTGTATATAAAAATTTGAGGATATTTTTAAATGAAAAAAGTGAATTTGAGATGTTATATAACTTTAAAGGATGTCAAGGTTTTTAGGGGATAATAAAAATATTAGAAAATAACAAAAACTTTATTGGACAACCTAGAGTCATAGGAACTGACCTGACAACATTTTCATCATAAAACACTTGAAAAATCGTCTAAAAATATAAATTTTCAAGAAAAAAACCATATAATAAGAAGAGTATACCCATTTAAAATATCATGTTCATTTTTATATAAATATATAACATCAATGAATCAGAGAAAATTCCAGAAAATAGGGATATTAGGGAAATAACAGTGATGAGTGAGAGAAGAAAATCAATGGATGGGTGAAAAATGATAACCCTACACCTAGGAACCTACTACCAATGATAAGCCTAATGTCTAACAAATATTTGTGGATTTATAAGATGAATATATATTGAAGGAAATATGGTTGTATTCCCCATGGGGTTTTCTAGTTAGTTATGTTAATTTGAGGGAGGGATGAACATTATGTCAGTAAAAAAATATTTAATTCATTAAAAAAATAATAACATGACTAAAGATAACCAAGTAATTGATAAAATGTTTCCAAGTACCCAGTGGAACTCCTAGGATATCACCTATTTTAGAGAACTAATATGGTACCTAAAAAGTTTCTATCTTGTGCATGATGGCATTAGAGATCAGGAAATTATTATCACTACCTCCAAACCATCACCTGATCATTCAAGCGACCAAAGAAACATCTAAATAGTTATAAAGAACATATTATTTCCTCCTCTTATATAAGAATTCATTCTTAGTCTCAAAATATAAAAATTACATTTCATCATATTTGTTAGACCTGTGTATAATCTAGTTCCACTGATATTTATTGGCCTCGATAACTATAGATTTTTCATGAGTTCTAAATAATTCTCATTTAACATTTAATAAAGTCAATGAATGTCTTTATATGTTTATGTTATGGTTGACAAGAAACATTGACCACATTACTATTCCATTTTCACTGACTCTAATTGACTAATCATGGTAATTGATAAAATATTTGACATACCCAATCAATATTATAGTATCATGTTATAATTCCTAAATAAAAAATGTCATGAACTAATAAATAATTTCCACCATTATTTTAATTAATTGTGAGCTATTATCATGCAAGGGTAGCTACAACATTGTCATAAAAACTTTTTTATGGTTGTATTATTTTTCCTTACACCATCTGATCAAATTTTTATTCATTTAAACAATGTAAATGGGATATTTACGGTTGTGTACCCAAAATTTGAAATTTTAATTTAATAAAATAATAATATACTTTATAATTTAATAAAAAATAATTAATTTTATATATCCAAATATCATAAAATTATCATTATATTTGAAATATATATGAAAATATTTTTTTCAATATTAACATTTGGGGAAAAACATTGATGCAATATTTATTATTAAACCCATTTTCCTATTAAATAATAAAAAACAATAATGTTCAAGGTAATTTTTAAAAAATCACATTTTTCATGCTTCCAAAATTCCAAAATTACATATTTTACCATTTAATGAAATACACCAACTTATGAAATATTTTTATGAGTCAGGTTTACTTTCAAATCTAATTTTAAAGGTATTTTTATTATTCACATGATATTTATATTCATATATACAATAAATTAGTATTTAAAACGTTTTAAACTTCAAAATTTAACTCAATAAATTTTAAATTATAATTTTTAGACAACGAACATATATTCCATTTTATCATAAAAGTATGATATCAGTTTATAAGAAATGTGATTCACTAGAAATAAAGGATATTTATATGCTCCATAACATTATATCTTTTCATATTAAAGATAAAAACTAAATTATACAGATGAATGTACTAAACTAATATTAGTATTACATGGTCACTAGCTCTCCCAAGGATTCCACCACATCTCTAAAGGTATTTTAGAAGTTTATATGAAATCATATTCATATTGTAGTATAATTAATTTTTTAAATACACTAGTAGATTTAATATTGTTCAATACTAATAATGGACATTCATTAAATGTAAAACTAATTTTCTTTCAATAATTAATAAAGGATGGTATCTTTTATCAGTGTTAAATATGTACAATAAAATGGGTTCCTCTACTAGTTCCATGTTAGAATAATTAACTTACACCACTTTAAATGATTAATTTAAAAAATGGTAATAGGTTACCCTTTATTAGTTTTAATTTATTGAAATAAAAATTGTAGACCTTTTTTATTATAGTATACTAACATATATATATATATATTATATTATCAATGTAAAAAAATTATATATTTATTTTCCATAAAAAACAATATGCTTTTAAATATTAAAAAATAATACATTTCATTATATATGTAACAAAAATTAAAAGTGATTAATTAAAATTTAAAAAACCTCTATAAATATAAAAAATGCATTGAATTTTGTTAAATTACATACCATAAATGTCCTTACATATATAAATTATAATATAAGTTGAGCAAAAAATTATAATATATTTGGATGAATCTTATTAAATGATCAATCACCCCTTAAATATTACCAAACCCTAATAGTCTATATAAACTCATAAATAAATAATAATAAATAAAAAAAATTAATATATAGAAATGACTTTTAAAACATACTATATCTATTCATAAATGATAACACATGCTTGAAAATTAATACTTTGGGTTGTTGTATGATTGATTAATATGTGCAATAAATCAATTTATGATATTTAAATAAATTGTCATGATAATAATTGACTACCATCAAAGGTGTATATTATTGAACATAAATTTTTAGAACATAAAAGTGTTATAAATTTACGTCAGATCATTTCAATTACAACAAACTATAGTTTGACATGAAATTATTTTTCATAATGTTAAAACACAAATAAAAATTATTACCAAAACTATATCACAATCCATGACTATATATTTTATTTTAATTAATTAATTCATGTTTTATTCTTAAATAATTAAACCATATTATTAAAAGTAAACATCATACTATTTCACTATCATCACACATCGAATTTATATTTTATTTTTCCGTATAGTAATAAAATTTTATTCCATCATAATCTATAATTTCAAAAAAAAATTAATCTAATTTTATGTAAGATGTTAGTTTATTATATTTTATTATAATAGAAAAAATTTTGGTTCAAAGATATACTTTTGGTAATTATATTATCAAAGAATATTGTATTTACATACATATTATTCCTTTAGTTTATAAATTAAAAAACATAAATTACCATATATTATAATTCTTTTTCAATTTTTATTTCTCAGTTTTGTTCATTTGACTCATGTTTTTAATTTAAATAAGAGTTTTAATTACAAAATTATGATTTCATCCATTCTTTGAATATTTCACATCCTATTAGTCATTAGACCATTAATAAACATAACAAATTATTCAATGATAATATTTCTAATAAGTTTAGTCAATAAATGAATCTTTTTTAGTTTTTATCATTTCATAATCATTTATATCTAAAAATAATATTTTAAAGGATATCTTGAGTCAATATAACTCATACAATTCTTGATTTATGTGTGGGTTATTCATAAGTTTCAAACACCAATTTATGATCATTTTAATAAATTATCATTACAATACATGAGTGTTTGAAAAATTTTGATTGTTTAATAGAAGTTTATGAAATATAAATGTGATATAATTTTAGGAATATACATCATGTTATTTATAGAATATCTGAAGATGAATTTAAATTTAGATTATTCTTATAATTATGTAGTTTATTATTGAACATCCTCTAAAGTGTTCAAAAAAATTGTAACCACATTTCCTTAATTATAGTTTTTTGACATATGTAGTAAATTTATAAAATAGTACAGTCTAAAAATAAGCATTGGGACTATAACATAATGGTCCTAACCTATTGGTTTTAGTATTAATGATTTTCCAATGTCCTTAGGTGCATCTATAAGAAACTAATGTATTTTAATAAATTTCAATTATTTACAAAACTATTAGGGGAACATTTACCCTCATGTAAAACATAACTCATAACATGATATTACATAGGTAAAAAAATAGTCATTAAACAGGAAATAAATCCATCCAACCAACTCAAAAAAACAATCCAGTATATAACCAGAGATGTAGTGAAAAACTATAACCAATTCATCTATAAAACTCCTAAATTATACAAAGAATACTCTTATTCGCAATGTGAAATTATATTATACTCTGCATCATATCTACTCTATTCTCCAACCTCCATCATCAATGAACACTGTGTTATGGTGCTCTATTATTAAATTAAGTTGAATTCTACTTACTTATATCATGAAAAAAATTGTAAGCATTCATAACAATGTGTATATGAATGGTTTGAGTATAAAAAATAGTAGTAAATCCACTAAATACTTCCCAATCACTCCACTAGTAGATGAATAGGCTATCTAATAAATAATATATATTTATATATATAATAATGTGGGAAAAATAATTAGGTCTTATGAATACATATTTAAAAATAAAATGTTTAATAACTATGTTATTCCCCAAAACCCTCCCACCTTGAATCATACCATACATCCAGTGTATCCCCTATCAAACATAACTATAAGAATAAATATTAATTGTAAGTAAAATCATTATTCATCCAAACTATATTTTAAATAAGTTCATAAACACAATTTTTTCAAATTTGTATGGAATCCAATTCTAAATGAGTTAAACCCATTAGAGAGATATAAGAAAAAATTCCAATACCAAACCAATGTCCAGTTCATGCATTCAAATTGTTTTCATTGTAACCATATTCCTAAAATTATTATTCTTAAGTGTCATTTCCAAAAGTTTCTATTATGAACTTATGTGTCATAATCCATGAAATTATTTAGAGAAGTTATGTGGGAGTAAATATACAAACCTCTATTGTGTTCATCCAAAATATTTAAAGAAGGACATCTCATATGATGTAAATTTATTCAAATATACCAATATAATTACCATATTGTAATACCATTAATATTATAGGATGAATGAAGGTTTTCTGGTGTGTAATTCAATCAATAATTGATTATATATCCCACTAAAATATTGCACATGGTTTCTAATTCATAAATTCATCTCCCCTAAGAATTTGGTGTCTATTTTAGACTTATTAAATACTACTGTTGAATTCCAACATGGCCTCCCCCATGACATAGAGAGATTTTCCTTACTATTTTGTATATTGAGATACCCAATATTGAATGGTCATGAACATGATGAATCTGTAATAACATTTTTATTTATTTAACATTGATACATTATTTTTTACATATGTTTAAAGTAAAAAAATCTCATAATATTGATAAGAATATAGTTTTTTGGAATTAGGTACATAAAATAATAATTTAAAATAGTAAAAACATCAAATTTATTAGAAACTCCCTTAACATGCTTGCACTTAATTCTTCTTGGGATATCATGGGGACATAAATAAAAAATAGGTGATATATAAAGGTCTGTAAGGAAATAAACATGGAATAACATGAATTAAATAAAAAATATATAATAGGAATATAAATGGGGAATAAAAGGAGTATGAAATATAAACATAAACAATGAGGCATGATATCGCATGATTATCAAAAAGGTAAAATGGGAGATGTGGAAACAACTTAAAACACATCATCATAAACATATGTAAAGATAACTACCAAGACATCATGATGAAAAAATACCCATAAAAAATTTGGTTTACTCCCTATCCCAACATGATGTCTCATGATACTAAACATTACCCAATGCATTAGAGAACTATATAATTGTGGAAACATCCATCACTTTCATTCATTGTTATGCTTAAGGGTGTTACATTGATCATGAAACATGTATTAATTAATCATCATATTTAACCCATAATCATGGAGTGTGTAATACATAAATGCAATTACAAAGTAAAATAATTTTATGTTTATAATGGTGAATACTCTTGATAGAAAATGGGTATGGTATTCACTACACAATTGTTTTGGCATAAAAAATATTAGTGAAATTTCATCAGCATAACGACATCACTTAAATGTTATTAAAATGGATTGATGATACATAATATGTTATCTCATAATTTGGAAATAAAATTTGTAGCAATAGGTGCATGTAAATACATATACTAATATTAATAATAGTAAATATCAAACATAAGATAATCAAGAAACTTTAATAAAGGGGAGAATGGGAGAATCCATTACCATGAGATTGTGACCCCAAATTCTTTGCAGAGGCTTTTTGAGAGCATGGGGGAACCATGGGAGGTCACTATAGAGGGTAGGGAATTGTAAGGACATTCTAAAAGGATTTTTAGTTAAGATAAATGGGTTCTTTGGTGAGTTTATATAGGAAATGATTTGGGAATTATTTATCATTGATCGAACATAGGTTTTTGAACTGTATATAATAAAATAACCATAATTAAAAACCATCCAATGATTTTCCCATGGTTTCCACAAAATGGGTGAGGTTTCCATTATTTTATAAAGAAAAATTACAAAATTAATGAAATAATACCTTTTATTTCAGGGAACTGAGTCATACTCTTAAAGAAATTATTTAAAAACCATAAAATATAATAACAGTTTTGGAGGATTTGTAAGGTCTTTATAAAATTAATCAAATAAAAAGAGAATAAAATAATTTTAAATGTAAAAAATATATTTTATAATGGATACACTTTATAGTATATATTACATAACATTTGGGTTATTGTGATGTTATAATACACACCTTATATTTATATAGTATTTAATTTTTTCCCAAAAATTTGATTGTGTCAAAAAATTAGGAGAAATTCTCCATTTTATGTTATTAAAATTATGATTCAAAAATTAATATTCATTTTAACAAAATAATTTTCTATATATTTTAAATTTCACTTTTAACTTAAAATCTACATTTGTTGTGAAAAGATTGGTTTTTTCTGATAATAAAATTTTCAAACCTTTATAAAATTACATTTTACTTCATAAAAATTATATGATATTTAATATTAAAAGAATTATTTAATAATAATATCTTATTGAAATATTTGTTGTTTAAAAAATTCATTAATTAATTTAAATAAATTCCCTAATTGAATTTAAATATTACCTAAAAATTACACTTTGTGTTTTATTGAATCACAATAAATATAATTTATAATGTAATAATAATAAGAAGTAAATATAACTGTTATTCTATTAAAATAATTTACAGTGTCTTGATACATTTATAATTAATAAACTAGAAAATTACCTAAAAGTAAGGTGCACAATGGTGAGACTTTTATGCGGTGGTTTGAAGTAAATGGTTTGGGCTATGATATTGATGAGCTTGAACAACACCCATAAATGGCTTCACTCATGCTTAAGTCATTGGATCTCAACTTGGGATTTGTCAATGGAAAATCTATTTAATTATATCCCCATTATAAGTACTAATAAATGGAATTCATAGGTTATGATCCTACTAGTTGAGACCATCACATCCTTTGTCTGTGTAAATTGGATATGTTAAAAACCTATATTTATACTAATCCTCTAATCACTATTCAATGACTATGTTATTAATAGCAATGATTCTTAAAATTTAGTTAAATATTAAATGATATGGAAAAACCAAATAATTATATGTGATTTTTATAATCTTATTACATAATGAGACATTTATCTAAATCAAAAGGTGAATTTTATTTATTATAGTTTGGGTCATTACAATCACCCCACCCCCCTTCAAAAAAAATCCCCTTGAAATTTTCATTTCCCACTCTAAATAATACAAGGGTAACTCCATTTCATAACTTGCTCCAGTTCCCACATCACTTCTTCAAACATGTGGTTTCTCCATAGCACTTTTACCAAGTGAATTGTCATATTACATAGAACATTGTCTCTATGATCTAAGATCTTTACTAACTTCTCTTTATAAGAGAGATCATTATCCACTGGTACCACCTCTATATTGAGTACATGTGAGGGGTCTAGTATGTACATTCTCAATAGGGATAAAAGGAGTACATCACGTACTTGATATTGGTTAGGTGGGATTTCCAGTAGATTGGTCACTTCTCTAATTCGATCAAGGATCCCAAAGGGGATTATGTATCTTGGACTAATATTTCCCTTCTTTCCAAATATCATGACTTTCTTCCATTGTGATATAAATAGGAATACAATGTATCAAACATAAAACTATATGTCTCATCAATAACCATCAGTGTAGATCTTCTATTGAGTATGAGAATTCTTAATGTGATGTTGAATGGTCTTAACCTATTCTACCATTTCCTCGACCATTTTAGGACCTAGAAGTTTTAATTTCCAAAATTCATCCCACCATGTAGTTTTTATTCACCTCTTCCCATAATGGTCTTCTTAGGGATCCATTTGGATGCTTGAGTGGAAATTGTTATTCTATGAGAACTTGAGTAAAGGAATATGTTGGTCCCATCCTCCTTTGAAGTCAACTGATCTTTACCTCTACATGTCCTCAAGTGTTAGGATATTTTGCTCATAATGTAAATTAGTTAGAGGGTGATAAGTCATGATGATGTTCAACTATATATTTAAAAATATTATATACTCTTCTAGAGAATAGAGGTAAATCTTGTATTTCAATCAGATATAATCTATAAGGGCGTTCCATGAATCCTTGCCACATATCTAATTTATATCCATGAAAGTTGATCAAGTGTTAAATGCTCTTAAATCACAACAATATAAGATATATTTTTAAGATGATCCACCACAACCCATATAGAATTATTTTCTCTTGATGTCATCAGAAGACTAGTGACAACGTCTATAGTGGTGTTTTCCCATTTCCATATAGGTATGAGTAATGGTCTCATCATCCCCTTGTATTTTTTCCATTATGCTTTCACTTACAGACATACAAGACATATTGATGTATATTCAACAATATCCTTCTTCATATTTTCCCACCAATAGTGTTCTTTTAGAACTTGATACATATCTTTTATTCCATGGTGGATTGATAAAGTTGAGTTGTGTGCATCATCCGATAGATCCTTCCTTAACTCATGATTCTATGTTACACATAGTGTTGACCCAAATCTCAAAAATACTATTCATTAACCTTGAACTATAAGGATTTACCTTTTCACATAGTTTCCACATTCAAATGATTTCCCATATAATCTCCTTGATCATCGTTTAACCTCACTAGAAGGGATGGTTGAGAAATCATTTTTGAATGGATTTATGATGTTCCATCTTTTCTGATTCATATGTCCATTCTTTCTAAATATATGATGATAATATCCTTATCAATTCTCATCAATGATAAAATGTCTAGATCCTTTATACATAGATAATTTTCTACTTTATTTTATTTCCCACGATGGTAGTGAATTGATTAGTCATAGTCTTTGATAATCTCCAAATATATTTTTTGGGTCTTATTCATCTAGTTCAGTGTTAATATATATTTAGTATTCTATGATACATATATATTTTTTACTTCTACCTAGAGAGATAATTCCACCACATTTTCAAAAATAACATCACTACAGTCAACTCTAGATCATGCATTGGGTATTTATATTCATGATAATTTAACTACCTTCAGGAATAGGTTATGACTCTGTCATTTTTCATTAACAAAAGGATAATACTTTATTCAGTGCATTACTGAATACCATAAAAACTTATCCAGTTATGGGTAGTGTGAGTACTGGTGTAATGATAAGCCTCATTTTAATATTCTTGATGATTTATTTACATTAGTCATTCCAAAAAAACTAGAATCTCTTCCTAGTAATCTTTCTTATTGGGTTTGAAAATCATTAGAAATTTCTCACAAATCAATGATATTAACCAGATAATCCATAGAAACATCAGATATCTTTCACAAATATTGGCCCCATCTATCCTTCAGTTGTTTCTATCTTAAAAGGGTCACCAAATATCTCATAACATGTAATTATATTCCCCAGTAATGAGACTTCCTTTAAATATAACTCGCATTTTTTGTACATGGCATAAAGCATATCCTTTCATATGGTTTCTAGCACAGTGCTCAGATGTTCCTCAGGCTCATCCTTATTTTTGGAGAATATTAGAATATAATCTTTAAAAAGTACCACAAATTTTCCCATGTAATCTTTAAAGACTCTATTAATAAATTCCAAGAATATTATTGGATAAATATTTAGCCTGAATCTCATTACTATGAACTCATAGTGCCCATTCTTTGTAATAAAAGTAGTTGTGGGGATATCGTCTTTATTCACCCAAACATGGTAATATCAGGAATAAAGATACACCTTGCAGAAGTATTGTGATCAATGTATCTGAGTGAAAAATTCATCAATCCATGGAAGAGGACACTTGTTATTTATTGTGATATTGTTCAGCTCCCGATAATCCTTACAAATGCGCATTGACCCATACTTCTTCATGAGGAAGAGGAATGTTGCACCCATGGTGAAGCACATGGTCATAAGAATCCTTTATCCAGATTACCCTATCATTTTTTATTCAGATCCTCATGTTGAAAAAAAACATTTATATGTTGTATTGGATAAATTCAATGACTTAGGTATAATCTCAATGGAAAATTCTACCTCTCAACTAGGAGGTAGAACAGAAAATTCATTGGGAAACACATCTATGTATTCCCTCACAATGGGTATGTATCGATGGATTATATTTTTCTTAGACTAAATCATGTGATCAGGATAATTTTTCTCCTAGGTTAATAAAATACATTCTTGAGATATTGGTGATAATGAAAAATCCTCCTCCTCCACTTACTAGTATAGAATCAAAAGATGATTCATAATGTTAAGAGTTATTTCCTTCTCATAGAAATTTATGTTGGATCTATATAGGAAACCAAATCCATAACCAAAATTGCGTAAAATATCACCAAAGGGAGCATGATAAGGATCAATAAAAATTTCATCAAAAACCTTTTGACCTAGTAAGAGTTATATACTTTGGAAGTAATAAATTCCCAAATCTATTGTTTCACCAACAACTCTACATCCATTATTTATGGTGGAGTTTGAATAGTTCTACTAAACTTTTGTGATATGAAGGAATATATAGAATCAGAATAAAAATGTATTATTTCTATTTGTGAATGAGTAAATAAAATACATATCACTACTTCATTTTCCTGATCCACCTGAGCTGTTGTGATCGAAAAATATTACCAGTGTTTCCTTGGAGGTTGTTCATTGTCTCTGAAAACCCTTGGATTGGGGAATTGGTTTCAAAATTATCATGGTTCCTTACAGTTAAACAAAATGAACAATGATCTAAGGGATTACCAAAATACTCCTTTCCTCCATCACATTTGTGTGTTTCTATTATCGGTAATCCATATTTAGGTTCCCTTCCGCCCCGTACCAAAAGCATTTTTACACCCCCTTAGGCAATTTATGGTATAATTATTTCTACACACTTTGAATGTTGGATGTTGACATTTATTGGAACCATTAGATATATCCATAAAATACCAAAAATTAATCTCTAATTTCCTCTTTTCATCCCCATGATAGTATTGAGATTTTATGATCTATATTCCAACATTATTAGAACATCATATAATTTCGTCATAGTTATCAATGTATCGAATCTCCAAGGATTTTGTAGACTAGGATTCAATACACAAAAAAAGTGGCCAACTTTGAATTTTGTGATAATGACAAAGACTAAGGTGTATCATACATGTCTTGTGGTGTTTCCCTCTCATGCCCCGATAGAGTTTTCATATTTTATCTTAAGGGAAATGAATTCATTTTATATTTTAAATAGTAGAGTATGGGTAAATTAATTACTGAAAAACCTTTTCCATAACTCTATCCACCCCATAAATTCAATATTTTCCTCAAGATTCAAATTCCTTATCAATATCCACCACTGATCAGCTTCTCTTTCCATATGATAAATATCCAATAAAACCATCTCTTTCTTAGAACATTGAAGAATGGAGAATAACTAATCCATGAAGTTTGTCTACTATTTTTTATTAAAGGATAATATGATCCATTGAATGTTAGATTTCTTTGTATCATAAAGAAATAAATTATATATTATTCATTTTTACGGGTATTTGAGTGTGACTTTTGATCCATGTTCCTACTCAAAACATGAATCAGCTAAGAGTGTATAATTGTAACTTTTTTTATTCCTACTCACATTGGTTAAAATATCTTGTTGGGGATGTCATCTCATTCTCTATCACATTTATTTTTTTACCGGATTCCTTTTATTTTCATCCATGCTCACAAATAATGTAAAATTAGGGATGAGTATTTTAAAACTATTAAACATATAATTTAATTCAATGAAGTTAAATAGATAACTTATAAATTATATGTAATTCCTTAACTTATTAATTTACCGGATTCAGTCTATATAATCAATGTTCTATTTCATAGTATATATTCATACATGTATATTTTACCCTCAATAATTGTTCATAATGAGATTATAAACTTACCAAATAATATCCTCCCAAAGGGCCAAACTAATAATCCATCTATGCCCGTTTTTGTGCACCATTCCTCGGTCGAGTCTAACTCTACTCGGTGTTTTCAGGGTTTACCACTATATACATCTGTGCGAGAGCCACATCCACTTGTAGTATCCATAAAGGGAAATATTTTCTAGATAAAAACATACTTTATACTTACAAAAATATAGGGATATTATATTATACATAATCTTTTCCTTATGTCTTCACTAGAGTTTTGTAATCTTATTCCCAAAAATAACTATAATTTTCCTTTAATACCAACTATAATAACGCTACTCTTTATTTCACATTAATATATGATTTATTACACAATGTTACACTTAATTAAACCTGAAATGTTGAATTTTATAGAATCTTCAGAAATTAGGTACATTACATAACAATTTAAAATAGGAAATCATTATATTTACTGAATAGTTTCTTAAGATGCTAAAACTGTATGGGATAACCTGGGGACATACCTAAGAAATGGATGATCTATAAATACCTATAAGGGAATAAAAAATGGAATAAAATAATAAAAATAATATATACTAGACATGATAAATATCAATTTGGAGTAAAATAATTATGAATCATAATCATGTAAAATTTCACATGATATAGCATGATAATCATAAGGGAAACATGGGAAATATGGTAACAACTAAAAACACTGCATCATAAACATAGGTTAGGGAAAACCACAAAGAAATCATGATCGAAAAAATACCATAAAATAATCAGGTTTACTCCCTATCCCAACATGACGTCTCATGAGACTAAACATTACCCATTGAATTGGAGTGCTATATAATTTTGAGTGCACTCATAACATTCATTTCAGTCTAATGATTAAGTGTGCCACATAGATCATACAACATGAATCAATTCATCATAATATTTTATTACATGATAAAGGTGTATGGAATAAATAAATATAGATCCAAATTCAAATA
The DNA here is from genome assembly GCA_963277665.1 of Viscum album. Lineage (NCBI taxonomy): Eukaryota > Viridiplantae > Streptophyta > Magnoliopsida > Santalales > Viscaceae > Viscum > Viscum album. The sequence goes on along the minus strand of OY728139.1, from coordinate 521,554,162 downwards.
TTTATATGTGTATAAAGGGGAACATCCTCGATAGGAAATGGGTATGGAATTCACTACATAATTGATTTCGCATGAAAAATCACCATGAAATTTATGTAGCGTAACAATGCCCTATAAAAATTCATAAAATGGGATGATGAGGGAGAAAGGGGTATCTCATAATTTATACATAAAATTTTTAGTAATAGGGACATGTAAATAAAAACACAAACATTAGTAATTAGAAATATAAGTCATAATATAATAAAGCAACTTTAATAATGGGGGGAATGAGAGGATCCCTTACCTTGAGAGAATGACTCCAAATTATTATGAGGGGATTATTGATAGCATGAGGGAACCTTAGGAGGAATCTAGAGAGTTTATGGAAGAGTAATTATGTGATCTAAATATTTTTATTGAAGGGAAATTGGAGCTTTTGTGGGTTTACATAGGAAATGAGTAGGGAAATCTTTATCATTTCTCAAAATTAGGTTTTAGACTGTATAAAATAAAGTAACAAAAACCACAAATCACCCAATAGTTATTGACCATGGTTTATAAAAAATGGTAGTTTTTTTCATTATTTTATAAGTACAAGGTCTTAAAATATTTAACTAATACCATTTCTTTTGTGGAAGTGAGTCATACTCTTAAAGAAATGATTTTTGAACATTAAAATATATTAATAGTTTTGGAGGATTCATAAATGTTTTATAAAATGAATAAAATGGTCATAAAATAGAATTAATTTAAATTTAAAACACATATTTGGTATTGGATACCCTTTATAGTATTTATTACATAAAATTTATGTCATTATGATGTCATAATACACACTATATATTTACATGGTATTAAATTTTTTACTTAATGATTCGATTATCTCATAAAATTATGATAAATTCACTTTTGGATAATAGCAACATTCTAATTCCAGAAATTATATTTATTTTAACCAAATAATTTTCTATATATATTAATTTTAACTTTAAAATTAAAATCAATATTTATTGTGAATTTCTGGGTTTTTTTTAATAATAGTTTTCAAACCCTTATAAAATTACATTTGACATCAGGAAAAATTATAAGATAATTTATATTTAATAAAAAATATTTAATAATAATATATTATTAAAATGGTATTAATTTAAAATTTCAATTAATTCATTAAAATAAATTCCCTATGTAAATTTGATTATTACCCAAAAATTACACTTTGTGTTTTATTGAATCAAAATCAAAATCATTTATAATGTTACAATAATAATAAGTAAATATAACCATTATTATATTTTAAATAATACAAAAACTTATATTTCTAGTTTACTAATACATATCTACTAAATACACCTGAAAACATCTTAGCAGTATGGTGTCCAATAATGATACTTTCATGGGTGGTTTGGCATACATGGTTTTGGATGTGATGTCGATGATCTTGAATTTATTTCGTAAACAGTTTTTATCATGCATAAGTTGTTGGATAATATATTGGTATGGGTCAAGGTAAAATTATACTAATCTTTCTCCATTATAATCTTTGATAAATGGGATTCGTAGGGTATAATCCTACTAGTTGAGGCCATCCCTTCCCTTGATTATACCAATTGGATTTGTTAAAACCCTATATTAATACTAATCATGGGATCAATATTCAACAACTAAATTATCAACAGTAATGTTGATTAGTGGTCAATTAAATCAGATAGGATATAGTAAAACCAATTAATATTGAGTGTTTTCTATAAATGTAATACTTAATAAGACATTTAATTAAAACATAAGGTGAATTTTATTTATAATAGTACAGGTTATTATAGAATCCATGGTCAGCACTTCCAATTGAATATTGTTATTGTCTCTCCATGAATCCACATACCACCATGTCTTACATGTATAGAATTTCAACATCCACTTTTCACATAGGAGGATAACCACATGTGAGACTCATTATCAAAAAAGATATACATGGACATGGATTCCCTCACACTAAAGGTAACCTTATCTAATTTACACACAACACCACAGACAAGTCTATGATGTGATACCCATCATAATTTTTCATATAATCCCACCACCACTCAAATTGATAATTTAAATATCCATCTACAATTTTTCACAACCAATAGATCTCCAAACAATAAATGGTCAATCCCCCTATCATATTTTTCAAAAATCTTAACCACCACACCCAGAAATATATTGTTCTAGATCACTAAAACCACCAACACTATTTTTCGAATTATTAAACACTTCAATAATTCTAAAACGTAACAGAGTAGTGTCGTAACATAAAAAACACAAGCATCATACCTCAAACATATGTTTTGGTATTGAAAATTTTAGAACTTATCATGTCAAATTGACATATTGTTCCATCAAAACTCTGATATATTCATTAATTATATTTTTCTAATATTTTCATAATTATTCAAGAATATTATTTAGCTTTTACCATTTGATGCACATTTCAGCTTTAAAATGAGATATAATTTGGGGAATATAATTTTTTCATTCTAACCACATATAATATCATCTTGAAATTATATTTATTCCTGTAATTTACAAATTAATCTATAATATTTTACATTTATTTTTAGAATTCCTCCAACACGTTATCTCAATTTTAATTATCCAATAGAAATTTGTGACTTAAAAGGGTATAACAATTTGAAAATTATGTTTTTTCAATTTTATAAAATGAAACAGTGGACAAATAGACCATGTTTTAATGTTTGTATAATGCTAATAGATAATCATATTTTAATGATTCATTATATATTTGGATCATTTTCACGATTTTGTTGAGTTTTTTCACACTTATTACAGAAAAATAGTTTTAATTATAATAATGAATTTTATTATTCACAAAACATAGAATATTTAACTAATTTTAATTTATTCCTATATAAAAAATTAAATATTAGGTTATATTCCATAATTTTCAGTATAACTAGAGATCCATTTACTATTCTCCATTATTCGACATAAGTTTAATACATAAAAAATATCTATCCAACAAAAAATGTGTATTTAGACATAAAGAACATATTTTATAAAAAATTATTGAGTATTATGTTATTATTGGTCAAAAATAAATCACAGAAAGTCATTAAATTTTATCCAAAAATATAAGCATGATTTATTCATTTTTATCAGTTGACTCGTGATTATATTTTAAAGAGAAATAAAATATTAAAAATGAACATTTGGTCATCCTAAGACCATAGAATATGGGATTTATGTGAATATTTCTCAATGTCTATAAATTAATCTAGGGTTTTATTTCAAAATTATCACAACAATGTGGGAATGTTTTATTTCATTAGAAAATCCATATATTTTTTTAAAAAAAGTGTTATAATTTGAAAATATATCTTTTTTTTATTCAATGAATATATAAAATCAGACTAAGATTTTGGGACATCCTACTTTCAAAAAATTATACTATGGTTTTTATTTAATAGATTTTTGAAAATAAAATCTCATTTAAAATGTTTTATTTTTTGATTAACTTATAAAAAATTATTAATATTACAAACTCTTAAAATATATATTGGATTAATTTTATTTTACCTTACCTAAGGCATTTTTAATTCCAATGTTTCATCAATTTTTATACTTTTTAAAAATTTAACATTATATCAACTAAGTGAAAAAGTATAGTAAGCGGGGAGGTTGAATCCGAAATAACTTAGATCATGAAAATGAAATAAGGATTGGAATGTTAGGAAAAATAATTTTTAAAATTTATGTGTAAAAAATAGTGAATATAATTTTAAATATTGTACAAACCATGTATTTATATATCTGTGTTCATTAAAAATGATAATAAAAAGATATATTGAATAGTTATATCATTGAAGAAATTGGATTTATGAAATCCCATGGTCATGGAATTTATTCTCTAATGAATGGACACCAATTATATTATGATCGTTTATAATTTTTCATTTATAAATTTAGTGACATATCCCATGTTTAAAAATAAGAATTAAACCCCCTAATAGTTAATGAATAATCTAAATAATAGTAAATTAATTAATAATAAATCCATCAATGTTAGAACACAAAATTTTATAGAAAAATATTGAACTCATTTAGGGGTACTATTTTAACTTTGGTTTAGTAAATTTGAATTGGGTTTTAGTTTGGGGAATGTTAGTAGAGGTTTGAAAAATAAATGGGAGGAGATGGGGCACACAATGCGCCCCTATGCAAGAAACTATGAGTGGGAATTAATTAAGTTCTAAAATTATTTCTAGAATTTCCCAAAACTTCCTAATTAAAAAAATTTATCTAAATTCGTCTCTAGTTACCCATTAAAATTTTCAACTCTATGAATGGAGTTAGGTCCATCCTGACCTCAGTTCTTTGTGAATCGAAGCTCAGATCAAATACTACTTCTCTCCCAGTAAGTGATTTCTTCTCTCATTCTTCCCTTGTTCTTCCTCTATACATTACACTTTCTTTTAATTATATAATACATTGTATTAGATTTATATATGTCTATTTGGTGAGATTTTTATCTATGACTTTATATCAATATCTAATCATTCAAGATCCCAATTTTCTTGAATCATCATTTTTAGGGTTTTGATATTTGGATCTAAATCAACATCGTTGTGCCACTCAACTTTTTGGGATTTATATTGGGTGATTAGTCTTAAAATAATTGGGTTATGTGGTCTAATATTCTTTTCCAAAGTATTTATTCTGATTAAGTGTATGAAATTTTCTTATTTTTGGCATTCTTTAGCAATTTTAATTCTTAAATTGGGTTAATTAATATGGCCAAATGATTGATTTTTTATTGTTAAAATTGATGATTAATTGGGAATTTAATAATGAGAATAAGGGAATAAACTTTTTTAATTAATATGGGAATTAATTATGACATTTATGGGCTGTAAAAATATATAATTAATTGATTAATTAATTGTGTGATTTAGTAATTGTGACTTAGATAATGTCCAATTGATTTAATTGGATTATTGTTTAAATTGATGATTAATTGGGGAGTTAATCATTAGGTTATGGTTATGTACATTTACATAATTAATTTGAAATTTTATTATGGGAAATAGGGGATGATAAATTAGATAATTAATGGTACGATTAATTGAGATATTTAAGTATTTATGATTTAAATAATGATCAATTAATTAATTGGATAAATTATTGAAAATTATAACTAATTGGAAAGTTGATTATGAGAATAATAGAATACACATTTGGATAATTAATTTGGGAATTAATTATGATATTTAGGGGGTTTCCAATTAGATAATTAATTAGATACTTAATTGTGATATTGGGGAGTTGTGATTTAGATAATGGAAAATTGATTTAACAGGATTATTATTGAAAGTAATGATTTATTGGAGAGTTAATCGTGGGATTAAGGTTATGTAAATTTAAATAATTAATTGTTAAATTAATTATAGTAATTTGGGGTTCTCAGTTATATAATTAATGGGGGTATTAATTATGATATTTAAGGATATGTGATTTAGATAACGACTAATTGATTGAATTGGATATTTATTGATATATATTACTAATTTGATTATTGACTATGAGACTAAGGGGATGACCATTTAGATAGTTAATTGAAGAATTAATTATGATGTTTAGAAGAATATTATTTAGATAATTAATGGTAGAATTAGTTATGAGATTAAGGGATATGTGATTTAGATAATTAATAAGGGGATTAATTGTGAGATATTGATATAATTTGTTTAAGATAATAAAATGATGAATTCGTTATGTGATGTGTAGATATATGAGTTAATGAAATTGATTGTAGGTAAATTATGATATATCTTGATAGATGGGTTGATATGATTAATGTTCGATTAATTATGAGATAAGTAGATATATGAGTTGATATAATTAGTTGATGAATTAATTATGATATTTCATTGTATATGAATTGAGAATATTAATTGTATAATTAATTATAAGAAACTTATATTATTATTTTAATAATTAATTAAGTAATAAATTATTGATAATGAGATGTGGATATTGACTAATTAATTTATGAATTAATTGATGGAATTGAAATGCTTAATTAATTGAGGAATTAAATAAGGGTAATTATGTGATAAACTAATTGTTGAATTAGTAATGAGATTGGGATGATTAATTTATTATAGAATTATTTAACTATATTCATCGGATTAATTAATTGATGAATTAATTAAGGGTTATAATTTTATTATTTAATGGATAAATTAAACAATGTGATTTATGGGAGTGATTAATTAATTGTGGAATTAATGAACGGGATTGACATGAACAATAAATTAGTGAATTAATTGATGGGATTGGTGTGATTAATTAATTTTTGAATTAATTAATGCATTTTATTTGATTAGTTAATGGAATAATTAACCATAGTAATTGTTTTAATTAGTTAATTATTGAATTACAAGATTTATTGATGTTACTGGTCAATTGATGAATTAACTAGAGTTTTTGAAGTGGTTAGTTTATTTTTTAATTAACTATATTAATTTTTGAGTTTTTTTAATTTTTTAATTGAGTATTATGATTGAAGTGATAAATTAAGTTTTTAATTAATTAATGTTTTTGATGTGATTAATTAAATATAGAAATAATTAATATTATTTATGAGATTATTTAGTTATAGAATTAGATAGAGTTATTAATGTGATTAGTTAATTGATTAATTTACTAGATTTATTGATTTGAGTGGTTAATATTTTAATTAACTAGAGTAGTTGATGTGATTAGTTAATTATTGAATTAACTAGGGAAATTGACGTGATTAATTAATTTTTGAATTAATTAATTTTATTTTCATGATTAGTTAATTTTTGAGTTAACTAAAGTAATTTTTGTGTTTTACAATTTGTTGAATTAGTAATTTCATTGGTGTAGATAATTAATTGTTGAATTAATTATATATTCTTGAATAGTAACATGGTCATTTAATTGTGTGATTTAATGTATGGTAACATGGTTGTTCATTTGTGTGAAATAAATAATGGTAACATGGTTATTCAATAGTTTGATTTAATGATTGGTAACATGGTCATTCATTAGTGTGAAATAAATAATTGTAACATGTTCATTCAATTGTGTGATTTAATTAATGGTAACAAGTTAATTCATTTAATAAATAAGAATAGAAACATGGGCATTTAGAAACTTGGTATCCCTTGGGGATGATTAAAATTATGGCATGGGATGAAGTAGGTATTGAGGCTTGGGTGCCTATGAGAACCTAGGGTTTTATGTTCCTAACAAGTGAATATTTAATAATGTGATAAAATTTTTATTTATGAACTATACGTATTATCAATAAAAATATATACAATATTATTAATTGCAATTTTATTATACATTGTTGGTGGTTGCCTCTTGTGTTGTAATCACACCTTACTTGGGTTTCTTGGTCAGTACGAGAATAGACAATATTATTACACGCTATGTCAAGGGAGAAGTCCCTATGTTGGATTTTTCAGTCAGGTGGAGCATAGATGAGGGGACCAGACGTGGTTCAGGATCCTCTTGGTTGTAATCAGTGTCATTACTTTTGAGTTTCATATTAACACTTGGCATGTACATCAGTATGACATATTTATTGTTCAGTTTAAACATTGTACTTCATTCTTTAGTTATCATAAGTTATTTGAATTATTTGTGATCTTATGTTTCCGTTATTAATTTTTTATTTTTTCTAGTGTATTAATTTGATAAAAATTGAGGAAATAGTCTCCCCATGCATGAATTACCAGACCCTCACTACAAATTAGGAACCTCTAGCATACTATGAGGCACACTTGTGGTCACATAATGAACCGTCTTGAGGCATCTGTGTGTGGCACCCAAGATGGGACGTAACAAAGTGGTATCAAAGGAGTTTTTTTTATTATTTTATTTCCCTATTTGGGAATTTTAGACAAGATACTATGAATATTTGGGGCTTGGTTATGATCTCATGCATTGGAGTAGCTACCCCATGTATGATGTAGAATCTAAGTACACATGGTGGGATAATTATTATTACTATTTCCTGTTATAGTAGAATATTATTTCACCTTGGGCAACACACTTATTTTGCGATGTGGTTTTTTTCTCTGAGATGTGTAGATATTGAATCACGTCCCTAAATGGATGGAGTTTTGAGTCTTCATGCATCATTTTAGGACCTCTGGATCATTTTGTGAACATGAATCATTTTAGGAATACATGGGAAAATGGTTTGCAGATAAGTTGTTAAACTTGAACTATTTTTTCCTACTTGTGATATTGAACTTAAAATAATGCCTAATATGAAATTGTTAATGATTTTAATATGATTAAAGAAAAAAGAATAATTGGGTTTCTACATGAGAAACCTAAATGGTGATAATATGTTTTCCCTGGTTAACAAAGACCTTGGTGTACGATGTTCAAGGGTAGTGGTAGTGCCTCAGGTTTAACTATGTGGTAGAGAAAATGATTAATGACTTGATATAGTTTTGTGTAAATAACTCTTGAAAATTGTGTTAGTGTTATAAAATGAGAATAATTTGGTTTTTCTAAATGACCGTTTAAGTGGGTGGTTTGAGTAGTGAAAATGGTATAGTTTGAGAACTTAGTTGGGAGTTCGGTAAGGAAACATCTAGTTTTAAATAGTGTGGTGAGATGTTGGTAGGAGGGGAAGCCTAATAATTTAGATAGGTTAAGGTGTTTTAGAAATGGGAGATATCATTGGTGATGGAGGATTGGGGTAGGTATTCATTTACAGCTTTTTAGTGTACTTTTAATTAATGATGATCATGTCCCCTAACTCAACATTGTCTCAGGTACACTGATAAATCGATGGATTTATGCCTATTTATATATTCATTTTTTTATATGGGGCCCCTTTGAGGTTTTTCTTATAAATTGGATTGTGTGTGGAGATGGATGGTGTGAGTTATACCATCATCCAATTATGGATGAGGTTCTTATAAGGGACCACTTGTCGATAAATACTATGGGTCATGGGTTGTGGTGGATGATTTTCTTGAAATATAAGGTTTAACAAAGTGCCTAATATGGGGAGCTATGTCTCAGTAGTGGGTGCATGGAGAAAAATAATGTGTTGGATGTAGTGGAATCAAAATTCCAATGAGGGACCTATTAGAAGCATGTTTAAATTTCTTTCTAGGAAGTATTTGATGAAAATACTAGGTGATAATTGGATTGTGTTTTGTGGTTGTTGGGAAAATTATGTTGCAAAACATGTCAGGCATGTTGGTGATGATGATCTTTAGACTGATACATCCTTTAAAAGCATCTTATACATCTGTTGGGACATAATGAGAAGGTGTTGTGGGGAAATATTGTGTTGTTGGTAAATGTTTTTTGGAAACATTTATGTGTATAGAAAGAATCGTGGGAGATATAAATGGACGCAGGGGATTAGTGGTCTGCTCTTTTTGAATCGGAATCTTGGGGGAGCTTGGGAGGGCAGCTTGAGGATGAGCTATTATAATGTGGGGAGATTATAAGAAACAGAACTTTTTTAGAGACATATTGAATCCTTTTAGAGGTACTATTTTAACAAGTGTTGATTACTTTTCAATTGGGTTTTATTTTGGTTAGTGTTTGGGAGATGTTTGAAATTTAAATGGGAGGAGATAGGGTAGACTGTGCTCCCCTATAAAGGAAACAGTGTGTGGGAATTAATAAATTCTGAAAATTAATTCTAAAATTTTACAAACCCCCCTAATTAACTTCTAATAGTCCCAAATTTTTTCCTAGGACCCCATTCAGGTATTTTGATAGCTATAGAAAGATTTTATGTCCCCCTAACCTCTTTTATTTGTTAATCGAATCTTGGATCGAAGATCACTTCTCTCTCAGTAAGTGATTTCTTCACATGATCTTCCCTCGTTCATCCATTATCCATTCCACTTTCATTTAATGATGTATGATACTTTATTAAATTGATATTTTTCTATTTGGTGAGATCATGATCTATGATTGTAGATATATATCTAATCTTGACATATCTTGATTTTCTTGTATCTTTATTTTTAGTGTTTTGAGATTTAGATCTAAATCTACGCTGTTGTTTCTCTCAAATTTTGTGTATTTCTATTGGGTGATTAGATTTCAAAAAATTAATCTAGGTGGTCTAATATTCTTTTCCCATAGTCATGATTTTGATTACCTATATGATATTTATGAATTTATAGCATTCTTTATCAATTTTAATTCTTAAATTGGGTTAATTAATGTGGGCAATTGATTAATTGGTTTATTGGTAAAATTGATGATTAATTGAGGATTTAATCATGAGACTAAGAGGATTGTGATTTTGATAATTAATTTGGTAAATAATTATGAGTTTTTGGGGTTGTCCAATTATATAATTAATTGATTATTAAATTATGAGATTTAGGGATTGTGATTTAGATAATGGACAATTGATTATATTGGATTATTGTTGAAATTGATGGTTAATTGGAGAGTTAATCATGGGATTAAGGTGCTTTCCATTTACATAATTAATTCAAAATTTAATTATTCGAATTAGGGAATACTGAAGTAGATAATTATTGTGAGTATTAATTATGATATTTATGGATTTGTGATTAAGATGATAACCAATTGATTAATTGGATAAATTGTTGAAATTCATGACTAATTTGGGAGTTGATTATGAGACTAACGAGATCCCATTTTAGATAATTTATTTGGGAATTAATTAAAATATTTAGGTTTTTTATAATTATATAATTAATTGATGAATTAATTATGATATTTTCGAGTTGTGATTTAGATAATGGATAATTGATTTAATTGTATTAATGTTGAAATTGATTATTAATTGGGGAGTTAATCATGGGATTAAGGTGTTATCCATTGACATAATTAATTGGTAAATTAATTATGGGAATTATGGGATACTCAATTAGATACATAATGGGAGGATTGATTATGATATTTAAGGATTTTTCATTTAGATAACGTCCAATTGATTAGATTGGATTATTGTTGAAATATATGACTAATTGGAGAGTTGATTACGAGACTAAGGGGATTAACATTTAGATAGTTAATTGTGTAATTAATTATGAGGATTAGGTGATCCCATAAAGATAATTAATTCGAGTATTACTTATTATATTAAGGGATATGTGATTCATATTATTAATCAGGGGATTTATTGCGAGATATTAAGATAATTAGTTTAAGATAATCAATTGATGAATTAATTATGTGATGTATAGATATATGAGTTGGTATTATTTATTGTTGGTTAATTATGAGATATCTAGATATAAGATTTGATATGATAAATCATAGATTATTTATAAGATGAGTTGATATATGAGTTGAGATAATTAATTAATGAATTAATTATAACATGTAAGGGTATATGAATTAAGATTATTAATTATAGAATTAAATGTTAGAAACATAAATTGTTATTTGAATAATTAATTATGGATTATGATATGTAGATATTACTAATTAATTGATGAATTAATTAATCTAATTTACATGATTAATTAATCATGGAATTAATTATGGGTAATTATGTGATAAACTAATTATTGAATTAATAATGGGATTGAAATGATTAATTGATTATATAGTTAATTAATTAGAATTATTGGATTAATTAATTTTTGAATTAATTACATGAATTAATTTTATTATTTAATAGTTAAAATAAATAATTGGAATGATGGGAGTGATTAATTAATTGTATAATTAATTAATGGCATTGACTTGAACAATTAATTGGAGAATTTATTGAACGAATTGGTGCGATTAATTAATTAATGTATTTGATGTGATTGGCTAATGGAAAAATTAACTATAGTTATTTTTTTAATTAGTTAATTGTTTAATTAACTAGCTTTATTGTTGTGATTAGTTAATTAATGAATTAACTATAGTTATTGAAGTGGTTTTTCAATTGTTTAATTATCTGGAATAATTTTTGTGTTTATTTAATTATTAAATTGACAAATATGATTGAATTAATTAATTTATTTATTTATTTATTTATTTATTTTTTGTCATTAATTAATTTTTTAATTAATTAATAATATGGAGGAGATTAGTTATTTGTTGAATTTTCTAGAGTAATTAATGTGATTGGTTAATTGATGAATAGACTACAATTATTGATTTTACTAGTTAATTGTTTAATTAACTATAGTAGTTAATGTGATTAGTAAATTTTTGAATTAATTAAGGAAATTGAAGTGATTAATTAATTTTTGAATTGATTAATATTATTATTGTTATTAGTAAATTGTTGTGATAACTAATATAATTGTTGTGTTTAACTAATTATCAAATTAGTATTGTCATTTGTGTAGATAACTAATTGTGAAACTAAATATGTGTTTTTGAATAGTAGTATGGTCATTCAAGTGTGTGATTTAATGAATGGTAACATGTTAATTAATTTTTTGTGAAAGAAATATGGTAACATGGTCATTAAATATTGTGATTTACTGAATAGTAACATAGTCATTCATTTGTGTGAAATAAGGAATGTTAACATGGTCATTCAATTGTGTGATTTAATGAATGGTAACATTGTTAATAATTTTTGAAATATGAAAGGTAACATGGGAATTCAGACATGTGGTATCCCTCAAGGATAGTTCAAATTCGGTAATGTTTTGAAGCATGTATTGAGGCTTGGGTGTCTATAAGAACCTGGGGTTTACGCTTAAATAGAGAAAATTTAATAATGTTATAAACTATCTATTTATGTGGTATACATATTATTATTACAATTTCATACACTATTGTCGATTGTAATTGTATTAGACAACATTGGTGGTGGCCCAATGTGTTATACTCACACCTAACTTGGGCTGCTTGATCAGTACCCAAATCGGATTTATTGTTACAGGACATGTTATGGGAGATGTGCATATGTTAGATAGATGAGTTTGATTATAGCATGGATGATGGAACTAGATGTGGTTTGGGACCCTCCTGGGTTTCGTCAGTGTATTTAATTTTGAGTTTCATATTGACACTTGACACACACATAAGCATGAGATTTATATTGTTTAGTTTAAAAATTGTACTTCATGATTTTCCTATAATGAGATATTTGTATTATTATGATTATATGTTCCTTATATTGTTTATTTATTTATTCTGGTTTATTAATATGATAAAAAAATAGGGTATAGTATCCCTATGAATGGCTTCCTAGAACCTCACTGTTAGTCGATAGTTGCTAGTATAAACGGAGGCACGCTTGAGGTCACGTAGTGAACCGGGTCATGGAATCGGTGTGGGGAACCTAGGTCTGGATGTTACAATCAATCAATCAATAATTCTTAGGTTTATTGAAGTAGTAAGAGACATATATGAAGGGTTTAATTCATAAACCCAAGACTAATAACCCTTAAAATGAGAATACTACAAAATTTAATCACCCTGCATTAAAAAACACGACACAAAAACATTCACCCCCATACGGTTTCCTGTAGATAATGGAATAAATCATTGTTTAACATTTGATATTATAAGAGAAACATAAATTATAAAACTAATAATAGTCTTCATGACCTTATAACCACCATATAATTTCAATCCTCATATCAATTATGTGTTGATTGTAAATATATAGTCAAAGTGTCTTTTTATAGATAAATATCCAAATTATATATCATTATATGAATACAATATTTCCAAAAGATTCTCCATCTCATTTCCTTGTAATGGTGTCTAATTCATACACAAATTAGTATTAAAAATAAATCTTTGATCCAACAAATTTCACCCCTAATTGATATGAATTTCCCATACATAAATGATCTGTTGTAAAATAATACATGATTTTTAAACAATGTCTTTCCATAACCCCATAGATTATTCTTTAGTGGTATGGGAAGACGTGTGGAAAAAAAACATTTGTTTATTTATGTGTGAAACTACCCACACATTTAAATAATAAAATGACAAAATATATGGTGTGGATATTATTGAAAACATATAACACTTATATCTTTGATATTCTTGGAAACCATCTTGTGATAGAATATATCACTCTATAGTAGATATATATCATTTGCTCCAAATATACCCAAAACATTGGGTATCACATTCATCGTGAATTAAAAACCTATTAACATTAATCAAAGTTGAATGATAATAGTTGAATCATAATAATTTATATAATTCTCTTGATATGAAACATTAAAAATTTCATATCACATCCCACTAATATCTTTTTCTATGATATTAACCGTCATCTATAATAGCCCAAAACCTATATTCTAGTTTTAGTGATGAAATTGTAAACATTAATCTTCCATATTTGATGCTGATAATTTAGACCTAATTTTTCTCATCCAAACCCTAAAACATGAAAATTAACACTTGGAAAAATAACAAAATCAAGGATATTTTTAGGATTTTGGATTTATAGAATCATGAAAAAACTACAACAAGAACAATTCACATAAATTTAAATGATATTTTTTCCACTTAACCAATATTTTATTTTACACATTAAGATATCATCATCATACATATCAAATATATAGTATCCCATGATTATATCTTAGATCGATATTACTTCATTTTGGTTGAATATTCAGTATATTACAAAAATACATGCCCAGGGGCTGTAATAGTTTAGTGTCTTTGGAGACATGGAAAATAATATTCTTTCCTAGTGAAATATCTTCAATAACTCCCATAAAGATCTCTACCTTTAGTAATTCTACATAAAACCATTCATCGTAACCTAGGGAAAAGAAATATAAGAAAGGGGTGAGCTAAAATGCTTAGTAAGGGAAAATAAACGAAATAGATAAGTATAACATGAAAAAAATGGTATGGAACTTGAATATAACTTTTGAATATCATACCCTAATTAATAGAGATAATTATAAATATTTTAAGTTCATAAGACATAGATCATAAGATAATTAAGATCATAAGTCACCAAAGAATAATATATGAATAAGACATGTAATTTTTTTATGGACATTTTTTTATAAAATTATGATGATGTATATGTAGAATCATTTTCACTCATTACATTTTGGAAATGAAATCAGGACCCTACATCAACTTATGGACATGAAACCAGGTCCATGCATAACATATTGAATGTGTAATTAGGTTCATTCATAACCTCATAGAAATGATACCAAGTCCCTGAATAACATTATGAATGTGTAATCAAGTTCATGAAAAACTTTATTGACATGAAACCAAGTACATTAATAATATTGTAAACATGTAATGAAGTTCATATATAACATTGCGAACATGAAATCAGGTTTATGAATAAATCTATGAAAATTCCACCAGGTCCATGCATATTACTATGAACACATAACAAGTCTCAATCATAACATTGTGAACATGTAATTTGGTTTATGAATAAACTTATGGAAATAAAACTAGTTCCATGAATAACTTTGTAAAAATGTAGTTAAGTTAAAAAATAACAATTTTAACATTAAATAAGGTTTACTCATAACATATATACTCCTGAGTCCTCTATCATTACCCAAAGTATTGGAAGGAGATAGAGGTCCCACCCATATCATAATAAAATCATTAATTTATGTACCAAAAAATAAACCATTCATAATATCATGGACCATAAAAAGAAATAGATGTCAAATCATATCCCATGAAAAGAAATGGGTAGCATTAACATTTCATCAAATCATAAACTATGAAAAGAGAAGTGTTTCGTAATCACTTCATGAAAGCATGTCCCATGAAAAGAAGTGGGTTTCAAAAGTGTAACGACCCAAAATTTTATTAATGAAAATTCCTCATGATCTAATTAAATATATTATTATGTAAAATGGTTATATAACATATGCACTTATTTGCTTTTATGATTTTGGATTTCAAAATACTGTTAATAATTTTTACCATTTCTAATATAGCTGTTGAACAATGATCACATGATTAGTATAAATATAGGGCTTTAACAAATCCAATTTACTCAGACAAATAAATTAATAGCCTCGTCCAGTATATTTTCTTCATACGAAGCCCATTTTTCGGAGCTAAAAAGGGAGGTGACGTCATTAGTCTTCGATCAAGACCAAGCCCAAGCCAAGATTCAATACGTTCATCTCGAACAGAACCACCTACGTGAGAAGTGTAAATTGATAGAGATTACCACCTGAGCAATGTTATCCTAGCCACCCAAAGAGTCTATCACTATCGCATACCTTACCATTAGGTCATATAAAGGTGTTATAAGGGGTTATGTAACAATACCCTAGAAATATTATTATGTGCATTATTTTTGTATAGAACAAATAATATGCATTCAATTTATTATTGTTAATTTTTAAAAAGTTTTTATAGAAAAAAATAGTATTTTTCATTATTATTCACTTAAGATATCTATTTTGATGAATTAATGAATTTTTGAATTAAATTATATTTTAATAAAATATTATTACTAAATTAATTTTCATTAAATATAAATGATCGAATACTTTTTTTGAATACAATTGTGATTTTAATTAAGGTTTGAAAGCCATTTTTGTCAAAACTCATTAATTTTAGATAAATGTTGGTTTTTATTTAAAAGGACAAAATTCAAATATTTTGAAAATTATTTAAATAAAATTAAAGTTATTTTTGGAATCATGAAGTCAAAATTATCCAATTGTGAATTTTTTTATAATTTTCTAAGATAGTGGATTGTTTGGGTAAAAAATTAAATATCGTTTAATTGTATAATGTGTTTTATGACATCATAGTGACCTAATAGTGATGTAATAAAATACTATAAAAAGTATTTTTAGAAAATAAATGTTTTACCATTTAAATAATGTGATTTTATGATTGTTTTGTTTATTTTAGAAAGGATTTAGTGGACCCTCTGAGGCTTATAAAATATTTTAACTTTTTAAATTTATTTTTTTGAGAGTGTGACTCACCTCCAAAAAATAAAGCCTAATATTTTTATAATTTAGGACATTGGAATTATAAAATAATATTTTCCACTCCCATTTTTCAAAAATCATGGGCAAAAATCATGGGTTTGTTTGTGGTTTTGATTTATTTAATGTGTGGTGGCCAAAAACCTAAATAATAAAGAATTCCCTCTCTTTCCCTATATAAATACACCCAATCACACACTTCCTCTTCACTCATAGCATTTGGAGATCGAACAACCTATTCCCCACTTTCTCTAAAATCATCCCAAGGCTCCCCAAGCTCCCATGAATCCACTCACAATCCTCTCCCAACCCTTTGGGATCACACTTCCAAGTAATGGATTTCTTCCTTTCTCGTTTTTGTCCAAATTTAATTATGTTGATATTCCCTTTTATTTTAAATTAAAAATGTTGGTTATGATTTCACACATCCCGCATACTTTCTACCTTATTTTTTAATGACTATATACCCATTTATCTCTCATTAATTCCTTACATGTACATCAGTTACCATGTGGAAATTCCTTAAGGGATTTCTCTCTCCTCATTTATATCCAAGAATTGTTTTTATGAATCTAAACTCCATTACATATGTTGAGACATATATCCATATGACCCCATTACTTTCCATTTTATTTACATATGATGATACACCCTTTCCACTCTCATCAACCATTTTTACAAATTATTATGTCACGTTGTTACACTACCAAAATTGCACCGTGATTTTCCAAGCCAAAGTCATTGTGTAGTGAATACCATGGCCATTTCATTATCAAGGTTATTAATTTATATGCACATTTACTTATTGATTTTAGAGTTTCATGTATGAATTCCACATTCCTTTATCATGTAATAAATGATGATGTTTAATGAATACATGTAATATGATCCATCTAGCACAATTATGCATGAAATGAAATGATTAAGAAGGGTGCACCCTAATAGCACTCCAACGCATTGGGTAATGATTAGTATAATGATATGTCAAGTGAAATGAGGGTTTAATCATGATAATTCAAGTGAAATGTGCATTTTATCATGCTCCATGTGCAATGAGAATTGGATCATGCTAATACCATGTTAAATGTTGTTGACACATTTCCATGTTATGTTAATCAGGCTATATCATGCCTTTATGTTCACATTTTTTTTATAATCCATTGATATGCCTATTTCCTAACATGTACTGTATTATTCATGTTATGCCTTTTTTACTCCCTTATTGTGTTTTATAGCACACCCTTTTATTATGCATGTCTTTATGTTATCACATGCAATGCTAAGTATGAATGAATAATGTGTTCATGTAAAAGAAGTTTTCAATAAGATGTTCTGTTTTATGTTTTAAGTTGTTATGTAATGATCCTAAGCCCCAAAGAAACGAGACCTCTCAATATTCAATCTTGTATCATGTGAAGATTTTATATAATAAATTATATTTATGATTAAAATAAAGAGCAGGGTTGTTATAGTCGGAATCAGAGGATGGGTTTAATTATTTTTGAGATTAGGTTTAGAATACCCTAGTGAAAGCCTTAGGGATAAGACTAAGTCTAGTAAAAACATCCCTAAATTATATTCAGTATCAATTAAGTGGTTTATCAAGAAAATATATCCATATCTAGATACGAGCAGGTAGAGGCGGCTCTGGCATAGATGTATCTAGGGTAAAAACCCAAAAACATAGCTTTGAGCTAGACTCGAATGGGAATTGGTGCATCAAAACGGGCCTTGATGCACTCTTGGATATAACACTCACAGGGGATATGATTTGGTAAATTCATAATCTTAGTATAAACCATTATTACAGGAATAATAAAATTGCCTCTAAGAATATATGTTGGGTAGTAGATCATGGATAACATTGATTGAAGCCTATAAATTCATTACTTAAGGAAATAAAAGTAATTTATAAGTTTTCCATTTTTTCATTGGATTACCCTTTATGTGTTGCTACTAACTTTTCTTTTATATTATCCAATGTCCAGTAATCGTAGGACTTGGGATGAAAACTGATACGAATATCAATGTGATGGCTGTTCTAATGAGATTCTCAATCCGATTGGAGTGGGAATCGAAAACTTTGTAACGATACTCTCTCATTTAAATCACGTTATAAATAGAAACATGGGTCATGAGGAACATTAAACCCCCCATAAGAAAGAACAAGTCACAATCAAGTGCTTCATGAGACAAAGGCCTCCTAATTTTAATGGTTCATCTGATCCCTAAATCATTAAACAATAGATCAACTCCATTGAGGGTGAAGATGATCGATGCAAGGTTGACCGCTTATTTGGTGGTTCTTTTGGAGGCTTATTGTATGGAGGGTGAAGCTGATCGATGGAGGAAATTGATAAAAAAAATACTAAGCATAAGGAGGATATTGAGGCATTGGAATGAAAGTATTTCTTGACAATGTTTTTTGACAAATATTTTTCTCGCACCCTCCGACTTAAGATGGAAATGGACTTTCTTTCCCTCATGAAAAAATATGATGAATTTATCCGAGAGTATAAGGAAAACTTCACAAGTCTTGAATGATATGTCTTCTATATTTTCATTACCCTTGAATGCAAGGTTGATCGCTTCTTTGGTGGGCTAAAAACTAGCCTACATAAATCCCTAGTGATCCGTGACTTCGAGATCTATGAGGACATTTTCCGATGTTCCATCAATGTCAAAATGGAGATCGGAGAATGTCAAATATATCATGGGGTTATGAAGCATAAGGTGGACTTATATTCTAGTAGTCTGATGGATAAATTCAATAGTGAAAAGAAAATCCTACACCCCACTTGCCAAATGTGCGGAAAAAAGTACCCCGGAATTTGTCTCAAGAGGACAAGGAAAAACTGAAGGTTTGGAAGAGAAGGGAACATGGATATTAACTTCCGAAAAGAAAAACATGTGTCTATGATAGAGGAAAGGAATTCTCCATTAGAGCCACAATCCATTGTTCATTGCTTCAACTACAAAGAACCAGGGCACTATGAAAACTAGTGCCCTAATATAAGGGTTTTCATAGGCAACCAACAGCCTCCATGGCAGCAAGGGAGATATTTTTCTATTACTACTGCCGAAGTGAACCCAGATAGTGAAGTGGTGACATGTACACTAGTTATTCATTCAAGAATAGTGACTGTACTTTTTTATTCTAGTTCTATGCATTCTTTTATATCCCTAAATTTTAGTAGAACAATCACGACACCTTAAAAAATCATGGAAGTAATGATTTCGGTGAGAATGTAAAATGGGGAAATCATTGCATCCCATGAATATAACTCCTACCTTGTTATAATTTTCTGATTGAACTTCCTGATGAACCTCATCATACACCCTCTGGTGTAATTTGATACAATTATTAGCATTCATTGGCTTTTCTTATATAGAGCCAACATAAATTGCTACTATATGGAAATCACTCTCTATGTGGTGAATCAACCCCCGATTCTGTACAAGTGCAAGGAGGAGGGTGAATCTTCTTTAGCACCATCATCTCAAGCATGCATATTACTATTGAGTCCATGGAAGCAACCATCCTTAAAGACATGCCTATTGTTAGGGAATTCACTGAAGTGTTTCCTAAGGAATTTTCTAACCTTCCACCTAAAATAGACGTTTAATTCTCAATTGATATTCTACTTGGGGAATTGTGAATATCCAAAAATCCTTATAGAATGGATATTTTATAGCTTTTGGATAAAAATAAATAACTACAGGGGAATATGGATAAAGGGTTTATATTCCCAAGTGCTTCACTACGGGGTGCACTAGTCCTCTTCATCAAGAAGAAGGATGGTCCAATGCACCTTTGCATTAATTATCATGAGCTCAAAAAATCATAATAAAGACCAAGTATCCTCTATCCCGAATTAATGACTAGTTCGATCTGCTACGTAGAGAACAATACTTCTCCAAGGTGGATTTGTGGTCGGGATATTACCAAGTAATGGTGAATAAGGAAGATATCCCCAATACTACTTTTTATACAAGATACGGGCACTATCAATTCATATTAATTCCTTTCGGACTCACTAATGGTACAAAAATCATCATGGACTTCATGAATGGAGTATTTTGATATTACCTCAACAAATTTGTGGTATTATTTATAAATGATATTCTAATATACTCTAAAACCAAGGAGGATCATGGGGAACATCTAGGAACTGTACTAGTGATGTTGTGAAAGGATAATCTCTATGAAAATTACAAAAAGTATGAGTTCTATTTGAAGGAATTATCATTCTTTGGTCATATCATCATAGGCAATGGGATATATTTGGATGCTTCCAAGATAGCTGAAATTGAGGGATGACTAAGGCCAACATCAGTAATGGATATCCATAGGTTCCTGGGTTTAGTTGGATATTATTGCGAATTTTTGATAAATCTATCACGATTCTCCAACACTCTTACCAAGCTAACTTGGAAGGGGGTAAAGTTTTCTTGGAGTGATGAATTTGAAGAGATATTCAAGGAGTTTAAAAGGAGGATTATCACGGTGCATGTGCTCACATTACCAACAAGTGGAGAACTTTTTGGGGTATTTAGTGATGCCTCAATGAAGGGATTGGGTTGTGTGTTAATGAAAAATGACTAATTCATTACCTATGCTTAAAGTAAATTGAAATTTCATGAGAAAAACTACCCTACACACGATCTGGAGTTGGCTGCAGTAATCTTCACTTTGAAAATTTAGCAACATTTCCTCTTTGGGGAGAAGTGTGAAATATACATAGATCAAAAAAGCCTCAAGTATATATTCACACAGAAATTGTATAATATGCACCATTGAAGATGGTTAGCACTGATCAAATACTATGACTAATCAATCCAATACCACCCTCAGAAAGAGAAAAAGTTAGAAGATACTCTAAGTATAATGTTGACATCAATTATATCATTGATAAGAATTGAAAATGATCCAATATTCATAGATTTGATGAAGATGTACATGGTAATCATAAAAAAGGGAGCATCATAAATCCTTTAACAAATGATTGCTCTACCATATCTTTTGGAATGGTTAAAGGATGATCAAAAGGATGATGTGGGAATTCAGAAGAAAGTGGAAACTATCAGAAAAGGTAAATCCTCATTGTTCAATGTTAATGAAGAAGGAACTATGATATTTGGGTCAAGACTAGGTGTTTAATCAAATATGGAGTTAAATAATGATCTTTTGGATGATGCACATAGTTATAATTTCTCCATTCACCCAGGAAACACAAATATGTATGAAGATCTATGAAAGAATTATTTGTGTGATAACATGAAGAAGGAGATTGCTGAGTATACATAAAAGTGTCTGGTATGTCATCAAGTAAAGGCTGAGAGGCATAAGTTTAATGGGATAATGAAACCATTACCCATACCAACATGGAAATTAGATAACATCATCATGGAAATTTTCACCGGACTTCTGAATACATCCAAATGAAACAATTCTATTTGGGTGGTTGTGGATGGTCTTACAAAGACTACACACTTCATTGCAATTTGGGAATATTTCATATTAGGTAAACTGGAACAGATATACATCAAATATATGGTAAGGCTGCATGGAGTACCTCTATCGATTGTATCCGATCAAGATCCAATATTCACCTCTAAGTATTAGAAGAGTCTCCATCATGCTCTAAATAAAGGGCCAAACTTTAGTATGTATTATCATCCTCAAACTGATGGACAATCTGAGCGGAATATCCAAAAAATTGAGGACATGTAGAGAGAATTCTCAACAGACTTCAAAACAGAATGGGATCAACATATCCCTCTAAAAGAGTTATCTTTCAACAAAAGTTCCAATTCAAGCATCCAGATGGATCTTTATGAATCCCTTTAAGGGAAGAGGTGCAGAAAACCAGCATGTTGGGTGAAGTTGGGGATTGAAAACTATTAGGTCCAGAAATGGTCGAGGAAATGGTAGAGAAGTTTGAGGCCATCCAGCATCACATTAAAGCTTCTCAGATTAGACAAAATAGTTATTCTAATAATCATCTATGAGACCTAGAGTTTGATGACGGAGACATGGTATTCCTTTGAATTTCACCATGGAAGAGATTTATGAGATTTGGGAAGAAGGGAAAGCTCAGTCCACTGTGCATCGGCCCTTTTGAGATCCTTGATCACATTGGAGCAGTAGACTATCAACTAGTACCCCCACCGAAGCTATCTCAAGTACATGATGTATTCCATGTATCACTCTTAAGGAAGTATATACCTGACCCATCACATGTACTCAATCATGAGGTGGCTCCATTGTAAATTACCTTTCCTATGAAGAGAAGCTGGTGATGATCTTAGATTGTGGGGAAAAAGTTCTTTGAAATAAGACAATTCCCCTCATCAAGGTTTTGTGGAGAAACCAAAATTTTGAAGAAGAAAAGTGGGAATTGGTGGAATTGATGAATCAGAGTTCCCCACGTCTTTTTTATTGTCGGAAAAGGAAATTTTAAGGTTGAAATTTCTTATGGGGGAAGATTGTAACAACCAAAACTTTTATTAATAAAAAATCCTTGTGATCTAATTAAAATTATTATTATGTAAAATGGTTATATAACATATTCACTTCTTTGGTTTTATGATTTTTTATTTCAAAATACCATTAAGAATTGTTATTTTTTCTAATATATCCATTTAACAGTGATCACATGATTAGTATAAATATAGGGCTTTAAAAAATCCAATTTACTCAGACAAAGGAAATGATGGACTTATCTAGTAGAATTGCTCTATATGAATCCCATTTGTCAGAACTCGGAAAGGATTTGGAATAATTTGGATTCTCTCTTGACCAAAACCAATCCAATTATCAACATGTTAAACCCAAATGGAACCACCAACATGAGAAGTGGTAGTTAATAGAGAATACCACCCGAGTGATGTTATCAAAGCCACCCAAGAGTCTGTCACCATTGCACACCTTACCCTTAGGTCATATACAGTTGTTATAAGGGTATTTTTAATATGAACCTAGCATTTTGATTATCTGAATTATTTTTGTATAGAATAAATAATATTCATTCATTTTATTATTGTTAATTTGTAAATACTTTTTAATGAAAAAATAGTATTTTTAGTTAATATTTAATTAGGAAATCTATTTTGATGAATTAATGAATTTTTGAATTAAATAATATTTAAATAAAATATAATAACTAAATTAATTTTTATTAAATATAAATTATTTTATAATTTAAATGAATAAAATTGTGATTTTTATTAAGGTTTGAAAGCTGTTTTTGTCAAAACTCGTTAATTTTTGATAAATGTCAGTTTTTATTTTAAATGTGAAAATTCACATATCTAGAAAATAATTTACATCAAATAAATATTATTTTCAGTATTAGGATTTCGAAATTATCCAATGGTGAATTTTTCAAAATTTTTTGAGATAGTCGAATTTTTGGGTAAAAAATTAAATACCATTTAATTTTATAATGGTTTTTATAACATCATAATGGCCTAATAGTAATGTAATAAAGTAAAATAAATGGTATTTTTGGCCAATATATGTTTTAACATTAAAAAAGAGATTTTGTGTTTTTTTGATTTATTTTACAAAGCATCAGTGGACTCTCCAAGGCTTATAAAATATTTTAACGTTTTATATTGATTTCCTTGAGAGTGTGATTCACCTCCACATAACCAAGACAAATATTATAATAATTTATTTCATTGGCCTTATAAAATACTTTTTTCCACTACCCTTTGTTAAAAAACAATGGAAAAACAATGGGTTGGTTTGTGGTTTTGCTTAGATTAATGTGTGGTTGCAAAAACCTAAATAATAAAGAGTTCCCTCTCTTTTTCTATATAAACCCATCCAAGATCCAACTTCCTCTTCTATAAAAGTATTTAGATATTTAAAAAACACTTCCATCCACTTTATATAATCCTACCAAGGTTCTACAAAATCCCAAGAAGCCTCTCCCAAGCATCTCCCAAGCCTTTGGGATCACACTTCCAAGTAAGCGATTTCTTCCTTTCTCATTTTTTTCCAAATTTCCTTATGTTGTTATTCTATTTTATTTTCAATTAAAAATGTTGGGTTATGATTTAGAACCTCCCCCATAATTCCCTCCATATTTTTGAATGATTAAAGACCCCTTTCTCTCTCATTAATTCCTTCCATGTACACTCGTTACCATGCCGAAATTCCATAAGGGGTTTCTCTCTCCTCATTTACATCCAAGCAATTATTTTGTTTTATGAATCTAGACTCCATTAAATATATTGTGAAATGTATCCATATTACCCCCTTACTTTAAATTTAATTTACATATTATGATACACCCTTTCCACTCTCATCATCCATTTTTAATAATTCTTATGTCACGTCGTTACGCTGCCAAAATTGCACCACAATTTTCTAGGCCAAAGTCACTTTGTAGTGAATACCATGCCCACTTCCTTATCAATGGTATTCACCTTTATGAAAATTTACTTATTGATTATATAGTTCCATTTATGTTTTTCACATTCCTTTATCATGGAATAAATGATTATGTTTAATGAATCCATGTTATATGATCCATATGGCACAATTATGCATGGAATGAAATGATTAAGAAGGGTGCTCCCTAATAGCACTCTAATGCATTTGGTAAAGATTATTATCATGGTACGTTAAGGGAAGTGAGGTTTTAATCATTCTAATTCATTTGTAATGTGGGTTTACTCATGCTCCATGTGTAATGAGACTTTGCTCATGCTAATATCATGTTAAATGATGTTTCCACATTTCAATGTTTTGTTAATCATTCTATATCATGCATTTATGTTTATGTTTCTCTTATGATCCATTGATATGACTATTTACTAACATGTAAATTATTATTCATGTTATTCCTTTTTTACTCTTTTACTGGGCTTTATAGATCACCCTTTTATTATGCATGTCCTCAGGTTATCCAATGCAATGATAAGTTAGAAGAAATGACGTGGTCATGTAAAAGAAGTTTTCAATAAGATTTTGTGTTTTATTTTTTATATTGTTATGTAATTCTCTTAATCCCAAAATACACTAGACCTCTTGCTCTTCTATCTTGTATCAAGTGAAGATTTTATGTAATAAATTATGTTTAAGTGTGAAATAAAGATATGGGTTGTTATAAAAAGCATATAACTTGTGGAAGAGAAATGTGTTTCATAAACATCATGACATTAAAGAATAAATCATTCATAGAAATAATATGAATGAAAATTTTACATCATTTATTATAAGGGTATGATTAAAATTAAAAAAAATCATCTTAGATCAGAAATAATCATGAAATATCTTTTAAGAACATTTCTTGTGTAAAACATAATTTCTTCTTGAAATATATTTTTTAAATAAAACCTTTTGAAAACCATTAAATTGAAAATAAAATTTTTAATATATAAATTAATATTTTAAAACTTTTTGTAAAACTTTTTCTTTGTAAACTTATAAATAATTCTTAAAAATTATTAAAACACTTATTAAACATAACACAATATTTAAAACCTTTTTTTAAATGTATTCTAAATAAATTAAATAATGCTTTGAAAATGATAAAAACGTATTTAAAATTCTTTTTCCTTGAATTTTTTCTTAAATTTTCATTTCAATTCATTTTTATATAATATTTTAAGAAAACATGGTTTTTGAAATAAAACATATTTCGGACCGAAGTGATAAATACTATAACTTTTTATTAAAAACATTTTATTATTTATATCAAGTACCAACGAGTGAAAACATGGTACTAATAAATGGATATATCTTGAATAAACTTAGAATATGTCAAATCAAGAGTTTTATTGAGATATTTAACATAATATTTCATTAAATAATCATAGTTATTAACAATCTCAAAAAGGGATGAGATTATTATAAAAATTCATAAAACATAGTAACTTGGTTTATTACTATCTATGTAGGAAAATGAAATTAAATAAATCTTAAAATATCATTAAAATATATATATTCATGATCTAACATGTAAAATGGAAGTATATACACCTTAAAAAATAATTTAGGTTCATAAAAAAACATGAGTCTCAAAGAAGTCCAATTGAGACAAAATAATTTTACCAATTCGGTAAATTTTAAAACATAAACCCCATTGAATAAATAATCTATAATGGGTATTTAAATTACAATTATTTTAATCATAAGAATCATTTAATACATCCCTAGACAATATACACACCACACAAAAGGATTGTGTGGTGAATAAATCATGTATTTTATAGAAATAAAATGTGAGATGAAATCCCTTTACCTTGCGTTTTGAATCTCTTCGTACTCATACAATATTACTCTTTAATAAATTTATGTTTATTAGAAATCATTTATAGTAAAATATTATTATATCTAATACTATATACTATTTTATTAATACCTTATATTAACCTCTTGTTAATAACCCTATGTTAATGTTTCACTTCATGTAATATTCTCTTTGTTCATTGCATGTGTCTTAATTTATTATATATTTTTCCTTATACATATATAATGATTTAAATAATATAAACCATGATATAAATATAATTTATATAAATAATATGTGATTTATTTATTATATAATTATTAAATAGAATACATTGTTCATGGAGATGGTATATTGTACCTATGCATGAATGTAGTTTCTATTTTTATTATCTTATTGAAAGAAAGAAAGAAAATGACATATAAGTATCTATATATTTGTATATATAATTATTAAAATATAATTATTATATAATATATATCATATAATTTTACTAAACCCATCCTTAATACATTCAATGTATATTGTGAATGAATCGCATCGCTTTGAGGGGGTTGTAGTCCACACTTCCTCAAATGAAATTATCGTATTTACAAAAAATAGAAAGTAAAAAATCTACGTTCTATAAAAGTAATATAGAATCATAAAGAAATAATAAATATAACATATGGAATATATAAATATTATTTCCACAATGATAGGTGGAAATGGAAAAATGAATAATCATCAGTTAGTGTGGCAGTTGTTTACCGTACACATAAATAGTATGTTTATTACCCATGACATGGATGTGTGTGTAAGTGTAGGTAGACAAATTATAATAATGACATACTAGTATATTTATTATACTGGTGTTATTATAAAAGACTAGAATAAAGAGATTTTATTAGGTGGATAACGGAAAAAAGAAAGGATATTGAGAGAATGCATTACCTCTTAATTGGGTAACTCCTTTTGATTTGTGCCAAAAGGATTCCTTAGATGGATTTCTCCCCAAATGTAGTATTAAAATCAGAATGTAGGTGTTTTGGGAAGTATATTATTCATATCTTGGATGAACCTAATTTAGTTTTAGATGTGTAAAGAAGATGGAGAGTTCGTGTCCTTTTATAGCAATGGGAAAGGGCACACTTGGAATTTTTGAAAACAAGTTACTTGTACCCACATTTTTACCTAACCAAAGTCATAAAACCCAACCAAATTTAGTAATTGAAGTTATATGGATGACTAATCTACATAAAATAGGTTTTAGATAATTTTCTAAGTCATTTTTGGTTTTTAATTTAAGGTTTAGTACTTATTAACACGCTGTTTTTCTTAACCATTTTAATTAGTTTTAATCACTTTCACTAATCGTTTTGGAAAATATAAATGAATTTGTTATAAATTATACATTATGCTAATTCAAAATATGGATTTTTTTTGAAAAATTATAATCACATAAGTCAAGAAAATTAATTTAAAATTAATCCCTCTGATGGGACGACCATGCAGGTTTTTAAAGAAAAAACGTCCAAATGATTTCTAAATTTTTATACCAAAGTTAAAAGTGAAATTGATTATAATGACCTAACTTGGATTAATTGATAAAAAATTGTAATGAACCAAACATTTATTAATATAAATTTCCCTTGATCTAATTAAATGTATTATTATGTAAAATGGTTATATAATAAATGCACTTCCTTGGTTTTATGGATTTCAAAATACGTTCAAGAATTGTTATCGTTGCTAATATAGTTATTGCACAGTGATCACATAATTAGCATAAATATAGGTCTTTAACAAATCCAATTTACTCAGATAAAGGAATAAATGGCCTTATTCAGTAGAATTCCTCTATTTGAAGCCCATTTGATGGATCTCGGAAAGGAGGTGGAATCACTAGCCTTTGCTCTTGACAAAGCCCAAGCAGAGCTTTAATGCGTTAAGATCGAACAGAACTGCCTATGGGTGAAGTGGATGTTTATAGAGATTACCACCTGAGTGTTGTTATCTAAGCCACCCCAAGAGTCTGTCACCATTTCACACCTTACCCTTAGGTTTTATTTGGGTGTTATAAGGGGTTATGTAATAAGACCTTTGCACTATGATTGTATTAATAATATACATTAATTTTATTATTGTTACTTTGTAAATAGTTTTTAAATCACAAATAGTATTTTTAGTTAATATTAAATTAAGAAATCAATTTTGATGAATTAATGGATTTTTTAATTAATTAATATTTTAGAATAATATAATTAATAAATTACTTTTTATTAAATATAAATGATCATATAATTTTTATTAATATAATTGTAATTTCTTTTAAGGATTGAAAGCTATTTTTGACAAAACCCATGAATTTTCGATAAATTCCTATTTTTATTTTAAAATTAAAAATAATTCATATATTTATAACATTATTTAGATAAAATGAATATTATTTTTGGAATCATGACATCAAAATCATCCAATGGTGAATTCTTCATAATTTTTTGAGACAATCATATTTTTGGGTAAAAATTAAATACTGTTTAAATATATAATGTGTTTTATGACATCATAATGACCCAATAGTGAGGTAATAAAATACTTTAAATGATATTTTCGGCCAATATATTTTTTAACATTAAAATAATCTTATTTTAGGTTTTTTGATTTATTTTACAAATCATTATTGGACCTTTAATGACTTATAAAGCATTTTAACTTTTTAAATTTATTTATTTTAGAGTGTGAATCACCTCCATATAATAAAGACTAATATTTTATTAATTTAGTCCATTTTCATTATAAAATAATTTTCTCCACTCCACTTTTTCAAAAACCATGGATTGGTCTGGGATTTTGATTATTTTAATGTGTGGTGTCCGAAACCTAAATAATAAATAATTTCCTCTATTTTTCTAAATAAACCCACCCAAGCTCCCAATTCCTATTCACTCAAATACTTTGGAGCTATACCAAACTCTTCCCTCCTCTCTGTAAAATCCTCCCAAGGTTCCCCAAGCTCTTAAGAAGCCTCTCCCAAGCCTTTGGGATCACTCTTTCAAGTAAGAGATTTCTTCTTTTCTCATTTTTTCCAAATTTCATGATGTTGTTATAACATTTTATTTTCAATCAAAAATGTTTGTGTATGATTTTTCACCTACCCCATGCATCCCTCCTTTTTTTTGGATTATGTTGGACCCATTTCTCTCTCATTAATTCCTCTCATGTAAACTTGTTACCATGCCGAAATTCCATTAGGAATTTCTCTCTTCTCATTTACAATAATGCTATTATTTTGTATTATGAATCTAAATTTTATTACATATGTTGGAAAATGTATCTATATGTACCCATTACTGTTCATTTAATGTAAATATTATGAGAAATCCCTTTCTATATAATCAACCTTTTTTATGAATTCTTATGTCACGCCATTATGTTGTCGAAATTGCACCATCATTTTCCAAGCCAAAGTCCTTGTGTAGTGAATACCATGCCCATTTCGATATCAATGGTATTCACCTTTATTCACATTTAATTATTGATTATTTAGTTTCATGTATTAATTACAC
Source organism: Viscum album (assembly GCA_963277665.1). Lineage (NCBI taxonomy): Eukaryota > Viridiplantae > Streptophyta > Magnoliopsida > Santalales > Viscaceae > Viscum > Viscum album. Next base: position 521,523,460 of record OY728139.1, on the reverse strand, counting down.
ATTATTTTATCATTTATTAAATTATTATGTTTAATAAATCCATGTTTTATGATCCATGTGGCACACATATGCATGAAGTGAAATGATTAAGAAGGGTGTGCCCGGATAGCACTCAAATGCATTGGGTAAAGGTTAGTATCATTATATGTCATGTGAAATTAGTTTTTAATGATTCTAATTCAATTGAAATGAGGTTTTACTCATTCTACATGTGCAATGAGCCTTGGATCATGATAATATCATGTTAAATGTGGTTTCCACATTTCCATGTTATGATAATCATGCTATATAATGTCTTTAAGTTCATGTTTCTATTATTCTCCATTGATATTCCTATTTCCTAAAATTTATTATATACTTTATGTTATACCTTTTTTACTACCTTAATGGGATTTATATCTCTCCTTTTTCTTATGCTCGTCCTCAGGTTATCCCATGTAATGCTTAGTACGAAGGAATGTTGTGGTCATGTAAAAGAAGGTTTCAATAAATATGTTGTGTTTTATGTTCTATGTTTTTTTGTAATGTTCCTAAGCCCCAAAGACACTATACCTCTCAATATTCTATATTGAATCATGGGAATAGTTTTATGAAATAATTATGTTTAATTGTTTAAGAAAGAGTGGGGTTGTTATAGTTGGTATTGGAGAATAGGTTTAGTTATATTTGGGATTAACATTAGAAAACCCTAGTGAAATCCATAGGGATTAGACTAAGTACAATAAAAAATCCCTAAAATTTGGTGAGTATTTATTAAGTGGTTTATCAAGAAAATGCATCCATGTCTAGATATTAGCAGGTAGAGGAAACTTTGGCACAGATGTGACTTTGGGTAAAACCGAAAAACACCACTTTGAGCTAGACTCGAATAGGATCTGCGCATGAAAATGGGTCTTACTACACTCTTGGTTACGACACTCCCAGGGGACATGACTTTTTAAATTCATAATATTAGTAAGAACCATTATTACGGGAATAAAAAATTCCCCTAAGAATATATGTTGGGAAGTAGATCATGTATTACATATATTGAAGCCTATAAATTCACAAGTTAAGGAAGTAAAAGTATTTTATAAGTCATCCTTTTTTATATTTGGATTAACCTTTAAGTGTTACCCTAACTTCCCTTTATTCCATCCAATGTATAGAAATAGGAGGACTCTAGATAACAACTGATGCAATGATCAATGTGATTATTGTTCTAATGAGATGCACAGTCATATGGGAGTGAGAATTGTGAACTTTTTCATAATACTCTCTTTGTTAACTCAAGTTTTGAATAGATACCTGGGTCGGGAGGAATGTTCAACCCCCCCTCCCCCCTCATAAAGAAAAAGTATCAATTTAGAGTTTCATGAGACAAAGGCCTCCTACTTTTAATGCATCATTTGATCCCTCAATTGCTAAACAATCGATCAACTCCATTGAAAAGATCTTCTCCATCCTTCAATGTTCCAAACAAGATAAGGTTCTTATGGATGCTTATCATATGGAGGTTGAAGTTGATCAATGGTGGAAATTGATAAAAATAATAATCTTGAGGAAGATATCAAGTCATTAGAATGTAATGATTTCAGGAAAATGTATTTCAATAAATATTTTCCACGCACCATCTGACTTAAGATGGAAAGGGAATTACTTGACCTCAAGAAAAATGAAGACGAATCCATCAGAGCGTACAAAGAAAACTTCACAATGCCTGAAAAATACACCTATGTCTTTTTTGTTACCTTTTAATGCAAGGTTTCCCACCTCTTTGGTGGGCTAAAACCTACCCAACAAAAATCCCTAGTGATCCAAGAATTCGACAGATATAAGGAAATTATATGATGTGACCTAAGTCGAAATGGAGGTCAGTGAATCTCAAGGGTATCATGGTGATAATAAGAATAAGGTGGACATTAATTCTAGTGGTCTGATTGATAAATCCAACAGTGCTAAGAAAATCCCGCACCCCAATTGCCAAAGGTGTGGAAGGAAACACCCTAGAAATTTTTGAAAGGGGGTGAGGAAATGCTTTAGGTGTAGAAGAGAAGGGAATATGGCTATTAACTACCGAAAAGAAAAACTTGTGGTTGCGATAGTGGAGAGAAAATATTTGTTCGACCCTCAACGCATTTTTCATTACTTCAACTGCAAACAACTAGGGAACTTTTCAAACTAGTTCCATAAGAAGAGGGTTTTTAGAGGCAACCAACAACCTCCAAGGCAGCATGGGTGATATTTCTCCATCACTACCACCGAAGTGAACCCTGAAAATGAAGTGGTGATAGAAATTCTAGTTATTCATTCAATAATATAGAACTTACTATTTTTTTTTTGGTTCCTCAAATTCATTTATATCACGAAATTTTAGTAGAACAATCACAATACCACTACAAATCATAGAAGTAAAGATATTTATGAGTATGGTAAATGGGGAAATCATTGAATCCCATGAATATAACTCATCCCCTATCATAATTTGTGGATTCAACTTCTTATATAACCTCAAAATACTCCCTCTAGTGTAATTTGATGTAATTAATAGTATGTAATGTCTTTCCTTATATAGAAACAACATAAATTTTCATGAGAGGTAAATCACTATCTATATGGTGAATCAACCCTCGATTCTATACAAGTGTAAGGAAAATGATGAATCTTTTTTAGCACCACCATCTCAAGTGTGGATATGACTTCCTTGTGTGCATTCATATCTGGCTCAGATGATCGAGTCTAAGGAAGTAACCATCCTTGAAGACATGCCTATTGTGAGGGAATTCTATGATGTGTTTCCTGAGGAATTGTCTAGTCTTTCTCCTAGAAAATATATATAATTCTCAATTGATCTTATACCTAGGTCATTTCCAATATCAAAGACTCCATATAGAATGGTTGTTGTAGAGCTTGAGGAGCTAAAGAAACAACTATAGGAGAATATAGATAAAGGGTTTATACGCCAAAGTGCTTCACCATGGGGGCACCAGTCCTCTTCGTCAAGAATAAGGATGGGTCAATGTGCCTTTTCCATTGATTATAGTGAGCTCAAAAAAAGATGATAAAGAACAAGTATCATATTCCCCAATTTTATTACTTGTTCAATCAGTTATGTGGAGAAGAATACTTCTCTAAGGTGTATTTGCGGCTAGGATATTATTAAGTAAAGGTGAAGTAGGAATATAACCCCAAGACTACTTTTCGTACAAGGTACAGACACTTTGAATTCATATTAATTCCTTTCGGACTAACCAATCCCCAGCAATCATTATGGACTTGATGAATAGTGTATTCAGAGATTACCTCAATAGATTTGTGGTAGTCTTTACGGATAATAATCTAATATAATCCAAAACCAAGAAAGAGAATATGGAGCATCTAATAACTATACTTGCGACCTTGTGAAAGGAGAATCCCTATGCAAAGTACAACAAGTGTATGTTCTGGCTGAAGGAAGTCCCATTCTTGGGTCTTATCATCACAAGAAATAGGATATCTGGGGATCCCAACAAGATAGCTACAATTGAGGGATGGCCAAGTCCAACATCAATGATGGATATCCATATATTTCTGAGATTATAAGGATATTATCACCAATTTGTGAGAAATTTCTCATGATTGTAAAAACTGTATTACCAAGCTAACTTTCTAGGGAGTGAAGTTTTCTTCAAGTGATAAATGAAAATATATCTTCAAGAAGTTTAAAAGGAGGATTATCACTGTGATCGTGCTCACACTACCAACAATTGGAGAACATTTTGTGGTATTTAGTGATTCTTTGAATAATGGAAAGGTTTGTGTGTTGATTTAAAATGAAAAATTCATTGCCTATGCTTCAAGGAAATTGAAATTTCATGAGCAAAACTATCACACACATGATCTGGAGTGGGCTGTAGTAATCTTTGCTTTGAAAATTCAGAAAAAAATTACCTCTTTGGGGAGAAGTGTAAAATAAATATATATCAAAAAAGCCTCAAGTATATATTCACACAAAAATAGTTGAATATGCACCAATAAATATGGTTAGAGCTAATCAAAGACTGTGACTTCTCAATCCATTACCACCCTAGGAAAGATAATAAGGTGGAAAATTATCTAAGTAGAAAGTAACCAGAAATTATATCAGTAATGAGAATTGAAAAGGATAAAATCCTCATTTATTTGATAAATATCTACATGGGAATCACAAATAAGAGAACATCATAAATCCTTTCACAAATTATTTCTAAATCATCTCATTTCGAAAGGCTAAAGGATGCTCAAAAGAATGATGTGGGAATTCAGAAGAAAGTGGAAACTATAAGGAAAGGTAAATCCTTAGTGTTCAATGTTAATGAATAATGAATTGTGATATTTGGGTCAAGACTGTGGGTTTTATCAAATCCGGAGATATAGAAATAACTTTTGGTTGATGCACATAGTTCTAATTTCTACATTCACCTAGGAAACACAAAGATGTATCGAGATCTCCAAGAGCATTATTTGTGGGATAACCTAAAGAAGGTGATTTTTGAGTGTACATCAAAGTGTCTAGTATGTAATTATGTGAAATCTGAGAGGTAGAAGTCTAATGGGATGATGAAACCATTACCCATACCAGAATAGAAATGGTAGAATATCACCATGTACTTTGTCATTGTACATATGAATACATACAAAGGAAACAATGCTATCTAGGTTGTTGTCGACTGTTTTATAAAGACTGCACACGTCATTGAAATTCAAGAGGATTTTTCATTGGATCAAATGGAACAGATATATAACAAATAAATGGTAAGGCTTCTTGGAGTACCACTATCTATTATATCCGATCAATATCAAATATTCACCTCTATGTTTTGTAAGAGTATTTAACATGCTATAGATACTGAGCTTAACTTCAGTATGGATTATCATCTGCAAAATGATTGCCAATCTGAGCAGACTATCCAAACACTTGAGGAAATGTTGAGAGCTTATAATTAAAAGGAGGATGGGATCAACATCTTCCTCTGGTTGAGTTCTCTTACAATAATAGTTTCCAATCAAGCCTCCAAATATCTCCTTATGAATCCATGTATGGTAAGAGGTGCAGAACACTGGAATTTTGGGATGATGTTGGGGAGAGAAAACTCCAAGGTCTATAAATTGTCAATGAAATAGTGTATAAGGTTAAGACCATCCAGTAGAACATTAAAGATGCTCAAATTCGACAAAATATCTATGCAGATAATCATCGATGAGACCTAGAGTTTGATGTCGGAGAAATATTATTCCTCTGCATATCACCATGGAATAGCGTTATGAGATGTTGGGAGAAGTGAAAGCTTCTTCCAAGGTACATTGTCCCTTTATAGATACTTAATCACATTGTAGAAGGGCCATATCGACTATCACTCCCACTGAATCTATCTCAAGTACATGATGTGTTCCATGTATCACTCTTTAGGAAGTACATACTTGACCCATCACATGTGATAAATCCAGAGGTGGTACCATTAGAGAATGAACTCTTCTATTAAGAGAAGCATGTGAAGATATTATATTGTAGGGAAAAAATTATACAAAATAAGATAATTCCCATTGTCAAGGTGTTGTGGAAAAACCACAAGTTTGAAGAAGCGATGTGGTAATCGGAGGAAGTGATGAAGTAGAGGCACCCTCATCTAATTTATTATGTGAAAAGGAAATTTCTAGGGAGAAATTTCTTAAGAGGGGAAGATTGTAACAACCCAGACTTTTATTAATGTAAATTCTTCTTGATCTAATTAAATGTAATATTATGTAAAATGGTTGTATAACATATGCACTTCCCTGGTTTTGTGGATTTCAGAATACCGTCAAGAATTGTTACTGTTGCTAATATAGATGTTGAATAGTGATCACATGATTAGTATAAATATAGGGCTTTAAGAAATCCCATTAATCAGAAAAAGGTAGAAATGGCCTCATCCAGTCAAATTTCTTTGTATGAAACCCATTTGTCAGAGCTCTTAAAGGAGGTGGCATCACTGGGCTTCTCTCTTGACCAATCCCAAGTTGAGCTCCAATACTTTAAGCTCAAATAGAACCTCCTATGATAGAATTGTAAGTTGATAGAGATTACCACTTGAGCAACATTTTCCAATCCACCCTAAGAGTCTGTCACCATCACAAACCTTACCCTTAGGTCCTATATAGGTGTTATAAAGGGTTATATAACAAGACGTTAACACTATGATTATGTACATTATTTTTTAATATAGAATATACATTCGGTTTTTTATTGTTACATTTTAAAAAAAATATAAATCACAAATAGTATTTATAATAAATTTTCAATTAAGAAATATATATTGATGTAATAATGGATTTTTTAATTAAATAATATTTTTTTATAATATTATTAATAAATTTATTTTTATTAAATATAAATTTGCGTATAATTTTTATGAATACAATTGTAATTTCTATTAAGTTTTGAATGCATTTTTTTAAAAACCCATGAATTTTTGATAAATGTTAGTTTTTATTTTAAAAGTAATAATTCACATATTTAGAAAAAAAATTATGTAAAATTAATATCTTTTTTGGAATCAATACATTGAAATTATCCAATAGTTATTTTTTTAAAATTTTCTAAGACAACTGAATTTCTGGGTAAAAATTAAATATAATTTAAATATATAAAGTGTTTTATGAAATCATAATGAACAAATAGTGATGTAGTAAAATACTATAAAGGATATTTTCAGCCAATTTATGTTTTACCATTAAAATAATGTTATTTTAGGTTTTTGGATTTATTTTACAAAGCTTTAGTTGAACCTCCATGACATATAAAACATTTTAACATTTGAAATTGATTTCCTTGAGAGTGTGACTCACCTCCACATAAGAAAGCCTAATATTTTAATAATTTCGGACACTTTCCATATAAAATAATTTTTTCCACTCCCCTTTTTAAAAAACCAAGGGCGAAAACCATGGGTTGGTTTGTGGTTTTTGATTAGTTTAATGTGTGGTGTCCAAAACGTAAATAATAAATAATTCCATCTCTTTTACTATATAAACCCACCCATGCTCCCACATCCTCTTCAATAAAAGCCTTTGGAGCTTGATCAACCTCTTACCTCTACTCTATTTAATCCTCCCAAGGTTCCCTAAGCTCCAATGAAGCCTCTCTGAATCTTATCCCAAGCCTTTGGGATCATACTTCCTAGTAATGGATTTCTTCCTTTCCCATTCTTGTACAAATTTCTTTATGTAGATATATCCTTTTATTTAAAATGTAAAATGTTGGGGTATGATTTATCACCTCCCCAATACTTCCCTCCTTATTTTTTAATGATGATAGACCTATTTATCTCTCATTAATCCCTCTCATGTACACCTATTACCATGCAGAAATTCCATAAGGAATTTCTCTCTTCTCATTTACATTCAAGCAATTATTTTTTATTATATATGTAAATTCCCTTACATATTTTGGAAAATGTATCTATATGAATCCCTTACTGTAAATTCCATTTACATTTCATGATATACCCCTTTCTCTCTCATCAACTATTTTTATTAATTCTTATGTCATGATGTTATGCTGCCGAAATTGCACTGTGATTTTCAAAGACTTAGTCATTGTGTAGTGAATACCATGACCATATATCTATCAAGGGTATTCACCATTATGAAAATTTACTTATTGATTATTTAGTTTCATGTATTAATTCCACATTCCTTTATCATAGAATAAATGATTATGTTTAATGAATCCATGTTGTATGATCCATGTGGCACACTTATGCATCAAATGAAATGATTAAGAAATGTGCACCCTGATAGAGCTCAAATGCATTGAGTAATGGTTAGTGTCATGATACTTCAAGTGAAATGAGGGTTTACTCAAGATAATTCAATTTCAATGAGGTTTTAATCAGGCTCCATGTTCAATGAGCCTTGTCTCATGCTAATATCATATTAAATGTTTTTTCCACATTTCTATGTCATGATAATCATGTTATATAATGTCTTTACATTCATGTTTCTATTATGCACCATTGATTTTCCTATTTCCTAACATGTACTATATTATTCATTTTATACCTTATTTATTCCCATACTGGGATTTATATCTCATCCTTTTCTTATACATTCCCTCCGGTTATCCCATGCAATGTTAAGTACGAATTAATGTTGTGGTCATGTCAAAGAAGTTTTCAATAAAGATTACATGCTTTATGTTCTAAGTTGTTATGTAATGTTCCTAATCCCCAAAGTCACTAGACCTCACGATCTTCTATGTTGTATAAAGTGAATAGTTTTATATAATAAATTATGTTTAAGTGTGTAATAAAGAACATTGTTATTATAAAAATGATCTATCCAACTTTTAAAACAAAATAAAATTTAATTTAACAATATAAATAAATTTTATGAAAATGACGTTTTGAAATAAAATATGGTATTTTTCACTGTTTATTATAAAAAATAGTTTCATAGAAAAATACAGAGAAAATTTTTCATAATATAATTTATATATTCTAAATTCAAAAATGATGCATATTTTATTAAATTAAATTATCTAAATTTGTCTAAAATTAATTTTATTATTTTTTACAGAATTACAATAAAAGTAGTTCATTTGATAGAGTAGTATTTTAAAACATATAAGGACACTAACAAAAAGTAATCCTTCTTTATCAATATGTTGTAGTTATATGAAAAAATTACAAATAATATTTGAATAGTAGTTATTACTATTAATATTACTATGTTTGATGGCTAGTTTATAATTATCTCATTTAAATAATTATTAAAATAAAATATTGTTTCATAGAAACTCACTGTTTCATTTAACTTATGCCATGTTGGTATTGCGTGTATCGTACACCAAGTCAATGTTTTGTGTAACATAATCCAAGTTAGTGTCATGGGAAAGGAATATTTGACTTAGTGATTTAATATATATATATATATAAACTATTTTCAATGTTGTGTGAAATGATAAATATCAAAAGATTAAATTAATTCAAATTTTTTTAAAAAACACAAGGTGTTACATTATACCCCTCTTAAAATGAATTTCTCACTCAAAATTCATCTATTTTATCAAATGATTAATTTGTGAAAGATTATTTCATAGAAACCCACAATGAAAAAATGAATACAAAAACATCCTTTGAATAAGGAAAGTCTAAACTATAATGGTTATCCAAAGTAACTCACCACTAGGTTTCAACATAAGATAACCTTGATTGAGAGTGAAGATTAGACATGGAGGAAAAACCTAAATATTTATAGGGAGTGATTGATGTCATCAATCATAGTCAAGTGAATGATCATTGGAAATTTGAGGGCCTTAAATCCATAAATATGCAATTATTTAAAATCCATTGGTTCAAAAAAATAAGGTATTAGAACAAAATTTTATTTCTAGATAATTTTTCTAAAGTTGGAGAATTTTAATGGAATGATATACTTTCATGATTCCAGGACAACCTCACCATTTGTTGTTCCTTGATCCATTTTACCTCTTTCTCTAAAAAGAAAGGTGGATTTTTCATTCCAAAAGTACTAAAAGATAATGATATTCATGATATTTCAACTTATTTTTCATCATTTATTATCAACATAAAGTTTTTATAATAGGTTATCCAAAATGTAGAAATCCTCATGTGGTGAGAAAAAGCATTAATCTCAAAAACAAAATCTTATGTTTACCATGATATTTCCAAAAACAGTAAACCTTATAACCCATACAAAATATGAAAATACAAAACATTAGAAATAATATCTTGAGATCATCTTAAGATTTATCCCCCATGTATCATAAAGTATATATTGGTTGTCACATTTCAAACATGTTAATATCATCATCATATATTCTATTGAAACATTGTAACAACTCGAATTACCATCCAAACTTTAGGAAAACATGAATTATTAATTATTCAAAAGGTTACTAGATATATTTCTTAAAAAAAAAGAAGTTTTATACATCATCCATGATTACATAGACTACTATTTAGAAAATAAATAATTAGATCTAGGGTAATGATTGTTATCCAATTTAATTTATCCAAATAAATCATCTCTTTATCCAATGGAAACACAATTTTCTCAATATCTTTATCGCATTAAGGGATTCCTTCCATTATTGAAAATATCAATTATCTTTGTCTTCATCACCATTAAACATATCTTTTTAAATCCATAATTAAATATTATACTAAAAATACATATATATTTCATGATTAATATAACATAATCTTTTAATTCCATAACATAAGTAATTCATTCATCCTAATATATTCTTAAACCATTACCCCGGCTTCATCAACATAATCCTTAATACCTATTTCCCAGAATATGTAATATGAGACAAGTCTTAAGGTTCCTCAAACTCAGTCTAATCATGCTTTTTATGATAAATGTAAACAATACTAGAAGAACATCACATGCCTTTAACATTTTGTTTGTGGTCTATTTGTCATCAGAAGCATAACCAATAATCATTCCACCTTCCAGATTCTCATTATGTGATTTCTACTTGGGAAATAGATTTTCACAATGTCCATACTTTCCACATATGAATCATTCAATGTTATCCAAGATAATTCTAGTTCATTCATTGACTAAAACTAGAAAGCACAGGGTGAGAAATACATATCATATATAAAAGCCACATAATCTTGAAAAAATATTTATAGGATGTATAAATAATGAAACCTAAATATTAATCAGTGAAAAACTAGGTTTATAATATGTTATTTATAGTAATATTCTATTAAAATCCTTCATAATTCTTAGTGGAGATTTTTTGAATTTCTAAATCATATCCCTTGGGAGTGTCATACTAGGTGTGCAGTAAAGCCCATTGTCGTGTACAAGATTACAAAAAGTTAGGCCCACAACATTTTATTGAAGTTGTTAACCCTAGGTACATCTATTCAAAAGCTACATCCACTTATAGTATTTATACAGGGATATATTTCTAAAAAAACCACTCACTCTATCCTTTACCAAAATTACAGGACATTTTCCTAAACATTAATTCATCCTTATATATATCTTTTGATACATCCCTAGGAATATCCTTATAAATATACCTAGGGATCTCATTGATGTTTTATTATCATAGTTTCTAATGTTTTTTCTAAACCTTTCATTTAATACCAACTATAGCAACCTGGACTTAGCTTACATGGATATTACATCATTTTAGATGAATATTCACTATATAACAAAAATACATGCCTAAGGACCGTAATAGTTTAGTGTCTTTGGAAACATGGAAACAAAATCTTCTATCCTAGTGAAAGATATTACAAAGCACCCATGATTATCTACACCTTTAGTAATTATACCCAAAAACGTTTTCTATAACTTGGGGAAAGGAAATATAAGAAAATGGGTGGGATGAGATTCTTAGTAAGGGTATATAAAAGAAATGTGTAAGAACAAAATGAAAAAATTGGTATGCAACTTGATCATAACATTTAAATATCATAACCTTCATATTAGAGATCAAAATAAATATTTATTGTTCATAAGAAAAGGATCATAAGAGAATTAATAGCATAAGTAACCAACGAATAATATAGGAACAAGACATGGAATTTGGGGAATGTAAATTTTTTTATAATATTGTGAATATATATAAGTAGAAACATGTTCACTCATTATGTTTAGGATGTGAAATCAGGCACTTTCATCAACCTATGGGCATGTAATGAGGTCAATACCTTACATCGTGAACACGTTATCAAGTCCACACATTACCTTATGGATATGAAACTAAGTCAATGCATAACATTGGGAACATGTAATCAGGTTCAAGAATAACCTCATGGACATGAAACCAAGTCCATGAATAACATTATGAACATGTAATCAGTTTCACATATAATATTTTTAACATTTAATCAAGTTCATTCATAAATATATAGACATGTAAATAGGTCCAAGCATAATATTGTGAACACATAATAAGTTTCACTCATAACATTTTGAACATGTAATTAGGTTTCCAAATAAACTTATGGACATACAACCAGGTCCATACATAACATTTTGAACATGTAATCATGTTCATGAATAACACTTTGAACCTAAAATTAGGTTCATGTATAACATATATACTCATGAGTCCTCTATAGTTACCTAACTCATTGGAGGGAGATATAAGTCACATCCATCATATAATAACATCATTCATACATATAGAACAAAATAAAACATTCATCATATCATGGACCATAAAAAGACATAGGTTTTATAAAAATAAAATCATAACCCATGAAAGGAAATGGGTTTCATTAACATTTTATCAAATCATAAAATATAAAAAGAGATAGGTTTCTTAATCACTTCATAAAATCATATCCCATGAAAAAACGGATTTCAAAATCATATAACTCATTAAAGTGAAACAAGTTTCATAAAAATCATGAAATAAAATAATAAACCATTCATATAAAGAATATTAATGGATATTTTATATCATTTCCAAGAAATGCTTGAGTAATATCAACAGATGTCATCATAGATGGGAAATAAGTTGGAAAGATATTTTAGAAACATTTCTTGGGTAAAATATAAATTCTTATTGAAAAATGATTTTTTTTAAATAAAACGTTTTTGAAAAAATATTTCCTTGAAACTAAACTTGAAAACATATAAATAAATCTTTGAAAAAATATTGGGAACCTTTTCCTTTGAATATTTATAAGTAATTTTTGAAAACTTATAAAACATTTCATAACATAAACCATTATTGAAAATGTTTTTATTTAATAATAGATTTGAAATATTTTTATAGTATTATTTAAAAGTGATAAAAAAATTAAAATAATTTTTTATTGAAAATTTTCTTTAAGGATCATTTGAAAAAAAAATTGAAAATAGGTTTTTTCAAATAAAACAGATTTTTGACCGAAGAGAGAAATTGAGTTAATTTTTCTTAAAAAAACTTTATTAATTATCTAATGTACAAAATATTTAAAAACATTGTACTAACATAGATATATATTTAATAATAATATGATAATTATTCTCATGTGTTTTTTTGAGAGAAGGATTATAAGATTTCAATAAATAATCATAATCATTAACAATATCTAAAAGTGATGAGATTGTTTCAATAAAATATTATCACTTGGTAACATGGAATCACACTCTACATGTAAAAACATAAAATTACATGAATCTAAAAATCATTAAAATAATAATTTTTATTATTTAACATGTAAAATATTATTATATACACCTCAAAAAATAATTTAGGTGCATATCAAAACCAAAGTCTCAAAGAAGAAAAATTGAGACAAAACAAATTTTCAAATTTGGTAAATTTTTAAACTTAAACCCCATGAAATAAATATCATAGAATATGTATTTAAGTAACCATAAATTTAGTTACATGAATAAGGTAATTCATAAATAATAATTATAAACATCACACAAATGTATTGGGTGGTGAATAAATCATGTATCTCACGAAAATAAATAGTGACATGAAATCCCCTTACCTTGTGTCTTGGATCTCTTCATACTCATACAAGATTCCTATATAAAAATGTAAGTTTATTGTAAATATTTTAAATAATAATATTTTCATATCTAATACCATATATGGATTTATTAATACCATATATTAACTTCTTGTTAACAATCCTATGTTAAGGTTTCACTGTGGGTAATATTCACTTTTTTCTTCACATGTGTCTTAATTTGTTATATCTCTGGTCCATATACTTATATCATGATTTAAAAAATGTAAAATAGGATATAAATATCATGTATATGTAGTATATTTTTATTATAATATTTTATAAAATATATTATTATGAAATGGAATACACCGTTCATGGAGATGGTAAGTTGTACGTACACAAGAACGTTGTTTCTGTTTTTATTGTCGTATTGAATGAATGAAAGAAAATGACATATAATTAACTATATTTGTGTATATATAATTATTAAAATATAATTATTATATCAAATATATCATATAATATTTCTAAACATGTACTTAATACATTCCATCCGGTGTGTGAATTAATCGCATCGCTTTTAGGGGGCGGTGATCCACACTTCATCAAATAAAATTATCGTATTTACACCAAATTGAAAGTAAAAAATGTATGCATTGTAAATGTAATATGGAAGATTAAATACATAATAATATAAAATATAAAATATATAAATATATCTTCTATCATATTGTTCATCATTAAAGGTGGTAATGGAAAAATGGGCAATCATCGTTTTATGTGGCGGTAGTTCACCGTACTCATAAAAAGTATGTTCATTACCCATTATATGGATGTGTGTGTATGTGTAGGTCGAACTCTTTTCATAAAAAATTCTAGAATATTTAATATACTGGTGTTGTTATACTACCCTTAAATAAAGAGGTTGGATGGTGTGTTGAAATGAAATAAAATAATGGGGCTTGATAGAAGGTGTTACCTCTTAATTAGGTAACTCTTTTTGGATTGTTCCAAAAGCATTCTTTGGATTACTTTCATCCAAAAGGGAGGATTCAAGGAGTAAGGTAGTTATGTTGGAAAGTTTAATGGTAAGATATTGGCCAAACCTATGTTTTTTAGAATTTCATAGAAGATGGAGATGTTGTGGCCTTTTATAGGGAAGGGAAAGGACACACTTGACATTTTTGAAAACAAGTTAGGTGTACCCACATTTTTACATATAAAAAGTCATAATACACAAAAAAACTCATTAATGGAAGTTTAATGGAATAATAAAGGCCATCCAAAGGGGTTTGGAAAAGTTTCTAGGATGTTTTGGGTCAAAAAATTTTTGTTTAGTACTTTATTAACCTAATTCTCTTTTAACCATTGCAATTAATTTTAATCACTTTCACTTTTCTTTTTACTAAAAACCAAAGTTGAAATTATTAGAAATTACAAATTATTATTATTTAAATTATCTAACCCATTTGTTAAAATTATAATTACACAAATGTTAGAAATTAATTGAGAATTAATCCTGTTGATGGGACGACACTATGGGGTTTTAAAGTAAAAATGTCTAAAAGTATGCTATGTTTTTATACCCAATTTAAATGTAAAATTAATTCCAATGACCTAAATTGGATTTATTGATAAACATATGATATAATTAAACATTCTAACAAAATTAAAATATAATTTAACCTTATAAATAAATTTTACTAAAATGATGTTCTAAATTAAAATCCTATATTTTTCACTATTCATCCAAAAATGAAGTTTCTATGAAAAAACATAAAAATTCTCCCTAAGATAATTTATATGATATAAATTTAAAAATTAAAATTATTTTATCAAATTTAATTTTTTAATGTGTTAAAAATTAATTTTATTATTTTTCACAAAAGGACATTAGAAGTAGTTCATTTGAGAAAATAGTATTTTTGAACATATAAGGACTTTACCAAAAATATATCCTTCATTACTAAAGTTTTTTATTTTTATAAAAACACTTCAAAAAATATTTTAAATTTTTTTATTACTATTCAAATTATTAAGTATAACAGTTTGATTATAATTATCTCGTTTATATAATTATGATAATAAAATGATGTTTTGTATAAAATTAGTGATGCATGTAATATATTCCTAGTCGATGTTGTGTGTATTGTGTTACCTGTCGATGTTCCATGTAACGTATTCCAAGTTGGTGCTATGTGAAAGGAATATTTGACATAGTGATTTTATACACTACCACAAAAATAGTTTTTCCCAGCGCCAGCCTTTATCAGCGCTAAAGAAAAAGCTCTGATAAAGTGGGGTACTTTTATCAGCGCTAAAAAAAGCGCTGATAAAAGAACCCCTTTATCATTGCTTTTTTAGGGCTGATAAAGGTACCCTCTTTATCAGCGCTTTTTTTAGTGCTGATAAAGGGACCCCCTTTATTAGCACTTTTTTTAAAAGCGCAGATAAAGGGTCGACTTCAAAAAAAATAATTAAAAATAATATATTAATATATAAATATATAAATATAGTTATATTAATATAAATATAATATATAATTTTTAAATATATTTTAGATAAGTATAAATATACATTTACACTTAATATACTTAATATATAAGATATTTAGTGAAAATGCATTATAAAAAAAGTAAAAAAATATTTTTAATTAACAATTTTCTATTTATTATTGATTAATAGTCATTTAATAACAATTTGAAGACTAATAAAATAAAAAAAATAAAAAAAGATCCATAATATGTTAAAAACGCAACTCGAACTTCAAACGGCCATAACTTTTCATCTCGGTTTCCGTTTGAGCTCTACCACATATCAATTCGAAGCCTGCGATGAGCTCTCCATCGCTGGGACTGGGGCTTACCCCAGTCAAGGTTTTTTAGAGTCCAAAAAAGTCTTATAATGCCTCTAAAACTGAGTTTTTAGTCGAGGTACCCCAATTTTTTTTAACATTTTATGGATTTTCAGCCTCATTTAAGGGGGTATTATTGAATTTTTTTTTGGGACTGAATTTATTACAAGGTATTACATTCATATTGATATTATGTTTTTGAAATTTCATCATTTTTATAATGCACTTCTATTTATAATCAAATATATAACAATATATTCATATTTTTTATATATTCACACAAAAAAAATTAATTATATAAATATAAATAATAAAATATTTTTACATATAAAATATATTAGCTTTATCTAAATTATAACTAATATCCATTTTATTTAAAATACAAATATATGAATATTTATATTCCTATATATTAGTCTAACTATATATATATTAATCTAACTATATATATATTTATATAACTACATATATATATTAATATTACTATAAATATATATATTAATATCACTATAAATATATATATTAATATCACTATAAATATATATATTAATATATATATAGATATATATTAATATAACTATATATATATTAATATAACTATATATATATTAATATAACTATATATATATATATATATTACTATATGAATAAATATAACTATATATATATTAATATAACTATATATATATTAATATAAAAATATATTACTTTACGAATAAATATAACTATATATATATATCATGAAATGGAAAAAAAAATCAAAATAGAGGAGTGGTAAGGCCTTAGGCGCGTAGGGTGGAGGTCTCGAATTCAAATCCTGGTGGAGGCAGGGGCACGCGCGCATGGGGGAATATGGGAGAAAGCGATGATAAAGGGTGGAGGGGGTGTGTGGGGTGTTGTAGGTGGTGGAAAAGTGCTGTAAAAGGGGGGGCTCAAGTGATAATAAATCCCCCCCCCCCTTGATTGGCAGTATTTTTTTAATTTTTTTTAATTTTTTTAATTTTCTTTAATTTTCTTTATTTTTTTTTTGATTTATTTATTTTGTTTCACTTTTATTAGCGATTTTAAAAAAGTGATGATAAAAGGGGTCCTTTATTAGCGATAAAACAAAAGTGCTGATAAAGGAATGAACTCATAAAGGGGTCTTTTATCAATGCTAAAATAAAGCGCTAATAAAGGACCCTTTTATCAGCGCTTTGTTTGAGCGCTGATAAAAGACCCTTTTATCAACACTTTTTTGAGAGCTGATAAAAGGGGTCTTTATTAGTGCTTTCTGGAGTGCGGATAAAGGGGACCCCCCCCCCCCATCTTCTCCGGCATTAACAGGGTTTTTATAGCACTATTAAAGGCCATTTTTAGCACTGATAAAAGCCGTATTTGTAGTAGTGATATGTATAAAAAACTATTATCAGTGTTGTTTTAACATTAAAATATCAAAATATTAAATTAATTCATAAAAATATTTCCCTTTAATACTTAACTCATTCAAACTTATTTTCTATAACCATTGGAATAGGGTACATAAGAAGGTTGTTCCCAAATTCATAGTAATAGAAAATGTAAGATATGAAAAATTAATGTCATTAGTGAGGATAATATGAGCATAATGGTATGATGACATAATCAAAGTGCACGAGTATAATATAAGAATATTATTACACGTCAATACTTGTATTATAAACCATTAGAATATAGAATATGGATTTTAAAATGGAAATAGTAAGAAGAATCAATAATCATGAGCCTTGTGATATCAATCTTGATCAAATGAAACATCATAAGAACATATAAAGTATAGATAAAACATATTGGTATCTTGGACATCATCTCATAGAAACACATAAGGAACCCTTGTAGAAACATTATAATTTAGAATAACGATATGGAAAAATTACAATATAATTCTTCTGAGAACACAGTCATTACCTAATGCACTATAGTGCTACATGGTGACACCCATTGTTTACACTATAATAAACTCACCATATGCTATCTAGGAAAAAACATCATAAATAATGCCCAAGAACCACAACATGAATAAATTACATATATCATTAATCATAAAATTAATATAAATATGCATTATTATTTTATTAGTTGATAAGACCAAGGAAAATAAATGGGTTTTTGGACAATCTCTTTGAAACATGGTTATCTAGTGGAAAAGAAATGGGTTCTAGAATAATCACATTAAAACATGATTAACCCATAAACTAGAAATGGGGTCTATAAATAATTATTTTCAAAATAGTTATCTTGTGGAAAATAAATGGGTTTTATAATCATCTATTTGAAACATGGTTATCCCATCGAAAAGAAACAGATTCCACAACAATTTCAAAAAATATTATTTCATTCACTTAAATAATAAGGATGGTATCATTAAAAATATACCAATTAGAGTATTAGTGAGAAAGGGTAGTTAACATTGGGGAATTTAAATACCATTGAAATAACATTAATTTTATTTGAGTTAAATACCCCTTCTAATTTTCAAAATATCTTTATAAAACAAAAATTATTTTCAAAATACTTTTCATTGAAAACATCCATGAAATATTGAAAAATAAATTTCTAAAATTCATTTGAAAATTTTATTGATAAAAATTTCAATTTTACATTTAATTTTTTATAATTAATTTTTAAGAAAATATGGATTTGTAAGAAATTATATTTCCAACCAAACAGATAAATGAATTTATATTTTTATACAAATAAATTATCAAAAAATTTAAGTATCGAAGAGTGGTAAAATAGTTCAATTACTTTAATATATCACTAATAAACAGAGTATAATAAAATTCATGAGTTTCTTGTGACATGTATTATAATATTTTATCATTGGAATCATTATCATAAACAATCAAAATAATGGATTATAATGTAACATAAAACTCTTACCACATTGGAATATTTGAATTGTAATCACCGTTAAAGTATTACATTAAACAAAAATAAGAAAAAAAAATATAATAAATACCTTAATGATATTTTATGTAAAATTTTATTTATATAAACCTTATAAAATAACATAGGATCCTAACATGACATAAGTCTCAAAGAAGTAAAATTATAACAAAACACCATTACCGCTTTAATAACACTAAACCATAAACCCTCTAAAATAGAGGTACTGAAATGGATATTTTTAATATCCATAAATTTAAGGATAAAAATCATAAAATATATTCATTTTCAGTATATAAACTACACAACAAAAATAAGTGGTGAACATGTCATATATCTAATAAAAATTAAAGTAAGATGAGAAAGATTTTACCTTGATTCTGACTTATCATGTGTGTATTTATACTCCTAAATAAATAATTGATGTCAATTATTTAATTTCTTGAGAAAATTTTTAGGGTTTATTACTAAGTTTATTTCACTTATTAACATGTTATATAAAATAATATAATTAATCGATTTTATGTTAGATGTTATTATCATAATCATCTTGTGTTCCAAAAATGACTTATGTGGGTAAAATTTGGGCCAAGAGGTCTTTATTTACATATATAAAGAATAATATTAATCAAATAATTATCATATTTATACATAAATTATAATTTTTAATCCTATCATGAATTATGGTTTTGAAAAATGAAAGAATGTTACGATCATGGAGACGGTAGGTCGTACGTACACATGAGTTTCGTTTACATCTCTCAATGATCATTTTAGAAGAAAGGTAATATATATTTTATGTTATATAATTATAAAAATATAATAAATACCGTATTATGTTTACTTTATATAAATCTTTTTATAATTATTTTGATGTGGTGGTGAAAAAATGAATCACGTTGCTTCGAGGAGGCGGTATTCCACATGTCCACAAATGACATTATAATTTTTTCATTGAGTGAATGGTTTAAAATAATATGGTATATTATATATAGATAATGAAAAATATTCCATTAATATCATAAATATTTCATTTATATCATATATATTTATTTTTTTACCCATATTACCTTTTATAATATGTGTTAGTGAAAAACAAATCAAAGCGCTTCGTGGGGCGGTAGTTTGTCAAAAAAATGAGCGATGTTATCATATCTCTTATGAAATTAAATATAAAAGGGTGCATGTGATATTATTACTAAATATGTATAATTTTTTATAATTATCATATATATAAACTTTATATCCCTAATCATACCCAACATCAAAAGTTGGTAATGGAAACACGAATGACAATATTTCGCAATGCGGTAGTCTGTCATAAACACGAATGACGATTTCGTAACCCATTTGAAGGAAGTGTGTATGGTTTTATGTTTTACCTTAACATAAAAACATGAAATTAATATTAATATACTTATATTATTCTAAAATCATATTATAATAATAATTTAATGTTTTAGATAAATAAAGAAAATCCCATTAATGAATGTTACCTATTCTTTGGGTAACTCCTTTTGGTTTTCCCCAAATTAAAGATTAGAATAAGAGTATATTGAAGTTGGAGACTGATTAGGGTATGTTTTGTTCAAGCTAAATGAATTTAGAGGTGTGAAGAAGTGAGGAGAGTAAGTTCCCTTTTATAATAGAGGATAAGTGGTATTCTTGTAAATACCCAAAAGTATTCACTATTTAGAGGTCTCCCTTACCTCGTGTGGATTAAAAATAGATAAATAATGTATGGGGGGTTTATTTGGTATATAAAATCCTCCAACACTCTAAAATAAATATAATTTTATCTCATTATTCCTTGGTCATTATGTGTACTCAATTTTACCCTTTGAGTTTTCACCATGGTAAATTGTATCTTTTATTTACCTTTGTAATTTATCTTATAAGAATAAAATTATAATCAGTTTAATTATATAATATATAAATAATTAAACTAAATATTAAATTTAATAAAAAAATTAATGTTTAAGTAAAATTACTTTTCCTAGAAACAAATGTAATGCGGAAGATATTATTTTAACCATACTCATGGTAATTAATTTTAAATGTTTCCATTTATCATTTTGGTAAATAATTAATTTTACCATAATAAATAATATAAATTATTATGATTCCAAATATTTAATCTATTTGTGAAAATTTATCACACTAAAATGTAAGATTTTTAATTTAAAATTAATCCCTCATACGCGGCGAGATAGCAGGTTTTGAAGAAGATCAGTTTTTTGTGAAGAGATGAGTCTATATTAACTAAATGAATAATAATTATCATTATATGAAAATAAATTAGTATTTAATTATATATAATCTATAAATTACATTTATAAATTTCCCATTAGCTTTTATTTTAATTAATTAAAATGGAGAAATATTATGCATTTTAAAATAGTTTTTAGAAAATTCATTTTTAAACCAAAAAATATATTAATGAAAGACAATACAAAGATTATTCCAAGTAAATAAGTGGATTAAATATAAATAAATAATACATAGGCTAATTTGAGGCATTTTAAAAATATATTCGGACATTTAAATAACCTAATCTGTTAAAAAAATTCTCTTCAAAAAAATCATTATTTTCACTATTCAGTGAAACATTAATATTTTTTGAAATGTCCCAAAATTTAACCCAAATAGAATTTTCATATTAAAATTATAAATAATAATTTCATTTTCTGAAATAAATTTTATAAAAGTATAAAATAATAATATAATATTTTCTCATGATAATAAATAAAAATCGTTTAGAAAGAAAACATAATTTTGAGGAATAAAATAACTTTACTATTTATTGATTGATTATTTACAAAATATTCATCAATAATTTATATTGTGTAAGATATATATATATATACTTTTATATTTCATATATTATTTAATGTTATTCAAATATACAAATTTAAAAACTAGATTATAAAGGTAATATATATCATGGGTCATTTAATTTTGTTTTTCCATATTGAATATGTTATCGAACATAAAAATCAAGGGGTTGCGTGTAACAAAATCTAAATAGAATATTGTATGTAATTAAAGAGAAACTCAGTGTTTCATTTCATTTATACTATCAAATATAATTTTCTTCTTTTAAAATATTATGTTATTACATCCTCTCCCCTCTAATAAAATGTGTCCTTACAATTTTAACATTATCTCAGTAATCAAGGGTTGGACATTTGAAAATAATTTTTTGGTAAACCCATATCATAAAAAGGTTTAATTTTAAATCCTCTGAATACTATAGAATGGAAATTAAAAATTCCATGTGGAATAACAAATTACTATGATTCCAAATAAGGGAATATAGATAAGAATATAGGAATTGTGTAAATAATTATAGAGAGTGATTGAGGTCATTGATTATAAGAAATTTAATGATCAATGGGAATTTATGGGCCTAAAGATACATAAATATATAATGATCTAACCGAATATCGGTTCAACAGAATTGAAGTTACTATAAACAAAATTTATTTTTTCAAGATCCTTTCCCTAAAGTTGAGGAACTCTCTTTCTATCTAAACTAAGAGAAAATGGTAATGTAATTACATGATGAGTATAATTTCTTCCTTTAATCAATTCCAACTACAATATCATATTTGTCTCTAAATATTTGTATTCATGATGAATTTTTCAAGCCTCAATCACAAAAAAACCTTTAATGGACCACATTATGCATAAAAGCATAACAATTTATTCCTTCTATATTTATATAATAAAAAAATGGTTATAACAATGTAAGATAAATCCAAAAATGAATAAAACTCCATATATTAATCTCCAAATTCCAATATTAATTCCCGATATTTTAACTGAATCATTCAATAAATTAATAACCTTAAAACTCTTTAATAATTTCATAACTAAGATCAAAACCCAGATATCAGATGATTTTGATCATATATTCTTAAAAGAGAAATAAACCATTATACATCAAATAAAATCCCATATCCTTCAAAAATAAACATAGATTTTACCTCTAATTTTGTTCATACTAACCAGGGAATCATGAAAGGAAATTGTGGGAATGAAACTATTGTCGTCTTTTAGTCATGTGTTCATTCTCCATCACCTTTCATGTTGCTACGGGTTTTCACCCAACATATGGGTTTTCCTTTTTTCATTAAACATGAAAAAAAATTCCTCCATAAAGAAAACTTTATGTTGTTCCTAGGGGTTACAAATACAATAACACAATAAAACTTCTCCCAAAATGCCATTAATTACCTCAAATATTTTTTATACTTAAAACCATAAAATGGGTTATCAAAGATTTTGAACTTATGATCAGTTTAATCTTATATACCTATGATGGTATTCATAAGTATTAAGATAAAGTCACATGAAAGCATACTAATATATAAAGTTATCTAAACTGACCTTTGACACTGACTATAATAGACAAAAACCCACACTCTTAGATCCAGTGCTAAAATTTAAAACATTACATTTTGATATTTGATAATGATAATTATGACCCAATTTTTTCTATACAAACCATACAAAAGAATAAGAAAAAATTAGATCACATACATCCTTGAGGACTTTTTATGTTAAGAGTTGTATTGAATTTATAAAAACTTCTTCATAAACCATTCACATGACCATAAATGAGAATTTATCCAACTTAACCCATATTTTTCTTTTTCACATTAATACATCATAATTATCCATATGAAATATCTTCTAGAAATAACTTGATCAAACTCATTATTTATAACCTGGGGAAAACGAAAAATATTAAGGGCGAGAACAAATGCTCAATAAGGGAAAAATAAAAATTAAAAATTAAATTTCACCACTTATCATAAGAATATCATAAGGGTGTGTTGAAATAATCAAATTTCATAAGTATAACATGAGAATAATACTACACATAAATACTTGTATCATCATACATAAAAAATAGAATAAGTATTTAAAAATTGAAATAGCCATAAGAATCAATAATCATGAGCCATGAATTATAAATATTAATCAAATGAAACATTATAAACACAAAAAGTAAAGATAAATAATATTGGAATCTTAAAACATCATATCATAGAACCCTTATAGAAACCTTACAAATTGGAAAAACCATATGGCTACAATATAATATGTTTTTCTTGAGAATATAATTACTATCAAATACATTAGAGTGAAATTTAGAAATATCCACTAATTAAGCTATAATGGGATCACCCAATGCTACTTGGTAAAACCCATAATATATAATATCCAAGAACCACAATATTAATAAATTACATATATCATTCATCAATAAACTCATATAAATAATCATTATTATTTTTTAAGCTAATCAACCCAAGGAAAAGTAATAGCTTTCATTCAATCTCTTTGAATCATGGTTATCCCATAGAAATGAATCGGGTTACATAAATATATCATTGAATCCTAATTGACACATAAAAATAAACAGATTCTATAATAATCACTTATAAACATCGTTATACCATGGTAAATAAATGGGTTCCATAATAATCTCTTTCAAATATGGATATCCTATGGAGAAGAAATGAATTCCATAAAAATATCACTAAATTAATATTTATCTATCTATACGAAAAATGATGATGTCATCATTTAAAAATATCCCTTGTGACTATATGTAAACACAATGGTTTTGGACATTGATGAATGGAAATACAATTAAAATATCATTATTTTTTTATAAAAATACCCCTTTTCATTTTAAAAATCTGTTTTTAAAACATAAAAAATTTTCAAAATACTTTTCATTGAAAATAACATTGATATATTATAATGTATGATTATAAAAATAATTTAAAACATTTTTAGAGGAAAATACCTTTATTCATTAAAACTTAGTTTTAAAAACATTTTTTTCACACATTTTCTTTAGAAAAAATTGATTTAGTAGATTACTGATTTCCGACTGAAGACAAAAATGAAATCATATTTTCTAAAAAACACTTTATCAAATATAATAAGTATTGAAGAGTTTAAAAACTATAAAATTACATTGATATATCATTAATAACTATAGTATAAAAATATCATGTACTTTTTGAGAGATGGATTATAATTTATCATCTTTGGAATAATAATTATAAATAATCTTGATAAATGATGAGATTGTTGCATAAAAATATTACCACATTTGTATCTATGAATCATAATACCCAAGTAATTATTAAATAAAATTAAACATATAATATCATGAGAATCAATAAATACATTATGTTACAAGTAAAATGGTATGTATATAGACCTCATAAAATAATATAGTTTCATAACACGACATAAGTATCAAACATGGTAAATTGTGACAAAGATACATTAACAAATTAATAACTTTGATACCCTAAAACCCATGATATAGTGATCCTAAAATAGATATTTAAATACCAATAAATTTATGGATAAAAATAATAAATTATATTATTGGGAGTTATATAAACTACACAACAAAAATAAGTGGGGAATAAGTCATATATCTCACAAAAATAAAGAGAGATGACAAAACCCTTACTTTAAGTCTGACATGTCATGTGTTTATTTATATTCCTTAATAATAAAATTATGTTAATTATTTACTTTCTTGAGATTTATCATGTTTATTTTTTATTTTATCTATCTTATTAACATGTTATGTACAATAACTTAATCGATTAAGTTTACATGAGATGTTTTGACCATATTAAGAACGTGTTTCCAAGACAACTAAAGTGGATTGTCTATGGTCAAAAAGGTATTTATTTAAAAATATATATAATAATAATCATGAAATAATTATAATATTTATACACAAATAATTCTTTTTAAATCCATCATTAAATATTTTTTAAAAAAAATGACTTAAAATTATGATCATGGAGATGATATGTCATACGTACGCATGAATAGCATTTCCATTTTCAATGATCATTATGGCAAGGAGGTAAGTAATATTTTATCTTTAAATAATAATAAAAATATAAATAATATTGTGTTGCAGTCCTCATGTATTAATCATGTTTTAATGATCACAAATCATATTCCTCCTTTTTAATCTCAATCTTAATTGCACATCTTGCTAATGCTCTTCAGTCTCAATAATAACTACACATCATGTTTGAATGATAACAAATTTTATTGATGTTAATTACTCTCTTTATTATTTACAAGTCTTATGCATCATCACAAATCTCACTTATATTATCAAGCCTTTATATTTATGTTTCAAATTCTCCTACTCTCTAATGATTAAGCTTAAACCATATTTTTCATATTACTGTTTAACTATAAATACAGATATTTGTCTAAGTATGGACACACCGTGAAGGACATACCGTGACCCAGACACTGTGAAGGACACACCGTGACCCAGACATCGTGAAGGACACATCGTGACCCAGACACTATGAAGGACACACCATGACCCAGACACCGTGATCTACACACCGTGACATGGAGACATCGTGAACCACATACCGTGAAGACTATACCGTGAATAAGACAACATTTACATAATCACTGTGACACTATTTCCTAACTTTTTGTCAATATTATTTAAATAATGCTAACGGTCATATTTTATGTTTTTAATGAAATTAATGTTATTTAATGATAGTTGTTGGCATGTCTGGAAACCTTATCTCGTACCTATGAAAAGTGAAATATTCATACTTCTAGAACGAGTGGAATATAAGGAAGATTAAGATGAAGTACAAGTTCAAGTGGTGAAGAGATAAAAATGTGACAATACAACAAGAAGAACTTACATACGCCTAAGAGCACTGTACTGAACAAAAAGAACGATCCTGATCAAGAAGGAGATTGCAAGACTTTCCAAGAACTCTCATGAGTTCAATCCAACACCACTGAAGAACACACGAAAAATCAAGAGATCATTTTCACTCCTGTAGAACACAAGCTAAAATGCGACACTCTATTTTTCAACAGAAAAACCAGAGAAGGACTAAAAAGAAATTATGTTGAATCCAATGAGTCCAGAGCTGCATTGCTAATCACTAGAGCTTTATAAACTCTTATCTATTCTCTCTAAGTTATTTTTTTATTTACTTTCGAGCAGTGTGGTGTACTCTGTATATCTCACACACACACTGTCTCCTGCACTGAACTGGAGGATATCAAAATCCTCCCTCTAAAACTCTTAAATGTTGTTTACCCACGCCAATTGTGGAAGAGGTCCTTGTGTGGCCTGATCTCTGTTTTGTTTCCCACGAAGAATAGTGGTAGAGGTCCCTGAGTGGCCTAGACAGTTGTGTAAACTGTTTTTAACCCCGATCCAGGGTGTGGATAAAATTTAAATAAATTTGAGAGGACTAAGTCTTGGATTGAGACTGAACCTCTTGTTACATCTGTTGTGCATATTTATTTTAAGTTTAAAGTATACTACATATTTCTTTTATACTCCGTTTCTATTACTTTGAAATACAAAACTATTTTTAAAGCTACTTTGATAGTTAAATTAGCATTTGTTTACACTTATTGTAAATCAGTAAGTTAGTTTCAAAAGTTAGTTTGATCTTATGGTTAAATTAACTGAGACCTAATCAATCTTTGAGAAGCTAAGTGAACATTTACAATCTGCATAAATTCACTAATGTTTAACTTGTTTTATAATTTGGGGGATTTTAAATAGACAATTTTTTAACAGAAATTTTAATTGGAACTCAATTCACCCCCCCTCTTGAGTATCCACTCCGACCAACATTTGGTATCAGAGGTTGTTTTTGTTTAAGGATTTTTGAAATACTTTGTTTTTCAACTGTGATTTTAGTTGCATCTTTAAAGATATTAAATTTTTGTTAGTTCTAAATTTTATCGCTTTAATTATACATTATAAAATCTAGTTATGGAAAATAGACTAGAGGGTGCTGCTAATAACAGGCCATCTTTCTTCAATGGTAAAAATGATGCTCAATGGATTCTTAAAATGAAAATTCATTTAGAAAGCATGGGTTTTGATATTTGGACTGCTATAAAATCTCAATATAAAATTCCAGAAACCGAAAGAACAACTTGGGATGAACCTACAAAGACTGTCTACAATAATAATTATAAAGGTATGAATGTCATGCATTGTGCTTTAGGACATGAAGAGTTTAACAGAATTTTTTCTTGTAAAACTGCTTTTGGAATATAGGATACTTTAGGTGTTTCTCATGAAGAAACAAACAATGTTAAAGAAATGATATTGAATACTTATACTATTAAATATGATAATTTTAAAATTAAAACTGATGAACCTATTTCTGATATGTATCTCAGGTTCAATGAGATAGTCAATACAATGAATTCACTCAGTAAAGCTATTCCAACAAAGGAACAAATTATGAGGATACTGAGATGTCTACCAGACTGATGGAGAGGGACATCTATTTCAATCAGAGAGTCATGTGGCATTGCTTCTCTATCTGTCAAAGAACTCATTGGTAAGCTTATGATGTATGAGGAAGAACTCAAGGTAAATAAAGAGGAAGATAATGAACCAAAAATGAAATCAGTGGCTTTCAAGACTACTGCTTCAAAGAACAAGGACAAAGAAAAATCTCAAATACAAACTGACAGTTCAACAAGTGAAATCTCAGACTCTGATAGTGATGCTGAAATGGCTCAGATAGCCATAAGGTTTAAGAAATTTTATAGGAAGAAGAGATTTTTTAGAAAATCATATTACAAAGGAAAGTATGACAATAAGGTACATTGGAAGAAGGACTGTAAAAAGCCAGATAAAAGTGATGAAGTTTTTTGCTATAAGTGCAAAAGAAAAGGACACATTAAGGCAGACTGCCCAAATCTAAAATTCAAGAAGAAATATGATTACAAGGACAGTAAGTACAAGAAAGCTATGAAGGATACCTAGAGTGTTTCTGAAGACATCACAATTGAATCTGAAATGTCTGATTCTGAAAAGAATCATGCCCACATGTGTTTCATGACAAACACATCTGAGGTAACCTTAGATTCTTTTGTTTTAAATTCTTATTATTCTAGAGATGATGCAGAATCTGATTCAGATTCGGAAAACATGACTAGTGAGGAATTATTTGAATATTGTAATATGCTGGAGGATACATGCAATGAACTTAAGGAAAATACAAATCATTAAAGAAACAGCATGCTCACGCTACTACTATTAAAACTGAAATTACTATTGAAAAAGAGAAGAATTCTCAACTATTAAAGAAAAATACTGAACTGAAAATGTAAAATGAGGAACTTATAAAGGACTTAGAGAAGTTCACAAATGGAAAGGATACACTAACTCAAATTCTAGGAAATAAAGTGGCACCAAAATACACTACTGGAATAGGCTACAAACCTGGACAGAGACAGTTTACTAAGAATAGCTTTATTTCTAAATCTGGACAGAATACTGCTAGTTCTAGTTCTGGAAAACCATATGCTTCAACTAGTTATTCACATAGTTATAAATCAAATAGAGTTTATCTTTTAAAATCTATTGATTCTGTAAATTATATGAGACCCATAAGACAAATTTGGGTACCAAAATCATTGATTGCTAACCTGTCTGGACCCAAGAAGATCTGGGTGCCAAAATCATACTCTATCTAAAACTGTTTTGTAGGAAACCTGCTTGAAGAGTTCCCACAAGAAGACATGGTATTTGGACAGTGGATGTTCAAGAAATATTTCTGGGGATTACTCGTGTTTCAAGAGTTTAATAAAGGTTGATGGAGGCTATGTCCCCTTTGGTGATAATTCTAAAGGAAAGATCATCGACCTAGGCCAAATTGGTAACACAAATTCAGTTTTAATTTCTAAAGTTTTATTTGTTGATGGACTGAAATATAATTTGTTAAGTATTTCTCAATTTTGTGATAATGGATTTTATGTCAAATTTAAAAATGATTCATGTAATGTTTTTAATTCTAAAAAAAATTAGTCTTTTTTTCATTAAGAAATGAAAATGTTTATGCTGTTGATTTAAATTCCTTAGCTAAACAAAATTTTACCTATTTAAATTCCTTTCATAAAGAGTCATGGTTGTGGCATAGGAGATTAAGACACTGAAATATACACTCACTTAGGAAACTAACTAGGAAGAACTTAGTTAGAGACTTACCCAAACTTGAGTTTCCAAATGACAAAGTGTGTAATCCCTATCAAAAGGGAAAGCAACACAAAATCTGTTTCAAACTAAAGAAAGAAGTCTCAACTTCTCAACCTCTCGAGTTGGTTCACATTGATCTATTTGGACCATCTAGAGTTTCTAGCTTAAATGGGAAGCACTATGTCTATGTCCTAGTAGATTACTTTTCTAGATATACTTGGGTATACTTCTTAGCTCACAAAAGTGAATCTTGTTCTTATTTTTTAAAATACTCCAAGTCTGTAGAAAACCTTAGTGGACTTAAGATTAAAAATATAAGAAGTGATCATGGCTATGAGTTTGAAAATCATGAATTTGAATCCTATTGCTCACATAATGGCTATAATCATAACTTTTCTGCTCCTAGGACACCTCAGAAGAATGGTGTATTAGAAAGAAGAAATAGAACCCTGCAAGAAATTGCTAGAACTATGCTTAATGAATATGACCTGCCTATTTACTTTTGTGTTGAATCTGTGAACACAGCTTGTTATATTATTAATAGAGTCTTAATTAGACATGTTCTTAATAAGACCCCATATGAGTTGTGGAATAATAGAAAACCTAAAGTTAGATACTTTAGAGTCTTTGGCAGCAAAGTTTTTATTCTCAATACAAAAGATAATCTTGATAAGTTTTCTTCTAATATTGATGAAGGAATCATTTTAGGATATTCTTTAACCAGCAAAGCCTATAGAGTATTTAATAAAAGAACCAAATGTGTGGAAGAATCTGTTCACATCAAGTTTGATGAAACGGATCCACATGAGCCTAAAACCTTACTTGAAAATCAAGAGGAAGATTTGAGTATTCTGAACCTTAATGATAAATATAAAGAACTTGATTTAAAAACATCCAGTTCGGGACATATTCCAGAATCTACTGATATGGAACCCGAACCTATAGACGAACCTGAAATTTCTAGTCTTACCTTTACTAGATCAACTAGAATTCTAAATAATCATACTTTGGATGTTGTTGTAGGAAATATTGATAGAGGGACTCAGACTAGATCTTTTCTTAGAAATTAGGTTGAACATCAAGACTTCTTGTCACAGCTTGAACCTAAAAACATTGATGATACTATTACTGATGAATTTTGGTTAATTTCTATGCAAGAAGAACTCAATAAGTTTGAAAGAAATAAAGTGTGGAATCTTGTTGAAAGACCTAAGGACACTTTCACCATAGGCACTAAATGGGTGTTTAGAAATAAAGTAGATGAATCTGGAAACATAGTTAGAAACAAAGCTATGATAGTTGCACAAAGCTATATTCAAGAGGAAGGAATTGACTATGAGGAGACATTTTCTCCTGTAGCCAGATTTGAAGCTATTAGGATTTATCTTGCTTATGCTGCACATCTAAATTTCAAACTATATCAAACGGATGTCAAGAGTGCATTCTTAAATGGATATATTGCTGAGGATGTTTTTGTTGAACAACCACCTGGATTCCTAAACCCTCATTTTCCCAATCATCTTTTCAAATTATCAAAAGCTTTATATGGTTTAAAGCAAGCTCCAAGAGCTTGGTATGATAGATTAAGTACTTTTCTAATTTCTAAAGGTTTTACAAAAGGTATAGCTGACCCTACTCTTTTTATAAAACGAATTTCTAAAGATGTTTTAGTTGTAAAAATTTATGTAGATGATATTATTTTTGGATCTTCAAGAAATTCCCTATGTACTGATTTTTCTAAAATGATGGAAAATAAATTTGAAATGAGTTTAATGGGTGAACTCAAATTCTTTCTTGGATTTTAAATCTTTCAAAATGATGATAGAATTATTTTAACACAAAGTAAATATAATATATATCTTTTAAAACATTTTGGATTGGATAGAAAAAAAATTAGTGACACTCCCATGAGTACCACCTGTAAGTTAGATCTTGATGAGGATGGTAAATTCGTTGATCAAACCACCTATAGAGGAATGATTGGAAGTCTACTCTGCCTGACTGCTAGTCGTCCTGATATTATGTTTAGTGTGTGTATGTGTGCTCGTTTTCAAGAAAACCCTAAAGAGTCAAATTTAAATGATGTAAAGAGAATTTTCAAATACCCCAAGCATACTCCCAATTTAAAATTGTTCTATCCCAAAGGACAATCATTTGAACTAGTTAGTTATTGTGATACTGATTTTGCTGGATGTAAGTTAGATAAAAAAAAGCACCTATGGAACATGTCATCTTTTAGGCAAGTCACTAGTATCATGGTGTAGTAAGAAATAAAATTCTGTTGAGTTATCTACTGCATAAGCTGAATACATAGCTGCTGGAAGTTGTTGTGCGAAAATTTTGTGGATGAAACACACATTACTAGACTATGGATATCAATTCAGACATGTACCAATAAATTGTGACAACAGAAGTGCTATTAATAATTCTAAGAATCCTATTTCTAATTCTAGGACAAAACATATTGATGTAAGACATCACTTTTTGAGGGATCATTATAAAAAAGGTGATATCACTTTGGAATTCATTGGTACTGAATATCAACTTCCTGATATATTAACTAAACCATTAAATTCTGAAAGATTAGACTACATCATATATGATCTTGGTATGCTTAATCATAAATAGATATCTTACTGATCTTAATTCTCAATACTTTACTGTATTTTACTTTACGATGTCATGAATCACTGTTTTACAATTACTATTTCATGCTTACGGTCTCACAGTTTAACACCTTTTACTCACGGTCTGTCACTTAGCTGTCTCACCTTGACTGCACAGAATGGTCACTATCTCACCATGACTGCACAGAATGGTCACTGTCTCACCGTGACTGCATATAATGGTCACTGTCTCACCGTGACGACCACCAACTGTCTCACCGTGATGACTATTTTTCATCACACCGTAATGCCTACTCACAGTCTCACCGTAAAAATTATTTATACTCTTATTTTAACTCATATCGTGGTAATTTTTATTTCACTACTATTTGATTTCCCGCATTTTTGTTTTTATGACGTTTGAAATTCCCAAATGATAAAACTTAAGGGTCTCATTTGATTCCTTACCTAAACTCTCTCCTGAACCTTCTCATTCTTGAAAACCTTCTCTTCCCTCTCGCCTGAACCTTCAGTGGATGCCAAGGATGAAGCGTCTATCTTCACACTCATCTGAGAAGCGCAGCTCTAAGAAACAGAAAAGGATACTGAGGATAGCTCTCGAAGGACCTCTAAACCCAAACTTGGTAATTTGTACTGTTGTACCTGAAAAAGAAGTTTTCCCTAAGTGGTTGTTGTCTAAAAATTCGTTAGTTTTGAAAGTTTTAAGAGAAAAAGGATGGCTTGAATGGTTCTCTGGAAAAAAATAGACAGATTTATCCAAGGATGGTATCTCAATTCTACCAATTTGTGAAGTTTTCCTTTGATTTTGGAGAAAGCTTTATGGTGACTAGCTGGATCAATGGTCAGAAGTGTTCATTATCTTCAAGTTTATGGGCTGCATGCCTAAGAATTCCACATGAAGGATTTTGTGAAGATTACCCGAGAGACCCTCCTCCATCTTCTGATATCTTTAATCTGGAGAATTATTTGGAATGTCTAACTGGAAATGGCACCAAGCGAAGAGCCAGAGCTGCTGAATTAGATGGGGAGACTAGTCTTCTTTTCAAATTTGTTCAGAATTTGATTAGTCCGAGAAAAGGGGGTTTTTCTATAATGAAGTATTAGGATGTCTTCCTGATTCACTTGTTGAAGAATGTCCATAAGATCAACCTATGCAAGTATGTTATTAACCATATCTGTGAGCTGATCAAAGTCACTTCCAAATCCACCTCCTTCTTTTACTCAAGGATGATTTCAGCCATTTTAATTGCCAAAGGGATGGTTGGACTGAATGAAGAAAATTTAGAGGACTTTGATTTCTGATTATCCATGCCTATCATCATAAGGATGAAGATAAGCTGAACCCCTAGAAGAAGAAGTGGGTTGGGGATAATTATCAACTCTATAAAAAGATTAATCCTATTGATTATCTAAGAAGACCTAAGATTCTATCTGATCCAGGTTTGGAACCAGATGAAGTGGCTGAGTATTCAGAAGAAAAAGAAGAAGAAGAGGAAGTAACAGATGAAGTATCACCTATAGAAGAATCTAGAATACCTTCAATGGAAATAGTTCCTGTTTAAAAAAGAAAGGGTTGTTGTCCCTGCAGTTATCCATGCTGTTATCCCTGCTGAAATACCTCAAGGAAAGAAAGTATCTATTGGTTTGAGAGAAGAGGAAGCTCCTGATTCTAGTGAGGATGTCAATCCAGAAACTCATCCTCATACTGCAAGAAAATTCTTTTATCCTGATTCATAATAGAAAGCAACCATAGAGACAGATCTTGTTGAAGAGGATCTCCCTGTTGAGAAAGAAGCAAGTCTGGAATCTCAACCAGTGGAATAATTGGTTCCCGAGATAATTCCCTCTACTGAAGAGAGGATGGAAATTTCCTTTCAGCTGGCAAGGAAAGAGTTTACTGAAGAGATTAGAGATGATCATATGGATCTTGATCATGTTTCCGAGCTTATAGTCTCTAAAATGGAAGCACAATTTGAGGGGGAGGAACCTCAAAACATCGAGATTATGGAAGCTGGATCTACTGAAGCATCTCAACCTACTATCACATATTCTGTGTACACATGGTATGAGTTCCCAAGATTTCATGATGTGAATGAGTCACAGAAAGTGACTACAACTGGAATGGATCTTTCTTCTCGGTTTCAACTGAAGTCTGTGGCTCATCCAGAACCAGTACCAAAACCAGTACCAGAACCATAGCCTCAATATGAATCAGAATCTGTGTCTGAAGATGACTCTGAACTGCAACTTGAACCTGAACCTCTACCTTTACCTGCACCCTTACTCGAGCATCACTCTTTTGTAACTAATTATGATTTGAAAGTCTTTGGAGAGACTATTTTGGCTGGTGTTGAGAAGGTTTTATCCACTCAACCTCATCCTGTGACTCAGTTAAGTGAAGAAGATGCCTCAATTTTGCTGGAAAATATTATATTGCATATTCAACCAAGGATGATCCGTGAAATTTAAGAAGTCAGGGTTGAAAATTGGTTGCTTAGTACTGATGTTGAAAATTTGAAAGGTTTGGTGGAATACCTGCAATCAGAACTGTCTTCAAGATCAGAGCATGTGCCTGCTCCTGCTTCAGCTCCGGCACCTGTTGATCCTTCTCCTGAGCCAACTGATTCCACCCTTGTTAGGGAAATTGTGTCTCAAGTGCATCCATATCTACAATCTTTTGATGAGAATATTGTAAAAAGACACACCAAGATGTTGTAACGTATGAGGGAGCTTGTAGAAAATCGGAATAAACTCACAGATGAGTACATAGGATGCCTGCAAAAAGTTCTCAAATAGCTCAAAGTTCTATCTGAAGCTATAAAAGCTTCTCCTGCTTCAGGTTAACCTTCTGTTCCTTGTTTGGATGGTTCTCTAGTGAGATCCACAATCAAGGAAGAACTTCAGAATTCCTTAAGTGGATTGGATCTGTCTTCTTTTTCAGAAGTGGTTTAGAACAGTGTTCAAGCATTGGACTTGGTTAAAATTCATTCTAAGATAGACAATGATGCTCAACAGGAGATCACTAAGAAAATAGATTTTTATCTCTCCTGGATTTTCTCTAAAAGTGATATGACATATCACTTTAGATATCTTGTGGAAAATTTGAGAATCCCTCCAGTAACTCAATCTTTTAAAACTCAAGTTCAGAAACTTACAGAGTTCACCAGATTGTTGGACAAATTCATAGAGAATAAGGACGATTTTAAAAAGGCTATGCAATATGGTGATGAAATCATTACTAATTTCATCAATCTTTTGAAGCCATATCTTCATTTGCAGAGTACTGCTATAGTTGCTCCAGCTGCTGCACCCCTTAGACCTGGTCTACCTGCCTTAGCCTCAACTTCCATGTCAGTCAGCCAAGCTCTTTCTCAGATCCGGCCAGTCATTCTTGACCAACCCCAGCCTAGATCTTCTACTTATCCAACTTTGGCTACATCTATTTTTGAAGGTCTACCCTTACCCTCTTTGTCTACCACATCTATGCCTTCTTCTACATCATCACCAGCTCCTGTTGCTGATAAAGGCAAGGAAAAGGTCGATCCCTGAAGACTCCAGGGACTATTTTCTTTTTGATGGGATGTCTCTTATTGTTTAATGTTTTTATTTCTCCTATATGTTTTATTCTGAACCTTTTTAATGACAAATGCAGTGTTTCCCTCATTTATCTCTAATTTTTGATAATCCCAAAAGGGGGAGAAACACTACAAGTATCAGTACTATAATGAGATATGTTATTATTGAATCTATTATTCTCTAATTTTTTCTATTCTAATATGCTAGTTTCTTTAATTTTTCATTTCATTTATATTTTTACTATACATGATTTTTGATCATCAAAAAGGGGGAGATTGTTGGACACCTCATGTATTAATCATTTTTAATGATCACAAATCTTATTCCTGCTAATTAATCTCAATCTTAATTGCACATCTTGCTAATGCTCTTCAGTCTCAATAATAACTACACATCATGTTTGAATGATAACAAATTTTATTGATGTTAATTACTCTCTTTATTATTTACAAGTCTTATGAATGATCACAAATCTCCCTTATATTATCAAGCCTATATATTTATGTTTCAACTTCTCTTACTCTCTAATGATTAAGCTTAAACCATATTCTTCATATGACTGTTTAAGTATAAATACAGATATTTGTCTAAGTATGGACACACCGTGAACGACACACCGTGACCCAGACACCGTTAAGGACACACCGTGTCCCAGACACCGTGAAGGACACGCCGTGACCCAGAAACCGTGAAGGACACACCGTGACCCAGACACCGTGACCCAGACACCGTGAGCTACACAGTGTGACCTGGAGACACCGTGAACTACATACCGTGAAGACTATACAATGAAGAAGACACCGTTTACATAATCAATGTGACACAGTTTCTTAACTTTTTTCAATATTATTTAAATAATTCTAACGGTCGTATTTGATGTTTTTAATGCAATTAATGTTATTTAATGATAGTTATTGGCATGTCAAGAAACTGTATCTCGTACCTATGAAAAGTGAATTATTCCTACTTCCATAATGAGTGGAATATAAGGATGAATAAGATGCAGTACACGTGCAAGTGGTGAAGCAAGAAAAGTGTGACGATACAACAAGAAGAACTTACATACACCCAAGACCACTGTGCTGAAAAAAAAGAACAATCCTAATCAAGAAAGAGATTTTAAGACTTTCCAAGAACTATCATGAGTGCAATCCAACACCACTGAAGAACACACGACGAATCAAGAGATCATTTTCACTCCTGTAGAACACAAGCTAAACCGCGACACTCTGTCTTTCAACAGAAAAACCAGAGAAGGACTAAGAAGCAATTCTACTGAATCCAATGAGTCCAGAGCTGCATTACTAATCACTAGATATTTCTAAACTCTTATCTGCTCTCTCTAAGTGATTTTTTTATTTACATTCGAGCAGTGTGGTGTACTCTGTATATCTCACACACACACACTGTCTCCTGCACTGAACTGGAGGATATCAAAATCCTCACTCTAAAACTCTTAAATGTTGTTTGCCCACGTCAACTATGGAAGAGGTCCTTGTGTGGCCTAATCTCTGTTTTTTTTTCATAAGGAACAATGGTAGAGGTCCCTGTGTGGCCTGGATAGTTGTGTAAACTGTTTTTAACCCCGATCTAGGGTGTGGATCAAATTTATATAAATTTGAGAGGACTAAGTCTTGGCTTGAGACTAAACCTCTTTTTACATCTATTGTGCATCTTTAGTTTAAGTTTAAAGTATACTACATATATCTTTTATACTCTGCTTCTATTACTTTGAAATACAAAACTATTTTTAAAGCTACATTGATAGTTAAATTAACAAGTGTTTACACTTATTGTAAATCAGTAGGTCAGTTTCAAAAGATAGTTTGATCTTGTGGTTAAATTAACTGAGACCTAATCAATATTTGAGAAGCTAAGTGAAAATTTACAATCTGTATAAATTCACTACAGTTTAACTTGTTTTATGAATTGGGGGATTTTAAATAGACAATATTTTTAACAGAAATTTTAATTGGAACTCAATTCACCCCCCCCCCCCTCTTGAGTATCCACTCCGACAAACATACTGTATTATTTATTTACATATAAATATATATATTATTATTTTTATGTGGTATTGAAAAAATGAATCACATCACTTTGAGGAAGTGAGAGTCCCCACGTCCATAAATGACTTTATTATTTTTTTCAGTGAGTAAAAAGGTAAAAAAAATGATATGTTATATTTATATAAAAAATGATTCATTAATATCATAAATATTTCAATTATATCACATATATTTATTACATTTCCCCTTATTACCTTCCATTTAACATGTTAGTGAAAAACAAATCACAAAGCTTTATAAAGAGGCAGTCTGTCATACACACAACTGATGTTATCATATCCCTTATAGAATTTAACATAAAATATTATATTTGATTTCATGACTCCTTATATATTATTATATTATAATTATCATATATAAACATTATATCCATCATTATACCCAACCGTGATAGGTGGTAATGTAAAACAGTGACATCATTCCATGAGGTGGTAGACCATCGTACACACGAATGATGATTTAATCACCCATTTGATGGAAGAGTTCGTGGTTTTATTTCATAACATAACATAAAACATATAATTATATTTAATATAAATTTTTTACTATATCATCATGTTATAATAGTAATTTAATGGGCTATATAAAGAACTAAAATAGAAATGCTCGTTGATGAATGTTGCCTTGTTTTCAAGTAACTTCTTTTTTTACACCAAAGGCATTCCATGGATGAATTTATTCCAAAATCAAGGATAATATAATGAGGGGACAGAATATCGAAAGTTATTTTTTTATTTTATTAATTAGATAAATGTCTTGAGAGTTTTTAAGAAGTGTAGGGATTAAATTCCTTTTCTAATGTAGGAGGAGTGTAATTCTTGTAAATACCCAAAAGTATTCACTATTGGGAGGTATCCATTACCAAAGGTGGCACCAAAATAGATCAATAATGGATTTGATTCTTTATTTGGTCAATAAAAACCTCTAACACACAAAAATAAAAACTTCTTTATCAGTTTTTAATTAGTTTTTTAGTTTACTCAATTTTACTATTTTAGTTTTTACCAT
Source organism: Viscum album (assembly GCA_963277665.1). Classification (NCBI taxonomy): domain Eukaryota; kingdom Viridiplantae; phylum Streptophyta; class Magnoliopsida; order Santalales; family Viscaceae; genus Viscum; species Viscum album. Next base: position 521,483,930 of record OY728139.1, on the reverse strand, counting down.
GGTAACTTTTAATTTTTTATTTACCTGTGTAATTTACCCTTTAATAATGAAATTTAAATTTTTTTATTATATAATTTATAAATAATTATTATAAATACTAAATTCATTAAAATTGAAATTTTTTTGAAAAAATAAATTAAAAACAAATGCATGTATTGTGCAAAACCCTATTTCAACCATAATCACTATAATTAATTGTAACTTTTTTCAATAATCATTATGGTAAAAAATTTAGTTGATCACATTTGATTATATAAATTATTATTACTCTAAATATTGAATCCATTTAGTAGAATATATCTTACATAATTTTCATAATATAATTTAAAATTTATCCCTTAAACACCGCAATACTATGGGTTTTTTAGAAGATCATTTTTTGGAAAAAAAATGATTCTATAATAAATCTATCATTAATAATAATAATAATAATTGTATGAAAACAAATTAATATTTATTTATATAATATATATATATATTAAAATATTCTTCATATGGGGCTATTTTACCTAATTAAAATAGAGAATCATTTTTCATTTTAAAATAGTTTTTAGAAATACCCATTTTAAACACAAAAAACATATTCTAAAAAAATATAATATTGTTTAAATGTAATCAAGTGGATTATATATAATTAAATAATAATTATGTTACTTGAAATCATATTCAGAGAATATTGGGACTATTAAATTACTTAATTTTTGGAAAAGAGCACACTTTTTACAAATATATGTATTTTTTAGTATTTAATGAAAAATTAATATTTTTTGAAAAGTCCAAAAAATTCACCCAAATTAAATTTTGATTTCCCAATTCAAAAAATTAGGTTCATTTTATCAAATAAAATTTTTAAATTTTTTAAAAAAATTATTATAATTTTTTATTCTATCAAAATCAGTAAAAAACTTTTTTTAGAAAACATATTTTTAGAGAATAAAATAACATTATTAAAAATTAATTGATTATTTAAAAAAATTCATCAAAAATTTATATTGAGTAATATATATATATATATATATTAATTAATATATTTCTTAAAGTAGTTAATATTATTCATACCTACCAATGTAATGACTAGGTTATAATGGTAATATATATCACGGGTCATTTGTTTTCAGTGTTGTGTGTTGGAATAATATGAAACATAAAAATATATGTGTTGTGTGTAATGGAAAGTAAACTAGTTTTTTCCTGTAACACAACATAAACTCTGTGTTTTATTTCCTTTTTACAATTGATTATAATTTTCTTCTTTTAAAATCATGGGGTGTTACAACATCTCTTCAGTCAATTGTCTTGTGATGCAATGATCCATCCATCTTGGAAATAAATTTATGTACCACTCTATGATCCTAAAATTATTCTCAAACAAGGAACAATTTTTTTATCAAATCACAAATCCTCTTACTCTTGTTATAATGGTCTCCATATAAAAATTTGTGTCTCTATTTCTCCTCAAAAAAACCATCATACCAATACACATGTGACCTTGGTAAAATGAAACTATTCTATAATCTCTATATTTCTTGCACATCAAACCATCACATGAAACTATTATACAAGGATAACCCAAAGTATACAATCCACATCATCAAATTATTCTATATAGGTTTGTATAGTTTATATTATTGGGTTTTACCTCATATTGTAACACATTTTTTATTACATCATCACACTGTCTTTTATTATTTCTCTCCCATAAAGATTTAATAGTTTCCTCTAGTAGATATTTATATATTTTCACTACATCTCATGGTTATTCTAAAATATTAATTTTTCACAATCTTCAAAGGAATCATGGCCCTACACATTTTTGTAATATTGTGATCCTATAAATTTAATAAAAAATTAAAATATACTTCAATCTAAACTATAAGAAAAAATATATAATATATTACTTAAAACATAAACAATAAGTTAATATAAACTCATCATTAAAATAAATAATAATTTAAAAACATGAATATTATATACTACCAATTCCCCATAACAAAAACTCATTTATTCACACATAAATTCACATCATCTCCATCAAGAATATCCATTCCTAGTGAATTTCAAGCTTTGTATCTCCCCATGAATATTTAAATATAATTCCCTATTTAAAACAATATTTATAGATTTGCTATTTTTTAAAATAACATTTCATGTATAAAGGTTTTTATTTCTTCAATCCATTTTAATTACAAGAAAATCCATCATAAAAAAAAGAAAATCTATAAACATTTAGAAAAAATCATTAATTTACACTTATTGATATATCATATTTATGTCCACTAATTGATGATAATCATCAATATGATCCATACCATTAAATCATCACATTTTTTTTATTATAAAATTATGTTTAAACTCACACAAATATTTCATAAATATATTCCAAACTCGTAAGATACAATGTTAATATTAATTGAAAAACTTCCTAGATCCTATTAATTTTGTAGTATAATTGTTGAGAACATGATGAAAATTTCACTTTGGAGTTCTATTGTTCATATGTATTAATACCTATTCATGTTAGAACCCAAGTATTTCGTGAACTTTGGATTTGTTGGAATGGTAGTGGTGGTTTTTATTGGGGTGGATATTTTACCTAAACATAATTCTTATCAGTTTATTTATTTAACATTTCTCATTTTAACTTAATTATTTTGTTTTTAATAATTTTTTTCATATTATATACATAGTATTTTCTAACATTACTCCAAGGATTTTTCACTTACAAGTTTTATGGAATTTTAATATTCACATTTGTTGACATATTGGTTCCCTTGAAGTAACCATATAGGCATCTCCTTGAGTAGAAATTAAATTTATCTAACTTTGAACATGGGATTTCTCATTGATGGGTTTTAAAAATTGTAATCCTTTCACAACTAATTAATGGAGACCTTAGTAGTTTTCTTTAATGCTAAAAAGGATACATACATTATATGTTTTTCATTTGGAAGTGAGGTCTACTATTTTAATTACTATAAATTTGGTTCCCTTTATTAATATTATGGATTTTTTAGCTCTAGTATCCCAAAAAATGAATTTTATTGTTAAAATTATGGTAATTTATATCCTTGTTGTTCATAACTCATTATTGTTTCATGACTAACAAAACCATTATAATTATATTTGAAATATCATGTATACATCCACTAGTTTTCTCTTTATGATCTCAATTTATTTGTAATATATCATTATTGTTCCATAAAAACCAATTTCTAGACCTATCACTCAATAAATTAAAAATCAATTTCAGACTCTTATTCAACAATGATCCTACAATAGAAGTTTTTATGACCAACATAACACCTTTTGAAAAAACAATATAAAATATTTTCTTTATTAATGATTCTTATTTATCTTGATGGGGACGCATTCATAACATCTATTGGAATTTATAACATGCAACATAATATGGATTTTAATAGTGAGATTAGAAATTTAAAATATTTCTCCTACGAATCATTATTTTTATTAGGGGAAATTTCTTTAAGAAGTGTCATTAAATATGACTTCATATAGTGATATAATTTAGCTCAAATTATTAGATACAACATTTATAAATATATATATTTTTGAAAGAAATAAAGTTCTAAGCCTTACCACATCATATGAAACATTATTGAATAAGAAAGTATAACAACGTTTAAGGAATCATCCTTTTTATTTATTTTAATATATATAAAGTAGCCAAAATAAATAAATTGAATTCATGATGATTTTTAGAATCTCTATATTTCTCTCAAATTTATTTGTTCAAAAATGAGGCACTAGAATTCTAGATTTGAACCCTGCACATGATCTTTGTCCATACACTATGAAATTCATTTTCCTCGACTATATCCCAAAAAAATTGTTTTATCTATCAGTCTCATTCAAATAGAATCATATTGTATTCTCAAAAAAAATTGAAAATTATTTTTTTTCTATATAAGGATTGAAATAAAATCATTTTCTTCACATTTTATAGCCACCCCCATGTTTAGTACTCATGAATCCAAAATATTTATCCAAAAAAATAAACTAATAGCACACCAAGTGTATAAAAAAAATAATGTAAAAACATAAATTCCAAAATAGTATATTCTATCTAATCTATGAAACATAGGTCTTTACATTGTTTTGAGTCACTAGATGTGTCACTAAAGACTTAAACCACATATATGGTGATGTTAATTACTATATGGTATCATGTTCATAGTTTTAAATATCTCTTTGCAATTACTAACTAATAAAGTGTAGTAAGTGTATAGTTATTTGTATAACCCCCAAATACATGGATACTTAAAATGAAATTGTGAATCAAAAGTTATAAAAACTAATTTGGATAATTAAAAAATTAAATATAAACATAATGGTGGGAACTCTAAAAAATGTGAGCACCGATTTTTTATAAAATCAGGTTTTAAAAATTAATAAATCATGCAAATATATAATGGATAGATATGTCATTATTGGAACTATATATATGGAAAAGTTTGTTATTTATGTTTAATTTATAATGAATTATGTATACATTTCATATGATCAAGTACAACATTTCATTCTAAAAATAGGTGACCTTAAATAATGTCTAAACATTAAAATTATACTTTACTATGGTGAAGGAATAATAAAAAACATGTTAATTCATTTAAAATAAATTCATAAATTAATAAAAAATCTTAATCGTCAAATAAGAATAAAATTATATAGATTAAATATGTAAATAAATAAAAAAATACACTTAAAAAAAGAACAACATTCAATTACCCATTATTACAAAACTCACCACCAATATGATCATACAACCATTATTTCATAGGAAAAAATAAATTTATCTATCTTATAAATGAAATGTGTGAATAATGACCTTAAAATATAAAAAAATATAAATCAAACCCTTGGTGCCTCTAGTAAATTTTTTCTTTATATTAGAATTTTGTTAACTTTAAAAGCCCAATACACTGTGCTATTTTATAGAGAATATGTATCATAAATCTCAATATATATATTTCAACATTTGAAAGCATTTTCTATATCATTTAACTATAATTATCGATACTTCCCACACATAAAAGTATTAAAAATAAATACCCTATCCACAATATATCACCCCTAAAATATAGAAGTTCCACTTAACCTAAAAGATAATTTATATGATATTTTGTTTTATAGTTTCACACCAAGAAAAAATTTCTCACATCACAACTATCTAAGTATAGGTGAGACAATAAATTATATCTTAGAATTATTACATGAAATAATCCAATGGTATAAAAATGATTAAAAATTATTTAATATGGTTTCACTTGAATATTGTTTCTCTATTTTTCTCTTTAACCTTCCCTGAAACCATGTAGTGATGGCATATATCATGAAAAAATAATTGTATCTTAAAATAAAATATGTTCCTAACAATATATAAAAACCCATTTTATTGAATTTCAAACCCTAATGATTCAATAGTATTAATTATGGAATGATTTGATTAAAATTATAGATATAACTCATAGATAATATCACTGAATGGATCTATTATATTGAAATAAAAATTACTACAATGTGATCTATTTATATTATTCATTAAAATTCAATTTCCCAAAATATCCAGGTGAAAAAACATGAATAATTTATCTAGAGATCTTATAATTATTTTCATCTTTGGTGCTTAGTATTATGATAGTGACACAATCTATGTTATGATTCTAATGTATTTACATTACCACTACCTTAATCACCCATAATACAAGAACAATAAATTATGTAGTAATCTACATATTCTTCCACAAATAATATTTTTGATTTTGAAGATAATATAATACAAAAATATCCTGAAATGCATGATAAAACAAAGAATCATCTGGTTAAAAATAGATATCCCTCTTGTATTGATCTATCATCATAACACCTTGATATTTTATTATATATATTTTTCAAATAAATTAAATTTCATTGATATATTACGATACATGAAACTCTGAGTCTAAATGAACTATAATATAATATACCATTCTAACATAACCTTTTATTTGGAGTGTTTGAATAGGATAATCCAAATCATGAAAAAACTATTTTTTTTATAATAAATTCATTGGTTATCAATTTATTATAAATAATAAAATCCATTTCAAAGTAAAATAGATTTCTTCTAATTTTTTTGTGCGTGCAATATGTTTTTATCTTAATAAATTAAATAAATCAATATCAGTGAGACATTTTAATGAAATTTTTATATTATATATTAAATAAAATATTTTAACATTTACACTATTTTTTTACAAGAATTAGAAAAGAATTAAGATGATTTTATTCTTTGAAAACTATTTTTCTAAAAATTGAGTATCCTCATGTTTTTCAAAATTAATTTAAAATTATATTATACAACTTATAGAAATTAAATCTTGATAAATTAATTCCATATTTCAGAATCAAGAGGCTGAAATTTTGTAAATAATATCCTTTTATATATATTCAATATTAATAGTAACAATACAAAGTTTCTCACTATGATATGTGTAAAACATTTAAAATAAGGACAAATATTTTCGATAAGGATCTAAAATTTCTTTAATAGAGTCACATATCCTATTAGATTAGTGGATTTCAAAAAAATCCATTAATTTCATGAATATATGGTACTTGGTTAAATTTTTCATTGATTATGACCTTCATATTTATTTAAGCGATGAATAAAAAATAATGTTTATCTCTTCACTTTAATATCTCTAAATTTTTTAGATAAGGATTAAAAGATGATATGGTTGGTTATAATTGATTATTATAATGAAAAATTAATTTTTCTTACCATATAAATTTATTTCTATTTTACTAAATTGATTAATTAGATTAAATTCATACACAATGCTATCATAGTATTTACTAAATTCATAAAAAAATAAACTAAATGTAAAAAAAATAATAAAAGTATTTAAATTTTGGAGAATGGTAGTGTTTAAATAATTTTATACATTAATAAAAAATTAATAATTTTTGAAGGTTTTTTTAAATTGTATTTCTTTTTTGATGCCTATGAAGTAAAATTAAATGAATAGTGTCAAAAGTGAAATAAATTCCATTTTATAAAAATAATAAATTATTATTTTTTTAAATATTAAATATAATTAAAGAGGAAAATTTGGATATTATCTTGTATAAAATTCTATACCATGGAAATTTTGAGTCAATTGGCAGATAATAAATGAAATTAACACTCTTTAATATTGAAAAATTCATTAGTGCAGTTAAGGATAAAATCAGTTAACCAAAGGGATAATATAAAACATAAAGTTTAAAATAAAAAAAACAATAAAAACTTAAATGGATGATGATATTTTACCATATCCATTTTTTATAAAAATTATTATCAATTATGAGGACTTTTTATTGAGAATGACTCAATTATATTTTAACCTTTTAGTACTTTCAAGAGTGCCCCTCCCCTCACTTGTAAAAGGAAACATATTCTTCTCTCTTCCTTTCACCATTATTGACTTATATATCATTAAATAACGAACATATTACCATAATATATTACTTAAATACATTCTATAGAAAATTTTATCTCTAAAATACTATTCCTTGAAGGTTTATGGTGTAAGCAAAAAAGAGAATTCTCAATGAATAGGTATAACTCTTAACATGACATTTTTGGTCACCAATTTAATTGGATGATTATAATGATTGATTTTATAAATATATAATTTATTTATGGTATTATTTTGATTCTATAATCTTTATTTATTTTTTACCATTATTTCATTTCATCCATCATAAAATTGAAGCAACATTCACGATTACGTACCCCTTACTATCCCCATGAATGGTGTAATTCATTTTCCATATCTAAAATTTATGGATTACTATAATTAAATAAATAAATATATATATATATTTAATATATATGATATAAATATCATTAAAAAAATTGGGTACAATTTAACAATGACCAGTGTAAAATGACAAAGTCTTTAGAACTAAAGCATGCATGAAAAATGAATCAGTTATCACCTGGAATAGTGATTTTAATAAATTATTTTTAATAAACAGGTGAAAAATATTAAAAGAAAAATTTATATGGTTATATATATATTATTATGGACTTTAATACATTTATAAATAATATATATGTATTATACTAGATTCTAAAATTCTTACAAATAACGATGAGACTTGAAGAAAGAGTTTTGTTTTAGAATCTCATTGTTTATATGGATTGTTTATGATTAAGTTCCAATGATGAAATTATGTGGTCTAACTCTAAATAATTATCATAAATATTATTATCCATTCATTAATTCTAAAAAAAATTTGTTTTATGTTAATTTTTCCCTTTCTAATAACACATTTGTTCAAAATAATGTATTTAAGGAAAACCAACTTTGTCTCTCTCTTCAGTCCAAAATCCCTTTTATTCAATATATATGATATATAAAAATAATTTTTAGCTATGTTTTTAATATTATCCTATTATTTCCTAAATTACATTTTATCTATGATTCCCTATTGACAAAATGGTTTAACAATGGATCGTCTTATAATATTCTGAACATTGTACTTTGTTACATTTCTTTACAAAAGTATAAAATTAGTGTTTTCATATAACATATAAGCACTGAAAATAATGTCTGACTATCATTAAAGCTCAATAATGTATTCTTTCATTATAGGTTTCAAAGGTTCTTTTCAAATAAATGTTTTTCAATAATATTTTGTAAATATTTTTATTTTAAAATTTTATTCGAAAAGGAAAAGGGTATTTTCATAAAGAAATATTTCAAGTGATGTTTTAACATAATTTTAAATTATGATAACCTACATTGATATTAAAACATATTTAGTGCGGATATATTCCAAGGATACAATCCGTATTTATATTATATATGTTTTGTGATTATGAAGACAAGTTTTTTTATGAAACTTGTTCTTTCTCCATGGGTTATCCTATGATTAATTGGTGAATTTTTTAAACCAATTTCATTTGGAAGGGTTATGAAATGAAAAAATGTTTATGAAACCTATTTAGTTTTCATGAGTTATGATATTATGAGTTTTTTATGATCTTATAACAAACATATATATTACTTTTAATATGTGATGATTTGGAAAATAATTATATAGCCCTATAATGCATTTAGTAATGATTCATATCTCATGAGTTAAATAGGATTAGAATTGGGTGTGAACCTAGTTATGTGAGCATATTTTTCCTCTATTATAGTATTCAGAGTGAAGCTCAACTAATAAAATGAAATTTTTTGTTATCCCAATCCACTAGGATTGTCATTGAAGTGAACCATGACTACTAAGGATATAATTCTAGATGATTATATGTAGGACACACATCTATGTATAAGGATAATGTTTTCGTTAATGTCTCATACTATTTGATTCCATTATTAGACATATCTTATGGACCACCATGATTTATTCCATTACTAAATATTATAAAACATGATATCCAGAATATGTTTTTAAAAAATTAATATCATTTTCCCATACACTTATAATGATGTCATGCTTATGTGATCATTCATATCTCCCATTTTTACCATTACTGAGCATTTGAGCTAACCATTTTTTATGTTTCCATTCCCTATGATATGAAAAATATTTTAATTTATGATATTTATAAGAATGGTTCATTTTTTGAAGAATGTTTTTGGAGACAATGTAGATCATATATAAAGAAGTTGTTTATGTATCCACGTTCTCAAAGGAACTTGACCTTTATGATCCTAGAATGGCTTGTTTTGTTTTTAATGAATATTCATCTAATAGTATGTAATATCTACATAGTAAGATTATGGGTCTCTATAATAATATCTATACAAATATTTTAATCTAAAATATCTCTATTAAAATAATATTTCAGATATATCTTATGGCATTACACCTCTAATGAAAATATAATGGATTTTTAGCTTCATAAAATCCTTCTTACACAACTCAACATCATTATTTATATATAGATTCACCTAAAATTAATATGATGTAATAAACAAATTTATCAATATAATTTAAACATACAATTTTATTTTCAAATTTATTATAATACAAGGGATTGTTAGTTTGAAATGAATCTCAATTTTTATCATTCATTTATATATATTTATATTTATTCATATATAACTACACTATGGTTTGAAAGACCTTATTATATTGAGGTTACTTATTTATTCTTCATACTCTTGATCTAGGTTATTTTGAAAATAAAATATGCTCTAGAAGGATTTATAATCCTTTAAAAAGTGTTTATGAACCAGAGAGATTGTTGAGACCCAAGTGGAATAGGATTTGAGGGAATGAAGGATTTGATATGTATATGAAAATGGATTTTATTGTTGATAAATAAATCAAATTCCAAATCATGTAAAATATATTATATTATGTGAGGTTATGTTTTTTTTTGAGTTTGAAATGTTTTGAATTTATTTGGATGAAATTATAAATATTCAAATGATGTGTTGGAGCCAAGAATATTATATTAGTGAAAGTGACACAAAGTCAAGATTACTAAGAGTCAATCCTAATTTTATATGAATAACTCTAAGAATAAAACTAATAAAAATGAAAAATTAATGAGAAAATAAGAGTCATTTGGATTTCTTAAGTCCAACTATGTTGTCTCATATGTTTCCTTGTAATTCTATAAGAGTAACTCATTTGTTTTATATGATTAATTAAAATTTTATAAGAGTACCTTCCATTATATAAAAAATTATTACATAATTCCATTTCACTTTTTCTAGAAGAGAGGAAACTTTAAGATTAATTTTTGTCTTGTTTAAGAGTCATTTCATGATCCGGTATGAGTATTTTTTTTATTTTTTTAAGTGTCATTTCTTAAGAGCGATTATAGACTTTGGAAAAATTTTATATCTAATTAGGATTCAAGTAGTTTAAAAACTAACTATTTGAAACTATTTTTGAGTAATCTAGAAAACTCATAGTGGATCAATATTTATCTAAGGTTACCTCTATATTAATCATAAGTTATTTAAAAGGTTGAAATGTTCTGACGGTTTTGATGTAAATGTGAAAAATGTTGAAAATTATAAAATAAATTTCTCTATCTGAAATTTTAATTTGAATTCAGATATTTTTTCTGCTCGATACTACTTTAATGAAGAGAAATTTTATAAATATTAAAGAAGTTTTAAATATTTAATTTTTATTTAACATTTTTATTTCATTATTAGAATTTATGTTGATGTAAATTAAATATTTATTGGGTATTATTGTGGGAATAAAAGGATTCATTGAAAAAGAATACCATGCATATAGATAGTGTAGTAGAGAAAGAAAAAAGTGTACTTTTTTGGGTAGGTAAATGAATAATAATAAGAGTAAGAATAGGAATAGGAATAAGTAGCATAAAAACAACTTTATAAGAGTCTAATATAGCGGACTATACTCTTAGTATTATAAAATAAATATCTTTTTTATAACATAATCATATTCTATATTTATATGAAACCCCACATAGTTTATAATTTATGATATTTTTTATGTCGAAATGTAATTTTTAAATTAAAACCAATTAATAAATAAATATAATCCTTTTAGTAAGGGTAAAATTTAAGTTAGCACCTTGGAATATTTTTTTGAGTAAGGTGGTGAGTAAAAGAAAGATTCCAAGGCCTGTAGAGACTCGTTATTGATAAAAGAATAATATTAAATATATTATATTATGCACATGAATTTTTTCAAAAATAATGGAATATATCTAAAATAGTCCCTAGGATAGGGAATATGAGACTCCATTAAATTCATAATGTAGGATTTACCTTAGGCGTGACATAAACTACGTGTGATTTGGGTATTTGGTAACATCTCATGTGTGGGTAATTTATTTCATATTTTTATTATAACTTATAAAGTAAAAAAAGTAAGTATCTCCTAAATGGTGTCTCATATTTGAAATTTTGTCGAACCATTACATGCATAATATGAGTTTTACCTAAGGTATGGAATAAAATTTGTGTCCATTAGAGGATGGAAAGATCCTCTCCCATCAATGGGGAGTTCAGCTATCTTAAATCCAAGGATTTCTACTACAATATTCCACTCCCAATATCAAGATGTTTGAATGAAGAAGATGATTTTGGGAATTATGAGATATCTATGGATTTACATTGTGGGTATCAATTTTTCAAGTTATATGTTCCTAAAATATCTAAGGTTACTAAGACAAATATTATTATTGGTTAATAAATGGCCACTATGGGTAGTGGAGATCAAATAGATGATGTCATGTGGATGAGTTTCAAGCATCTTTTGGTGGTCGATGGAGGATGAATTGATGGTGGAGAAAAGCGGAATACTCTTGGAATATTAGTTGGTGGTTGTTTTACATGGATAAGAAGGGGACGATGAAATGGTGATGACTCATAGTGGTGTGGGATTGGGAGGTTGGGATGCTGGTTTGACTGTTTGGGGGTGAAATCAGGTGATGATGACCAAGTTTGTGTAAGATCTTTGAGTGGATATATGGTATATTTAACGATGTAGGATCCTAATGGATCTTTGTGGTCATACTGGATGGTCCTTGCGATGGTGAGGCTCTAGATCTACGAATTAGGGTGTGAGCAGACAATATTTTATTTGGTTGGAACCTTTCTCGAATGGTGGACGATGATGATGGTGGGACAATATTCCTTTTTCATGTGGGATCTTGATGACTTTGACTCTGGTTGTGGTGGTGCTGGATTGAAAGTGTCATTGTATATAACTATTTCAGCGATCATGAGTGTGGTGGGATCCTTTACTGGATCTAGTGAAAGTTGACTGCATTGTCATTGGGACTAAGAGGTGACTAAAATTCATGTCGGTGTAGGTTGTGTTGCAGGTGACTGTAAGTTGGCCTTCACGTGGGTGTCAGTATCGTGAATGATGTGGGTAATTTTCACGCTTGTTTTTAGCCAGATTCATAAGTGATGGTGGGAGGAAAAATATCCTACATTGATGGGTGTAGTTATTGGGGCATGTGGTATGAATGTTTTGGGCATGTATGCCCCTGCATTTTATGGTCTTTGGGACCAATAAATATGTCAGGCCTCTACATTGTTTTGGTTTTTTGAGTCTTTAGGGACTTCATTTTTATTTTTTAGGTTCTGAACACTGTGTTTTTTTTGTTTGTATATTACCTTTACTCTTTCAATAAATTTTTTGGGTCATGGTTTTGGTTTACCAAAACCATGATCTAATTAATTTTAGTATTTTTGAGTGTCAGGCGTTTAGTTACACCACATATAATGGTAATAATATTTGGTATTTGAGTTTTCAGTGGGTATTTGAAAAATAAAAATTATAAAAAAATCTATTCTAATTATTATTATTATTGTTTTCAATAAAAATGAATAGAAATTACATGTGTAAATAAATATTATTTTTTCTGTTAATTGAGATGAAACATTTCACCTAGGGTGAATTTTTATTGGGTGGTGAGGTAATATTTGTGATATAATTATATCTATAAAATAAATTCTTTCAGTTTTTAATGAAGGTTGTTGGGGAAACATTAATTGTGATAAAGACGATAGATATTTAACAATAATAATAGTTATTATTATTATTATTATTATTAAATGAAGAAAATAATATTAGCATGTTCTAAATTGAAATATGTATATATATATATGGGGGTTATATATATATATATATGTGTGTGTGTGTGTGTGTGTGTGTGTATTTGTCTTTGGATGCATATATATATATAATTTATATATAAAGGTTAAATATATATGTGTGTGTGTGCATGTGAGTGTATATAAAAATGATCTATATGCATATTATTATTTTTTTAGTCAATTTAATGAATGAATAAATGTGGTTAAATGGGGATTTTTGAAGAAAAACGGTGTAAGAGGTGTAATGGGGGTGATGATTGGGAATTAAGAGGAGATATAATAATAAAATAAATATTATAATAATTTAATTAATAAAATATTGAATGAAATAAAATGGATAAAAAATATAAAATGGGGAAATATTTGGGATGCCTAAGTAAATAGCATAAAATAAGTTTTCCTCCCTTTATTCCACACACACACTCTCTCTCCCATCCTCTCTCTAATTCTATTTTTAATTTCATTTTGTTATTCATCCAATTTTATCTCATAAATATATTCTTTGATATTGATCAACTTTATTCACATTCAGTTCCATTAGATTCACCTAGTTGATTATAAATTTATACCTAATAATATTTTTGAATGTGGTGAGGTGTTTATTCAGATTTAATTTAATCTTTTTAATTATCAATGATTCTGATAATTTTAAATAACATTGAATTGATGATGATTAAAAGATTCTTTGGTGTGTAATTATTTTATATTTGGGTGAGGGAATGATTTGGGTGAGGAAATCCTTTTTAAACATCAATGCCAACTTACCATAAGGTAGGAAGTTCCATACCCTTTGGGGCCATGTAAATGATGTTATCATGCTATTTTATTTATTTTGTTCTAACCCATTATTTTTATGTGATGAATTTGGGTGATTTTTTATCCATGATAATATCTTTATTGACATATTATGATTATGAATGTGAATGTTTTTAATCTATATTGAGTTTTTTACATTTGTGTGTATGGCTTTGATCACATTCAAGATCTATTTTGTATGTTTCTAATTTTGGATTGTGATATTCTTGGTATATTGATTAGCCACTAAATGAGGATAATATAAATTGTTAATATACATAATATTAATGTTCTTTATTATTAATAAACACCATTTTAGTTAATTTTACACTTTGAACATCATTTCACATTATGATTGTAATACCTTCTTAAAATGCACTATTATGTGGTACATTTTTGAACATCATTTTAAAGTACCAAATGATTCATATGATTTTAAGGAATATAATTATACATATTTTAAATTTATCTACACTCCAATATTAACATGTTTCCTTCAGGTATCAATGGAGAATTCATGGAGGATGATGGAGATATTTGGCAATAAAAAGAAGCAATTCTGGAGAAGGCAGATTGGACACCAGCCCACTGATGAGACTATGGGGCCCAACATACAGGCCCAATTAATCCCAAATTTCGTGGGATTCTATAATACATGTATAGTAACAAATAATGCTTTAGGAGATAATGCTAATTCTGCCTCCATGGTGGTCATTTAGGCGGCCCAAGTTAGAGATACAATTCTGGGCCAGATTCTGCGGCCCAGAAAAACAGTTCACCAATATGATCATATCTAGGAATCCACAACTCCAAATGGGCCCAAATATTACAGACGGTTAGAAGACAACCGGAGCTCCATGTTCTTATTCTATGGTCCACTCTGATTCGGATATATAGAAAGCCTTCCAGATGCGTCTGTTTGGTCAAAGAAAGTTGGCTTCCACCTCGGGTCAAGGGTGGAAAAATCAACTCTCTCTTACTTTCCACCCACCTATGGCCTACCATAATTAATTGAGGAGACTTGGACTATTGGAGGCTCGACCCAAGGGATTAAAAATGCCTATTTAAGGCAGTGGTGTTATAGTATTGAAGGATATTTGAGTTTCCTTTCATTGTAATGTTATGCTGCGGTTTTGTTGTCTCAAATTTATCTTCCACGTGTAAGTTGTTTTAAATCATCCTTGTTTCTTAATAAAAGTTATTATTCTATTATTATTCTGTTCTTATACTTATCACTTTGATACCATTGGTTCAAGGTGTGAACTTGTTCATACCAAACCTTGTGAGATTATCATACAACGGTGGAGTGATTGTTATTTTATTGCGTTTTTTTTACTTTTTCATTTCCTCCCTTATGAGTCTACTTTCTGCTTCCATTGAAACCATGGGATCAATGGAGGGCTAACCCACTTATGGGTTGATCCAAGGGAGTAGAAAGGGGCTGTATTGGATGTTATTTATCACCTCATTAATGTATAATCACTTCTTTAATTGAGATTTTTATTTGATGGTTTTTAAACTCCATCGTCCTTGTTGAATTTAAGGCCACACACTTCAAGTGCTAATACGAACCTTTACCTTGAAGTGCTCAAAACCTTGATCCTTCAAGTGTATAGGTGATTAGTATTAAAGGTTTTAGGCATTAAACCAGTAAGTGATGATGTTTTTTTATCTCCTTAAATGAACCCATCTCAAATTTAAGAAATTGAAATCATTAAAAAGAAAATACGTCCAATCCACCTCGAGCGATAACATAGGATCAACTCATTATTTTAATTTGAATTGACTTAAGTCTATTAAAGTTCACTTAAACCCATCTAAAATCAACCCAAAGTTGTCAACTTCATAGCCAAAATCAATCCTTAGAATGTGCGTGTCTATAGGTTACTTCTTAGGTCTCTGTGGATTCGATAACCCAAGCTAGACTACAAGGACTGTTCTACCTTCATCTCTTGGGTAAATTTGAGCGAGAATCAAATTTTGGCGCCGTTTCCAGGGATCCAAGTAATTCATCTAAACAACCATTCTATTCTCCCCCATTTCTTTTTTTCTCATCCAAATTCTCTTATCTTTTCCCTTTCTCGTTTTTTTTTCTTTTGGCGCATGTCCGCCTACACCCGTGATCAATCAAACCGTCTTATTATGGTGGATAGTCCTGAGGTTGGGGAGTCAAGTACACCAAGGGAAATCATTCCATTAGATACTAATATTTATAATACTCTAGAGTCCAAAATTGAGCCAATTTCAATGGAAGGTCTTCAAAGAAACCAGCTCATAAACCCGGGTGGGAACCAAAATGGAAACCCAAATAAGGCAGCCCCAAACTTGGGGAATGCAATTGATCAAACCATGAATGACTACCGCACACCTTCCTGGACCAATACCCCCTCATGCATTAGACACAATTCCCTAGGAGATGCCAACTATATCTTTAAACCCCATTTCCTAAACCACCTTCCCATATTCCATGGAATGGAGTCCGAGATGCCATACCTGCACATTAAGGAGTTCAATGACATTGTAGAAACCATGTGTCCCCCACATCAACAAGAATCATCTAAGATGAGGATATTTCCTTTTTCTTTAAAGGATCGAGCTAAAAATTGGCTAAACAATTTGAGACCATCATCCATAAATTCTTGGGACCAACTACAAAGAGAATTCTACAAAAAATACTTTCCCCACCATAAAACAATTGCACTTAAAAAGAGAATCCAAAACTTTTTTGAAAAAGAGGGAGAGTCATTCTATGAAACATGGGAGAGGTTCAAAGACACTCTAAACATGGTTCCACACCATGGTTTTTCTATTCCTGAACAAGTGAGAATTTTCTATGAAGGGTTGGGTCCGGGGAACAAACAATTCATTGACATGATGTGTAATGGAACCTTTAAAAACAAAGCCCTAAATGATGCTTACAAGTATCTAGAAAGCCTTTCTGAACAAAACCAAACATGGGGAACTTCACCTTATTCTGAAAATCCACAAAGAACTACTGGAATTCATACACATATAGAAGAGGAAATCCTTAGGGCTAAACTCGCAGCACTCTCTAGGAAGGTTGAAGTGATAGACCTTAGGAAAGTCCATGAAATCCAAATTGTTGATCTTGTTTGCACAATTTGTGACAAACATGACCATAAGACAGACAACTTCCCAACCATTCCATCCATCAAGGATGTTCTCTTAGGAGGAACCCCAGTGGAAGTAAATGCTTTGAACTTTCAAAAGCCTCAATACCAAAACTCCTTCAACCCAAGGTATACCGACCACCTAGGCTTCCGCTGGAAAGATAACCAACAACCTAGCCAACCACAGGGACAAAATCCTTACCCCCATCAGAACTACAAAACCCATAACCAGTTCCAAACCCAACCTATCCAATAACAACAGCCACCGGTCCATTTTCAACAAACCATCCCACCTCCAAAATATCCCCCTGGGATAAACCAACCTACTCAAGCACCTACCCAAACTGTTCCACAAAGCCTACTAGAAAAACTATGCAAACAAATGGAGAGGATGAATTCAGAAGTCTCTTTCATAAAACAAGAACTTCAAGCCATCAAAACTGGAAAGGCACCCATGCCTACTCAGGCAGTGCCATCCTCAGCTTCAAGGGGAGAGTCAAGTTGTTCTCAAACAACTCATGAACAACTAAAGGTTGTGACTGTTTTAAAAAGTGGGAAATCAATTAAGGAAACTGAACAACTAATTCAGAACCCACCTAAATATTCAAACTTGGATGAAAATTCAAATGAACCACAAGATCAAACTGAGGAAACTGATAACATTTTCAAGGAAACAAGTATTCAACAAACGACCCCACAACCTGCACCATTTCCTCAACGCATGAGGTGGAAACCCAATCCTGAACTGAGTGAAACATTGAGGGAAATCTTCTCACAAGTCAAGTTGAACATTCCTCTTCTCGATGAAATCCAAACCATACCTTCCTACTCAAAGTACCTTAAGGACTTGTGCACTTTTAAAAGAAAATTTTCACATAAAAAACAAGTACTTTTGGCTGCTAATGTGAGTACCACCATTCAAGGGACCATTCCTCCTAAGTTGAAAGACCCGGGTTGCCCTTACATCAATGTTGAACTAGGAGAGAGAAAAGTTGTCAAGGACTTGTGTGACCTAGGTGCTAGTGTTAATCTCATCCCATATGCTGTGTACTACCAGTTAGGCCTATAAGAGATCCAACCCACATCTTTCACACTTCAACTTGCTGAACGTAGCATTAGGGTTCCAAAGGGGATTTTAAAGGACGTTCTGGTAAAGGTTGAAAACTTCATCTACCCTGATGACTTCATTGTCCTTGACAACCATCCAAACTTGGGAAATAAGGAACAAACCCCAATCATCCTTGGTCGTCCTTTCCTTGCAACAATCAACTCTGTTATCCGAGTCTGAAATGGGAACATGACCATCACCTTTGGGAACATGAGTCTAGACTTGAACATCTATAATGCAAGCTCACAAATAGGGGATGACGAGGACATTCATGAAGTAAACATGATAGGAATCATTGATAATGAATCCATGGAACATCAAGGAATATTTGATGAATGTTTAATTCATGATGAGATTGATTTCCTTTGTTCAAATGAAGGAAGTTTATCTCCTTGGCTTGAATTATTTTCAAATTGCTCTTCTGATGAAGTCTTAGGTCCAACAATCAGTGAAACATTTCAAGAAACCACTTTCATGGAGACCACTCCATCTTCCTTCCCTAAATCTGATCAATCCAATCTAGTAGCTAAAACTTCTACATGTGGGGAATCAATCCTATCTGAAACTCTAAAAAAAGAAATTGAACTTGATCAAATGTCCCAATCTTCTGCTGAAATTATGAACCAACCTGATCTTGAATTGAAGGAACTTCCCGCTACACTCAAGTATGCTTTCCTAGGGGACAATCAAACACATCCTATTGTCATTTCTTCTTATCTTGAATCCAATCATGAGAGGATGCTTCGAGATATCCTTAGGAAGCATAAGAAAGCCATTGGTTTGACCCTTTCTGATATTCCGGGGATTAGCCCACTTATCGGGACTTATAGGATTGTTCTGTAATCTGATTCAAAGCCATGTTGTCAACCTCAATGGTGACTCAATCCTAATCTCATGGAGGTAGTAAGGAAAGAACTTCTGAAATTGTTAAAAGCTGGTATCATATATCCCATAGCTGAGAGTGAGTGGGTGAGCCCAATCCAAGTGGTTCCAAAAAAGGCTGGAATCACAGTGATAACCAATGAGGATGGAGAGATTCTTCCAACAAGGGTGAGTAGTGGATGGAGGGTCTGAATTGACTATAGGAAGTTAAACTCATTCACCAAGAAGGACCATTTCCCCTTACCATTCATCGACCAAGTCCTTGAGAGAGTGTCAGGTCATGTCTTCTACTGTTTCTTAGATGGGTACTCGGGGTACAATCAAATTGAGGTCTCCCTAGAGGATCAAGGGAAGACTACATTCACATGTCCATTCGGAACCTTTGCTTTCAAACGCATTCCCTTCGGGTTATGCAATGCCCCTGGAACCTTCCAGCGGTGCATGATGGGAATCTTCTCAGACATGGTAGGGGATTTTCTAGAGGTCTTCGTGGATGAATTCTCTTTGTTTGGGGATACATTTAAGGGATGTCTGAGGAATGTAGAGAGAGTCTTTTCAAGATGCGAAGAAAATAATCTAGTCCAAAACTAGGAAAAATGCCATTTTATGGTTAAAGAGGGACTAGTTTTAGGCCATCTGGTCTCAGGTAGGGGGATTGAAGTTGATAAATCCAAGGTTGACATCATTTTTCACCTTCAATCACCCAAAACTGTCAAGGAAGTGAGGTATTTCTTAGGACATGCTGGTTTCTATAGAAGATTCATCAAGGACTATAGTTCAATCTCCTCTCCCCTTTGTGCTCTCCTAGTAAAGGATGCTCCATTTGTTTGGACAGAAAGCTGTGAGGGTTCATTCTCAACCCTCAAATCCTCTCTCACCTCTCCTCCCATTATGAAATATCCAAATTGGAACCTTCCTTTCGAACTTATGTGTGATGCCAGTGACTTTGCTGTAGGAGATGTGTTAGGATAATGTTGTGAAAAAACTCCTTATGTCATTGCTTATGCAAGAAAATCCTTAAATGATGCCCAAATCAACTACACCACCACTGAAAAGGAGTTACTTGCTATTGTGTTTTCCTTAGAGAAGTTTAGGTCCTACCTCTTAGGATCCCCCATCACTGTGTTCACTGACCATTCTGCACTAAAATACCTCTTCCAAAAACAAGATTCTAAGGCTAGACTGATTAGGTGGGTCCTTATCTTACAAGAATTTGACCTCACATCAAGGATAAAAAGGGAGTTGAAAATGTTGTAGTTGATCACCTCTCTGGGATGGAATTAAAAGACAAATCAAATAACCTTTCTGTGTCTGATTCGTTTCCTTATGAACACTTATACTCTATGAGTGACTGCCCTTGGTATGCTGACATAGAAAATTTCTTAGTGACAGGAGTCATTCCAAAATTCTTAGGGGCTCAAGATCGAAGGAAATTTCTTTCTGATGTTAGACACTATGTGTTTGATGATCCATACCTCTATAAGTTTTGCCCTGACCAATTCATTAAGAGGTGTGTTCCAGAATCTGAACCAGAGACCGTCCTTAAATTCTGTCACAGTGAGGCATGTGGAGGTCACTTTTACTCTAAGAAAACATCTTCTAAGATTCTTCAATGTGGTCTCTTCTGGCCCACCCTCTCAAGGGACTTCTACACATTTTTTCAATATTGTCCTAGGTTTCAACAAGTAGGGTCCATCACAAAAAGGAATCAAATGCCACTCACTCCCATCTTAGTGGTTGAAATATTTTACTATTGGGGAATTGATTTCATGGGTCCCTTCCCAAACTCTCGGGGATACCTCTACATACTCTTAGCTGTTGATTATGTCTCAAAATGGGTTGAGGCCATTCCCACTAAGTCCAATGATCATCAAGTTGTTATTTGATTTATAAAAGAGAACATATTTTCTCGATTTGGAATTCCTAAGGCTATAATCAGTGATCGAGGAACCCATTTCTGCAACCACACATTATCTTCACGCATGTCTAAGTATGGTATTTCTCATAAAGTTTCCACTGCATACCATCCTCAAACCAATGGTCAAGCGGAATTATCAAATAGGAAGATTAAGCAAATTCTTGAAAAAACTGTCAACCCCTCTAGGAAATATTGGTCTGAGAAACTCTAAGATGCTCTTTGGGCCTATAGAACCAAATATAAAACAATTTTAGTAATGTCCCCATATAGGTTGGTTTATGGTAAAGCATTCCATTTTCCAGTGGAGATTGAACATAAGGCCTTTTGGGCAATTAAGAAAATGGATTATGACCTCTCATTGGCCGGAACAAAAAGGCAATTAGATCTCAATGAACTGGAGGAACAAAGGATGGAGGCTTATGAAAAATTCAAGGATCAATAAAGCTAGAGTTCAAGCCTACCAATCTAGGAATATCAAGGTCAAACATTTTGAACCGGGAAAACTTCTGCTCTTGTATAGTTCAAAACTTCATTTACACCCGGGAAAGTTAAGGTCTATATGGTCAGGACCTTTCATAGTGCATCATGTATTCCCCCATGGGGCAGTAGAGATTCAAGATCCCACAAGTGGTTACATTTTCAAGGTCAATGGTCAAAGGTTAAAACCATTCATTGAATCATTCAATAAACAGGAAATAGAGGTTGAGTTAATTGAGCCAACCTATGAACAAGGAAAATTTTGATAGATTTAGGGTCCATGTCAGGCTAACGACGTTAAAAAAAGCGTTGCATGGGAGGCAACCCATGGTCTTCAAGTTTCCTATCATTTTGTTGTTTTAATAAACTTTATATTTTAAATAGGATTAATTAATCATTTTTATATTTAAAAAAAAAGACTATTGACCTGTTCTTCTATTATGAGTATGGATGGGTATGAAAGGGGAGCATCATATTCATCTGGGTCACGCAGTGTGATCCATGAGTAATACCTTACCCAGAAAATTAAAATAAGACAATGTATCATTAGTTTGATTTAAAAAAAATAGAAAAACATGAAAAACCATAAAAATGATGATACTTGGAATTAAATAAGTCGTTGTGTTGTTTTTTTCTATCTGGTTTGTTCTTCTTTTTGTTTAGGTACTATTTTGGGTGATACATGTTCAATCAAGGAGGTGCCTACATCCCCCAAGAGATCAAAGGACTAATTTGGAGCAGCAAGAACTTCAACTTCAACCACCAGGTGATTTCCTTCCATGATCCTCAGTTTCAATTTCCTTTTTTAACTTCCATTATCTACCTATACTCCTTCTAAATTTTCATTTCTTCAAACATTGGAGACAGTGTTGTTTTATGTTGGGGGAGATAAAATAAAAAATATGATTTTGTGTCACAAAAAATGAATGATTTGAAAAAAAAAGTGTAAATGGAAGGAAAAATTCCTTTAACTTTGAACATGGTAATACACATTGCACACTTTGAAACTAAATATCAAATAATTTATCATGCCCTGATTCTGATTTTAATCCTTGTATGAGCATAGATTTTGGAATGTGTGGTTGTCCAATGTGATATTTCATTGTTTATATTTTCATCCAAATAAAAAAAAGATCACAATGCACGTCCCTTGGATAGTGGGGTATTAGTTTGAGTTCATGGGGTCCCCTAAATAAATAGCATATGTTTGGTGATCATTTTAGTTTGATATGAGTATTCAAAAAGAATTGCGCGTAAAGCAATGAAATGACCTAATGCGTGGCTTTCAGCACTTGGGGATCGTGAATCCATAGTTGTCTGGCCCAGAGTTAGTAATTTTATCTCTATTTTTGGTAATTTGAATTTGTTTTTGACTGAGTTAACTCGAGATGATTCCCGGGTATATGGGCTTCATTTGGTGCCCTAAGGTCTTTAAGCATGGGAGTCATCGGCAAAGTCTCGCTACAGGGGTTGACTCTTTTGAGTGCAACTTCAATTACCATTGAAAAATTGCTAAAACAAAAAAAACAAAAAAAAATTATACAAAAAAAATGAATACTCATCTTAATATTGAAATTTGATTCCACCTAGTGCTTCCATAATTTCCCCCTTGAATAAAGATGAACCCCCATGTCTATTCTGATGCACAGCACATCCTCATACTTAATTGATATTGGATGAAATATGGAAATGAATTTGAACAAAGGAATTCGATTGGGATTGGGATCTGCTTATGAAACTATCTTGTATTAAAATATTTTTATGGGTTTCAGGATTGTTTGGTATATGGGTTTCTGGTGATCATTGTGTATTAAAATATTTTTGGAAAAGGGAATTCGAATTTCATATTATTGAGATATATTTTGCTCGGGACTAGAAAAACTCAAGTTGGGTGGTGTGATTAGCCACTAAATTAGGATAATATTCATTGTTAATATACATAATATTCATGTTCTTTATTATTCATAAACACAATTTTAGTGCATTTTACACTTTGAACATCATTTCACATTATGATTGTAATACCTTCTTAAAATGCACTATTATGTGGTACATTTTTGAACATCATTTTAAAGTACCCAATGATTCATATGATTTTAAGGAATATAATTATAAATATTTTAAATTGATATACACTCCAATATTAACATGTTTACTTCAGGGATAAATGGATAATTCATGGAGGATGATGGAGATATTTGGCAATAAAAAGAAGCAATTCTGGAGAAGGCAGATTGCACACCAGCCCACTGATGAGACTGTGGGGCCCAACATATAGGCCCACGTAATCCCATATTTCGTGGGATTATAGAATAAATGTATAGGAACAAATAACTCTTCATGAGCTAATGATAATTAGGCCTCCATTGAGTTCATTTAGGAGGTCCAAGTTAGAGATACAATTCTGGGCCAGATTCTGTGGCCCAGAAAAACAGTTCACCAATTTGATCATATCTCGGAATCCACAACTCAAAATGGGCCCAAAATTTACAGGCTGTTATAATACAACCGTAGTTACATTTTATTATTCTATGGACCACTCTGATTCTGCCATTAAAAGGTCTTCTAGACGTGTCTGTTTGGTTAAGGAAAGCTGGCTGCCACCTCGGGTCAAGGGTGGAAAAATCAACTCTCTCTTACTTTCCACCCACCTATGGCCTACCATAATTAATTGAGGATACTTGGACTGTTGGAGGCTCGACACAAGGGCTCAAAAATGCCTATTTAAGTCAGTGGTGTGGGTGTATTTAAGGATATTTGAGTTTCCTTTCATTGTAATGTTATGCTGCGGTTTTGTTGTCTCAAATTTATCTTCCACGTGTAAGTTGTTTTAAATCATCCTTGTTTCTTAATAAAAGTTCTTCTTATCTTATTATTATGTTCTTCTCCTTATCACTTTGATACCGTTGGTTCAAGGTGTGAACTTTTTCATACCAAACCTTGTGAGATTATCACACAACGGTGGAGTGATTGTTATTTTATTGCATTTTTTTTTACTTTTCCATTTCCTCCCTTATGAGTCTACTTTCCGCTTCCATTGAAACCATGGGATCAATAGAGGGATAACCCACTTATGGGTTGATCCAAGGGAGTAGAAATGGTCTGTATTGGATGTTATTTATCACCTCATTAATGTATAATCACTTCTTTAATTGAGATTTTTATTTGATGGTTTTTAAACTCCATCGTCCTTGTTGAATTTAAGGTCACACACTTCAAGTGCTAATACGAACCTTTACCTTGAAGTTATCAAAACCTTGATCCTTCAAGTGTATAGGTGATTAGTATTAAATGGTTTAGGAATTAAACCAGTAAGTGATGATGTTGTTTTATCTCCTTAAATGAACCCATCTCAAATTTATGAAATTGAAATCATTAAAAAGAAAATACGTCCAATCCACCCCGAGCGATAACCTAGGATCAACTCATTCTTTTAATTTGAATTCACTTAAGTCTCTTAGAGTTCACTTAAACCCATCTAAAATCATCCCAAAGTTGGCCACTTCATAGCCAAAATCAATCCTTAGAATGTGCGTGCCTATAGGTTACTTCTTAGGTCTCTGTGGATTCGATAACCCAAGCTAGACTACAAGGACCATTCTACCTTCATCTCTTGGGTAAATTTGAGATAGAATCATATATGTTATGTTGTTGTATTATGCATGGTAACAACATGAGAGGTCTGATCATCATAGTTCGATATCCCTAGAGGGGGGGCTGTTCAGATGATGCATGTAACTTAAAAATGTGACAGAGATGGAAAATAGTGCAAGATGAACTAGTGTGGCCTAACAAAGGGGCCTCACGATAATGAGTGACTACACCCGTATGCGATGATCATGGGGAAGTAAAATCATGAGTGATTAGACCTGTGTGGAAATAGTGGGGCTTGATCTTATATGATACCTAACCTGGAGATAGAATCTGCACATTATGATATAATATGTTTTAACCTAGTGTCCAGGTGCATATATTACTGTTGAATAGCTTGAGGCTAGCTCCAACATTGATTTGTTTCCATTATTATTTCAAATTCTCTTACATGGAACAAAAATAGATATAACCGGGTTTTATAGTAGATTTTTTACCGAATGAAATATTGGCATTAATTTTGATTGTGTGAAAATTTTTGTTTTATTAATTTTTATACTCTTATGTCTGTGCACACTTATTATGTA
Organism: Viscum album; assembly: GCA_963277665.1. Taxonomy (NCBI): domain Eukaryota; kingdom Viridiplantae; phylum Streptophyta; class Magnoliopsida; order Santalales; family Viscaceae; genus Viscum; species Viscum album. Next base: position 521,457,837 of record OY728139.1, on the reverse strand, counting down.
TGCATTGGTTGTGTCCTACTGTGTATTTTTACTCACACCATACTCAACCATTCTGGCGTGGTTATAGATTTCATGACCTGGGATCCAGAGAAGGTAAAGGTACCTATTGTGGATAGTTAAATAATTAATTATGGAGTTGTAGATACTAAAGATAGAATCTAGAGATATTTTATATTTGTATTCATTTTTTTATCTCTTTATATATATACTACTTAATTTTTGGATAATCTTTCCACATTAGAATCCCTTAATTTATATAACATGTTTAGGTCACTATTATGAATGATTAATCTGATTATTTATTATTATCATTTTTTTATTTATTATTCTTCTCGATGAAATTATACATATAATATAGTCTCCCTACTATCAGATATAGACTCTTGTTACATGTTATCACCCTCTTACATACAAGGAGGTGCACATGAGGTCATTTAGTACCCAGCTCAGATCTTGTGGTTTAGGTTACGGTGTTACATTTTTATTTATACTATAGAAAACTCCATATCTAGGAAATATATATTAATTATTTTTTTATGTATAAGAAATTTTCATTTTTAATTAACATGGTTAAACTAGTTGACTATATGGTATTAGTTGAAATGGGATCATACCATGGATGGACCTACTCATATTGAGTGGTAAACCATGTAAAAACAATTGTTTCTAATATTTTTTTTGTGTTGGTGTGAGTGCCAATGATAATGTGTTTCATTTTAAACAGAGATGAAGTATTCTACATAAAGTAATCATAGAATGTAATTAAATATACTGATTCTCCCACCTCTTGTGAATTATCACTAATATTGAGGGTTATTTTTCTGTTATACCATATTAGAGTAACATTCATTGAATATTGGTTGTTTAATGTGTTTGAATTTCTCTATGTTATAATATGTGGGTTTAGAATCTTGTTTTCATAATATATAACCACAATTTAGTCAACAATATTTAGATTACAACATTTTTTGGGAAGAATTGTAATATATGGATTGATTTTTTGTTTTCTTATCCATTGTGTTTCAGTTTAGATGTTTTTGAAGTTATTACATATGGATTTCAACCTCATTTTGAATGTGTTTTTAGGTTTACTACTGGTAGAAATATTATATAGAATGATGGACAAGCCTAAAATTCCATAAAACCATCTTATTCTAGGAACTGTTATCTAAAAGTAAATGTTATCATGTTAGCAAAGGGAATATTGGATTAGATAGAAAAAATAAATGAGGTAAATGGATATCTAAACAAAGAAAGACTACATGATTAGTGGTTAATGTATAATGACCTCAAAATGATTTAATATTAAAACATACATGACTTATTCACTTTAGTGAATTAAATAGTGATCGCTTTTAGAGGTTTTGGTGAATGGTTAGAGGATACTGTAGTTTTTAATAATATAATCTGTATCCGATAATAAATTTTATATGTTAATGTATTTATGATTTATGATCATGATCTATAAACACCTCCTTTGGATGATTCAGAAAAATCAATATAACATATGATATGTGGAAGTTAAATGGTTTTAGTTAGAAACTAACATCTAAAAAAGAAGTTTCATTTAATGATTCAAAACATTATAATTGAAAGAAAGAAGTATCTTTAAAGATGAAATTTATGAAGATGATAATGAATTTGAAATTAAATTTGATATAAATTTTCCTATTACAACTTATTTTGTGAGTAGATGTAATGAAAAGTTGAAGGGAAATCCTCCAGTAAAGTTTTTAATGTGTAGATATATTGGAAACTAAAAAACAATCTAATGTTGAAAGAAGAACATTTAGTGATGATGGAGATGTTAGTCCAATGAGGTACTTTATAAATAAAGTAATAATATTTGATAAAAAACGTTTTACTTAAAAGGGAATGGTAATAATTTATATAAATATAGAAATTTTAATTTCATATAATAGTTTAATTATGATGATAGTAGATTTCATGATGAAGAAGTTCAAATTTCAATTTATGTTGATCAGAAGCAACTAATTTTCAATGCTAATGAGTATGAATTCACTAGTAATTAAATTATTGATATTATGAGTGATGAGGAAATGGGAATTGAATTTAAAATCCCAACCCTCACCCATTGAATTGGGAAGGAATGGAGGAGACACTAAACTTAGGTGACATACCCAATACACAAAAGACTAGTAATAAATACCATGGGTTTAACCAAAAGTTAAGGTATGATTTTTCCTGAAAAACTAACACAAAAATATTTTTCAAAAGGCAAACAACCAAACCAACTATATAAGGAATGTGTAACAAAAATAAATCTCAAATACACACCAATAAAAAATAACTTGATATTATTAGTGATAGTTCAATAAAATAAAAGAAAATAAATATATAGACATTAAAATACTATAACACCAAAGTGAAATCACATGAACAACATTAAGATATATCTTCAAGATCCAACCAGAAGCTAAGGGGGAGCATTATGATGAAAAACTAAGGAAATGTTTTACCATTAAATGTACATCAGTATGCAATATTATAAAATAAATCAATGATTCCATGAAAGTGGTGATTATATACTCAAAATGAATTCCCTAAAAACTTCCAAACACATTCCATTAGGATATCGACATTTATTACCTTTTATATAAAATAGAGTAGAAGTAGATAAATAGTTTAATACAATGCCATTAATTATTTCCATGTGAACAAAACACTAAAAAAATTTATCACTATTCTTTCCACATTGCCTAATCATCTCATTTTCATAGTCACCCACACACACATATGCATACACACACACTCACAAAGACACGCATATATGCATGAATCCAAGGACCTCCCTATACTTGTGGGTTGTGATTCATTATTTCACCACACTATAAATCTGTGAATAATTTTTATGTTGTTACTTTAACCCATGATCCATCCCAAATTTTCCTAACAGAAAATGGAACTTCAAATCCTGATACATCCAAAATTCACATGAATAGATGACACCTTATAATACAAGTTCTCATATCATATTATTAAAGACAAAACAACCCTTTTTAAAACCACTTTATTTCAAGGATTTAACAAAAAACCCTCCATAGAATAATTCCAATATCGAGTATTTTGGTACTAATACCACGATATATATCCAAAAAATCAGAGATAAATGAACATAAACAATATGACTTCATGTTCTAGAATTAGTGTAATGAGAGAGAATCCACAAACATTACAAATGATAATTAAATTAAGGAATGACACATGAAACCTCAAGATCTAGCCTTGAATATTCATTACATCATTATATCTAAAAATATCACATCATGAACACATCAAGGATCATAGATAAATCCATATTAGAATTGATCTAGTGTTCATGGTGAGTGATGATGAGTAAATATGAGAAGAAAGAGAGAAAACAAGAACATACCATTGATTTTAGATCTGCAACACACTTTGATTGATCAAAATATGCATCCAGATCAAATGAAATAAATAAGGGAACATACGAGTGGATAGGGGTTCAAGTGCTTGACATAATATGATGAAGATGAGGGTTTTGGGTCCTTAATATGAATTAAAGATTAATTTATGGATAAGTAATTTTATATAGAAAGGTTTCGATGAACTTTTTTCACACCATACACCAACTGTAAACATGATATAGAAAAATATCTAGTGATCAACACAGTTAATTCCACATGGGTTGTAAAATATTTAAGTGGTATTATCTCAAATCCACACCCTCACATGTTTTCCTCACATGGTTTACAAAAAATTATCAAACTAGATTTCTCCCACCACCACCATCTGTATGCTTTCCCCTAGAGTGCATAAGGTTTAGATAGATTGGGATCCAACTGTTCACCTATCCAGGGACTCCCAAAATCACCATAAATGGTTTTATAGATATATTGAACAGTTTCCACTAATGTTTCTCAAACTATGACCCTTAAAAACACTTAAAACCTATCTATAAACTCCTGAAACTCATCCCATGTGTTATATAAGTTGAAAATACATCATAAATGGGGAATGTACCAGAAATTGGGGGTTACATTATCCCATACATGGTTCTATCTATCCTTAGAATGTAAAATAACAACACTTATATAGAATATATTAGACCACTACACTATCATTTCATTCTCATGTACCCAAGTCACATCGTAAATCTAACCATGCTTTCATATAACCCATACCAGGCCAATTATTTTCCTATGAGAAATATTCTGTTATCTATCGATAATCTATATTGGAACAAAAATCATCATATCATATAGTACAAGATAAACATGGTCCCATAGAATCACATTGTTAGGATTAGGTTGGTACCTTGTCAATTAAGATACATGAAACACATTATGCATAATACTAAATCTTGAATATAACGCCAACCAATATTCAAAATCACTTATTCATTAAATTATATAAAAATAAGAAATTTATTAAGGATAGTACTTTCCATTCTTACGAGAATTATGATTCCCTAACATTAGGTATATTCTTAAGAAAACATGATCACACACCCAAAATGGAAGTGGTTGATGATGGTGATCCACATACATTTTCTAAGGACATTAAGATGTGACCATTATTTTCGTAATGAACTAAATATTCTTTATTTTCTTATGCACCAAGATAGGTTTGATAAGTGACATTTCACCCTCTTCCACGTAATCAAGTGGATAATGGAAAGGGTGTGCATACAATGCTTTAGAATGATCTGTATATATAATGGTATAAAAAACTATTAGTGTATGAGAGTTGCACTAGCACTATATTCTTCCCCCTATAGCCTCAAAAATCCATAACATAAGATTTATGAATTTTTTCCAATTTTTGGATCATTAGTTCATATTTTACAAATGTTTAAGGATGATAAGTCATGGTCATGGTGACCAAGGATATGAGGTATTTCTATAATTACACGCAAAAAATATGATGTATACTTGGGATCCCAATCAAACACAATGGAAATTGGAACACCATGCATCTTTAAATCTTCTTGAATATTGGTTTTTTAAATTTTTTCACAATATTGGATTCACAAATAAGGATTAAGTGATACATCTTTATGATTTGATCTAAAATCACCCATATATCATAGATTTTCCAAATATTTCTTGGTAGAAATGAGTCAAAATCCATAGATATTTGTTTCCATTTCTATATGGGAATTGGATAAGAATCTAACATACCATTTGACCATTTTTACTCTTTTGTAACCTATTGATAACAAAGGCATCTTGAGAAAAATCATCCCACTGTTATTTTTATACCATCCCACCAAAACTATAATCTCAATGCCTTATATATTTTATGAATCCCTATATGAGAAACATATCTCAAATGGTTGTAGGAAGATATAAATTTTTTTGACAAGTTTTATTGTCAAAAATTAAATTTCAAAAATGAAACACAATATTAATATATATTATGTAGTCATAAATGGTCTCACCACCATTAAGTTTTGACCTCATAGTTGGACATTAATGATTAGATGTATCTACATGTTTATCATGGTCAAAAAATTAAGAATAAATGAAACTGAAAATAAAAACACAAAATCACCTTATTCAACACACTTTAGATGCATGTCATCTATGACAGTCATCAAATGTCTTTAATCCAAAGCCTTTTTATCTAGCTAACTATAACAATACCTACTCAAGTAATTATCCACAGAGTTCCCTTTACCCATTTTATACGTCATTTAAAAGTAAAACATCTAATGTTAGTCCTAGAATCAAATATCTATACAAGAAAATGTGTTTTAAGAACATGTGGTCCATGAACAATGTGAATTTATCACAAAAAGGTACTTATGGAATGTTTTCAAGGAATAGACTATAGAAGATAACTGTAAATCATGTGTTAGATAATTATACGTATTCACCCATAACTACAGAGATCCATCAGATATAAAAACATATATATTCATGGCAACACATCTCAAGATGGAACCAAATACATCATTGTAAACCATGTATCCTTATCATGATTCTAGAAATTTAAGGATAGTTAATGAGGTAATTCAAACCATAAGTACTTAAAAAGATTTATTAAAATAATATATCTATCATAAAAGAACACCTTTCCATATAAAATATCACATTTGTGAGGTAGGTCATCAAAAATCACAAGCAAAGCATCGTTAATATCCTACAAATATGAGGAAATTGTGTATCAAAAAAATAATATTCTATGGTTTCCAAGAAATAATGATTTTACCTTTTCAGGTTTTATCATGAATCCTCATTATGAAATTTTGTTTCCATGGAAACGTACTTATTTTATCAAAAAATCACATTTTTAATAATTATAATAACATCGATGTTCCTAGAGAAAACCTAAACCTATGGACAAAGTGTTTTTCATGATTGTCCTTAGTCCTCAAATACATAATGATATCATTAATGAAAACCAAAACAAAGGATTATAAATATCTTAGAATTATCCAATTCATTAGTTCCATAAATTCTTCAGGAAAATTCATAAAACCAAAGTTAATAGCCTTATATTCATAATGACCATAACTACACTAGAAATGTGTTTTCATAATTTCCTCCTCCTAAAATAAAATTTCATTATTCTAAGAACGTAAATGAATTTTAGTGACCCATGTGGCTATACTTAATTGATCAAAAAATCATAAATTTAATGAATTTGATAGTTATTCCCTATTATAACATGGTTTAGGTTAGGAAAATTCACACAGATCTAAACAATTCTATCAGCGTTCTTTAGAACAATAATGGGTGATTACAATAGATATGACAAGTGTTAAGGAACCCTTTTCTCTCCAAAAATACCCACCGGGCATTCATTTCCTATAACCCTATTGGTTCTATCCAATAATATGGAATTGAACATGGATAAGTCCCTAGTAGAATATCAATAAGAAATTCTACTTATCCTCCAGGTGTAAACCTAGCGAAATTCCTTGTAAAACATTTGAAAATTCATCCATGATGGTTAAAAAAACTCTATGCTTGATTACATCAATATATTCAAGATTAGCTACTTCTAACTGATAAGATATAATCATACCCACTATTACCAATGGTCCCACTCCTATCACATTCACATCCAAATCTCATTTAAAGAGGTTCTTAACATCATCGAAAATGTGAAACTAATCTATATATCAAAACATTTGATATAGTTTGTAAAGTATATAACCAATACCTTCTTAAAACCATGTCATAGATATCCACATCAATAATAGATAAATCACAAACCAATTAAACCTCACTTATTATTATAGAATACACTCGACGCTCTCGTATCCCGAGAGGGTTTTGGTGTATTACAAGATAATTATTAATATCCATATGCAATCCATTATGATCAAGAAAATGATAAAAAAATAAATGTTTCAAACATTCCTATATCAAAATATGATTTTATAATATTACAATACAAGTTTATATTACCTCACACCATTGATGGTCCAGATTGATCCTCAATGATCATCTTCACAACAACATACAGTTTCTTACTCATTCCCTATTGTTCCATTCTCCCATTTTTTTATTTCATAGCATGGGGACTCATGGTATTATTAGAATAAACTTTTCTAATTCAGTTTTAAGGGTGATATTTTCTCTTGTGATTTAAACTAGTTAAAGTATAATATATATAAGAAACACGATATATATCTATAGCATAATAATTTAGAGAACTGTGATAACAAAACTAGATATGTATCCTTCAATACAATTGTGATAAGAAAATGTGTTCTTTTATAGTCTCATTTTATATTAGTAAAATAACCGCATTGAAAAAAACCTGGTTTTATATAGGGTTTATGAGTAATTTTAAATGATTTAATAGTCTTCATTGTAACGCCCCGACCCTAGTTGCCTAGAGTCGGTGCATTATTACATAACATTGGCATGATCACAAGAAAGATCAAATCTCGAAAGACCGATTGGTTTAGTAGCCTTGGAAACACTAGATATATTCATAAGTTTTACATTACATCATAAAATGAAAAACTACTACAACAACATAATGTCTCCATAATCCACACTACTATCCCCTCATAATATCCCTGCAGGTCATTCATAATTTACTTCTTCACATCCTGGGGAAAAATAAAACATAGAAAAGGGGTGAGCTCAAATGCCCAGTAAGGATAACAATATAGCGGAAACTTTCATAAATAAGAATAAACATTTAAGGAAATGTATAACTAAAACAAAAGCCTTTTAAATATGAACTTTCAACATGGTATGGCATAAATAAAATGAAATAATGCCATTTACTTATTCACATGGATATTCTACTAATCGAATAATCACATGCAAAAATCAATAACCACTTTCATAATGTTGGAATGCATAATGCTAAACGTTAATTTCTTTGTCTAGGCCTCATCCCAAGACCTAGGGGTTACTTCTAACCGGAACCCAACCCGGAGTGCCTCTAATAACCGGACACCAACCCGGAGTGCCTCTAATAACCGGACACCAACCCGGAGTGCCTCTAATAACCGGACACCAACCCGGAGGGCATACTTTTACCAGTCCCTAACCTGGAGGGCTTACTTTAACCAGTCCCCAACCTGGAGGGCTTACTTTTACCGGTCCCCAACCCGGAACATACTTGTTTAGCACATTCATCTGAAGAAAAGTTTGAAATATAACATAAACATTCGGATTAAAACTAGCATACGAAATGTCAATAGTTTCACCATAAACTATGAATGGTATAAAATAGCACATCCACAGTCAAACATATCACAAAACCTTCAATACAATATAGAAGTTTTGTATTATAATAAATCAACTTCAAATAAGCGTAAAATCCATTAAAGGATGTTGACATAGATGAAATCAAAACACTTTTTAGAGAAATATCTCTTTCTATTTTTGAAATCATTTAAGAGCCATATAAAATAAAACATTTTCTTGAAAATATTCTTGTAAGCTTGTAAGGAAAGCTTTGACGATTTTATAACGGCGGAAAATAACCGCACCCGCCGTATAAGTAAAAAAAACATTCTTATCTTAATTCTATCGAAAAGGTTAAAAAGGACCTTGTTTTGAAAACGACGGAAAGATTCCTTTATAAACCTCTTACAAAAAGTCAAACAAGGGTATAAATGTATTTAACCCATATTCTTGTAAATAATAAATATGTTTTGAAATACATTTCGAAGATACATGGATGTGGATGATAAAGAAATCCCAGTAGATTATTACGTATAAACAACCTCGGATAATGAAGAGATTGTGAAATAACCCTTACCTTGTACTTTTCCTTGGTTGTGGTAGGTTAACCTCCTCTTCTTCGGGTTCTTCCTTTTGATTTGATCAAAAGGGCTCCTTAGGTTGGCTTTCTGATCAAACTAAGGCCTCTAGGTTGTATTGAGGGATGTTGGGAGAGTATTTGGGCAGAGTTTGGCCGAACCAAAAGGCTTTAGAGGTGTGAAGAAATGAGAAGGAGGAGTGCCCTTTTATAAGAGGGGTGAGGGGCACCTTTGGAAAAGCTAGAAATATTAATTTATAATAAATTCATATTCGGTTTCTAAAGGCTCCAAAGTTGACTATTCAAAGGATGAGGTGGGGATAGGTCGAAAACAACTCATCCAATAGAATTTAGACAGGTTTGGGTACTTATATTAACCTTATCTTTAAGTATTAACTCTAAGTTAATTAGTTTCACTTTTACAATGTCTCTTTGTATTTTTATATAATATGGTTAATAAACTTACTATATACATCCAAGAGACCCCCAAGTGGTACATTAATGATGAACCTATCATGATATAAGTCTCTTGGCCGAACCTTATATTTTTAGGAATTTAATATCAATTAATAATATAATATTTGTTTTAAGAACTCTTTTATGTCAATTTTGACACTATTCAATAGTTGATTTTTTTGAAACTCACAACAGATTGATTACTTCGAAAAAAGTCAATTAAATGAATCCTAATTTATCATATTATCCTATAAAATTAGTTTAATTCATTAAAAGTTTCATATTATATTTATTTGGGTATTTATAATATCAATTATTTTAATTTTTCACTATTATAGTAATTACTGCATCATAATTGTGTCATATATAAAATAAATTATTTAATGTCTAAAAATTATAAATAAAATACCATTATGTAGGAAATCTTTTTATATTTCTAATGAATATTTATAATCTAAAATCCAACATATATAACCCTATGTAACAATTGTTGTTCTAAAAGATATATGCTTTTGTCATTTTTGTATTCATTTTAACTTAATTAAAACAAAGTGTCATTATCACTTACAAGTGGATCCATGGGGTCCCAAAATTGACACAAAGATTCCCATGGTCGACAATTTATCAACCAATAGGGTTAAGACACGTTTTAGGGTAATTTAGTATTATTATAATATTATTTTTTTAACCCTTATTTACCAGATTTACCCTTAACCATGGTAAATAAAATATTTACCGCAGTAATTATTCAAAATGTCTAAAAATAAAAGTTACCTATTTACACAATTTGAACATCCTGATTCCAAATATGGAATCCATTTTCCTAAATTCTAAATGCAGAAGTGGCAGAAATTAATTTAAAATTAATTCCCGCTGTCAAAACAAAAAGCGTGTTTTTAAGAGATAATAACTATCAAAAGATTGACACTTGTTTATGTTCGGTTTAATTGTAAAATTATGTCCAATGACCAACATTATATTAAATAGTAAAAATATATTCTAAATATACTTTAAAACCACTCAAATTCATAATTTATCACTATTAATTATTTTGATTAAAAAAGTTGTTTTTAATTAAAATTTAGTAATTTTCACTATTCATCAAAATATGAAAGTTATCCGAAAAGTACCAAAATTTCACCTTAGGCTAAATTTGATATTCCGAATCCAAAAATGAAGTCCATTTAAAATATAAAATATATATAACTTCAAAAAGTAGTTATTACTATTCATAACAACTAGTTTGATTGGTTACGGTGTGTTAGAACTCGAAGTTGCGTACAACACACGCTACTGTTTTATCCAAAGGAAAGCGTACCGTGGACACTTGGGATGTTTCATTTTAAATTTTTTGATGTCTCCATTTAGTCAAAAAGTTTAAAATATTGTATTTAAAAAGGTTTCACTATTAGAAGTTGATAAAAGTGAAATACTGAAAATGAATTTGTTCTTGCATTATGACTAAGAAACTCATAATAGGGATTCTAAAATTATAAGGATTATATAAAGTTCAAAATGTAGTTAATACTATTCATGACCTCTTTTAATGGTGTGATTGAACTCGGTGTTGCGTGTAGTGCAAGTTATTGAATTATTTTTAAGAAATAACACACTCTGAAATCCTGGGGTGTTACATTCTCCCCTCCTTCAATAAATTGCGTCCTCGCAATTTGAAATTGTTCTTAGAAGATAAAAGGTTGAAAGTAGAAAATATATTTGTGGGAAAACCCACATTGGAAATTGGGTTACTAAAATTTAGTCTTAATATTAGGAAAAGAGAAATTAAAGGGTCACCACCAAATTATGATCTCGATTAGGAGAACATTGGCGGCAATTAGAGACATATAATCGGAGGAAAAACGTAAATATTTATAGGTAGTGATTGAGGTCATCAATCACAAACAAGTGTATAATTGAGGTCCTTAAACTCATCAATCTATGATGATTTGAAGTACCATCGGTTCAACAAAATATAGGGTATTGGGATAACACATTTTTGACGTTTCAAAATATCTTAGTTGAAATCCCACATCGAAAAATGAATTAACGAGGCCTCTATTTAAAATAAAGAGTCGAAAGTATGAAGATTATCGAAAATAACACATACTAGGGTTCCATGTAAGAAAATATGGATATGGAAGAAAAATCTAGCCATCAATTATCTGATGGAGAGTGGTAGAAAACATGGCTATGAAAAGGCCAACAATCCCAAAGCCATAAATTTGTGATGATTTAAGGTACCATCTAGGACAACATTTTTGTTCTAAGTTTCTATTATTAATGTTGAGGAATTTATTTATGAGATTGGATAAGATAATAAGGAGATATACTTAGTTTATAATTAGAGTTTTATCCATTAATAAATTTCTACCAAAACTCATCATTCACTCGTAAAAAAAATCTATTTATACTATTCATAGAGGGTTCCAAAATAAACGAATTTATAATTCATCTACCAGATCTTTTAAAAAAACTACTTTATTTAATCCAGGACATCTCGTGGGATAGTGGTAGGTGATAAACCCTTGTCTCCCTTTGGTTGCGGGTTCAAGTCTCGCAGCCTTGCCGGACGCGACGGGTTGCCGCCCGACCTCCGGGTTGTCCTTTTATGGCAATCCAAAATAATCCAAACTAGAACTATCCAAAATACTTCTGTCCAAACTCACAGTCCAACATTCATAAGGAAGGTAAACATAATATAGATCCTTTTTACCCCGTAATAGCATATGAATACCTTCATCATGTATTACCATATTCCTTATTGATTACATTCATGCTTCCTTATTCCATATAGAATGCTGGATATACTTCATTAATCCAAAAATGTTTTAAACCCCAACAATGATGGAATATACAAATCATTAATCAGTTCCAAGGTAGTCAAGAATATCCAATATAATTTATCCAAAACAATCACATATTATTCCAAAATCACTACCTCAGTATCAGAATTATATTATGGTTTATCATTCTCTCAACCATATATTTTCCAAAAATCTATCCTGCTAATGAGTCACTTTTCTTTGTTCCACACAATCTCAAGTCCTTAATGAAATAGTACTGCAGTACAATCCTTATATACTCCATAATTATTATAACAAGTACATTGTTGATACAAAGCTCAATTGACATAATCAACATAAGAACTCTAATCATTCCTCTTCATCTGTGGTAGTATCATAACTTGATTATTATCCAATAACATCATTTGCGGCATAGTCTGATGACTGGGACATAGGTTCGCGTAGTGTCCAAACTCCTTGCAAATGAAGCATTGTACATTTAAAACCATTTTCTTACCCTTGCAGTCACGTACTTTGTGCCCTTTTCCTCCACACTTATAACAAACTCCCATTCCTTTCAGGCAAGTTCCAGGGTGTTTCTTTCCACAGTTACCACATATGGGAAAATTCTTCTTTTCCCTCTTCCCTTTATCCATCTTTCTCTCTTCCATCCTTTTCTTCTCTTGCTTCCCTTCAAAGCCATAGGACTCAGTAAACTCTTTACATATCTTATCAACACATGATATTATTTCTTCATATGATGATAATACATGGGAGACTATTTCTCTTATCAATTCTAGCTTAAGACCATGAAAGATATGATCCTTCCTTCTCTTTGGATCATGTGCATTTCTGGAGTTCTCATTCCTTCTACTGGGCGCCATTTCTAAACAATGGCATAAACTAGATCAGTTTATGAATCAAAATACATAATCCCATACTTATAAAACACCTAACATAAATTGAACTATTTATGGATATAATCCATAATCATAAGAATGATTCCTTTGAGGAAGTATATACTCATAATCCCTTCAAAATGATTTGTAAAGAAAATGAGAGTTATCCTAAGCATATCCCCCGGGAGTGTCGTAACCAAGAGTGCAGCAAGGCCCGTTGTCGTGCACCAGTTCCCGTTCGAGTCTAGCTCAAAGCGGTTTTTTCGGGTTTTACCCCTAGGTACATCTGTGCCAGAGCCGCCTCTACCTGCTCGTATCCAGACAGGGATGTATTGCTCGGAAAACTCACAAAATCTCTACAATACCAAAATTCTAGGAAGTTCTTCTATACTAATCCTCAAAGTTCATCTTAGGTCTATGTGCTCTAATCAGAGTTTATCTAAATCTAGCTTCCAAGGTTTGTACTAAACTTCCTCTGATACCAACTGTAACGCCCCGACCCTAGTTGCCTAGAGTCGGTGCATTATTACATAACATTGGCATGATCACAAGAAAGATCAAATCTCGAAAGACCGATTGGTTTAGTAGCCTTGGAAACACTAGATATATTCATAAGTTTTACATTACATCATAAAATGAAAAACTACTACAACAACATAATGTCTCCATAATCCACACTACTATCCCCTCATAATATCCCTGCAGGTCATTCATAATTTACTTCTTCACATCCTAGGGAAAAATAAAACATAGAAAAGGGGTGAGCTCAAATGCCCAGTAAGGATAACAATATAGCGGAAACTTTCATAAATAAGAATAAACATTTAAGGAAATGTATAACTAAAACAAAAGCCTTTTAAATATGAACTTTCAACATGGTATGGCATAAATAAAATGAAATAATGCCATTTACTTATTCACATGGATATTCTACTAATCGAATAATCACATGCAAAAATCAATAACCACTTTCATAATGTTGGAATGCATAATGATAAACGTTAATTTCTTTGTCTAGGCCTCATCCCAAGACCTAGGGGTTACTTCTAACCGGAACCCAACCCGGAGTGCCTCTAATAACCAGACACCAACCCGGAGTGCCTCTAATAACCGGACACCAACCCGGAGTGCCTCTAATAACCGGACACCAACCCGGAGGGCATACTTTTACCAGTCCCTAACCTGGAGGGCTTACTTTAACCAGTCCCCAACCTGGAGGGCTTACTTTTACCGGTCCCCAACCCGGAACATACTTGTTTAGCACATTCATCTGAAGAAAAGTTTGAAATATAACATAAACATTCGGATTAAAACTAGCATACGAAATGTCAATAGTTTCACCATAAACTATGAATGGTATAAAATAGCACATCCACAGTCAAACATATCACAAAACCTTCAATACAATATAGAAGTTTTGTATTATAATAAATCAACTTCAAATAAGCGTAAAATCCATTAAAGGATGTTGACATAGATGAAATCAAAACACTTTTTAGAGAAATATCTCTTTCTATTTTTGAAATCATTTAAGAGCCATATAAAATAAAACATTTTCTTGAAAATATTCTTGTAAGCTTGTAAGGAAAGCTTTGACGATTTTATAACGGCGGAAAATAACCGCACCCGCCGTATAAGTAAAAAAACATTCTTATCTTAATTCTATCGAAAAGGTTAAAAAGGACCTTGTTTTGAAAACGACGGAAAGATTCCTTTATAAACCTCTTACAAAAAGTCAAACAAGGGTATAAATGTATTTAACCCATATTCTTGTAAATAATAAATATGTTTTGAAATACATTTCGAAGATACATGGATGTGGATGATAAAGAAATCCCAGTAGATTATTACGTATAAACAACCTCGGATAATGAAGAGATTGTGAAATAACCCTTACCTTGTACTTTTCCTTGGTTGTGGTAGGTTAACCTCCTCTTCTTCGGGTTCTTCCTTTTGATTTGATCAAAAGGGCTCCTTAGGTTGGCTTTCTGATCAAACTAAGGCCTCTAGGTTGTATTGAGGGATGTTGGGAGAGTATTTGGGCAGAGTTTGGCCGAACCAAAAGGCTTTAGAGGTGTGAAGAAATGATAAGGAGGAGTTCCCTTTTATAAGAGGGGTGAGGGGCACCTTTGGAAAAGCTAGAAATATTAATTTATAATAAATTCATATTCGGTTTCTAAAGGCTCCAAAGTTGACTATTCAAAGGATGAGGTGGGGATAGGTCGAAAACAACTCATACAATAGAATTTAGACAGGTTTGGGTACTTATATTAACCTTATCTTTAAGTATTAACTCTAAGTTAATTAGTTTCACTTTTACAATGTCTCTTTGTATTTTTATATAATATGGTTAATAAACTTACTATATACATCCAAGCGACCCCCAAGTGGTACATTAATGATGAACCTATCATGATATAAGTCTCTTGGCCGAACATTATATTTTTAGGAATTTAATATCAATTAATAATATAATATTTGTTTTAAGAACTCTTTTATGTCAATTTTGACACTATTCAATAGTTGATTTTTTTGAAACTCACAACAGATTGATTACTTCGAAAAAAGTCAATTAAATGAATCCTAATTTATCATATTATCCTAGAAAATTAGTTTAATTCATTAAAAGTTTCATATTATATTTATTTGGGTATTTATAATATCAATTATTTTAATTTTTCACTATTATAGTAATTACTGCATCATAATTGTGTCATATATAAAATAAATTATTTAATGTCTAAAAATTATAAATAAAATACCATTATGTAGGAAATCTTTTTATCTTTCTAATTAATATTTATAATCTAAAATCCAACATATATAACCCTATGTAACGATTGTTGTTCTAAAAGATATATGCTTTTGTCATTTTTGTATTCATTTTAACTTAATTAAAATAAAGTGTCATTATCACTTACAAGTGGATCCATGGGGTCCCAAAATTGACACAAAGATTCCCATGGTCGACAATTTATCAACCAATAGGGTTAAGACACGTTTTAGGGTAATTTAGTATTATTATAATATTATTTTTTTAACCCTTATTTACCAGATTTACCCTTAACCATGGTAAATAAAATATTTACCGCAGTAATTATTCAAAATGTCTAAAAATAAAAGTTACCTATTTACACAATTTGAACATCCTGATTCCAAATATGGAATCCATTTTCCTAAATTCTAAACGCAGAAGTGGCAGAAATTAATTTAAAATTAATTCCCGCTGTCAAAACAAAAAGCGTGTTTTTAAGAGATAATAACTATCAAAAGATTGACACTTGTTTATGTTCGGTTTAATTGTAAAATTATGTCCAATGACCAACATTATATTAAATAGTAAAAATATATTCTAAATATACTTTAAAACCACTCAAATTCATAATTTATCACTATTAATTATTTTGATTAAAAAAGTTGTTTTTAATTAAAATTTAGTAATTTTCACTATTCATCAAAATATGAAAGTTATCCGAAAAGTACCAAAATTTCACCTTAGGCTAAATTTGATATTCCGAATCCAAAAATGAAGTCCATCTAAAATATAAAATATATATAACTTCAAAAAGTAGGTATTACTATTCATAACAACTAGTTTGATTGGTTACGGTGTGTTAGAACTCGAAGTTGCGTACAACACACGCTACTGTTTTATCCAAAGGAAAGCGTACCGTGGACGCTTGGGATGTTTCATTTTAAATTTTTTGATGTCTCCATTTAGTCAAAAAGTTTAAAATATTGTATTTAAAAAGGTTTCAGTATTAGAAGTTGATAAAAGTGAAATACTGAAAATGAATTTGTTCTTGCATTATGACTAAGAAACTCATAATAGGGATTCTAAAATTATAAGGATTATATAAAGTTCAAAATGTAGTTAATACTATTCATGACCTCTTTTAATGGTGTGATTGAACTCGGTGTTGCGTGTAGTGCAAGTTATTGAATTATTTTTACGAAATAACACACTCTGAAATCCTGGGGTGTTACATTCTCCCCTCCTTCAATAAATTGCGTCCTCGCAATTTGAAATTGTTCTTAGAAGATAAAAGGTTGAAAGTAGAAAATATATTTGTGGGAAAACCCACATTGGAAATTGGGTTACTAAAATTTAGTCTTAATATTAGGAAAAGAGAAATTAAAGGGTCACCACCAAATTATGATCTCGATTAGGAGAACATTGGCGGCAATTAGAGACATATAATCGGAGGAAAAACGTAAATATTTATAGGTAGTGATTGAGGTCATCAATCACAAACAAGTGTATAATTGAGGTCCTTAAACTCATCAATCTATGATGATTTGAAGTACCATCGGTTCAACAAAATATAGGGTATTGGGATAACACATTTTTGACGTTTCAAAATATCTTAGTTGAAATCCCACATCGAAAAATGAATTAACGAGGCCTCTATTTAAAATAAAGAGTCGAAAGTATGAAGATTACCGAAAATAACACATACTAGGGTTCCATGTAAGAAAATATGGATATGGAAGAAAAATCTAGCCATCAATTATCTGATGGAGAGTGGTAGAGAACATGGCTATGAAAAGGCCAACAATCCCAAAGCCAAAAATTTGTGATGATTTAAGGTACCATCTAGGACAACATTTTTGTTCTAAGTTTCTATTATTAATGTTGAGGAATTTATTTATGAGATTGGATAAGATAATAAGGAGATATACTTAGTTTATAATTAGAGTTTTATCCATTAATAAATTTCTACCAAAACTCATCATTCACTCGTAAAAAAAATCTATTTATACTATTCATAGAGGGTTCCAAAATAAACGAATTTATAATTCATCTACCAGATCTTTTAAAAAAACTACTTTATTTAATCCAGGACATCTCGTGGGATAGTGGTAGGTGATACACCCTTGTCTCCCTTTGGTTGCGGGTTCAAGTCTCGCAGCCTTGCCGGACGCGACGGGTTGCCGCCCGACCTCCGGGTTGTCCTTTTATGGCAATCCAAAATAATCCAAACTAGAACTATCCAAAATACTTCTGTCCAAACTCACAGTCCAACATTCATAAGGAAGGTAAACATAATATAGATCCTTTTTACCGCGTAATAGCATATGAATACCTTCATCATGTATTACCATATTCCTTATTGATTACATTCATGCTCCCTTATTCCATATAGAATGTTGGATATACTTCATTAATCCAAAAATGTTTTAAACCCCAACAATGATGGAATATACAAATCATTAATCAGTTCCAAGGTAGTCAAGAATATCCAATATAATTTATCCAAAACAATCACATATTATTCCAAAATCACTACCTCAGTATCAGAATTATATTATGGTTTATCATTCTCTCAACCATATATTTTCCAAAAATCTATCCTGCTAATGAGTCACTTTTCTTTGTTCCACACAATCTCAAGTCCTTAATGAAATAGTACTGCAGTACAATCCTTATATACTCCATAATTATTATAACAAGTACATTGTTGATACAAAGCTCAATTGACATAATCAACATAAGAACTCTAATCATTCCTCTTCATCTGTGGTAGTATCATAACTTGATTATTATCCAATAACATCATTTGCGGCATAGTCTGATGACTGGGACATAGGTTCGCGTAGTGTCCAAACTCCTTGCAAATGAAGCATTGTACATTTAAAACCATTTTCTTACCCTTGCAGTCACGTACTTTGTGCCCTTTTCCTCCACACTTATAACAAACTCCCATTCCTTTCAGGCAAGTTCCAGGGTGTTTCTTTCCACAGTTACCACATATGGGAAAATTCTTCTTTTCCCTCTTCCCTTTATCCATCTTTCTCTCTTCCATCCTTTTCTTCTCTTGCTTCCCTTCAAAGCCATAGGACTCAGTAAACTCTTTACATATCTTATCAACACATGATATTATTTCTTCATATGATGATAGTACATGGGAGACTATTTCTCTTATCAATTCTAGCTTAAGACCATGAAAGATATGATCCTTCTCTTTGGATCATGTGCATTTCTGGAGTTCTCATTCCTTCTACTGGGCGCCATTTCTAAACAATGGCATAAACTAGATCAGTTTATGAATCAAAATACATAATCCCATACTTATAAATCACCTAACATAAATTGAACTATTTATGGATATAATCCATAATCATAAGAATGATTCCTTTGAGGAAGTATATACTCATAATCCCTTCAAAATGATTTGTAAAGAAAATGAGAGTTATCCTAAGCATATCCCCCGGGAGTGTCGTAACCAAGAGTGCAGCAAGGCCCGTTGTCGTGCACCAGTTCCCGTTCGAGTCTAGCTCAAAGCGGTGTTTTCGGGTTTTACCCCTAGGTACATCTGTGCCAGAGCCGCCTCTACCTGCTCGTATCCAGACAGGGATGTATTGCTCAGAAAACTCACAAAATCTCTACAATACCAAAATTCTAGGAAGTTCTTCTATACTAATCCTCAAAGTTCATCTTAGGTCTATGTGCTCTAATCAGAGTTTATCTAAATCTAGCTTCCAAGGTTTGTACTAAACTTCCTCTGATACCAACTGTAACGCCCCGAACCTAGTTGCCTAGAGTCGGTGCATTATTACATAACATTGGCATGATCACAAGAAAGATCAAATCTCGAAAGACCGATTGGTTTAGTAGCCTTGGAAACACTAGATATATTCATAAGTTTTACATTACATCATAAAATGAAAAACTACTACAACAACATAATGTCTCCATAATCCACACTACTATCCCCTCATAATATCCCTGCAGGTCATTCATAATTTACTTCTTCACATCCTGGGGAAAAATAAAACATAGAAAAGGGGTGAGCTCAAATGCCCAGTAAGGATAACAATATAGCGGAAACTTTCATAAATAAGAATAAACATTTAAGGAAATGTATAACTAAAACAAAAGCCTTTTAAATATGAACTTTCAACATGGTATGGCATAAATAAAATGAAATAATGCCATTTACTTATTCACATGGATATTCTACTAATCGAATAATCACATGCAAAAATCAATAACCACTTTCATAATGTTGGAATGCATAATGCTAAACGTTAATTTCTTTGTCTAGGCCTCATCCCAAGACCTAGGGGTTACTTCTAACCGGAACCCAACCCGGAGTGCCTCTAATAACCGGACACCAACCCGGAGTGCCTCTAATAACCGGACACCAACCCGGAGTGCCTCTAATAACCGGACACCAACCCGGAGGGCATACTTTTACCAGTCCCTAACCTGGAGGGCTTACTTTAACCAGTCCCCAACCTGGAGGGCTTACTTTTACCGGTCCCCAACCCGGAACATACTTGTTTAGCACATTCATCTGAAGAAAAGTTTGAAATAAAACATAAACATTCGGATTAAAACTAGCATACGAAATGTCAATAGTTTCACCATAAACTATGAATGGTATAAAATAGCACATCCACAGTCAAACATATCACAAAACCTTCAATACAATATAGAAGTTTTGTATTATAATAAATCAACTTCAAATAAGCGTAAAATCCATTAAAGGATGTTGACATAGATGAAATCAAAACACTTTTTAGAGAAATATCTCTTTCTATTTTTGAAATCATTTAAGAGCCATATAAAATAAAACATTTTCTTGAAAATATTCTTGTAAGCTTGTAAGGAAAGCTTTGACGATTTTATAACGGCGGAAAATAACCACACCCGCCGTATAAGTAAAAAAAACATTCTTATCTTAATTCTATCGAAAAGGTTAAAAAGGACCTTGTTTTGAAAACGACGGAAAGATTCCTTTATAAACCTCTTACAAAAAGTCAAACAAGGGTATAAATGTATTTAACCCATATTCTTGTAAATAATAAATATGTTTTGAAATACATTTCGAAGATACATGGATGTGGATGATAAAGAAATCCCAGTAGATTATTACGTATAAACAACCTCGGATAATGAAGAGATTGTGAAATAACCCTTACCTTGTACTTTTCCTTGGTTGTGGTAGGTTAACCTCCTCTTCTTCGGGTTCTTCCTTTTGATTTGATCAAAAGGGCTCCTTAGGTTGGCTTTCTGATCAAACTAAGGCCTCTAGGTTGTATTGAGGGATGTTGGGAGAGTATTTGGGCAGAGTTTGGCCGAACCAAAAGGCTTTAGAGGTGTGAAGAAATGAGAAGGAGGAGTGCCCTTTTATAAGAGGGGTGAGGGGCACCTTTGGAAAAGCTAGAAATATTAATTTATAATAAATTCATATTCGGTTTCTAAAGGCTCCAAAGTTGACTATTCAAAGGATGAGGTGGGGATAGGTCGAAAACAACTCATCCAATAGAATTTAGACAGGTTTGGGTACTTATATTAACCTTATCTTTAAGTATTAACTCTAAGTTAATTAGTTTCACTTTTACAATGTCTCTTTGTATTTTTATATAATATGGTTAATAAACTTACTATATACATCCAAGAGACCCCCAAGTGGTACATTAATGATGAACCTATCATGATATAAGTCTCTTGGCCGAACCTTATATTTTTAGGAATTTAATATCAATTAATAATATAATATTTGTTTTAAGAACTCTTTTATGTCAATTTTGACACTATTCAATAGTTGATTTTTTTGAAACTCACAACAGATTGATTACTTCGAAAAAAGTCAATTAAATGAATCCTAATTTATCATATTATCCTATAAAATTAGTTTAATTCATTAAAAGTTTCATATTATATTTATTTGGGTATTTATAATATCAATTATTTTAATTTTTCACTATTATAGTAATTACTGCATCATAATTGTGTCATATATAAAATAAATTATTTAATGTCTAAAAATTATAAATAAAATACCATTATGTAGGAAATCTTTTTATATTTCTAATGAATATTTATAATCTAAAATCCAACATATATAACCCTATGTAACAATTGTTGTTCTAAAAGATATATGCTTTTGTCATTTTTGTATTCATTTTAACTTAATTAAAATAAAGTGTCATTATCACTTACAAGTGGATCCATGGGGTCCCAAAATTGACACAAAGATTCCCATGGTCGACAATTTATCAACCAATAGGGTTAAGACACGTTTTAGGGTAATTTAGTATTATTATAATATTATTTTTTTAACCCTTATTTACCAGATTTACCCTTAACCATGGTAAATAAAATATTTACCGCAGTAATTATTCAAAATGTCTAAAAATAAAAGTTACCTATTTACACAATTTGAACATCCTGATTCCAAATATGGAATCCATTTTCCTAAATTCTAAACGCAGAAGTGGCAGAAATTAATTTAAAATTAATTCCCGCTGTCAAAACAAAAAGCGTGTTTTTAAGAGATAATAACTATCAAAAGATTGACACTTGTTTATGTTCGGTTTAATTGTAAAATTATGTCCAATGACCAACATTATATTAAATAGTAAAAATATATTCTAAATATACTTTAAAACCACTCAAATTCATAATTTATCACTATTAATTATTTTGATTAAAAAAGTTGTTTTTAATTAAAATTTAGTAATTTTCACTATTCATCAAAATATGAAAGTTATCCGAAAAGTACCAAAATTTCACCTTAGGCTAAATTTGATATTCCGAATCCAAAAATGAAGTCCATTTAAAATATAAAATATATATAACTTCAAAAAGTAGGTATTACTATTCATAACAACTAGTTTGATTGGTTACGGTGTGTTAGAACTCGAAGTTGCGTACAACACACGCTACTGTTTTATCCAAAGGAAAGCGTACCGTGGACGCTTGGGATGTTTCATTTTAAATTTTTTGATGTCTCCATTTAGTCAAAAAGTTTAAAATATTGTATTTAAAAAGGTTTCACTATTAGAAGTTGATAAAAGTGAAATACTGAAAATGAATTTGTTCTTGCATTATGACTAAGAAACTCATAATAGGGATTCTAAAATTATAAGGATTATATAAAGTTCAAAATGTAGTTAATACTATTCATGACCTCTTTTAATGGTGTGATTGAACTCGGTGTTGCGTGTAGTGTAAGTTATTGAATTATTTTTAAGAAATAACACACTCTGAAATCCTGGGGTGTTACATTCTCCCCTCCTTCAATAAATTGCGTCCTCGCAATTTGAAATTGTTCTTAGAAGATAAAAGGTTGAAAGTAGAAAATATATTTGTGGGAAAACCCACATTGGAAATTGGGTTACTAAAATTTAGTCTTAATATTAGGAAAAGAGAAATTAAAGGGTCACCACCAAATTATGATCTCGATTAGGAGAACATTGGCGGCAATTAGAGACATATAATCGGAGGAAAAACGTAAATATTTATAGGTAGTGATTGAGGTCATCAATCACAAACAAGTGTATAATTGAGGTCCTTAAACTCATCAATCTATGATGATTTGAAGTACCATCGGTTCAACAAAATATAGGGTATTGGGATAACACATTTTTGACGTTTCAAAATATCTTAGTTGAAATCCCACATCGAAAAATGAATTAACGAGGCCTCTATTTAAAATAAAGAGTCGAAAGTATGAAGATTACCGAAAATAACACATACTAGGGTTCCATGTAAGAAAATATGGATATGGAAGAAAAATCTAGCCATCAATTATCTGATGGAGAGTGGTAGAGAACATGGCTATGAAAAGGCCAACAATCCCAAAGCCATAAATTTGTGATGATTTAAGGTACCATCTAGGACAACATTTTTGTTCTAAGTTTCTATTATTAATGTTGAGGAATTTATTTATGAGATTGGATAAGATAATAAGGAGATATACTTAGTTTATAATTAGAGTTTTATCCATTAATAAATTTCTACCAAAACTCATCATTCACTCGTAAAAAAAATCTATTTATACTATTCATAGAGGGTTCCAAAATAAACGAATTTATAATTCATCTACCAGATCTTTTAAAAAAACTACTTTATTTAATCCAGGACATCTCGTGGGATAGTGGTAGGTGATACACCCTTGTCTCCCTTTGGTTGCGGGTTCAAGTCTCGCAGCCTTGCCGGACGCGACGGGTTGCCGCCCGACCTCCGGGTTGTCCTTTTATGGCAATCCAAAATAATCCAAACTAGAACTATCCAAAATACTTCTGTCCAAACTCACAGTCCAACATTCATAAGGAAGGTAAACATAATATAGATCCTTTTTACCCCGTAATAGCATATGAATACCTTCATCATGTATTACCATATTCCTTATTGATTACATTCATGCTCCCTTATTCCATATAGAATGCTGGATATACTTCATTAATCCAAAAATGTTTTAAACCCCAACAATGATGGAATATACAAATCATTAATCAGTTCCAAGGTAGTCAAGAATATCCAATATAATTTATCCAAAACAATCACATATTATTCCAAAATCACTACCTCAGTATCAGAATTATATTATGGTTTATCATTCTCTCAACCATATATTTTCCAAAAATCTATCCTGCTAATGAGTCACTTTTCTTTGTTCCACACAATCTCAAGTCCTTAATGAAATAGTACTGCAGTACAATCCTTATATACTCCATAATTATTATAACAAGTACATTGTTGATACAAAGCTCAATTGACATAATCAACATAAGAACTCTAATCATTCCTCTTCATCTGTGGTAGTATCATAACATGATTATTATCCAATAACATCATTTGCGGCATAGTCTGATGACTGGGACATAGGTTCGCGTAGTGTCCAAACTCCTTGCAAATGAAGCATTGTACATTTAAAACCATTTTCTTACCCTTGCAGTCACGTACTTTGTGCCCTTTTCCTCCACACTTATAACAAACTCCCATTCCTTTCAGGCAAGTTCCAGGGTGTTTCTTTCCACAGTTACCACATATGGGAAAATTCTTCTTTTCCCTCTTCCCTTTATCCATCTTTCTCTCTTCCATCCTTTTCTTCTCTTTCTTCCCTTCAAAGCCATAGGACTCAGTAAACTCTTTACATATCTTATCAACACATGATATTATTTCTTCATATGATGATAATACATGGGAGACTATTTCTCTTATCAATTCTAGCTTAAGACCATGAAAGATATGATCCTTCCTTCTCTTTGGATCATGTGCATTTCTGGAGTTCTCATTCCTTCTACTGGGCGCCATTTCTAAACAATGGCATAAACTAGATCAGTTTATGAATCAAAATACATAATCCCATACTTATAAAACACCTAACATAAATTGAACTATTTATGGATATAATCCATAATCATAAGAATGATTCCTTTGAGGAAGTATATACTCATAATCCCTTCAAAATGATTTGTAAAGAAAATGAGAGTTATCCTAAGCATATCCCCCGGGAGTGTCGTAACCAAGAGTGCAGCAAGGCCCGTTGTCGTGCACCAGTTCCCGTTCGAGTCTAGCTCAAAGCGGTGTTTTCGGGTTTTACCCCTAGGTACATCTGTGCCAGAGCCGCCTCTACCTGCTCGTATCCAGACAGGGATGTATTGCTCGGAAAACTCACAAAATCTCTACAATACCAAAATTCTAGGAAGTTCTTCTATACTAATCCTCAAAGTTCATCTTAGGTCTATGTGCTCTAATCAGAGTTTATCTAAATCTAGCTTCCAAGGTTTGTACTAAACTTCCTCTGATACCAACTGTAACGCCCCGACCCTAGTTGCCTAGAGTCGGTGCATTATTACATAACATTGGCATGATCACAAGAAAGATCAAATCTCGAAAGACCGATTGGTTTAGTAGCCTTGGAAACACTAGATATATTCATAAGTTTTACATTACAACATAAAATGAAAAACTACTACAACAACATAATGTCTCCATAATCCACACTACTATCCCCTCATAATATCCCTGCAGGTCATTCATAATTTACTTCTTCACATCCTGGGGAAAAATAAAACATAGAAAAGGGGTGAGCTCAAATGCCCAGTAAGGATAACAATATAGCGGAAACTTTCATAAATAAGAATAAACATTTAAGGAAATGTATAACTAAAACAAAAGCCTTTTAAATATGAACTTTCAACATGGTATGGCATAAATAAAATGAAATAATGCCATTTACTTATTCACATGGATATTCTACTAATCGAATAATCACATGCAAAAATCAATAACCACTTTCATAATGTTGGAATGCATAATGCTAAACGTTAATTTCTTTGTCTAGGCCTCATCCCAAGACCTAGGGGTTACTTCTAACCAGAACCCAACCCGGAGTGCCTCTAATAACCGGACACCAACCCAGAGTGCCTCTAATAACCGGACACCAACCCGGAGTGCCTCTAATAACCGGACACCAACCCGGAGGGCATACTTTTACCAGTCCCTAACCTGGAGGGCTTACTTTAACCAGTCCCCAACCTAGAGGGCTTACTTTTACCGGTCCCCAACCCGGAACATACTTGTTTAGCACATTCATCTGAAGAAAAGATTGAAATATAACATAAACATTCGGATTAAAACTAGCATACGAAATGTCAATAGTTTCACCATAAACTATGAATGGTATAAAATAGCACATCCACAGTCAAACATATCACAAAACCTTCAATACAATATAGAAGTTTTGTATTATAATAAATCAACTTCAAATAAGCGTAAAATCCATTAAAGGATGTTGACATAGATGAAATCAAAACACTTTTTAGAGAAATATCTCTTTCTATTTTTGAAATCATTTAAGAGCCATATAAAATAAAACATTTTCTTGAAAATATTCTTGTAAGCTTGTAAGGAAAGCTTTGACGATTTTATAACGGCGGAAAATAACCGCACCCGCCGTATAAGTAAAAAAAACATTCTTATCCTAATTCTATCGAAAAGGTTAAAAAGGACCTTGTTTTGAAAACGACGGAAAGATTCCTTTATAAACCTCTTACAAAAAGTCAAACAAGGGTATAAATGTATTTAACCCATATTCTTGTAAATAATAAATATGTTTTGAAATACATTTCGAAGATACATTGATGTGGATGATAAAGAAATCCCAGTAGATTATTACGTATAAACAACCTCAGATAATGAAGAGATTGTGAAATAACCCTTACCTTGTACTTTTCCTTGGTTGTGGTAGGTTAACCTCCTCTTCTTCGGGTTCTTCCTTTTGATTTGATCAAAAGGGCTCCTTAGGTTGGCTTTCTGATCAAACTAAGGCCTCTAGGTTGTATTGAGGGATGTTGGGAGAGTATTTGGGCAGAGTTTGGCCGAACCAAAAGGCTTTAGAGGTGTGAAGAAATGAGAAGGAGGAGTGCCCTTTTATAAGAGGGGTGAGGGGCACCTTTGGAAAAGCTAGAAATATTAATTTATAATAAATTCATATTCGGTTTCTAAAGGCTCCAAAGTTGACTATTCAAAGGATGAGGTGGGGATAGGTCGAAAACAACTCATCCAATAGAATTTAGACAGGTTTGGGTACTTATATTAACCTTATCTTTAAGTATTAACTCTAAGTTAATTAGTTTCACTTTTACAATGTCTCTTTGTATTTTTATATAATATGGTTAATAAACTTACTATATACATCCAAGCGACCCCCAAGTGGTACATTAATGATGAACCTATCATGATATAAGTCTCTTGGCCGAACCTTATATTTTTAGGAATTTAATATCAATTAATAATATAATATTTGTTTTAAGAACTCTTTTATGTCAATTTTGACACTATTCAATAGTTGATTTTTTTGAAACTCACAACAGATTGATTACTTCGAAAAAAGTCAATTAAATGAATCCTAATTTATCATATTATCCTAGAAAATTAGTTTAATTCATTAAAAGTTTCATATTATATTTATTTGGGTATTTATAATATCAATTATTTTAATTTTTCACTATTATAGTAATTACTGCATCATCATTGTGTCATATATAAAATAAATTATTTAATGTCTAAAAATTATAAATAAAATACCATTATGTAGGAAATCTTTTTATCTTTCTAATGAATATTTATAATATAAAATCCAACATATATAACCCTATGTAACAATTGTTGTTCTAAAAGATATATGCTTTTGTCATTTTTGTATTCATTTTAACTTAATTAAAATAAAGTGTCATTATCACTTACAAGTGGATCCATGGGGTCCCAAAATTGACACAAAGATTCCCATGGTCGACAATTTATCAACCAATAGGGTTAAGACACGTTTTAGGGTAATTTAGTATTATTATAATATTATTTTTTTAACCCTTATTTACCAGATTTACCCTTAACCATGGTAAATAAAATATTTACCGCAGTAATTATTCAAAATGTCTAAAAATAAAAGTTACCTATTTACACAATTTGAACATCCTGATTCCAAATATGGAATCCATTTTCCTAAATTCTAAATGCAGAAGTGGCAGAAATTAATTTAAAATTAATTCCCGCTGTCAAAACAAAAAGCGTGTTTTTAAGAGATAATAACTATCAAAAGATTGACACTTGTTTATGTTCGGTTTAATTGTAAAATTATGTCCAATGACCAACATTATATTAAATAGTAAAAATATATTCTAAATATACTTTAAAACCACTCAAATTCATAATTTATCACTATTAATTATTTTGATTAAAAAAGTTGTTTTTAATTAAAATTTAGTAATTTTCACTATTCATCAAAATATGAAAGTTATCCGAAAAGTACCAAAATTTCACCTTAGGCTAAATTTGATATTCCGAATCCAAAAATGAAGTCCATTTAAAATATAAAATAAATATATCTTCAAAAAGTAGGTATTACTATTCATAACAACTAGTTTGATTGGTTACGGTGTGTTAGAACTCGAAGTTGCGTACAACACACGCTACTGTTTTATCCAAAGGAAAGCGTACCGTGGACGCTTGGGATGTTTCATTTTAAATTTTTTGATGTCTCCATTTAGTCAAAAAGTTTAAAATATTGTATTTAAAAAGGTTTCACTATTAGAAGTTGATAAAAGTGAAATACTGAAAATGAATTTGTTCTTGCATTATGACTAAGAAACTCATAATAGGGATTCTAAAATTATAAGGATTATATAAAGTTCAAAATGTAGTTAATACTATTCATGACCTCTTTTAATGGTGTGATTGAACTCGGTGTTGCGTGTAGTGCAAGTTATTAAATTATTTTTAAGAAATAACACACTCTGAAATCCTGGGGTGTTACATTCATTTTTAGTGCATTGCCTCTTTAAAAATAGGTTTTCCTATTCTACATGCTAATGTATTTTTATTTACCACATATTCCCATATAAGAAAACATATTCCCTCTCATATGACTCCAATAAATATCCCTATACAACAATTTATTCCTATTAAATATCTCGGTATATTCAATAATATAGAGTATAAATATTTTGTAACAAATCTCGAATTGAAATAAAAATTAAATGATGTATTCCTTTAAAGATTCACTAGGATCAACCTACAGAGAAAAACACAGTAAGTTTACAAACATAGCTTCATACTCCTTAATTGATAGATTTTATTTCTTTAGGCTAATGAATATCTTTTTTAGGAAATATTGATTGTGTTTGGATGCAGTTTTTTGTTAAAAATTTATTCAATGTCCTCCTAAATAAGAACTTGGTGTAATCTCACTTGTAAAACTAAATCCCACCATTGATGCACCAGATCCAACAACAAATACATTGATAACATGGTCATTATCACCCATATTGGTCCAATGAACCCAAATATTCAAGTAATTTTATGTATCCACAATTCCTCCTTTTTAGGCTCCGAATCTCCCAGAAATATGATTAGATTATGTTTAAAAAACTACATGAATTGATCCACCTATCAAGGTTTATCCTCTTGATTTCAATTATCAATAACATGAAAATTATTAATGAAAATATAGAAAAGATGTCAGTTTATCTATGGCTTAGGTGAAACCATATATTCTATGGCCACTTTTTTTATTTCTATGATATCTACTTGGTTCTATTTTATAAAAATAGAATAAAAAAGTATATAATCGTCACTCTCTAGAAAATAAAGGATTTAAAAACTCCAAATCACCATAATAAATGATCATATAACCATAATTTCAAAAATAATCCATTTAGACCAATTTCCATAAATTATCAAACATAAAATGAATAATGATGTCCTAGTGGGAAATATCACTAATAATAAATGATATGAAAAACTCATCGGCTAAACCCATAATGGAGAGATAAAACACTCCTAGAAATGTCTTAGAGAATTTTTGTACTCATACTACCTTGGTAGCTTGAATTATATCAAAATAAGGTTACATGTGACTTTTTATTATTTATATTTCAGGTTTTGACATTTATAAATCTTTTTTAACATCCCAATATGACATTAAAAACTATTAAATACTGAGACCATTTTAAAAATATAACTGCTCACCCATTCTATTTTGAAGAAATAGAGGTGCCACTAATGTTAGGTGACATTCCTTAGATAAAAATGGCTAACAATAAATTCTTTGGTATTAAGAGTAAGTAGGGAAATGATTTCCTTTAAAAAACTAATAAATAAAATGAGAAAAAAATATTCAAACCAACTGTATTATGAATGATTAATAATTATATATCTCTAATATACACCAATAAACAATAACATTATAGTAGTAGGGATAAATTAATTAGTGAAAATAAAATAAATCCAGGGACATAAAAATGTAGTAACACCAAATTTAAATTACTCCAATGATAATAAGAGAGTTCTCAAATCTCTGAACACCAAGTAAATTGGAAGGATCATGATTAACCACTAGAGAAATGTGATACCTTTACTTTACCTGTAACTTAGTATACAATTTCCTAAAATGAAACAAAGCTCTTAATAAGTGGATGAGTATAAACTCAATAGGCATTACCTAATGACTCCATAATTGATGCTACTACTATAAGAAAAAATTATCACATTTTTAATAAAATTTATTAGAAAAATATAAAAAATTTAATTCAAAGACATAAAAAATATTTTTTTACATAATACATTACAAAAAGTTTTATTGCTATTTATTACCCCTTGGAATAATCATACCATGTTAAAACTATCTCTTGCACATGCATACACAAGCCTGAAACCATGGAACAACCTTTAATTTTGATTGGTGAGTCATCCTTTAACCAAGACATTTATTGTTGAACTAATTTTATGAGGGAACTTATTACCAAGATCTATACCATGTTTTCCTTATTGTAAATGGATGTTCCAACCACAATCCATCCCAAATTAACATGAACACAAGCTACAGTGTATGAAAATTTATCATATAAAATAATTACACATAAAATATTACTTTTGAATAATGCTTTAATTAAATAATTTTATCAAACACCACATGAGAATCATTCCAAAATCATTGATTTCAGAATTAAGACCAATATATTTTTCCACGAAAAAAGATAGAAATGAATTTATACAACAAGACTTAAAGTTAATGAATGATTATAATCAGGGAGATGCTTCTTATATTAAAAATGTTAATGAAATCAAGGAATGAAAAATGAAACATCCACATTTTTCCTTAAATATTCTATCCTTTATTAGATAAATAAATACTTAATCAAGAAAACAATAAGGATAATTGATTGATACATAAAATAATAGATATATAAATATTGGTTAGATAATATGAATATATTTAGGAATAAATTGATAAAATGTGGATTACCATTGATTATTGGTCTCCAAAATTATTTGATTCATCAAAAACATTACTTTGGATAAATTGATTTTTTAAGGGAGTCTAAGAGAGGAGAGAAGTTAAAGAGATTGTGATAATAAGTGAAAATTAAGGTTTTTGAGGACTTAATCTAAATTAAATAATAATTTCATGATAATTAACTTCATATATAATGGTGAGGCTACATGATTTTTTAAATCATGTTCCAACAATGTGTGTTCTAATGGATAACATCTTGCGATCCACAAATCTTTTTCCACATATTATTTCAAACTATGAACTAACAATACTTTTCTCATTGCCCAATATACATGGTTTCCCCTTACATGCACATGGTTCAAAAAGTCTTTTCATTAACCATGTGCCTATCTAGTGACTTTCAGTATCACCCTGGATTCTTCCCAGGAGATAGTGTGTGGTTTCCACTAACAATGAAAAAATTTCAAAACCTAAAAAACATTTTCAAACCCCTTAAAATATATCCAAACACTCCATAAACTAAAGCCAAATATTATATATATTCAAAATAAATAACAAAATGTTTAATCACCTAAAATAAAGGGTATTATAGGAAATTTATTTTTAAGCCATAACATAATGAGTCTCTTTAAGAGTTCTCTATATTTGAAAATGATTTTATAAATTTAAATAAACACAATAAAATATCAAATAAAAAGTAATTTCTTTATCTTTAATAATAATTAATATTACTAAAAGAAATTGAGGAATTCAAAAAAAATAATTAAAAAAATATATGTAAAATATAGTTTAAATGAGTGATAAGATGCTTGATACTATTTAAATTAATTTATTACATTTAAAAAATTAAACAAGTAAAATTCCATATTTCTATATTCTATTAATGAAGCTAGTGAAACCTAAATGAAGAAGTTTTTAAATGGTTATAAAGATTCTATCAACAAATATGATCATATTAATCAGAATATATCACCAAAAAGTATGGAAATGAACATAGAAGTGTTTTTATAAACCCTAATATGATGAAACATGTAAAAACTGTAAAATTTATTGAAAAAAAAATTGATAATGAGAAGTATATATATTTTGGGAGTTCTGATTTTAAAAAACAGACTATAATAAATTGAGATTCCAAAAAGGATGGAATGAATTATTATGCTGGTAGGATTATTTTGGGATTGTAGAAACATTTTATGTTTGATAAAAGGATTTATTATTTATAATCAAAATTGGGTAGGGGTGATGGGGTTAGTATATGGACACCATGTTGTTTTAGAAGGAAGTATTTATTTTATGTATAGTCCAAAAATATATAGAATTATGAAATGTGGGAAATTTTTTTGGTTTGTTATAAATTTTCATATGATCATATAATGGTAGGTAAAAATATTTGTAGGAATTATATCTACAAAATAATGGATAGTTCAGGAGAAAAATAAAAATTATCGGCTCAAGGTTGATAAGATATTTCAATAATAAGAATTATTATCCATCAGATGTGAATAGTTTGGTCAACTTTCTGGAGATTGTATCTCTATTTTACCTAACCAATTGAGTATGAAAAGTATTATTAATGATTTTAAAAATATGGGGATGAGGGTTGAGTAATGTCTTAAATATATGAATTTCCACTAAAATAATCCCTTGGGGAATTTCAAAAGATTTAGGATAATTGATTATCTTTACACATGATAGGATACATAATTTTCTTGAAGGATATTGAAAATTTGATGAAATGTTTAATAACTATTTTAAATAATGGGTCACATAAAACCAATGTGTTTGGATTAATAGTTATTAGAAATGGGTATATTGCATACAGGAAAATTTTATATATAGATCTGCATAAACACAATTTGTTAAGTGTATCTCACATATGAGATGTAGGTAAGGATGTGATTTTCTAAAAAATGATCCTTATATATATTTTAAAATATTTATAGTATTTATAAGAGTACAAAGGATTATTCATCTCAAATAAAATAACTAGAGTAACCTCACCCATGGAGAGAATTCTAATAGTGTACCAATGTTTAAGAAAGTGAGAAAATAAATATTCTCTACATTATAAAAGGATAATATTAATACTTCTTTAAATCTTAATCTTCATACTCAAACATATCATCTTTTAAATATCATTCAAAATGACATCTATGGTCATATGAGGATAGAATAAATAACAGGAGATACAAGCTTTATTTATTTTATTTATAATTTAAATCATATCTAATTTATTATTTTTTATGAATTATAAATCATAGGATCGAAGAATAATCTATATTATTAGAATAAGTTAAAAAATATAGAATATTTTCTCCATGAAATTTTTAGGAATAGAAAATGGTAAAAAATATACCTATGTATGATTTAAATCAAATATTTATAACCATGATATTCACCTTGATTTAAATCTACCCTTTGTAGAATAAAAAATGGGTTTTCTAAATAAAATAATATAATCTAGGTAGATATGGTTTGTAATATGTTAATAGAGTTTCATACATCATTGTACTTCAAGAGACGTGTAATTAATGTAGTGGTTCACATTCAAAACACATTCTTATACCAGCTAAATTCTGATATTTCACCATAAAATAACATGATATTTCAGTTATAATAATTATATAGGGATTATGGTGTATAATATTGATTAAAAGGTGTTATAACACTCAAAGAATAATTGAAATCATAAGTAATAAAGTTCTATAAGTGATAATGATGAATCAATATTTGTTGAAAAGTAAATATATGTTTCTAAAAACAATGAGAATCATAAGGATTTAAAATTAAAGATATTAGTTCAACCATTTGTAATGATGAGGAGAATACAATCTCTTATTATCCCTAGCTATTAATATAGGTGGAGGTCTAACATATCCATAAATAAAGAGTATAACATGTTCATATTATATGAAATTTTAGGAAATAAATACATATCTCACAACTTTATCTAGTTAAACGAGGATATGTGAATGAGGATTTTGATCATCAAGAGTTGATGAATTCTATAAATGAATACTTTAATTGTATTGAGACTAATTTCACTTGAGAGTTATTTACCATTTATTAAACACAAATTTTATCAAAATGTAGTGGTTGTGTTGAAAAAAACTATTTTAATAATGGGAAGTTATACGATTATATTGTAGAAAATATATAAAAACCATAGGAATTGATTTTGAGGAGACCATAACTCCTGTTTCTATACTAAATAAAATTAGGATATTTCATGTCATTATAGAACAATGGGAAAAAAATATTTTCCAAATCAATTTCAACATTTCCTTCTTCGATGGAGATATGGAAGAGGAAGGACACCCTAATAATGTCAATGCTTTCTTGTTTGAAAAATTTGATATATATTCTAACAAGTTAAAAAGGATTTATATATTCTGGAAATCCCCAGCAGTATGATATTCCATGTTAGATTCTCTAATGAATATATTATCATTTATTAAAGAAAGAGTGGATATAAATCACTATATTAATTATTAGAATAAGGAATCAATTATTATAACAGATTATGTAGATTATATAACATTTTTGGAATAAAAAACATCTTATGATAGTTTTCTTTAGAGATTAAAAATGTTTTTGAAATATCCATGTGTGTTGAATTGAGAAATTTTCTAGGTTTATAAAAATTAATGATAAAGAATACATATTTATCCCTCATTATTATAATGGTTATAAATCCAAAATTAAGTTTGAATAGAGGATTTAAAACAGCTTCATGTGAAAATTATTTTATTAACCAAATTGTATAAGTAAGTGAATGGGAAATAAGTTAACCTAATATAATTTATGAATCATTTTCATTGTATAAATTTTTCATCATATTCAAGTTCAGATATTTTATATGTTGTTTAATTATATTCTGAATATGATATTAAAAAAAGAGTATCATTTTTTCATGTAAAGATAATTATATAGAATATAAAAAATCACAATATACTTTCGATTAAAATATGATAGTAGTGGAATTATTGATATTTTTATCAATTAATTTTGAATTAGAGTATGTCTCTATAACCTAAGCTACAACCTAATTGATATAGATGAAGACCCAATTGGATAATCTTATGGTTCAAGTAATATAGTCAATTATTATAGGATATGATTATCATAGTGTTATAAATGTATCCAAAAATGTTTTCCAACAATCCATATATAATTTGATTGATATAAAATATCACTTCATTAAGAATCTTATGTTGAAAAATGTGTTTAACATGAAATTTATTACCATAAAGGAAAAACAATATTTAATCATTAAACTACATTCAAAGGATACATCTCAAATGTTGAGGTTGATGATGAGTGTCTGACCTCATTCCTCACAAGGTTAATTTATATTAAATTCCATCTTTTCCATCACTTTTCTTTTGGATGTTGTTGTGTAATAAGGATAAAGATAACACAAATCCCTTTATTTTTATTATTTTATATAATAAGAAAATTGAATTTACCATGGAAGATAGATTATATAGAGGCAATATCTAGGGTTATGATATTATTATAATGGGGCTTAAATATCTAATTTGGGAGACATTTATTTATATATATTTATTACAAGGACTCTATCGTGAGGTCAGTATGTGGGTGTGTGGGTTTTGTGATTTTTTGAACTGTTTAATCATGATTACTATTAACTTTTCAGGAATTATTTAAAAATAGTTTTGAACGAAATATTTGTTAAGATTAAATATTAAGGTTATTTTTTTATCAAGAGGCTTCATGTTTTGATAAGTAATTGATATAAGTCCCCATTATGGGAATTACGATTGTCATGTTCAGTATTATTATTTCCTACACTTAGCATACTATAAAATCTTAGATTTTTGATGTAGTACTTTTTGAAATTATATGGATTAATTTTTAGACTAGGTGCTGACATAGAATGTGATTTTGAGGCTTGGTTTTCTTGGAAAATGTTTTGAAAAATATTAAACTTTTAATAGCACACACACATGATTTCCTTGAAAAATTAAAATAATTCTTAAATGGTTTCTGGGATAAAACATATGAGAGTACTATTGATATCAAAATAGTGTCTTACCCTAGGTGTGACCTAACCTTGGTCGGAACTTGTCATCTATAGAAAAAGACACCAAGGGAATAACTGTAAATAAAATTATTTAATAAAATTATTTTATTTATAAAATAATAATAAATCATGAATGATTACTCGGATTAGAAATATGGTACTGATATTGAGTTTCTAATGTGGTGTTTTCCTTACGTGTGACTTAATGTGAGTCAGCGTGGGTCTTTTGTGGAAAAGCAAAAAAAGGACATAATCATCATTATATAATGAAAATAAAAAATATTTTGGACATAGTGAATTCTTATCCTTTAAATGAATAGTTATAGTATTTCCTTAGGTTTTTTTGCTCAAACACAGGAGATTTATACAACCATTGGAGAGTTTTTTTTGTGAACGATGATGGATCGATCAGATCAGGGATCATCGCATAAATAGAGTTTTAGGATCACATAAATGATGGAAATGAATTTTTTCTTTATAAACTATCGATTTGGACCCCAGGTAGGATGTTTTTTAATGATTTTCCATCCCATTTTTAATTTAGTTCTAATGTGAATCAATTCAACAAACAAGAATTGATACATGTATCATTGGTAGAATTAAATTGATGGAATTGTTTTTTTCTTAATTTTTCAATCTAACGAGATCTGATTGAGGTCAAAAGAAACAAAATGCAGAGGTTCATTAGTAAAAGTTTTTCTTCGTGTTTTTCTCTCCCTCGTTCTTCATTGTTGGACTCCCATGGCCACTATTCGACTTATCAGGTGGCTCTGAACACGATCGGACCCTTATATTAGAGGAAAACCTACAATGGAGGTGAGTCTTATGTAGATCAAGACCCGAGGAGCACATATCTGTGACCATTTCAAAATCCAATCATAATAGATAAATCCTTAGTCCGCCGAAAGGACCACTAGCTTGGGTTCGGTGGGACAATCCGTTGAGGCGAGCCGGTGGCATTGGTAGCTCGAATCTATAGCGTTCGGAGGCGGTGGTGATCGGATGCAGTGGTTATGGAAATGCTGTTTAGAGTCCATGGGATGCGGTGGGTCTATGGGACACTATAGGCATGTAGGTCAGAAGGTAGAGCAAATCTGGTCGAGCGGTGTGAGCCAGTCGAGCTGAGTATGAGCGGTTCGGGCCAGAGAAGAAGGTTTGGGGCAAGCCAAATGGGTCGGGATGAATGGGTTGGACCGAGGTCAAACCCGAGAAAACCGGGATAGATTTCGGCTATGTTCAACCATGGTGGTCGACCATCATCCATGGTTGATCAAGCTTCCAGGTGTCCGCTAAAAATTGGGGGAGGGGGTCCACCATAATGGTCGACCACGTCAGCTATGGGGTAGTAGGTTCAGGCGGTTGACCACCACGGTCAGTGGACCAACTATGAGTCGGTCCACAGGCCTAGTGACCCCCTTCTAAAACATCAAAATTCCATAACTTTCAAATAGTATGTCTGTTTGATGAGACATCTACGACATTGGGACACTAACGATGAGAAAATGCTTTTTAGATGATGTGGTAATTTTTGTTCTTAGTAAACTAGAGGTTTTGTGAGTTCTCTTCGGTCATTTCCCCAAAGGTTCAGTATGGTATAACGTTCACATCATTGGAATATAATCCCCTTTAGATATTGAGTCCCAAATAGAGATAGGAATCCCACCCTGGGAATAAATTGTGATCCATTATCACCCCTAGTAGAGTTTTTGGAATTGCATATCCACCATGAGTAGGGTGTTGATCATCCACCGAGTGGGTTGTATCAGTAAGGTACTTGGTATCACCTAGAGTGTCTAGTCACAATCTTTTCTATCCCCTTGGGTGTCTGGTAATTATACCCTACATTGAAAATTGATCCATATTGGGTATTTGGTATCCCCTAGCATATTTGGGCATGATCCCTTCTCTGTGGTATCATAATCTTCATTCACCAATACATTCTCATTTAGGCAGGGCCCCAATGAGAAAGACCTCTTTATGACTGTCTCTGATGATATAATGGCTGAATGAGTGACTAATCCCAGAGTGATCATGATTTGAACAAACTCATATAGCTGAAAGGTGGTTGTGAGTTACCTATAGAATGTGTGTCTTAGAAAGAGTATATATTTATATTCTTGTTGTATGTATTATAGGCATATAAATATGTAGAGATAACTGTGCATTTATATGTATTATTCCATTGTGGTATTCTCATGTGTTATTCTTGTGTGGTACTCTTGTGTGGTACTCCTATGTGGTATTCATGTGTTTTACTCCTATGTAGTATTATTGTCCGGTACTCTTGTGTGGTTTTCATGTGTGGAATTCTTGTGTGGTAGTATTTTGTGGTAATCCTATGGGGTAATCTTGTGTGGTACTCCTACATGATATTCTTGTGTGGTACTCATGTGTGGTACTCCTTTGTGGTAATCCTGTATGGTATTCCTATGTGGTATTCCTATGTGGTATTCATGTGTGGTATTCCTATATGGTATTCTTGTGTGGTACTCTTCTGTGGTATTCCTATGTGGTACTCCTATGTGGTATTCTTATGTGGTATTCATCTGGGATACTCTGGTGTGGTATTCTTATATGGCACTTCTATGTGGTATTACTTTGTTTCACTCCTTTGTGTTATTCCTTCATGGTATTACTTCATTGCGTTACTTTTTGGAATTCCTTTGTCATTTTGGGTTTCCTACTAAGTATTGTATTACTCAACCCTATGTGGGCCTTCCCTAAACATGTCGTGTATTGTACAGACGATCAACCATTCAAAAAATTTCCTAGAAGACCTAGACTAGACGGTGATTTGTGAAACTAGACCGACCGCGGTGTGTTCCTAAAGCTTTAATGTGGTAGCCCTAGTACATTTTTTCTTATAGGTTGGACTTGTGGTTAGAGACTCTTTTTTGTGGGATTGTATTCTAGCCTTGTTTTCTTCCCATTACGTTAACTGTTGTACTCTATTGTGTGATCTTAGTGGTATGCATGCATTTCTTACTTAGTGTTGTTTTTTTCTTTTCAGCATTTTGTGGCATGGATATATCGGTGAGTGTGTGTGTGTTTACTGGTACTGAGGATAATTCCTTCCATTTGTGGTATATGCCTACTCAGTGCTAGTTACTATCCCCTAGACTATTTGAGGCGGTCATGGGGTAGTCATAGAACAGACCCTCTGGGACAGGTTATGACAGGGTGGTATCAGAGGTGGTTGGTTCTACTGTAGGACCAAGAGTCTTTGTGATTGGTTTAACTACTAAAATTTGTGCTATTTGCAACGGGATATTTTTGATGGGATCCCATCACAAATAAGCTTCAGTGACGGGGTCCCGTCACAAATAGCTCGTTATAGAAAACGACGTCGCAAAAAATGTTTTTTGGGATGAGCCCGTCACAAAAAACTTTTTTCCATGGAAAACTTCCCCGTTCCAAATAAGTCTCCAATTATATATATTATATATAAATAAAGTTATTACAATAGGCTCGTCGCAAATACGATTTAAAAACATATTTTTAAACTATTTGCAATCGGATTCCATCGCAAAAGATCATGTCGAAAATAACAACCAAAATAAAATATATATATATATTTATTTAAATTATAGTTAATGAAAAAATAATATTAATATTATTAAAATAATAAAAAAATTAAAAATATTAAAATTCTCAATATTCTCAAAAAATAAATAAAAAATTCAAAAATTATTATTATTATTATTATTTTTAAAATAAACAAACATTAAAAAATATAATACCAAAAAAATATATTTAATAAAATTATGATTAATGAGAAAATAATATTAATATTATTAAAATAATAAAAAATATTAAAATTCCCAATATTCACAAAAAAATATATAAAACTCATAACATAACAATATTATTATTATTAAAATAAACAAACATTGAAAAATATAATAGTAATAATAAATATTAAAATATTAAAAAAATTATGCAATATTCGGACCAATATAAAAGATAGAAACTGAATATAGTTTATATTAAAACAAATCTTGAATTCAAATGTTTTTAACATAAAAAATCACTGAGGGGATCGTCTTTTGGAGAAGGTGGAGGATTTGTAGGAGATGGTAGAGGAAACTCCATCCCTAAACTATGAGTCAGGTGGCGCATGTACTCCATCTACTCGTGATGCTACTGTTGCTACAGCTGCCATCGACTCATCTCCTCCTTATGTTGCTGCTACTGCCGCTGACACATCTCTTCATGTTGCTTCTGTAAACTCTTTATAAGTTCAGCCTGAGTTCGCAATAGATCTTGATACTGTGAGGCAGAAGATAATGCCTCTCCATGAGCTCCTCTCGAGCTGGATGCCGACATCGCAGTAGTAGCATAATAAGTACCAGGAGTCGCATGAGATCTGATACCAACTACTTGACCCTTCTCAAATCCATACTGAGTGGCCTACATCCCTGTCGCCTCATCAAAATAGTGGACACTGGTCTGATCAGTCACCTCATCCTGACTGCCAGCCTGTGTCTGAGAGGTCTCAGCCTCATATGAATCCTTCAATTCCAATTTGAAATTAAAATTGTGAAAATATTATATACAGTTAATTGTCAAACTGGAAAAAATAATACTAATCACAATCTGATGCTGACGATGACCTCTAATCACTTAATTGGTTGGATCATTGTATATCCTCTGATAAACACCAAACTTTGTAATATCGGGATTCTCTACTGCCTATAAAAATATAAAATAAACTATTTATATTTAAATTTATATAAAATATTTAAAAAAATACTTACCAGATGCTCTCTATGTATACTGAATGTACGGCTACCAGCTCAATGTGTCACCTCAAGTCTCCCCCATTTTTTCCGACCCACTGAAGACCTCCTCTAAAATCCACCACTCAACCAGTGTAAACATAATTCATCCCAAACATGAGATGAAATGCACTCTGGTCGGTGGGCTCTATATGACTCATCAAAATCTGTCACTCCTTCTTTCTTAATGGATGTCCCTCTCAAATTGTGCGAAAACGGATGGAAACTATCATGAATAGACGCCTCCCATGTCGCGTGGATAGCTTCATGCATGTTATCATCGATGAGATGACATAAACCCTATAAATAATTTATAATATCAAGTTATTAATAAAATAAATTTCAAAATAAATATTATTTATTTACGTACCAGCCAATGATTGAACATGCTGAGCTTCACATCAATGGGAATTTGTTCCCCTGTGATCCATGACTGAGAAAAATAATTGCGCAAGATAGTGGTCCCCTGTTTAATAGATACATGCGTAAAACTATGAAAAAAGAATAAATAATCAAACAATTAGTATATATATAAATAAATTATTGAAAGATAACTAAAATATACAGGTTACCATATCTCTGTGTGCATGGATAGAAGCCACGATATAGATGTCACTCAGGGATCAGGTCAGGAATCATTAGTCACACAGGACCGCACCCCCTCTGTGTACCCCTTGAACCAACAGTAGGCTGAGGGTCAGATGATCCCAAATCCCCCTCATCCAAAGGTAGCTCAGCCTCCTGTAACTCACGAAATAGATCAAGGTCCATCTGAAACACAAAATCATTGTTCTTAGCAGATAGTTGACAATAAATATTATACATAGATATATATTATTTATGATTATAACCAGCATTTAACTATATCAACGTTTACCTTCATCATTATCTTCATATCTGATTATGTCAATGTCTTCATATTCCTCCTCAGCATCATCAATATCCTAATGAGTTTCAGTTTCATTATCACTTTCCATTTCAAATTCATTTGTAACATCATTAACATTTTCGCCATCATCGACCCTTAATTGTTGGTGTCACCATCGATATTCACGTCTCTTTGTGAAAAAGATAAATTTTGAGTAGTCTCTTGAAAATTTTCAA
This sequence comes from Viscum album, assembly GCA_963277665.1. Taxonomy (NCBI): domain Eukaryota; kingdom Viridiplantae; phylum Streptophyta; class Magnoliopsida; order Santalales; family Viscaceae; genus Viscum; species Viscum album. Next base: position 521,415,012 of record OY728139.1, on the reverse strand, counting down.
TTTCTTCCACTTCATCAGAACCACAATCAATTTTAGTAAACTGGTTTTCATGAGATTTCATTTTTATTATGCTCCACCAATCACTCATGTCTCTTGAAGTAGCACAGTACTTTATGTAATAAATTTTATGTTCCTATTGATCCAAAAAAATGGTTCATTTACTATTATAAGAATTTTATATTTAATATCGATGAGTCCATGAGTCGGATGAACATGTAAGCCTCTCTCAGAATCCAACCACTAACATTTAAACATCATTATGTAATTATGTTCTAGATAACACAGCTCAATAATTTCATCCAGAATGCCCTATAAGTCAACTTCAGTTTCTCTATGATGTGATCCTCTCAAACAAACTCTAATGTTCATTGTTTTTTTGGTTCCCTATATGCAGGTTTATGAAATCAAAAACCATTCACCACATATGAATTATAATATTTAATTCATGCATACAATATTGGATATGCATACATAGAATCATACTTATCATAATGTTTTGAGTCAGTGAAAGTTGAAAGAAGAAGATTCATCGAGCAAAAGGAGTGTCATCAATCCACTAGAAATTGTTCCAAGTTATTATAAGTTATTACAATTTATTACAATTGATAGTATTCTTAATTATTCCTACTTATTATTAATTTTTACTAAATATTCCTAATTATTTCTAATTATTACTAATTATTACTAATTATTTCTACTTATTTCTAATTATTCCTTTTTATTCCTATTTATTCCGATTTATTGTGAATTATTCTTATTTATTCTTATTTATTCCTAATTGTTCCTATTTATTCTTATTTATTCATAATTATTCTTAATTATTGTTATTTAGTCCTATTTATTGTTATTTATTTCTATTTATTTCTAATTATTCCTAATTATTCCTAATTATTGCTAATTATTTGTATGTATTCCTATTTATTCTTATTTATTCCTATTTATTCGTATTTATTACTAATTATTACTAATTATTCGTAATTATTACTAATTATTGTTAATTATTATTAATTATTGCTAATTTTTGATAATTTTTTCTAATTATTCATAATTATTCATAATTATTCCTAATTATTCATATTTATTTCTAATTATACCTATTTATTGCTAATTATTCTTATTTATTACTAATTATTACTAATTATTACTAATTATTACTATTTATTGTTTATTATGACTGTTTATTGCTAATTATTTTTATTTGTTACTAATTATTACTAATTATTCCTATTTATTACTAATTATTCCTATTTATTGCTAATTATTCCTATTCATTCCAATTTATTCCTAACTGTTCCTATTTATTTCTAACTATTCTTATTTATTTCAAATTATTCCTATGTATTTCTAACTATTCTTATTTATTTCTAATTATCGCTATTTATTCCTAATTATTACTATTTATTCTAAATTATTGCTAATTATTCCTATTTATAGCTAACTAGTCATATTTATTGCTAATTATTTCTAATTATTTTTAATTATTTCTGATTAGTTTTAATTATTTCTATTTCTTTTAATTATTCCTATTTATTTCTAATTATTCCTATTTATTTCAATTTATTATGAATTATTCCTATTTATTGTGAATTATTCCTATTTATTGCGAATTATTATTATTTATTGTGAATTATTATTATTTATTGCGAATTATTCCTATTTATTGCGAATTATTACTATTTATTCTGAATTATTACTATTTATTCCCATTTATTCCTATTTATTCCCATTTATTAGGAATTATTCCCATTTATTAGAAATTATTCCCATTTATTACTAATTATTGCTATTTATTAGGAATTATAGCTATTTATTAGGAATTATTCTTATTTATTACAAATTATTTATATTTATTTCTAATTATTTCTATTTATTCCAAATTATTCCTAATTATTCTAAATTATTCCTAATTATTCCAAATTATTGCTAATTATTCCAAATTATTGTTATTTATTCCAAATTATTGGTATTTATTTCTAATTATTGCTATTTATTACTAATTTTTTTTATTTATTCCTAATTATAGGTATTCATTCCTATTTATTTCTATTTATTTCTATTTATTCCAATTTATTGTTCTTTATTCCTATTTATTACTATTTATTGCTAATTGTTGCTATTTATTGTTATTTATTTCTAATTATTGCTAATTGTTGCTAATTGTTGCTATTTATTGCTATTTATTGCTATTTATTTCTATTTATTGCTAATTATTGCTAATTATTACTAATTATTTCTAATTATTGCTAATTATTGCTAATCATTGCTAATTATTGCTATTTATTGCTATTTATTGCTAATTATTGCTATTTATTCCTATTTATTGCTAATTATTACTATTTATTCTTATTTATTGCTAATTATTCCTATTTATTCCTATTTATTCCTAATTATTACTAATTATTACTAATTATTCCTATTTATTATGATTTATTTTTATTTAATACTATTTATTTGTATTTATTGCTATTTATTTCTAATTATTGCTATTTAACCATAATTATTTCTATTTATTCCTATTTATTCCTAAGTATTCCTATTTATTCTTTAGTTTTCCTATTTATTACTAATTATTCCTCTTTATTACTAATTATTTCTATTTATTACTAATTATTCCTATTTATTACTAATTATTACTATTTATTACTAATTATTACTATTTATTACTAATTATTCTTATTTATTACCAATTATTCATATTTATTGCTAATTATTCCTATTTATTCTTAATTATTCCTATTTATTACTAATTATTCCTATTTATCTAATTATTCCTATTTATTTCTAATTATTACAATTTATTACTAATTATTACTATTTATTACTATTTATTACTAATTATTAAAAATTAATACTAATAATTTCAATTTATTATTACAAATAAATACTCATAAAAAATAATTTATATCTAATTTAATTACAACTAATCAAAAATAATTAAAATTAACATCAAAAAAGGAAATAAATATTAAATTAAATAAAATATAAATACTTTTAAACTTGATCTTCTATTAATGTAGATGGCTTCACAACTTTTTTGTGAAAAAAATAACTCACCCAAATTTTCTCTCTGAAAATTGAGTTTAGAGAGAGAGAGAGTAAGAAATGAGAGGTGGATTTGAAAAAACGGATGGGGTATATATAGGTTAGATTAGTTGCGACGGGACTATTTGTGACGGGTTGTCCATCGCAAATAGTATTTTTTGTGATGGGACCCGTCGCAAAAACATTCACCCGCATTAATTACGGTCGGCTATTAAAAGAGTATTTGCGACGGGACCCGGTGCAAAAGGTACCTGCAGACACACTATTTGCGACGGGAGAAAATCTCACCGCAAAAACCTATTTACCACCGCTGGGTATTTGCAACGGGTGTGTTTGCAAATACCCGCGTACTGATGCACTATTTGCGATGGGGGAATACCCCCTATCGCAAATAACCTTCACGCTGTTTTCTATGAAACTGCACCAAACCTTTTGCGACGGGACCCCAAATCCCATCACAGATAACCAAGTATTTGGGACGGGTAGAATCCCCCATCGCAAATAACCTTTGGGAGGAACTATTTGCGATGGGATTAATTCATGTCGCAAAAAGCTATTTTTCTCATAGAGTTTGAGGAAACAATTTTAACTATTTTGAGTTCAGCTTTTAGTCCAGTTACTCCAATTTTGGTGTGGGCGGATCACGTATCCATACACCAAGACTCTGATAACATTCTTTTTTACTCGGTACATGAGAACACTAGCTGCAGGGAAAAATAATGGTACATGTATCATATAGGAATGATTGCGTTTTCCATGTCCTTCTTGAGTCAACTCCCCATATATACTATATTGAACATGGTACAACTTGTTTCATCACATGATGCTTCTGTGTTGATAGTCAACCAGGATTCCACTGCATTATCATGAGAATGATCCACCTAGTTATGATACATCAGTAGGGGATCTTGTACCAGAGATAGAAAATCTGGGTGGTTTACTAGTTGTACCACCACCCATTGAGTAGCAACTACTATCATCCTTACTAGCTAAGGATGCATGCAAGATGAGTGCATTTCATGAGTTTCATAGGTAGTGACCTCCAAGGTTTTGAAGTGAGTCGAACCCCTAGTTCACTAAGGATTGGATAAAGGAATCCACCTATGTTTTCCACCTTGTGAGGACATCTACCGACCAGATGGTAGTCCTCACTATGAGCCTTCTTTCAAGCTCTGCAGGGTGATGGTGGAGCTTGGTGACACAGTCTTATGATGAGAAAAATCACTCCTAGATAAACATAGAGTGTCTCATCAAAGAGGAGTTATATTCGTCCACATTGCAATCGGTTATTATATTGGTTCTCCTGCATCTACAAAAGGGAAACATGACAATGGTGGAGTATTCTATGAGGATTAATGATATTTCATGCTACTCCATAGATATTGAACAAGAACAATTCTTCAGGGCTCAAACCTTCAAGTTGTGATTTTTCTGGGAAAATCATGGTGTTAGTGGTATCCCTTAGTATTCCTACTTATACAGGGGTACTTATGTGATCCCTAATAGTGGAGATTTTTCTAGAGAAGTGGACATTGGATGTGGGAGCTAGCAGTGTGCACCGGGTAGCTGAGAACTCATCAACATGCATCTGATGATAGTCACATTGATCCAAGTGGGTCAGGCGCTTTAGGGGATGATCCCAAGATGTAGGGTCCGTGGTGCATGGATCCTTGGGTGGTTCATGTAAGCCCAAAGACAAATAGTGTTACACATGTGGTGGTAAAGGAAATCTCACATGAGATTGACTGACCCATCGTACTATTGATTGGGGGATGGTCGAAGGAATGTTGAGGTTGAGGCAGTGAAAGGAGCAAGAAGGTCCATAGGGTGGTGGACGTGAAAGAGAATCTAGACGAGAAACATAATGTGGTAGATGTTTCAACAGGTTACCACTACCACCCATAGGTATTCCACACCAAGCCTAGGGTGCTGGAGGACAAGGGAGAGGATAGTTGTATGCGGTCAATGTATATGACCCAAGGGATCTATAATGATTCAATGAATGTTAAATGTATATTATATGTAAGATATCATATTTATAGACACATGGTATAATCATTCTTGTCTTTCTACAAATGTTGTTCGAGACTCATAGATTCCGTTTGAACTGTTGACTCAAACCTCACACTTAGAGACTCTTACTGGAGGAGACACAATGATCACGCACTAGTGATGCCATTATGGACGAACTCATATAGGTGAGATTTTTGGTTTGGATCTATTGGTAGTAGAGTCAAGGCCTTACGGATTAATTCTTAGTATGTACTGGTTATCCATAGTTCATAATAATATTGACTATTTTAGGTGAAGAGTGAGGTGTGTTCATAGTGATGGAACCAGTTTTTTCCATTATTGGTGAAAAGGGAACTATAGAACGTAAGATAGTCTCAAGAATAAGAGGGTGAATTCTATTACTCGCCAGTTGGTTGGCCTGACCCACAGTGCAATAGATGTGACGAGTTCTTTGTTTCCTATTGTAGTGGTAGAGTTGTAGTGGGTCTAGTGAAGGTTGAGGCAGTTCTATCTTTGTATCCACCCAAGAGTGTTCCCAAGGTATGGAGTTTCTATGGATTTTCTAGGTACTATTGGAGGTTTGTACCCTACTTCTTCAAAGTGGCATCACAGCTGATATATTTGAAACGAAAAGGGAAACTTTTCCTATGGTTGGAAAAGTGTTAGGAGAGTTTTTAATAGGTGATACATAGGTGATGGGTAGAGTTCCTTCAGAACTATGACATTGAGATTTTCTATACTCTTAAGAAGGAGAAAGTGGTGGTAGATTCTCTTATTAGGAGATCTAGTTTACAGTTTCTTAATGAGGTGTCAAAACAGTTGGGTTCATTGTAGATATTCTTTTTGGATTAAGATGGAATAGCTTAACTCCAGTCGATTGTTGTAAGTCCTTAACTCCAGTAGTGATTTAGGGAGGCACAACTTTTTGACACTGACTACAAGACCTTACATGATCATATTTTCATAGGAAATTCTCCCTATATATATTCGAAAGGTGTGAAGCACATCATTCTTTTCAGAGGGAGCACAGTAGTACCAGCAGTGCTGCAGGAGGAGGTTTTGAGGGAGTTCCATACATCCCCTTTAGAAGTACCTCTAGGTGTTGAAAATAATTACCCTAACTTCTTATTTCAGTTTTTCTGGCTAGGAATGAAGAATGGATTTTCAAAGTGTCTCTCTCAATGCCATACTTGTCAGTAAGTGAAGGCTGGACACCATGTTCCAGTGGGTTTGGTTCAACCCCTAGAGGTGCCAGAATGGAAGTGGGATGTGATATCTATGAACTTTGTGATGAGTTTACCATTTATGACTAGGGGACACAATACCAACCAGGTGATCGTTGACTGAGTCACAAAGTCATCCCACCTCCTGGCTGTCCCAGAGCATAGTTCAACAGAGAGCATGGGAGGACTTTATTTGCGGGAGATAGTTCGACTCCATGGAGTTCCATAGAATATATTTTTAGATCATGATTCTCACTGTATATCCTAGTCTTTTAAGTGATTGTAGGACGCTTTTGGGACACAATTATGCTAGATTATAGCAATTTACCCGCAGATGAATGACCAGACAGAGCAGATCATTTAGGTTTTGGAGGACATGTAATGAGATTGCATGTTGGGTTTTCTCCAAAGTTGGGAGGATCCTTCATGGGAGACTATTCCATTAGTTCATGTTTGGTGGCGTCACAGGAATATCGAGGAGAACACATGGTAGTGGGAGGCGTGGATTCATGCTAAGTACCCTCAACTATTATATTAGCCCTTGTTTTGGATTTCAGGGACCTAAATCCCCAAGGTGATGAGAATTTAACATATCATATTTTACATGTATTTATTTTATAAATTATATCATTTCATTTCGATACCAGTAACTAAGACAACGTGCGATTCTGAGGCCAGGTTTTCCAGAAACAATTTTTTTAAAAATATTAAACTTTTAATGGCACTAGTGTAAGGTTTTATTGAAAAAGTTGAATAACTATACAATCATTTCTCATATAAGAAATCTGATTGTACCATTGATATCAAAATAGTAATTTTACCCTATACATGACCTAACCTTGGTCGGTGCATGTCATCTGTCATAAAAGTCCCCAAGGGAGTAACCGTAAATAAAATAATTAATTAAAATAATTTTATTATTAAAATCCTAATAACTCATGAACGGTGACTTGGATTTGAAATATGAGACCAGAGTAGAGTTCATAATATCGTGTTTTCCCAAAGAGTGTCTTGACCTCAGTCAGCAAAAATCTTTTGTGGAAAAAATTGAAAAAGGATGTAATTATAATTAAATAATTTTTTTTAAATCATTTTGATGCAACGACTACTTATCCCTTAAATTTATAGTTATAGGATTTTCTAAGGGTTTTCTGCTAAAGACTTGGTGATTTATACAACAGTCGGAGAGTTTCTCTTGTCAACGACAATGAATTGAGTGTATCGTGTATCGTCACGCCAACAGAGTTGGTGGATATCATCAAAGATAACAACACAACTGTTCTTCGTCAACGATTGATCCAAAATCCATGTTAGAAATTTTTAATTATTTTTATATATTTTTCTTAATCTACAATGAATGAATGTCAATTCAATGAACAAGAATTGATACGCTCATCATCGATAGAATTGAATTTATGGAATTTTTTCCATTCTTCCTTATTCATTCTAACGATAACGGATTGAGGTTTACATGAACAGAAGGACAAGGTTAGTTCCCCAAAATTGATCTTTGTGATTTTATCTCCCCCATTCCATGTATTATTTTTTTTTGGACCCCCATTGCCACGGTTCAACATCACATATGGCTCTGAATGCGATCGAACCTCGGATTGGAGGGAAACAGAAAATAGAGGCTAGAGTTATTTAGATATAGACCTAAGGAGCACGAATATGTGAAAGTTTTAAAATCCATACATAGGAGGTGGCTTGGTGTTCTATGGATAAGACCACTAGTATAGGTCTGGTGAGAAAAGGTGGCAGTGTTGGAAGCCCGGGGTGTTGGTGGGGTCGGTGAAAGCGGACCGCGGTGGCAGCCACGTGAAACACAGCCAGTGGCCACATTGTTCGAAGGACTTGGGATTTGGATAGTCCATGGGATATGATGATAATAGAGTACAAGTGGGTTGAGAGGTGTGGGTCAGGTGATCCAAGCGGAGTGGGCCAGGCGGGTTGAGTGTGAGCGGCTGAGACACAGTGGATTTGGCTACTGTGTGGCCATGGAAGATAGGGGAGGGGTGGGTGGGGTGGGGTTGACCATGATAGTCAACCATGGAATTCATGGGGTGATAGGACCATTTGGTCAAATGCCAGAGTTGGTGGAAAACCGTGAGTCAGTCCACAGGCCCAGTGACCCCCTTTTGAAACTTCAAAATGAAATAACATTCAAATGGTACATCCATTTGATGATCCGTCTTCATAGATGGGGACGTTAATATGAGACTGTAGTTTTTAGATGATGTGGTGAGTTTTTATATTGGACCAGTAGAGGATGAGAGTGTTCCCTTTTGTCCTTTCAATGAGTTTTTAGTAAGATATTATGTTCACATCACTTGACAGTAATCCCTACTAGAGGCTGAGTCCCCGATAGAGTCAGGCATCCCTCCTTGGGACTGGAGTATGATCATCTATAACCCCTAGTAGATTATGTGGAATCATATATCCCCCATGAAAAGGGATTTGATCCTCCACCTAGTGAGCTGCATCGATAGGGTATGTGGTATCCCTTAGAGTGACTATACGCGATCTGTGGTATCCCCCAAGGTTTCCAGGTCTGAAACCCTATGTTGAAAATTTATCTAGATTGGGTAAGTGGTATCCCAATCATATTTGGGAATGATCCCCTCTTTCTGGTATCATAATATTCCTTGAATAATACATTCTCATTTGGGAAGGGGCCAAATGAGCTATACCTCTTCGTGAGTGTCTCTGGGGATATCATGTCTCAAGGAGTGAGTTATCCAGGAATTACCATGCTTCAAGAAGAATCATATGGCTAGTAGGTGTTTTTTAATTTACTCTAGTATATGGGTCTTGGAAATAGTATATCTTGATATTCTTGTTATATTTATTTTATACATATACCTACGTAGAGATGAGTGTGTATTCCCATTTGGTATTCTTGTATGGTATTCTCGTGTGGTATTCTTATGTGGTACTCTTGTGTGGTACTTCTGTGTGTTATTCCCATGTGGTACTCCTGTGTGAAATTCATGTGTGGTGTTCTTGTGTTGTATTCCTATGTGGTATTCCGGTGTGGTATTCCTGTGTGGTTCTCTAGTGTGGAATTCATGTGTGGTAATTCTTGTTATATTTATTATAGACATATACCTATATAGAGATGAGTATAAATGTTTGTTGTATTGGCTTTTATTTTTAACAAATAAATCATATCCATAGACACATAAAATATTTTTATTATGTGAACTATAGGTTATATGAGAGTTTTTATGTTTCTTAAAGATATTTTAAGGTTTTTAGAATTATTCTTCTTTTTTTATAAATAAGATGAGATAAATAAATATGTCTCTAAGTACCATTTTGTAAGTATGACACTAAATTACATAAGATTAACTTAGGAATAAACTCTTATATATTTGTAAAATCCATTAGAATATAATATTCATCAAAATTTTTATGCATAACGTAGTTTTTTCATAATAGTCATTCATATTTTATAAGAGTATTTTAGATGTTTCATATGACTCAATAAATTTTTATAAGAGTCACTTAAATTTCATAAGATTTATTTCAGTCTTCTATACGAGTCATGTTAGAGATAAAGGGAAAAATAAATTATTTTTATGATATATTTATAATATTCATTTTGAAATTTCATAAGAGTAGTACTTTAATGAAATATAATTCATTTCATAAGAGTCCTTTTTTATAGACCCAAACCCTAATATCCCAAACTCAATGTCTAATTTATTATATTTTTAATAGATATAGTAGATGAAATCACTATGTATTGATCGGTTTAGTATCCATTGTAAACATTACACAAACATTAATCATGTATTACATTTGAAAAAATAAATACAAAACATTATAAAAGTAAATATTCTATATTGTTGAACTCATTAAAATATTACATGATTATATCATAAAAAACAAAACAATGGCGAGATGAGTGAATCTGCATGCATTACATAAAGAATATGATATATTTAGTAAGTAAAAATCAATATGGTATGGTAAATAACTTAAAACTAATGTAATTTAATCAATTAGTTGAGCAAGAATATTAATATGGTAGGAATAATTTATTATAAGAAAATGCAAGATAAATACTCACATGACCTTGAATCAAGTCTATGGATATCATAAATATTTAAATTATCACATGGGAATCAATAAAAACTTTTATAATGAGGTAATTTATAATTTTTGACATGTCAAACTTACCATCGAGGCCTCATGACAAGACAAAATACATAAATTGGTATGGCCTTGGCCAAATACCCAACATTTTTTATATCATGAAAAATATCATTGCATTGAAGTTATATCTATTTATTTCCCCTACCCATCAATTAATAATTATAAATCATTCACCATGTAAATAAATAATACAACTTAATTAACATTCCATAATAATTAACAAATGTCCACATTAGGAGAACTAATAAATGAAATGTAAATACATTCCCTAGTCAAAGTGATCATAAACCATCAAAAGAAATATATTGTATTATACGATTATATTATATCCTTATTAAAAAAATATTTATCAAATTATGTTAACATCGATTAAAATACTTTTAAATGATAATTGGAATATTTCTTAAGGAAAATACCATTTTTATTTTAAAATAATTTATATAAAATCTTAAAATATCCAAAATATAGGGAAAATAAATTTCTATAGAAATAAAAATGGAAAAATTTAAATAAACCATCAAATAATTGATAAGTCATGATAGAGGGAAATTATATTGATGTTGAGTATGTTAAAAGCACATATTCTTTTCAAACTGTTGTACAAGTAGGGAAAAGTGAACCATGTGTACAACGTTAATAAATTTCCTTTTAAAAACAATTAAAATAAGGTATATGATCATAAAAGATAACATTAGAGAGACATATATTTTAGAAAAATTGTATTATTGAAAACATTATATAAACTATAGAGATGAAAGAAATTTTTCTTTCTCGCCAATGTGGAAATAAAGTCTCTTTTTATAAAAAAAACATTTTACTAATCCTTTTAAATACAAAATCATATAAAATGATATTTGTAACATCCCACGTAAATAAATAAAATGAAATTTTTCATATTTACTAATATTTGTGAATTAAATATTAATTATACTTTAAATGACATGTTATGTTCAATGGCGTACCTGATACACACCATTGGGTTTCTTTGAAATCTTATGTTGCACACTAATAATATAATATTAATATTTTAAATGGAAATTAACTCATAGCCGTTATATTGGAGGGAATCAACAAAAATAATTACAATATGATTATACATGTTTGTTAAATGTATTTATTTTTATCCAAAAAAATTTAGAGGCTTAAAATGTGAATGAATCTAATTTTAAGCATAATTTACATTAAAAGGTCGATTTACCGCCTTTTAATGGAAAACCCTCTTTAAATATAGTTTTGGTCACTTTAATACATTATTTTTGACAAAAAAATCATTATTTATAATTGGGACATCAAAATTTACTTTGTGTAAATTTTTGGAATTTTTCTGATAAAGTTCATTTTTTAATGAATAGTGAAAAATATTGTATTTTAATTCAAAACCGCATTTTAATATGATTTACTTATATGGTTAGATTGTATTTTTAATTGGTTTTAAAGTTTAATTAGAATATATTTTTACCATTTAATCCAATTTTTTTCATTGGAATTAATTTCACTTTGAATTTGGACATAAACAAGTGTTAATCTTTTGATAGTTATTTTTTGTTAAAAACACACTATTTGTTTAAACAATAGTAATTAATTATAAAATTCATTAATACAACTCCTATGTTATTAATTTGGTAAAATAGACATCATTTTTTAATTCATAATGTCAAATTTATCTTAGGGTTAATTTTTGGTATTTTTCTGAAAAACTTCAATTTTTTTATGAATAGTGAAACCACTTAGTAGTAGTTAAAAAAACTGACTTTTCATTTAAATGAAATTTTATCACTTCTATGAATTAGATTTTGAAAATCAGACATACATGGTTATTATTATTATGTAAAATTTGGTTCAATAAGATGAAAATAATTTTTGGTAAATAGTAATTTTGACCTTTATCTACTGAGGTTAAAGGTAAATAGGGTAATTCAAGTAAAAACCATATTATAATTATTCAAAATTACCTTAACACGTGTCCTAACCTTATTTTATGAGTCATGGACGACCAAGGGAATTCTTGGGTTGATTTTGGGACCTCATTGAGCTACTTATGAATGATAATGACACTTTAGATTAATTAATTTAAAGTAAAGTCCAAAATGACATAAACAAAAATATTTTAGTAAATTAAATTTTATATGGTGTTATATAAGTAACATTTTTGACTAAAATTATTCATTGGAAAGTTAAAAATATTTCCTATATCATGGTATTTTTTAATAATTTTTATACATTGAATAAATGAAATTATTTATGACACAATAATGATGTAGTGTTTACCTCATTAATAAATCATATAAATAAATAAGATTATAAATATTAAAATAACATCCAAAACCTGTCCAATTATTATTGTATGATTTAATTTCTACCATGAGTCATATTATATTAGACTCTAATTATTTTTGGGCCTTTATAAACCGAATATCATTATATAATAAAATAATAGTTTCACACTTTCCTAAAGAGCCCCTCCTCCCCCTTATAAAGGGAGACCATTTCTATCCAATTCCTCACACCTCTCAAGCCTTTTGTCTCATCCAAAATCTTTCCAATTAAACTCCCTACATCCCACTCGTCCACCTAGAAGCCTTACCTTTGGAAGAAAGCAATTCAACAAACCATTTTGGTTAAAACTAAAGGGAGTTACCCAAATTAAAGGTAATGGTTTCTCTTAACTTCTTTTCTTTTATTTTAGTTCTCCAACCCCTAAACTCTTTTTATTACCTTATTTTATAACAAATACAGTATCCTAAATATACTAGTATTTTTTTAGGAAAATTATTTTAACTACACTTACACACACCTCCATCTAATGGGTAAAGAACATAATGTTTCTGTGGATGGAAAACTAACACCTCAAAAATGATGATTGTTCAATTACCTCCTTCCACCTCTCATGGTGGATATTATGATGGAACTTTATTTATATATGATATATATTATGTTTATATTTTCTTTATACTTCTGTATTTTCCATTTATTTCATACCTTTATGGTTTCCATTTTGGTTAAACGTGATAATTTCATTTGAGGAAGTGCGGACTACCACCCCCTCAAAGTGATATGACTCGTTAATGCCTTATGTGGGATGTATAAAGTATGGAGTTAATGATATTATATATGATATTATACTATAATTATAATATACCTATGTATAATTATGCTTTAATTCCATTAAAATAAGAAATAGAAATGAAAGTAGCGTTCATGCGTACGTACGGCTTACCGTCTCCATGAATGGTGCATTTCATTTCTTACCTCCTAATGATATGTACTATTATAAATATATATATATATATACTGAATATATATGATATATATGATATCTAAATAATTAATATCATTCTGGATATAATGGACCATTGAAAACATGGACAACATGTAAATATAAGGTGTTCATTTTTTACTCAAATACCAAATATCGACAAAATGAACATTATTAACTTAAATGATTACATAATGTTTAAAACATGTTAATAAGTGATATAAAAGGAATAATAAACTTGAAAAAATTTCTTAAGAAATTAGAAATTAACTTTAGTTTATTATTCAGGATATTGAAGAACAAACGGGTCAAGTCGGACAATGAGGTAACGAGATTTCTTATCTCACTTTTAATTCTGTGAGATTTCCATTGTTCGCCACATATTTATTGCATGTGATGTGATGTATACTTCCATTGATATAAACTATCATGATTATATTTATATTCATTGTATTTTTTGATTCATTTTTTTATTATTATCTTTTGGTCATATGACTCGATTGATTACAATGAGGTAAGGGGTTTTTATCTCACTTTTTATTCCCGTGAGATTCATGAAATATTTTTCACTATTTACTTTGAGTGGTGTATATAATGCCCATGATTCTAATATTTGTGTAATATAATTTCATTTATGGGTATTTACATCTAAATTTTATGGTCCTTATTTCATGTGGCGTATGTTTTTTAAGTTACCAAATCGGTAAGGGAACCTTTCACCCTCCCCTCTTTAAAAGACTTATTTTTGTTATGTATTTTAATTAACATATTATTATGTTAGGATATGTTCTTATATATCCTTGTTGATGTAAATTTTATGTCCAAGTGTTTATATTCCCTTTTTATCTCATAACTCATTTTCTGAATTTTAATATGACATTGTTAGGGTGTCGAATTATTTGCAAGGGAACTTCTTAACCCAATTTCAATTCATTGGGTTAAACTTGTAATTCTTGAATATGTCGTCCTATGAATATGTGTGAATGAACTATGATTTTTTTACACTTAATATCCACTTATATTGGGTTTATTTATATTTTTCACACATAATTATGTGATTGATTTATCCTTAATTTAATGATACCGTCTTTATAAGGGATTTCATCTCAATCTATATTTCCACTGAGACTTCATTGTAGTTATGCACCAATTCACTCTTATGTGGTGTATATACTATGCTTTAAAATATTATATCATGAATCCCTTTATTCTCATGATATTACAATGTTCTGATTAAATGTTATTCCTCAATTATTTGTATTCAAGAGTCTCTCATTTTGTTAAGAACTCTTTTACTATAATATCATTTTAAATGTTTTAAAGATTTATTTTTATAAATCATTATCTTTAATGTACATGTTTTAAAAATGTTTTTGAGTATTTATTTATATCTACATTAATGTTTTAAAATTATAATTCCATTAAAAGCTTCAAATTGGTATAGGACACTTTGATTCAAAAATCTATTTTTAAATGGTTTATGAAAATGGAATGATTATTTCTATATCTTGAAATTACTTCTTGTGAATTAAAATAAAATGTTATTAGTGAAATGTTTATATTTGCAATATTTTATGTGTTATGATGGTACTTGTATATTTGACGGGTGGTTACATGATAAACCAAATTATGGGTGGTGTCGTGATAAACCAGGATGGCTGGTTATGTTATAACCTCTAATGCATTGGATATGGAAGTCAGCCATATGGATATTCCATTTAGTGATATTTGTGGAAGTCGACCGTATGGTTATTCCACTTAATAATGTTTATGTCCCAAGTTACCTTTATATGTTATGTGTTCTTTATATGGGTTTTATGGTAATCATTTGGTTACAAAAGGGGTAGCAATGATCTTTTATTCAGTGAAGAGTATTTAAAACTTATTAAAGGGGAAAAGTATTACCTATGATAATGTATTCATGTATTACTTGTTGTTTTGAAAATCTAACAGTTTTCCTTCTTTGTATATCCCTTGCTGAGATTTTTATGCTCATCCCATGTTTTGAAATGTTTATGACAGGACTTAAAGAAGAATAGAGTTAAGGATGGGATCAACGAAAAGTCATTCTATCTTAAAATGGAACAATACATGACTATTTTTTTAAGATTTTTTTTTTTGTGAAAAAAATGGAAACTGAGTAGAAGTTTCTACTTTGTAATTTTAGGAAAGAAATGTAATAGTTATTACCTAATTCTCTAAAACTCTAAACCTGAAAATATCCTCAATGTGTATTATTCATTTAATTAAATATTATGTAATGATTAAGGTCGGGTCCTTACAATTGGTATCAGTGGTCGGTTTAGATAACTTTAGAGGTTAGGGGGTTCTTTAAGCATAAGTGACAGTACCATAATGGTTGGGGTTCTAGAAAGAGAAAGTTATTTTAGATAATGTGAATGAGTTTAAGATAATATGAATAAGTATATCTTAGTATTTACCCTCCTCTTAAGATATTATATGATTATTTTACTAATATACTCACACTGAGCTTTTTGGTTTTATTCAATGGCTGGATCTAGTAGGAACCAAAGTAACTGTGGATGTGAAGAACACTATGATGGTTTTCTGAACGAGCAACTGAATGAAATGGGAGCTAAAATGAGTACTCTTGTGGTTCTTCTGAACCAACTATCTGGAGTCATTATTGACCACCTGAACCATGGTAATTTATAAAAGGCATCGTATATACAAGAAACAAATCCCTACGAATGTTCAGGTAATAATCATAAAGGAAAGTATGTTCAATAACCAATGTTTCAAAGATGTGGAAAGATACACATTGGAAAATGCTTCCAAGGTACGGGAAGATGCTATAGATATGGGAATGAAGGTCATAAATCAAAAATCTTCCATGGAAAAAGGAAGCATCCAGTTGACTCTAGGAAATGGAAAGAAGATCTTTCTGAGGGATTAATGGAATGTTTTAAATGTGGTGTGCATTGTCATTATACAAACAGATACGATGATTTTTCAAGAATGGGATCACCAGGATCGTACAAAAATATGTTTACCAATTCCTAATTACATTCCAATTTAGGATAAAGAAACTGACAATGACCAATGAAAGGGGTGGATTATATCTTAACACATGTTTTGACATTATTGAATCTTGGGATATGATTCATGATATTGTTTGTAGGAAAGAAGTTTTTCAGAATAAGTTGGAAATGAATGGTTAAAGGATAATGAAGAACGTTTAATGTGTAAGAAGTAAACATATAAGGGATTCAAGTGTTATGGTAGATTTTAAGATGATGAAATACTTAAAAGTATTAAGGCTCTTTTGATGATGGGAATATATTGGAAGACTTTTTATAGTATGTGTAACCCTGAAGTTTGATATATGAAAATGTTATTCAAGGAATAATTATCTTTTCTTTCAATGAGTAATAGTGGAATTTTATTTTAGGAGAATATATGTTTTTATTACAGACATATGGTGATTTGGTTTTTTATGGAAATGATTAACCTATCATAGAGAATATGTGATTTGGTTAATTACACTTTAGTGTGAGATTTTAAGATTAGTTGGTTTTTATCTGAAGATAAATGTTATGATTTACAGTGGAAGACCATGTGACTAAATCCTTCTTAGTTTTGGGTTACAATTTTAGTTTGGGTTATTTTGAAGAATTTTAAGGACAATGGTATATTTAATTGTCTTTATTGAACTTTTTGTACTTTTTGATGAATTTTGTAGATTAAGAGTAGTATTTCTTTTTATAAAGGATTATCCTTTTTGTGGATTATATGATCTCATACTAACCATTTTTGGATTTGTTTAATGTCTAAATATAGGGGAAATATATATCTTTTTTTGTGGATTATGTGATTTTATAGAAGTTTATTCTTGTGCTTTTGATGTGACTAAGTCAGTTTGAATACTCATCGTTGGGAGAAAAGATGTGTTTTTGGTAGAAATTTAGTAAAGGATAAAAGTCTACATGACAAGTATGTACATTTCCTTATGTTTTTAGTTAAGCTCATAAATAAATTCCTCAAATTTATGAAAAGTAACCTAAAATAAAAACTTTGTCTTTTAACTTTTCCTATTAGGGAATCAAAGACTATTTAACCCATCACATGTTTGTGATTTTCTGGTGGTTAACTTTCTCCTAATCATGTTTTCTATCACTCTCCATCAAAACTTGACCATTTTTTCTTTCTTCCATATCCATGCTTTCCTATATGTAATCCTACTATGGGTTATCTCGGGTGACCTTTTTACTTCTCTTTCTTTCTTTTAAAGTGATAGTTTCACTGACTCTTTTCTGATGTGGGACTTTTAATGAAGTTTCCAAACCCTATTTTAAAATTTCAAGGACGCAATTCCAAAAAGAGGGGAAGGATGTAACATCCCAGGTAAATAAAGAACTTGCCATTTTTCATATTTATTAATGTTTTTGAATTAATTATTAATTCTACTTTAAAGGGGATGCTATTTTCAATGGCGTACCCGATACACAATAGTGGGTTTCTTTGAAATCTTACATTGCACACTAATAATATAATATTATTATTTTAAATGGAAATTAACTCCAAGTCGTTTTATAGGTGGTAATTAAAAAAAATAATTACAATATGATTATACATGTTTGTTAAATGTATTTACTTTTATCCAATAAATGTTAGAGTCTTAAAATGTGAATGAATCTAATTTTAAGCATAATTTACATTAAAATGTCGATTTAGCACCTTTTAATGGAAAACCCTCTTTAAATATAATTTTGGTCACATTAATACATTATATTTGACCAAAAAAATCTTTTTTATAATGGGGAAATAAAAATTTAATTTGTGTAAATTTTTGGAATTTTTCCGATAAAGTTCTTTTTCAAAGAATAGTGAAAAATATTGTATTTTAATTCAAAACTGAATTTTTATCTAATTTATTTATATGGTTATATTATATTTTTAATTGGTTTTAAATTTTAATTAGAATATATTTTTACCATTGAATCCAATGTTGGTCATTGGAATTAATTTCACTTTTAATTTGGACATAAACAAGTGTCAATCTTTTGATAGTTATTATTTCTCAAAAACATGCTATTATTTTAACAATGGGAATTAATCATAAAATTAATTAATACAACTTCTATGTTATGAATTTGGTAAAATAGACATCTTTTGTGAATTCTTAATATCAAATTTAGCTTAGTTTGAATTTTAGTTATTTTTCTGAAAAACTTCAATTTTTGATCAATAGTGAAACCACTTAGTAGTAGTTAAAAAAAACTGACTTTTTCATTTAAAAGAAATTTTACCTCTTCTGTGAATTGAATTTAGAAAATCCAATATACATGGTTATTATTATTATGTAAAATTTGGTTCAATAAGATGAAAATAATTTTTGGTGAATAGTAACTTTTTACTTTTATTTCCCACGGTTAAAGGTAAATAGGGTAATTCAAGGTAAAAAGGATATTATAATTATTCAAAATTACCTTAAAACTTGTCCTAACATTATTGTATGAGTTATGTCCGACCATGGGAATCCTTGGGTCTATTTTGGGACCCCATGGAGCCACTTATGAATGACAATGATACTTTAGATTAATTAATTTAAAGTAAAGGCCAAAATGACATAAACAAAAATCTTTTAGTAAATTAATTTTTATATGGTGTTATATAAGTAATATTATTGACTATAAATATTAATTGAAAATATAAAACAATTTCCTATATCATGGTATTTTTTTATAATTTTTAGACATCTAATATATTAAATTATCTATAACACTATAATGATGCAGTGTTTACCTCATTAATAAATCATATAAATAAATAAGATTATAAATATTAAAATAACATCCAAAACCTGTCCAATTTTTATTGGATGGTTTTATTTAGACTATGATTAGTCTTATATTTGACTTTAATTATTTTTTGATTTTTATAAACTGAATATCATTATATAATAAGATAATAGTTTCACACTTTCCTAATGTGCCCCTCCTCCCCCTTATAAAAGTAGACCATTTCTAACAAATTCCTCACACCTCTCAAGACTTTTGTCTCATAAAAACTCTACCCAATTAAGCTTCCTACATCCCTCTATTCCACAAATAATCCTTAACTTAGGCATAAGGCACTTCAAAAAACCAATTTGGTTCAAACCAAAGGGAGTTACCCAAATTAAAGGTAATGGTTTCTCTTAACTTATTTTCATTTATTTTACTTCTCCAACCCCTAAACTATTTTTATTCCATTATTTTATAACAACACCAGTATACTAAATATAATTGGATTTTTTTATGAGAATTATTCAAACTACATTTACACACACCTCCATGTAATGGGTGAAGAACATAATGTTTCTGTGGATGGAAAACTAACACCTCACGAAACGATAATTGTTCAATTACCTCCTACGGCCTCCCATGGTGGCCATTATGATGGAACTGTATTTATATATGATATATATTATGTTTATTTTTTCTTTATGCTTTTTTATTTTTTATTTATATCATACCTTTATGGTTTCCATTATGGCTAAATGCGATAATTTCATTTGAGGAAGTGCGGACTGCCGTCCACTCAAAGTGATATGACTCATTAATGCCTTATGTGGGATGTATAAAGGATGTATTTTAAGATATTATATATCATATTATACTGTAATTAAAATATATGTATGTATCATTATGTTTTAATTCCATTAAAATAATAAATTTAAATGAAAGTAGTGTTCATGCGTACGTATGGCTTACCCTCTCCATGAACGGTGCATTTCATTTCTTACCATCAAATGATATGTACTATTATAAATATATATATATATATACTAAATATATATGATATATATTATATCTAAATAATGAATATCATTCTGGATATAATGGACTATTAACAACATGTACAACTTGTAAATATAAGGTGTTTATTTTTGACTCAAGTACCAAATATTGACAAAACGAACGTTATTAACTTAAATGATTACATAATGTTTACAACATGGTAATAATTGATATAAAAGGAATAATAAACTTGAAAAGGTTCTTAATAAAGTATAAATTAACTTTAGATTATTATTCAGGATATTAAAAAACGAACGTGTCAAGTCGGACAATGAGGTAAGGGTATTTCTTATCTCACTTTTAATTCCTTGAGATTTCCATTGTTCGGCCATTATTTATTACATGTGGTGTAATCTATACTGAAATTGATATATATTATCATTATTCTCTTTATATTAATTGTATTATGTGATTAATTTGGTGTTTATTATCTTTTGGTCATACGACTCGATTGATTACAACGAGGTAAGGGATTTTTACCTCACTTTTTATTCCCGTGAGATTTATGCTATATTTGTCACTATTTCCTTTGAGTGGTGTATTTAATTCCCATGATTCTACTATTTGTGTAATATACTTTCATTTATGGGTATTTATATCTACATTTTATGGTCCTTCTTTCATGTGGCGTATGTTTTGTAAGTTACCAAATAGGTAAGGGAACCTTTCACCATCCTCTTTTTATTTACATATTATTATGTTGGGATATGTTCTTATATATCCTTATTGATGTAAATTTTATGTCCAAGTGTTGAGATACCATTTTTATCTCATCAACTCATTTTTTTTAATTTTAATGTGACGTCGTTAGGTTGTCGAATTTTTTCAAGGAAACTTTTTAACCCGATTTCAATTCTTTGGGTTAAACTTGTACTTTTGAATATGTCATCCAATGAATATGTGGGAATGACCTATGATTTTTTAAAATTAATATCCACTTATATTTGGGGTATTTATATTTTACACACATAATTATGTGATTTATTTATCCTTAATTTAAGGATATCATCTTTATAAGGGATTTCATCTCAATCTACATTTCCATTGAGACTTTATTTGTTGTTATGCACCAATTCACTATTATATGGTGTATATACTATCCTTTATCATGTTATATCATGAATCCCTTTATTCTCATGATATTATAATGTTATGATTAAATGTTATTCCTCAATTATTTGTATTCAAGAGTCTCTCATTTTCTTAAATACTCTTTAACTAAAATATCATTTTAAATGTTTTAAAGATTTATTATTCTAAATATTAATCTTTAATGTCGATGTTTTAAACATGGTTTTGAGTATTTATTTATATGGACATTAATTTTTTAAAATTATAATTCTATTAAATTCATCAAAGTGGTATGGGACACTTTGATTAAAAAATCTCTTTTTAAATGGTTTATGAAAATGGATTGATTATTTCAATATCTTGAAATTAATTCTTGTGATTTAAAATGAAATGTTGTTAGTGAAATGTTTATATTTGGAATATTTTATGTGATATGATTGTACTTGGACATTTGATGGGTGGTTACGTGATAAACCATATGACGGATGGTGTCGTGACAACCAGGACAGGTGGTTACGTTATAACCTCCAACGCATTGGGTATGGAAGTCGGCCGTATAACTATTTCATTTAGTGATATTTGTGGAAGTCAGCCGTATGGATATTACACTTAAGAATGTTTATGTCGCAAGTTACCTTTATATGTTATTTGTTCTTTATACAGGTTTTATAGTAATCTTTTGGTTACAAAAGGGGTAGCAATGATCTTTTATTCAGTGAAGAGTATTTACTACTTCATAAAGGGGGAAAGTATTACTTTGAATAAATTAATCATGGATTACTTGTTGTTTTGAAAATATAATAGTTTCCCTTCTTTGTGTATCCCTTACTGAGATTTTTATGCTCATCCCAAGTTTTGAAATGTTTTCCACAGGACTTAAAGAAGAATAGAGTCAAGGATGGGATCAAGGAAAAGTCATGCTATCTTAAACATGTAACTAGACATGACTCTTTTTTTAAGAGTTTTTGTTTTGTGAAAAAAATTGGAAACTGAGTATAAGTTTCTAATTTGTAATTTTTTAAAACAAATGTAATAGTTCTGACCTAATTCTCTAAAACTCTAATCCTGAAAAGATCATCAAAGTGAATTATTCATTTAATTCAAGATTATGAAATTCTTAAGGCCGGGTCCTTACAATATTATTACATAAAAATTACCTGAATATGCAATGGATAATAAAACAGATTTGGTTTAAGATCAAAATATAATATGATTCCCCAATTAAATATTTGAACATAAAATATACCAAATAATGATGAAATTGTGAAATAAACCCTTACATAGATCGTATCATTGCAGTTTGAAAAAATAAATGAAGTGATTATGTGTAAAAAATATAAATCCAAAAAATAAAAATAATAAATACTAAAATATAAGGGTATTTAACATATAATAATGTCATAACATAATCATTAAGGTGTAATTATAACTCAATGGATGGAAATTGAATTATGAAACCCCTTAAAACGGCCTTCCGAAATTTTTGAATTTCTTTAACAAACTATATAATAGTTTAAACATTTTATTTATTTATAACAGAACTATATTAATATGAATAATATCACATATGATCCACTTATAACATCTTGTCTCATGTTGGTCAATAATTTTCTGTTATGATCATAGTTGTCGGTGTTCACATCTCAGTTTTCTCATGTATATTTCATCACAGATGTTCCAGTTATTCTAAATTGGTTACAAATTAATTATCTATATAGTGATATTAATTTTATAAATATATTATTTATTTATATTATATAATTTTTGAATCTATATTTAAAGGTGGATATATAAAAATAAATTAAGCTAATCCTAGAGACTAAGGACTATATGCAATCATGAACGTTGTTTTCACATTTTGAAGGGTGGATCAAAAGAAGGGAAAAAAATAGTCTAAATTAAAATAATAATTAAAATATCATATATACTCATTAAATAAATCATTATTACCATTCGTGTAAATAAACAATGAAAAACAAATCTCATCACTTTGTGGAGGTGGTAGTCCAAATGTTTTCATGATTGGCATTATCATTTTCTGATGCATAGAAATGAAAGACTTCAAATGATATGTGATATTTACAGAACAAATAGCATATACTAATTAGTCCCATATTTATAAACATCCAATTAAAATGGTTATGGAAGTGAATTACATCTCTACATTGAGACTGTAATTCATACACAAGCACAAGCGATGTTTTGTCTTTTCATAGGATAAAAATGAGGTTAAAATTGTTTTAAAATAATAATTATAACATATATGTATATTTATGATACTTGATTTATTATATTAGTTTGGTTAAAAAACATTTAGAGGATGTGGAAAAAGAAATAAACTTTAAAGTTTCGGCAAAGACAATTCCTTCGTCTTTGGTTCACATCCTATAGATCCATTCTTAGGGAAACTTGGAATGTTATATTAAGAAAAAATACACATCTAATTTATACCCAAATAATTTTTTTAATATAATTTTATAGTATTTTATTGATCTATTTTTCTCAATGTGGTGTAAATAAGATAGGGGTGTCCTTTTATAATTGAGGTGAATGGCATACTTGTAATTTTTCAAAGTTTTAAAATTTTATTAAGTCGCTTTCTGAGAAATATGTATACAAAATGACAAATATTAAATTTTTATAATATTATAGTTTAAATAAAACATAAAAATGATGTTTAATAAATTTTTAGGTAATTTTTACCCCTATTATTTCATTTAATACCTTGTTTACCCATTTTTAACCTTAACTATGATAACAACTTTATCAATATTTTATGGTTTTAAAATTACTTATAAGGTTTAAATTGGATCCTAAATGGAAAATAGATGATATTAAAATAAATTTATTAACCTTATATCCCAATTTAAATGTTTTTAGTATTTTTAAATAATTTAATTTTATATTATTTTACATAAATAATAATTTATTTCATTTTTGAAACTATTCATTTAATTTGAATTTAATGACATGAAGATAAAAATTATTTCGAATATAAAAACTTTAACCATAAATTACTGATTATAATTAACCATAAAACTCATTTTATTCCATAATTCATACAAATAATATTAATTTTCATATTTTTATAATCTTTTACTTTGATATTTCTATAGCTTGCACAAGTAGTATGCTAGTGTTGTATAATCATTTGATGGACTTATATAATCACTAATAATAATAAATAAATTAAAATCATTAAAATAATGTTATTATCCTCAACATAACCTTTAATACTTTTTCAAAACTTTTTTTATCCCTATGATAACATATAATATATTTTTAAAAGCAAGAGGGTGATATTTTGTATTTTTCATTACCGAAAATATTATATATGTCAGAATCAAACAAAAATTTAAAATGGAAAAAATTCATATTATTGGATTTTTATGTATGAAATTTAATCATCCAATTAAATTTACGAATAATTTGGGTTGATATTTATACATTATATAATAGTATTTACACATTTTACCCATATTGAGGTGACAAATTTTTACCATTGTTACTATTTATAATAACAAAAAATAAAAGGGTACTATTTACCAAATATGAAACAATTGGATCTAAATATGTTATCGATTTTACAATTTTTAATATATAGAACTCTAAAAAAATAAATTTTTATATAATTTCATAAAATGAAAAGATAAACAGTTTTTAGAAAAAATGTGTTCTTAAGCATAAAAATATATTTATATCAAGATAATGAATATTTTTTATTAAATATGAATTAATTTGATATTATTAATACAATTTTTTATATTTAACATTAATAATAAATCAAAAAACATAATAGTATTTTTAATTACATGATTTTATAAAAATAAATGAGAGTATTTGAAAATCGGTATTTTTCATTGCAAATTCAATTGTTTCAAAAAGAATCATAAATATTTCACCCTAAATTAATTTTTATATGATGATTTAAAATATTTTATTTATTTTATAAAATAAAATTTCTAATATTTGGAGAAATTAATCATAACTTCCATCCATAAAAAGAAATAGTCATTTTTGAAGAAAATGGGAGTTTTGTTGTTGAAAATGACTTCAATAAAAATTGGGTTCTTATTTACTAAGAATTAGTAAATAAATGTTTATTGAGTAGGGAATTTATATATATATTTTATAATGTCATTATTAATATTCATACACTTCCAATTCAATGGATAGATCACATTTAAATAATATAATTTTATTTTATATCTTAATTTTCATAAAGATTGGTATTGAGTGCTAAAAAGGATATTGAAAAATTATTATTGTAAACTAAATTTTCATGGTGTTATATCCCCCTAAATAAATTCTACCCTCAAACTTTTACCAATTTCATCAGTGTATCAATATTTTTAATTACCTTCATTCAAAAATCTCATTTTATAGAGGGATCATAAAACATATTTTTTAAGGGGAATGTGGGATGGATAATGGTTATGTGAAAGGATACATAATTATGCTCCCATATAAGGACAAAAATGTATAGAATTTTAACTATAGGGATAGAGGAGAAAACATCCATACTAAGATAAATATTGAGTGATATATAATATGGTCATTAGAGTGTTAATGATCAAAAACCATAAATCAGTTAGGGGTGAAAATATCACCAAATTCATTTGAAATGAAGGTAAGAAAGATAAAAAAAATTATTTCAAGAATCTTTTTCTAAAGTTGAGGAATTAATTTAAAAAAAATGGATATCATATGTAAATATAATAACTTAATTTCATTCTATTTCATATGAAAAATTGTATCCTTTAGTTTTCCTTCAACAAATTTCTATTCTATCTTATTATATGAAAGTAATATTCAAGATCAATTTTATATGCCTGAAGCGCTTAAATTATGTATTAACGAATCATAATATCTTTTAAAAATTATAATACATTCTATATTTCTATAATTATTTGAAAAAACCAAAATTGTTAGCCTAAGTTATCAAATATGTATTAATTCAACACATTAATCTCAAAATCATCAAAAATAGCCCCAAGAGATCAAATTAATCCCTTTCATAAATAATTATCCTTAAGGATCCTCCAAAATATTTCTAAACAAATTCAAAACCCAAAAATCCAATATATTATATCATATATTTATCCTTAGACCACATAATGTATCTCATTATGTATCATGAAAAATATGTCAATACCTTGATCATATATTCTATTAAACATTCTAATAACTAAAATCCCCATAAAATCTCAATAAATATATATACGCTTCAAAAATTAACACAATCCTTATAACTCAAATAAAATCTTAGTATATTGAATATATTCAATTAATCAAAAAATGTAATAAAATTAATCAAATATTATATAAAACACGTTGTTATAAAATTAGAAATCAATTTCAATGTTACCAATAGTATATTTTATACTTCATCAATATCAATCATATATTTAACCCTAATAAACTTTTTTAAGTCATCATCAGAAACATATTAAGGTTTTTATTTCAATAAATTATGTATTCTCTGAAAATATCACATTACAAATAGATCAAATTTCTTGGTCATTGGTACCAATTAATATACTTTTTCAAATCCTTAAATAATAATAAATAATGAAAAAATTTAGATGTTTCATGATTCGTATAACTTTAATATCACAATTCTAAAATCCATATACATAAACTATTAAATTATTTCACTTATACAATTGATATAGAATAGGTCCTTGATCTAAGAGTAAGATCTGAGATAGGGGAATTGAGTCAGATAATGACCATGTTCCCCACACTTAAGGCATTTAACTAAAAATGGGATGTTAATAGGAAATTTATATCCCTCCATATAACATGTTATTTTTCTCTAGAAATTAGATGATCTATGTCCTTTATTTCCACACATAAAAATATTATTGATCCTCTAAGACATTTACCGAGATTATTCATACTATATTATCTAAATGTATTGAAGTTGTATCTTCTTCCCACCATAATCTTCCTAAAAAATAAATTTTATATTTTTGGTATGTTAGGAAACCTACCCATGTTAATATTTTGAATAATATAATGACATATATGATTAGACTTAATCATTAGGATTAACATTCCCTAATATATGTTTTACTCTATCTATTTTCCAAATTTATACTAATTGTACTCTAATACCAAATATAAAGACCCTAACCCCAATAGTCCTAATTATATTTCGAATTTATTACATGTGTATTAGATACAAGGGGTCTAATCACCATTGATAGATCATATTAGTTTTTTTGGAAACTAGATACATTATTGAATCATGCATTACATTTGAAAACATACATATAAAACCTAGTGAATTTAAATATCATATATCCTTGAACTCATTCAATAATTCTTTCTTCATATCCTAAGGAAATGAAATAAATAAGGGTGATCTTATATTCTCCGTAAGGGTTACATAGAGTAGAATTCATATTATTTAAATAATGAAAAATCTATACAGAAAAGAAAATAACTAAAAAAACATGTCATTTAATTAATAACTTTTGAACAATGAATAATATAGAAGGAATAAATGAAGATCAAATAATTCCTTATAAACAATCACATGAAATTTATCATTATCCATTGATATAATTAATATTAAAATAATTACATCAATATTAATAACAAATTCTATAGTTATGGAATGCATAATGTCATAAAATATGTACGTACCATCAACGCCTCATCCCAGGTCATCTTACATAAATGGGTAATACCTCATATAAATACCCAAGCTAATTTTTCATATGAGGCCTATAGATTAATCAAGGGCATATGTTATTATATTCCACTCCTATAACATAATAATTCTAATACATTTATCATATCAATATATTATTTAACATTATCAATATGCCTTAATAATCAATAACTGCATATATTGGAATAAATTGCATATGAAATGTCAATAAGTTCCTTAGTTTGACTGATCATATTCAATCCAAATAAATATATTATATGGTATCATTTGACTAAATCCTTAGTAAATTATAAGATTAATTAAAGGATACTAATATAGATTAAAATACTCTTAAAAGGTCACTTATTGATTTCTTGAGGAAAATGCCCTTTTATTTTGAAGTAAATCCATTAAAATCTAAAATATTCCAAAATATTTGGATTTTTTTAAAATAGAAATGAAAATTTTTAAATTAATTTTAAAATAATCAAGTGGTCATGATGGTGATAAATTCCATTCATTATGAGTATGTTAAAAACAACTTTATATGTGAATAGTTTTAAAGAGATTCAAAAGTATCTCATATGGAAAACATTAATAAATATATTTTTAAAACTTTTTTAAATAATTTAAATGATCATATAAAATAAACTTATGAAATTATTTATTTTTACAAATGAAAATTATTTACAACATTTTATAAATCATTGATATGGAATAAAAACATTTGTGACCAAAGATGATATAATAATTATTTTTCTTAAAAAAATCATGATCCCTTTACTAGAAAGAGAAAGGAAATGGTAATATTACATGATAATTCCATTAATAACCTAGGGAAATTAAAATATACTGATTTTAATATGTAAATATCATATAAATCCCCCATTGGAGACCTAAACATAAACAATCTCAAATAATAATGAGTTTGTGAAACAAACCCATATAAATATCATATCATTGAAGTGAGAATTAAAAAATGAAATTAAATTGTGTAAAAAAAATTATATCCCAAAAAAGGTTTTAAATAATAGATAATACAATAAAATTTCATTTCACACTTAATCATATGATAACATTGTTAATGAAATAAAAGTATAACCCTGTGAATGGAAATTTAGTTAAGAAACCCCTTACTTTACACTTCCACTTTGAAGAACATGATTTAACCTTGTGTATAATATTTTTAAACATGTTATTAAATAATAACATAACGATATTAATATTTATAATATAATATATGATCCACTTATAACACCTTATCACCTATTTTAGAATAATTTTTCATTATTATCATTGTTTCTTATGTTAACTGCTTAGTTTTCTCATGTACGTTTCATCCAGGATATACTGGTTCTTATGAATAAGTTATAGAATATTTTAAAAATAAATAAAATAATTTTTTAAATATAATAATAATTCATTATATATATTTTTAGAAACATTGTTTAAATGTGGATATAGAAAAATGAATTACACCATTAATGGAGATGGTATGTCATACATACGCATGAATGGTGTTTTCACATTATGATGGATGGAAGGAGATAAAGTTAATTAATAATTAACCCTTACATTATCATTACTATGCCATATATATCATATATATTCCATAATTCTAACCTTACTACCATCTTTGTAAATCTAAAATGAGAAAAAAATCACACTACTTCGTAGAGGTGGTAGTTCACACGTACGCATGAGCGGTGTAATTATTTTCCAATGGATAGAAGGGAAATAAGGTAAAATATATACTATATTTTAATAAAAATAATTATTTCATAAATTTACGATATAATAACTAGTTCCATGTTTAAAAATATACATTTTAAATGGTGATGAAAAATGTATTACTCCTGTCTGTTGAGATAGTAAGGCGTACGTATGCACAATCGAAGTTTTCAATTTCAATAATATGGGTAAGAGGTGTAAAATGGTTCTCCGATAACAATAATAATTTATAATAATATTTATTACACTATAATTATAATTTAAGGATGGTTATAATATATTTAGATCTAGTAGATTAAGAAATAAATTTGAAAGAATCATTAAATATGATTACCTCTACTTCAGTATACTTCATTTTTATATGTTATTATAGACCATTGTGATGGTATTTTAAGAATAAAAAACCCTATAAAATATATTAATATAATTTTAAAAATTATTAGTTAGGTTTTAGTCAAGCTAATTTTCTCAATGTACTGAAAATATGAGTGTGTAGGGGTGTCCTTTTATAATTGATGTTTGTGGAACACTTGTAATTTTTCAATGTTTTTAAATATTATAAATTTAAATTCCATTAAAATGGATTTAAAATTAATCATATTAAAAGTTGAAAAGTTTTATTTCTAAAAACAATAAACTAATGAGGTTTAAGAAAAAAAATTGGTCAGTTTATCCCTTATATTTTTTGTTAACCCTTTTATTTAGTCTTTTAACCTTAATTATGAAAACACATTTTCCAATATTTTTGAGTTATAATATTAATTATAATGTAAAAAATGTACCATAAATGTACATGGAATGAAATATTAAATTTTTTCACTTATTAATAGTTTTCTTTAAAGATTTTTATTATCAATAAATATTTTTCTAATATATTATTTTTCATAAAATATCCTCAATGTAATTTTTGATAATAATAATTTAATTTGACATTAAAGAAATAAAAATAACAAATGATTTCAAATATAAAATCATTTATAAGAAATTATTATTATTATTACCCATGAAATTATTTTTAGACCATAATTCATCCAAAAAAATATTACTTTTAATCTTTTCATAGTTTAATTTTATTTTTTTAATTCTTGTACAAACATTATGTCATTATTATATATGTGTTTAAGGTATTTATATAATCACTAAAATTAAAAAATAAAATAACATAATCAAAAAATTATTATTCAAAAATTAAACATTATATTCATTGAAAAACATATTTTTATCCCTCTATGATATTATAATACATTTTAAAATCTAGGAGAGTGAAATTTGGTATTTTTTCATTATTTAAATTTCTTTATCAATCATAATAAAAATAAAATTGAAAAAAAGTACATATTTAAGAATTATATATAATTTTCAAATAAATATACTCCTATGTTGAAATATGTTAATATTGTTTTTATTTTTATACCTTATCTCATAATTTTAACCCTATTTTACCCATTATTTCCTTACAAATGTGTCAAATTTTAACCTCACTTAATATTTTTAATGAAAAAATATACTTGGGAATAATTTATATAATTTTAAAAATTGAATCTTAATAAGGTATCCATTTTTAAATACTAAATTTCTATAAGTGTATGAAATCAATTTTAATAAAAAATCTTAAAAGACAACAAAAACAATTTTTACAAAAAATTGTTTTTAATCATTATAATTTACTAATATCAAAATCGTGAATATTTCTAATTCAAACAAAATTAATTATATTATTATAAATAAAATATATCAAATTTCACTTTAAGAACTAATAAAAAATATTGTGGGTTTTTTATAATAAATTATCTAATGAAAATAAAAAAGGTTTATGGAAACACTCATTATTTTCACTATTCATTAAAAAATCAATTATTTCATAAAAATACCAAAATTTCATCCTAAGATAGTTTTAATTTTATAATTATAAAAAAATAATTTTATAAAAAAAATAAAAAATTGTAAAAAATTAATTATAATTTTAAGACATAAAATGAAATAAAAAATTTTTTGATGAAAAATTATTCTTAATGCATAACATAGCATCAATATAAATTGAGTTCTTATTGACTAAAAATTTATAATAAAGTTTTATTTATTATGACCATTATACATATGTTTCATCATGTGATCACACATATTCATACCACGCTAATTCAATAGCTAGGTCACATTTAAATTATAATTTTTTTTTTATTTCTCAAATCTCATAATGATCAGTGTTTCGTATTAATAAATTTATCAAGGATAATATTATTATAAACTAATTATTTAGGGTGTTAAAAAAAATTTATGATTCATTCCACTCATATCAAAATTTCAATGTTATGTGATCATTCTTTCAGTTTAAAAAATAAATGATTGAAACTATTTTTGTGTGATAAGGATGACTCAAAATTGATCAAGGCTTATTAAAAATTTCACCTAAATAAATAAAAATTTATTTACAATTTTGAAATATTCTGATAGATAATAAATAAATTTGAAGAGGAAAATTAAAAAAAATATGTTATCAATGTGAAATTTTAATTTTAATATGAATTTACTATTGATAATTAATCTTGCAAATAATAGAATGTTTACTATAGTTAATGGGACTTAATGGAAAAAAAATTTATTTAAAATCAAAATTTAAAACTAAAAAATGATTGTACTATCTGTATAATATATTTTTACTATCTGTTTATTTAATGATATATTTTTTTAAAAAGTTATGTCATGAATAGAGCATGTGTAGTATATAAGGAAACAAGGGATCTTGATTTTGTGCCAGTAGAATACAAATCGGAAGAAGAAGAGAAAGGCGAATAAGAATAATAAAATAAAGAAACTACTCATTAGTTTCATCTAGTGGAATACAAGCCTATTGTTATAAAAAATAATTTATATCTTCATATTTTTTTGTGATAACAATACATGTTTGGGTGAAATATGGGTATCATGATTTCAAGGATAAACCCTTTTACTTTGTAAACCATATGATGATACTATTGGATTGTATTGACTAGGGGTATTATAGATCATTTCATGAATTAACCTAATCATTTTGACTAGTGAACCATGTAATAACATATTATTCTTAATGTGTTTATGTATTTTTTTGATTGGTAGTAATAAAATGTTTCACATTAACAACTGATGAATTTTTTTTATAAAAAACATAAAAATAAATATTATTCACTAATCTATACCTCCCCTATTAGTAAAATATCATTGATATTATCGATTTATTTTTAGGTTAAATGAATTATTCTATTAAAAACCCATGTTTAAATGTTAAAGATTTCAAATTCCTTGTAAATTTAAAAAAAATTATAATTTCTCCTCTAATAAACAATCTTAAAAAAATATTGACTTATGTAGTGTTAATTACATTATTTATTAAAAATTGTGATGAACATATAGGCATAATTAAAAGGGATCCAATTACACCACACTTAAAGTACTAATTATCCTTATCAAAAACATCTCAAAATGTATCCAAAAGAAAAGAAACCTTCAATCAGAGAAAAAACACAATTAAGTTCATTAAAATAATTAATTAAATGAAATTAATTAAATTTCATCATATTTAACCTTTGTAGTTTTAAAATCATGACTCATTATTTCTTTTATACACTAACTACTCTTTATATCCAATAAATTTCAACATGCTCATCATTTTTATTAATCAAATCATGTTTCATAATTCAACATCTTTTTCTGGTTTTAACCAATAATTAAATGAAAATAACTTGTTGTGGTGTGAAAAATTGGTAATTTCATTAATATTTTTTTTATAAATTCACAATTCCTATTAAAATCTCCCATATTCCAAAATATTTTAAAATATATATAATTAGGTAGTTTTATGTCCATATATTAGTGTAAACCATGATAAAATTTAGGAAACAATTAGATGTATAAAATTATCCAACACTTGGACAATTGAATTTCTTAAAACAAACCTCTCAAAAAATATTCCCAAGTAAAAAATAACTTCTCTTAGGGAAATGAACTAAATTAATTTCAATAAAACAATATTTTCTAATAATATTTAAATATCAAAATATTTATCCTACCTAGGTATCTAATCATACTTTATTATTGAATTTACACTCTACATCCTTTTACATTCCATTTGTATTTCTCTAACTTAATTTAGACCTCCATGACCATATTTTTATCTACATTACTGTAAAATTTTCCATCAATACATATGAATAATATAAACTATAGTTAGGAATAACATCAATTAGTTGAAATATTTTCATAAGAATACATAATATATTAATCTACACATTAAAGAAATCATACCATGAAAATTAAGAGGAATTTCAAATAAATGTTAATAATTACACCAAGGGTAATTATTGGTTGTCCATGATTTAGTAATTTTGAAATAAATCGTGAAATTGTGGATCAATTATTTATGAAAATTTCAAAATATTTTATTTTATCATAGTGAAAAAAATGTCCACTTTCTCTCCTTTTAATGTCATCAACTCCCATTAATATATATCAATTCTTAATTACTCTCTATTTTAGTATTCATAGATAATTATTTAATTTATATTCTTTTTTTCAATTTTATTCTTTTATTTCAATATAAACTTCACAAGCAATAAAATACTCTTATTTCATCTCCTCATGACATTACTTATTTTATTTTTAATATGATTATAGCTTGAGTATGAGTGGTTATCTATATATCTAGGATATAACCATTGTTTAAATTATTCTTCCAAAAAAATAGATTAATAATGTTATTTTATTTTAAACTAGAATTCAATCAAATTCCACATCTCAAATGTCAACTTCACATATTCACTTTAATGGAATTATCACATGGTAGTTCGTTGAATCACCAATCTCCCACATCTAACTAAATATAAAAAACCATGAAACAACATTAAAATAGTATATTTTAAAAGGAAGATTTACCTTGTAATGTGAATTCATATCAAAGAATATCATTGAATTTATAAGTTTAAAAGAGGTCATAGGTACGGCAGGTCCAACAGGAAAATTTTCTAAAAAAATGACCTCAATCATATCAATATGGTTTAAAAAATATTCCTGATTTGATGATATTAATGTGAAATAGATATTATTAATTATTTTCCCATATTCTCTAATGAAGATATATCAAAATTGAAATGAAAAAATGGTTTATAATCCCTCTTAGGAATGGGATTTTAGAAAATTATAGTAGCACTCATGAAATGAATTCATTGTAATGAGATTATAAAAAACAACTTTAGAATATTAAATTTAAAGTAAAAAATCAATTATGTAATCATTTTACATTTAAACACAAAAATATGAAAAAACTTTATTCCCATTTATTTCCCCCCAATCCTTTAACATTTATTTCCATGTTTTTTTGACATTCCTCAGAACATAGAAATTATCCAATGGAAAATTTATGTTATTCATTTTCCTAATAAAAGTTCAAGTTATTTTATTAATATCTATGCCAAATTATAG
Organism: Viscum album; assembly: GCA_963277665.1. Taxonomy (NCBI): domain Eukaryota; kingdom Viridiplantae; phylum Streptophyta; class Magnoliopsida; order Santalales; family Viscaceae; genus Viscum; species Viscum album. Next base: position 521,379,600 of record OY728139.1, on the reverse strand, counting down.
CATCACTAGACATTTATAAATATCTTTACATGATTTTAAGGATAATTATACGTCATAGTACAAGCCATGGATCGTTAAGTCTAGTGTCTTGAAAGGCAAGGTACATAAAACATAAAACATAGGGATAATAAAAAAACACTTCTTTATTTAATCTCCTTAAAATGATCCTATTTTCTTTGGGCCCTTACATATACAAAGGTAACCCTTGGGAACACATGAAAAAAAGGATTATATAAAAATCCCAGTAAGGGGATGAATATAAGAATAAAGCTTAATCACATGAGCCAGGAGACAAGACATGATGATATAAAATTCATGGAACATGTGAAATCATAACATATAAACATGGGATCATATAAAAATGGAATCATATAAATGTGGAAGAATCATAAACCATTTTTTTAGTAAAATTCAAGGCTAACCTGCAATCTCGTTTCCCATATTAGTATGGGTTATGGCGAATCGTCAATCCGGTTTCGCATAAGAGTACGGGTCAAGGCCAACCGCCAATATAGTTTCACATTGCATCTCATGAGAATTAAATTTACCCAATGCATTGGAGCACTATCTAGGTACAACCATATCAACATTTTCATGAATATGCATTCCACATAAATAATCATACATAATCAACCATACATAAACATAACAGTACCCATGGAAAGAATTGAGTACCACAATCATGAAATAAAGCATAACGAATGGGCGTATCATGAAAGTGTCCATGAAATAAAGTGATTAGAACATAAATGGAGGTTCATAAGGTAAAATGGGAAGATAAAATGGTAAGTTATGTCAAATATAAGGGAAAAAATATAAGATATGTATTTGATAAACATTAGCATTAAAACTCTTTTTTGTTGTTTTAAAGAAAATACTATAGAGCCTTTAAAATAAAAAAGAGGAAAATATTTTATATAAAACTAGAATTTAAAGAATAAGGTTTTAATAATATAAATACTGATTTTATAAAAACAATTGTGTCTTAAAATATAGGATAGGGTGCACTTGAAATTGGGTAAAAATTCAGGATGTTCCCTTAAAACAGGTTTGCTTATCGGAATGTTCTAAAAAGGGGATATATTAAAAACATGTATATCCCCAAAAGATACTAATGAAAGGGTCTTGAAAAATTAATTTTGTAAAACTAAAAATAAAATATAATATGTACATAAAAAGATAAGATAACTCCATTTTGATATAATGAAAGATAAGGCAACCTGAAAGAACAAAGGAGGTTCGGGTAGAATTCATTAGGGTTTATCGAAATAGTTTTGGGTGTACCTAAGAGGTATTAATGAGAGATAAAAGCGGTTTATTTTCACTTATAAATCATGGGGAAATTATGTAGAAGGTTAAAAATTATACCCTTTCATTTGGTATAACACATAATATGGCATAGCATAGATGACATCTTGATTAAGAGTGAAATGGAGATGATCCATTACCTTAAGTCTGGCGGTGTTCTCAACTTGTTATTAATGAAATGAATAAAAAAATTAGGTTTATTAAATAATAAATCCATAACCTATTATATAATTAATTTATTTTTTTAACCCTTTTTAGTTCATTCAAGACCTTTTTGATTGGTTATGAGGTTCAATTTCATTATTTATGTCCATTTTCTTCCCTGGTTTTAATGATCAGTTCACGTTCACATAAACACGTATGATGAATGTGATTTTCCAGAATTTAATTTTTATGTTATTAGTGAACTTATAAGATATTAAATGTCACAAATTTAATTTGTTTACTTAGATTGAAGTTAAAATATTATATAAAACCTTAGTGTTAACAGTTTTGGTTAATCGGTGGGTTTTTTTACAATGAACATGTTTTGTTTTATAACATAATACCATTTGTAAAAAAATTATTATAGAACCTTAAATAATATATATAATATATATAATAAACTGGTTCAACCATAACTCAAATGGTTTCATAACTAGAATTAAAGATGATAATAGAAACTCAAAAACGGTTGTCCTTGAATGTGCTAAATTAACACATCTCAAATGGTGTTTTCATTTATTTCAAACAAAATGTAGGGAAAGGAGAGAAGGTAATGAAGTATCCCATTAGCATAATATAATTCTAGTATATGTATGCTACTGGATTTATCATACAATTTTGGTGAAGGGAGGTGTGGAAACAAACAAGAAAATAAAATAACTTAAAATAAATGAAAGAGTTGGAAATAGGAATTTACCTCTTGAGTATACCTCTATTGAAAACCATTTAAGGGGAGAGGTTTTGGTATTATGAAGAAAAAAAGGGAATTTAGAAGTGTGGGAGGAAAATTTGGAGAGATTTGGGAAAAATATTGGAAAGGCACAAGGATTGAGAGGAGTGAAGAGAAGAGAGACTGAGGGAGGATTTTATAGTGGAGGAGAGGAGGGTTTTCATAATTTTTTAATCATTGGTTTATTAATTTCCTTCAAGACCAGAAATAGTGATGATTACATGAAAAAAAAATTATATGACTCATTCGAATTCAAAACAAGGGTGGTGACATCATCCATGATGCTAGGAATATTCGATTTATCTTATAATGTATATACACAATAAATTACCGTATTTTACTATTTATCAAAAATTAATGTATTTCAGAAAAAATATCAAAAATTAACCCTAAAAAAATTTTGACATGTATAATCCAAAAATAAAGTCCAATTCTCAAATATAATTTTCTAAATATGATTAATTTAATATTTAATTATTCAATTAATTTCTTATTAAAAAAATTTTTTTAAAACATTCATTTACTTTTTGTAAAATATAGGTACATCATACTTTCACTTGAATATTATTTTTATACTATCATAGGTAAGTTTACTATTCATTAGGGTATATCACTATTCATAAGGGTATGTTACTATTCACCAAAAAATATGTTTTTCTTATCAAAATCTAAATAACTAACTGATCGCAATAGTGTATGTCATATTCTCGAAATTCTAATCACAAAAGTGAAAAACTTATGTTTAATGTCACATAGCACTTATTAGTTCATTATGTTGTAATTTCATGAAATATTTATAACAAAGTAATTTCTATTTATAAAAATTTGTGTCGTTACATTATTCCCCCCTTATGAAATTTCTCCATCGAAATTTTGTTTTAAATTCAAAGCCAAAAATAGGTGCAGGTAATTTCCCTTCATTGCCTCCTCTAGTTCCCATGTTGCCTCTTCATACTTGTGGTTCTGCCATAGTACTTTGACCAGGCAAGTTGTCTTTTTACGTAGAACTTTATCTCTATGATCCAAGATCTTTATTTGATTATCCTCATAAGAAAGATCATCCTCCAACTGTATCACCACTAAACATAGTACATGTTAAGGGTCTGGTAAGTACTTCTTTAAGTGGGATATATGAAATACATCATGTACTTTTGACATTGTAAGAGGAAGTGCTAGTCAATATAACACATCTCTGACTCGATCAAGGATCTCTAAAGGGACGATATACCTGGGGCTTGGCTTTCCTTTCTTCTCAAATATCATAACATTCTTCCATAGATATATGCGTAGAAATACCATGTCTCCAACTTTGAACTCAAAGTCTCGTCGACCTTTATCTTCATAACTCTTCTATCGACTTTGGGATACCTTGGTATGATGCTAAATGGTTTTCACCTTATCCACCATTTCTTTGACAATTTCATGTCCTAGCAGCTTACACTCAACAACTTCATCCCAACACACCGGTGTTCTATACCTTTTCCCATAAAGGGCTTCATATGGTTCCATTCAGATGATCGATTTGAAACTGTTGTTGTAGGAGAATTCAACCAGTGAAATATGTTGGTCACATCCTCCTTTGAACTTAATATAACACACTCTCAACATGTCTTTCAATGTATGAATAGTTTTCTCATATTTTCTATCAGTTTGAGGAAGATAGACCGTACTGAAGTTCAGTTCAGTGTATAGAGCATGTTGGAGACTTTTCCATAACTTCAAGGTGAATCTTGGATCATGATCGGATAAAATATATTATGGTACTACATGCATCCTTGACACTTCTTTGATATATATCCATTCAAGTTGATCCAATGAAATGTCTTCTCTAATTGTGAAAAAGTGAGCTGTCTTTGTAATATGATCCAGAATAACCCATATGGAATTGTTTCCTCTATATTTCCTTGTAATTCTAGTGAAAAAGTCCATGGTAATATTCTCACACTTCTAGGTTGGTATGGGTAGTTGATGCATCATCCCCTTTGACTTTTTCTCCTCATCCATCACTTGCTAAAATACTAGGCACTATGATGTATATTCAGTAATCTCCCTTTTCATATTTCCCACCAAAAGTTTTCACAGAGATCTCGATACATTTTTGTGATCCCTAGGTGGATAGAGAAGGTCGAGCTATGTGTGTCTTTCAAAATTTGATTCTTTATCTCTAAATCGGATGGTACACATAATCGTGACCCAAATTTTAAAACTCCATCCTCATCAATTTTGATATTGGAGGATTTCCCATTTCTGATAGCTTCCACCCGTTTCTAAATTTCCAAATATTTTCTTTGAGCATCCTTTATTTTATCCATGAGAGAGGATTTAACAATCATTCGAGAAAGGATTTATGATGTTCCATCCTTAATGATTCCCATGTCCATACTTTAAAAATATAAGAAGATTGGATCCTTTTCAATTCTCATCATTGATAAAGATGCATAATCCTTTCTACTTAAGGAATCTGCCACCTTGTTTTCCTAACTAGGGTGATAGTGGATTGAGCAGTCATAATCCTTTATAGGCTCTATCCATCTTCACTGGTTCATATTAAGCTCTATTTTTGTGAATATATATTAGAGACTCTTATGATAAGTATATATCTCATAGTTATCCCTATAGAGGTAATGCTGCTAGATTTCAACACAAAGATCGTAGCCGCCAACTCCAGATCATGTGTGGGATAGTTTTACTTGTGGATTTTCATCTGCCTTGAGGAGTAGGCTATCACTTTCTCATTTTTCATTAGCTCACATCCTAAGCCCTTATTTGAAGCATAATTTTACACCACAAATAGTTCTCCACTTATTGGTAGTGTGAGTACTGGTATAGTGATAAGCCTCTTTTTCAACTCCTTGAAATAGTCTTCACATTCTTGAGTCAAGACAAACATTACTCCATTTCATATCATCTTCGTCATTAGGTTTGAGAATCATGAAAAGTTCATCACAGGTCATTGATAAAAACCAGATAGACCTGAAAAGTTGTGGATCTCCGTTACATATGTTGGTCTAGGACACTCTTCAATTGCCTTTTTCTTGGAAGGGTCCACATATATCCCTTTTCTAGTTATAACATGCCTTAAGAATGATACTTTTTCTATCTAGAACTCACTTTTACTGTACATTTCAAATAGATTCTCCATTTACAAATTTTTTAACACAGTATTCAAATGCTCCTCATGTTCTTCCTTTCTGTAGGAGTATATTAGAATATTGTCAATAAAGACTTCCACAAATTTTTCGAGGTAATATCTAATGAATATATTCATTAAATCCATGAAAATTTCTATATAATTAGTGATTTCGAAGGGAATCACAATGAACTCATAGTTTCCATAACTCGTTCGAAAGAAAGTCTTGGGAATTTCTTCCCTCCTCACCTTTAGTTGGTGATATCCCAACCGAAGGTCCACATTAGAGAAATTACACTCTCCACAAAGCTGATCAAACAATTCATCTATCCATGGAAGGGGATACTTTTTCCTTACCATGATTTTATTGATCTCATGATAATCAATGCAGAGGCACATTGATCTATCCTTCTTTTTGACGAAGAGGACTGGTGCACCCCATAGTGAAGAACTCGGGCATATAAAACCTCTCTCCAGATTATCTTGTAACTGCTTCTTCAGCTCTTCCATCTCTACGGTGATCATTTTTTAAGTTTTCTTTGATATAGGTAGAGATCTAGGGGTAAGTTCAATTGAGAAATCAACCTCTTGGTTAGGAGGAAGACCAGTCAACTCTTCAGGGAATACATCAGTGCAATCCCTCATGATGAACATGTCTTCAAGCATGATTCTATACTTTTTATCAATAATTTGAGAAAGATATGATTACTCATAAGGCAAAATATCCACACATGAGACGAATATTCTAAAGGAGATTCATCTTCCTCCTTAAACTTGTAAAGAATCATAGGAAGCTTCGGGATGTGAAAAGTGATCTCTCTTTCCCGACAGTTGATGTTTGTTTTGTATAATGATATCCAATACATTCCCAAGATAGCATTTAACTCCACTAAATGAAGTATGATGAGATTTTCTGGGAGGTTTTATCCCCAAACTTTAACCAAGGAGGAGTTATAAACCATGGATGAAATGATTTCCCCCTTCACTATTCTCACAAATAACCTTTCCTCTAAATTTTGAGGTGGTGTTTGAATAGTTCTACTAAACATACAAGATATGAAAGAATTCATAGAACCAGAATCAAATAGTATGTTTTCTATTCTAGAATGAATAACTACCATACATGTCACCACATATTTGTCTGGATCCACCTCATCATTAGTGATAACATAATCCCTTCCTTTTTGAATTGGAGGTTGTTATTGATTTTCTCCGAAAACCCTTGTCTCTGGGCAATTGTTTGCATAATTCCCATGCTCCTTTTTGTTGTAACACTACACCACTAGATGATAATTGATCTGGTACTTCCTTTATTCTTCCACATTAGTGGGATTTTTCATATCCCTTTGGTAGTTCTTGGACAGATAACCAAACATTACACATTTGATGCAATTCTTGGTTCCCTTCAGACAGTTCCTAGGATGCTTCTTCCCACAACTTTTACAAGGGGAAAGTTTAGGATTCCTTTTTATATGGGTATTTTTTTTCAAACCTCCCATGTTTTTGTCAATTTTTTGCTTCTTTTAACTAGGCCCACGAGACCCCTAAGTGTCTCCAATCTCTAATTTAACCTTGAGGGAACAACGGACAATCTCCTCATAACTTTCAAAGTATAGAATCACCAATGCTTTTCATAGACTTGGCTTTAGTCCACTAAATAAGTGATCCACCTTGCTTTCAGTGTTCCAGACTAAGCCAGAGGCATACCTTTCAAGCCTTGTAAAGTTCGATTCATATGCCCTGATTGACTCATATTCCTTATCTTTGATTCTGAGGAAATCTCTTTCCATATTGTAATGGAGGGTTTGAGGAAAATATTTGTTGAAAACATCCTCTTTAATTCCTCCCTATCCATGTAATCAATTTCCTCTTGGGACTTTCTATTCTGGATTAGTGTCAACCACTGATCAGCTTCCCCATAAAAATGATAAACTGGCAATACAACTTTCTCTTCTTCTGAGCACTAGAATATGGAGAATATATTTTCAATGGAGTTAATACATTGTTCCATGAGGAGGAAATGAAAATATATTCAAAACATGGGAGGCTATTTCCACATAAAGGGTTATATGGAAACTTGCTCGTTCATTGGAGGAGGAGGGTGTTCCACATGATTCAAGTTATTATTCATAACTTGAGCCAGCTGAACAAGTACACTCAGGATGTGTTGAACACTCGTTCTTGTCATATTAGGCATATCATTAGGTCAATATTCTCATTTCCTATCACATTGGTTATTGGAACATGTTCTTCTATTTACCTCCATTAACTATGAAAAAGAATAAAAAATTAGAGGGCTTTAATACTTAGCTATTGAGCTTAAAAAGGAAACGTTGAAAATAAAATAATAAACCTGTAAAGGAGAAGTATATTATAACTTGTGATTCCTTAAGATTAAATCTATGTTATCCTTGATATATTCCTAAAATTATATTATTATAGGCTTTTTTACCTTAACAATGGGTTTTACTAAGCTCATGAATTTACCAAATCATATCCCCCATGAGTTTCAATACCAAGAGTGCAGCAAGGCCTGTTTTTTGTGTATGAGGATACCCTAGGTCAAGCCCGAAACTACTTTTCAGAGTATTTACTCATATTTATATCTATGTCATAGCCACCTCTACCTATTTGTATCTAGATATGGATGTATTTTCTTGATAAACTACTTAATCTATACTTACCAAAACATAGGGGTGTTTTCTTATACTTCATCTCATCCATAATGTTCTTACTAAAGTTATTTATTCCCAATCTCCAAAAATAAATAGATCATCCTTTGATACCAACTATAGAATCCCTATCCTTTTACACATAACATTACATGATTTTAAGGATAATTATTCATCATAGTACAATCCAAGGATCATTAAGTCTAGTGTCATGGAAGACTAGATACATAAAACATAAAACATGGGGATAATAAAAAAACACTTCCTTATTTAATCTCCATAAAAATATCCTACATCCTTCGATCCCTAACATCTGCATAGCATACCCTAGGGAACACATGAACAAAGGGATGACCTAAAAATCCCAGTAAGGGAATGAACATAAGAATATATCTTAATCACGTGATATAGGAAGTATGACATAATGATATCAAATTCATGGAAGATATGAAATCATAACATATAAATAGGGGATCATATAAACATGGAATCAAATAAATGTGGCAGAATCATAAGACATGTCTATATTACAAGTCATGGCTAACCACAAATCTCATTTCCCATAGTAGTACAGGTCAAGGATAATCGTCAATCATGTTTCCCATAGTAGTATGGGTCAAGGCTAACCGCCAATCCCGTTTCACATCGCAACTCATGATACTTAACTTTACCCAATGAATTAGAGTTCTATCTTGGAGCACCCATCTCAAAATTTTCCTAAATATAATTTCCACATAAATAATCCTACATAATCAACTATACATAAACATAAAGGTACCCATGGAAATAATTGGTTAGCATAATCATGACATAATGCATAACCAATGGTCATATCATCAAAGTGTCCATAAAATAAAGGGATCATAATATACATGGACGTTCATAAGGTAAAATAGGCATAAAACAAGTTAATTTATTTCAAAAATAAGTTACAACACATAATAAATGTATTTGAGAAACATTAGCATTATAACATTTTTGGTGTGGTTTTAAGGAAAATACTATAGGGCCTTTAAAATAGAAAAGAGGAAAATCTTTTACATAAAACTAGAATTGAACCATGAAGGTTTTAATAACAGTAATATTGATTTTATAAATAAAATTTTGTCTTAAAATAGAGGATAGAGTTCACTTGATATTGATTAAAAATTCTAGAAGTTTCCTCAAAGATTTTTTGCTTATCGGAAAGTTCTAAGGAGTGAATCTTTTAAAAACATGTATATCCCAAAAAGAGAGTGATGAAAGGGTCATGATAAATGAACTTTTTAAAAATATACATCAATTAGAATATGTACATAATTATATAAGATACCTCTATTTTTATATAATGAAAGATGAGGAAACCCGAAATAACAAAGTAGGTTTGGGTAGAATTCATTAGGATTTATCATCATGGTGTCGGGTGTACCTAAGAGGGGTTGATGAGAGACAAAAGAGGGTTATCATCACTTATACATAATGGTGGTAGTATGGGGAAGTTTTAAAACCATACCCCATCATTTGGGATTACACATAAAATGGAATAGCATAGAGGACATCTTGATTAAGAGTGAAATAGAGAGGACCCCTTATCTTAAGTCTGGTGGTGTTCTCCACTTGTTAATAATCACCTGAATAAACAAATTAGGTTTATTAATTAATTATTAAAAAACCTATTTTATAATAAATTGATTTATTTTAAACCTTTTTAGTTCATTCAAGGCCTTTTTTGAATGATTATGAGGTTCAATATCATTTTTTAGGTACGTTTTCTTCCTTGGTTTTAATGATCGGTTAATGTTTGGATAAACACGTATGATGAATGTAATTGTCCAGAATTGAAGTTTTTTGTTATTAGTAAACATCATGGAGATTAAATTTTACAAATTTAATTTGGTTACTTATAGTGAAGATGAAATATTATATAAAACCTTAGTGATAATAGTTTTGGTTAATCGGTGGGTTTGATTACAATTAACATGTTTGGTTTTATAATTTAATACCATTTGTAAATAAGGATTAAATAACCTTAACTAGGATATATTAAAAATATAATAATCAGTTTAAACTGTAACACAAATGGTTTCATGACCCAAATTAATGATTATATTAGAAACTCATAAATTTTTGTCCTTGAATGTGCTAAATTAACACATCCCAAACGGTGTTTTCATTTCTTTCAAATAAAAAGTGGGGAAAGGAGAGAAGATAATGAAGTATCCCATTATCATAATATAATACCATTATATGTATGTCACTAGAGTATTCATACCATTTTGGTGAAGTGATTTTAGGAAAGTAACAAGAAAATAAAAGAACATAAAAGAAATGATAATGTTGGAAAGAATAATTTACCGCTTGAGTCTACCTCCTTTGAGAACCTGTTAAGGGGAGAGGTTTTGGTATTTTGAAGAGACTAGGGGACTTTGGATGTGGGTATGATATTGGGGAGATATTTGGGTAGAATATTGGAAAGTCACAAGTCTTGATAAGATTGAAGAGAAGAGGGAGTGGGGGGGGGGGGTTATAGTAGAGGAGAGGATGGTTTTCATAAATTTTTAATCATTAGTGTATTAATGTCCATTAAGACCAGAAATAGTGATGAATCAATGACCAAAAATAGTAAATGGGTCAATTTAATTTGAATTAATGGTTGTGAAATCATCCATGATTCTAGGAATAGTCTATTTAGTTTATAATGTATACGTATAGTAGATTACCGTATTTTACTATTCATAAAATATTCATGTATTTCAGAAACAAAATATCAAAAATTCACCCTAACCATTTTTCAACGTGTAGAATAAAAAAATGAAGTCTATTTTTCATAAATAATTTTCTAAATATTATTAATTTAATATTTAATTAGACTTTAAATTTATTATTAAAAAATAGTTTTAAAAAAATCATTTACTTATTCTAAAATATATGTACATCATACTTGAACTTGAATATTATTTTTATACTATCATAGGTAATGTTACTATTCATAAGGGTATATCAATATTTATAAGGTTATGTTACTATTCACAAAAAATTAATTTTTTCTTATTGGACTCCAAATAACTAACTGATCACAACCGTGTATGTCAAATTTTTGAAATTCCAAACACAGAAGTAAAAAAATTATGTTTAAAGGTCACATAGAACTTAGTAATTCATTAATGTTCTGAATTCATAAAATATTTATAAGAAAGGAATTTCTATTTTTACAACATTCTATCATTAAACAAATATAATATCAAAACTTTTTTACTATTTGAATCAATGAGAGATAGATACAAGGGTATAATAAAAATGAATGAAACAAATGTATATATTAAAATATAAGAGAGAAATAGTGAACAACATTAATAGAAAAAATATTTCTTACTTGATTCATCATTATATTTGATTTCATATATTTTTTTAAATTATTGGAATGGTTTATTTAGGTCCCTAAAGGTGTAATTATACACTTGAATAAAAAATAATTCCAAAGAATATAACAAAATAATATCATCATGATATATTTATCATACTTATTTACATCATTTTTTTATAAAAATTATAAGGGTGATATAAATTTATCATATTAATGAGAGGAATATATGAAAAGAACTACAAATATGAGCAAAGGAATGAAATTATTTAAAAAATAATACAATGAGAGAAACACTAATACTCTTTAGTATAATTACTTTGATATCTACTACATGTATCTTCCTAGATAAAATACACTATATCACCTATATCTATAGTACCTGGTAGTGAAGTGATGCAAACCATAGATAAATTCAGTTATTACTCAATATATTACTAAACAGTAGAAATATTAGTGGGTGGTTAAATTGTTTAAGGTATTTAAATAGAAAGGTTTACGCATAGTACTATTAATAGGACAATGGATGCTCTCAAGACCATTGTAGGAATAGAGGTTTGAGACACCTCCCTTATGCACAACACTATAATCTGTGGCATTTGCATAAGGATTTATAGTGATGGCTCTCAGTGTGAGCTCTGTAGAGGATTAAGAATACTTGAAATCATGTACATCATGTGTCTCCTTAATCAAGAGGTAGTTTAGGTAGTGAGTTACCATATCTATAAAGGGTGACTACTACCAAGTCTTAATGTATAATATTTATACATTATTGTGGGCCTATAGATCAATGTCATGGAACACCTCAGGATATGTAAGAAATCCCAATATATCATTATAAATTATTCCTAATAGTTGAGTTGGTGTTAGTAAACATCGCAGAAGATTTATGTTTATAGATAGTGGGTTTTGTATTGATGAAATCTTCTCAAAATATTTCAATATTCAAAATACCCATGATTTATTCAAGAAATAATTTCTCTAGAGGTGTTTTTAATTTGTTTAAGAAGACTATAAAGAATATTAAAACTATGGAATAATTTTCATGAAAGGAAATATGATTCTCATGGAACTGAGTTGAATGTACATGATGACATTATCAAAATTGAGGTGATGTCTTATCTAGAGTCATGAATTATAGTATAATTATTGTTATTAATATAAATATTTATTTTAAAAACGATACTTATCTAATCATTTATAGAGATAATAATTATTAGGGGAAGATGAGGAGATCTAATTCCATTACTATCTTCTAATATCTATACAAACACATTCCTTAAGAAGTTAAATTTACATGAAAAATTGTTCCACAGAGAAATAATATTACTCAAATAATATTATTAAAAATTTATTTTAGGAAATTATAAAATGTGTAAAAAAGGGTTGATGTGAACCATAAATAAATTTCCTATAAATACTATGGTAAAGTGGATTCCATCATTATTATATAATAAGAAATTTTTTAAAACACCGTTTTTTTGTAAACAGAGTTGATATAGTTCACCTAAAGAATATTATATGCGAATACTGAGTAAACTTATATTAGGATATTACCAATTTCTAAAATCATAATTGGTTATTAAGTAAGGGATATAGTTAGTTCACTCCTATAATTACATATAAAAATGTTCTTTAATAGAGTTGGTCCATCCATACTTCTTCATTGTATACTCATTAGATGTAGCCATGTAAAAGTGAAAAATGTAAACAATTTTATCTCTTTCATGTTACATTATTCATTTGTGTGACATAATGAGAGAATAGTATTTTTCTCATGATGGATCAAATTTGGTAAGGGAATTTGTTTAAATCTTTAAAATAATGATTCACCCCCATCAGGGTATTCAATATCATCTATCTAAGACCTATGGTATCAAATCCAAATATTCATGTTATTGGAATTCTTCTATAAGTTTATTTTATGGTATAATTAAATCAAAAGTTGTTTCGGATCATCAATGGTAATAATTTTTAACTATAGAATAATTTAATATATCTATATATTTGAACATTATGCAAGGATGTCTACCCACCTAATATTCATGGAATCTCAATCAATATGGATTGTAAAGCTTTATCATATATATACCATAAATAGTTGGATATAAAAACTATTGGAATGAATTTTTTATGGTGTGATTTATCAAACATAATATATATAAAGTAGTGATTTTTTTAAATCACAAGAATAGTTTTGGGAAAAGATACTTAATATCTAACAAAGTGACTCAATGGTATCTGAAACTAGATTTAGGGTTCTATTTAACTAGTATGAGGACATTAGGATTCACTTGAATGAATCTATTGATTCACTTATTATCAAGAAGATTATATTTTGGAGAAAAGGTGTTGAATCTGTGATCACGTTGACTGTTTAAATATATTTAGGAACATAATAAAATGATTTCAAGCATGGTTTAGTCCAGAAGCCTATATACTTGATGATAATGAACCAAAAGAGCTATCATTTTATAGTCTTTATAGTAATCCTATTTCGTATCATATGATTAATAGTTAAAATAATTTCATTGAAAAAGGGATGTCTCAAGATGTGGAATTCAAGTTATCTAAGAGGATTACCATATGTAATTATTAGGATGTATAATAAATTGATAATGTTAACTAATTCCATTACTTTAATTTGAAAAAGGGGAAATTAATTCCCAATTGAAAATTTTCACTCACATTCCTTAAATGTGTAAATTTTAGGCACATTATTGAAAATATTCTTAAGTGGACTCAACTGGATGAAGATGATGATGATGTTCCCATGAAGAAATCATTTTCTAATTTGAGAGGTATAAGGAGTAACAATACCAAATTCTTTATATAGAATCACCTACTTTCACTGGAGGATAATTGGTTAGAAACAATAAATGTGGAATAAATTGATGATAAAAAATATCTCAAAGGAGATGCTATTTTGGAATTTTTATACATTTCATACTCAAGGGATGATAGTGAAGATGATGAAAAAAATTGGAAGTGATATTTGATATCAAAGTAGCAATAGTGGCTTCACATGATAAGATTTATATTTATATAGACAAAATAATGAAATCAAACTGAATGGTGAATGATTCCAAAATCTATATGCATTAAAAAGTATAAGGGATAGATATTTTTAGAATTTAAATTTAAATGCACAAATATGATAATTAAATAACATAAGATTTTTTTTAATTAGAAGTTCAATATTGATGTGTATGCTTAGATTATTTATTCACTAACTAAAATAGTAAATGGTAGAGTAAAAACTATCAATGGGATTAGGGGATAAATCTTTGATATATTATGAAAATCCAAACAACATGACTAACTTTTGACTCCAAGTATGACATCAGGAATTTAAATCAAATAGGAAGTGTAAAGTTAAAAGATATGCTTGGAGGTATAATAATAATGTTAAAGGATTTTATATATAATCATGTGATATATCTGAAAAAATATTATGGATCTAGATTATAAGAATAATGTAGTATTTTTTCATTGAATTTCATAATCACAAACTCCAATGTTGAAGCTTAATTTGGGTGTGACCCAGAATCAAAACAAAAAATAAATAGAGAGATACTAGATAAAAATTGAAAACACATAATAATAAAAGCTAAAATTGGTCATTATTATTGTTTAATGATATGATATACTAAATTTTTTTGTTCCATAGTTAAGAGGTAAGGTAAGATAAATGAATTAAACCAAACAAAACTCAACATCTCATGTATAATTTTGATGGAAACTATTTTTATTGTGGTGGATATGGTCATATGGTAAGTTATTTGAAAATCATTGATGTAGATGAATTTGAATATGAATTAAATTTCTAAAATAGTATATGATCATTACATTGAGTCTTTTTGTAGTTTGAGCTGTTAGGAGAAAGATGAAATAATGAAGTTATTACATAAGCTAAGATTTAAACTCGATGAGTTTAGTTTTGAACATTTCCATTAAACTAAATTTTTTTACATGTTTGTTCTAACCCTTATGTATCCCCCTTATTCAAGGAAAGGACACTTATTTTTTTCATTTATCATTAGTATGAACCTTATGTATCCCACTTATCTATGTAAATGATCATTATTGATTAACTTGTCCTTGGGTATAACCCTTATCTATTGTCCTAGAAAATGGAGAAGACTCTTATGTATCACACTTTATTAAATAATATCCTAGATTTATGAGTTAATTTATTTCTAGTATCATGTAGTTTTAATTTTATTAAAGTAAATTACCGTGACATGTGGAATGGTATAAAAATTCAACAAAGGAAATGACCCTTATGCATTATATTGGAAGCCAGAATTTACATTTATATATGCTGAGAGTTAGAAAAATTAAGTTAATTATCTCTATATATAAATTCAAGACCCTTAAGTATAAAATATACTACTCTAATAAATGATGATATTTTTAAAATTTATAAATTAAATGATCATTATTTAAGAATTTAAGACCCTTAAGTAACATATATATTACTATTTTGTACGCCAGATTGGAAATTCGTTAAATTATTATATATTTATGTATTTTTATGACATTATATTCATTATGATAACTTAAATTAAAATATTTATACATAAAAGAAAAATATATTTATATAGGAATAAATTCAGATATATGTAATAATAATATTTGTTTTTGAAAAAATAAAAATCAAACTTTGGGATTAAATCATATTTTACAAATGATAAAGGTATTATAAATCCTAATACATAGAATAGAAAATCCATGATTTGTAAGGTTATTTACCATTACCAAAAAAAGGTTTTCCCTTTGATGTTTGGCTATTAGAATGTATTGGAATTGTTTTAATAAATTTTTCATGACCTTCCTCCATAATATTGAAATAATTTCATAGTTGACCAACTTTTTTACAAAATGCAAATGATCTACTGGGTTGTTGGTGATACATGAATCTGAATGTATAGTTTATATTTAACCACTAATTTTTTTTATCTTTATTATTTCCTTCTGTCTCTATATGAATATAGATATTACTTTGGATACTTTTCACTAATTTTCAATTACTTTTAGCACTAGGTGTAGATAATCATATTAGAAAACCAAGGTGAATTTAAATTATCACTTCAGGGTTCCCCCTTTCACATATCCATAAAGGGGTTATGAAAACATTTCAATTTAGTTTTTTTATTAATGAATCCTTGTTTTGATATTGGTTTTTTACTCTAGGTTTTTTAATTTTTTCCCTTGAGTTCTTGATTTTTAATATTCATCCCCTTGTTATTCTTTCAGAGTGAGTTGTTGAGGATCTTATTATGGTAGGATAATGAATACTTATTCTTCATTATTTTTACTAATCCATCAACATATCATGATTTCTATATCCAAGATTCCATAGGAAGGACTAACCTAATAGTGAAAATAAAATGGAATAAAGGAAATTAAAGGAGAGGACTTATTTCCGACTGCATTATATCATTATTTTATATTGCATGTGATTGTGGGTTTTTTATGTAGATTCTTATTTTTTTTATTTTGTTGTGATATGTGTGTTTTAGTGTGATTAAATAATAAAATCCCCTTACATAAAAGGATAATAATCTTAGGATTATATTTATATATTTGTATGGATATCTAAAAATTTGGGTAGATTTTTTTTATACTGACACCAAATAGTTTATATTAAAAGAATTATTAAAATGTTTATCACCTAATGTAAATGTTTTTTTGTTATGATTGATTATTGTGGGTTCATTTCCCTTATTGTAAATCTTTTTGACATAGTTTTTTGATTGTTTTGGTTGGTTTGGGGTGTTTGATTCATTTTTTTAGTGGGTGGTGTGGCTTGATTTCCCTAGTCGGAATCATAAATGTGGACTTTGATATTGTTTCACTTGATGGGCTATTATATGGATGGTAATAGTGATATGACTACTTATATAGGATGTAAATTGTATAATGAATTTTATGATGGATTTAAAAAAATGTTTTGGGGTGTTTTATATAGTGATATTTTTTTATTTTATGGATTCTATTAAATATGTAAGGAGATGTGTAATATGGTCTGTAAAATGGAAAGTGGTTTATGGAAATGGGATACAATTTATAAAATAGTGGTATTTAAATGAACACTTAATTATTTAATGAATAGTTAATGTCTAAGATAAAGGTTCTTGTTGGATAATGAATTAATCGAAATAATATATGAAAATTAATTTCATAATGAATGTAATGTGGATGATAATTTGATAAATATTGAAATGGATAGTTTTTACAATTAATGGAAAATTTTGGATGTTTTTATGGATATTTTTTGTTGACAGATTAGGTTGGATTAGGTGGTAGAAATGGAAGTTAATTCTAGTGCACAGTAGTGGTGGTTTAGTGATGGAAATGGGCCTTGTGGTCTTATCCTTATATAAAACATTAGGTTGGGATTGTGTGTCTATAGTATATGTCAAATATTAATTAAAATTTATTATACATCCCACATGAGCTGGATAACCTAATCAGTCCCTAACTATTTCAGGATCTATATTTTTTCTATGACATTTAATGTGTAAAGGAAATAGATATATAACTACTCATCATCCCCTTGTCAATTATGCATGTATAGTACAGGCTAAGATGGTTGAAGGTAGTTATATGCATACAAGTTATAATGTATCAAATTTTAATTTTTTAATATAATAGGTAAATTGGTCATGTGATTAAGATAATGATATATAGTATGGGATTTTCACATTTAGAGGAGGGGAAAATGTTGATTTCTTTCATGGCCATAATTCAACTATTTAATGATAATGTGATATGTGGTTGAGATATTCTATTTCGTGGTGGATATTTAATAATGAAGCTGATGTGGTTATGTTATGTGGTATTTAGTTCTGATATGAGATCTATTATGTGATTACAAAACTACATAAGTGATGGATGAATAATTACTTATATATTAGGGTGTGAGAGTCAAAACCTAGAAGTGATGTAGTTTAAGGGTACCTTATATATAAATATATTCATTAATTTTGATCACCTTATACATGGAAATTATATTGTGTGAGTGAGACTTACTGAGGTTTTTTTCTATCTCATGTGGCCTAGGTAAATGTTCATTATTTTTTTATCTAACAATTCTATTTTATAATTTATCTGAATTTTCATGAGAGGAATTGAGGTTTATCCTAATGTGTATAAATTTACAATAAACCCCATATATTTTTTTTGGGTTTTTAAGAATTATTTTTTGATAGAGTTAAATTTAATAGCTTGAGGTTCGATTTTTTTATTTAATTCACTTCAGTAGGAGTTTCATTTCGGTATTTCGTTTTTTTGATATTTTATTTGTTATGACCTCCATATAAGAAAATTATTTTCAAGGAAAATAAATTTTTAATGGTTTACTAGGAACCCAGTAAAGAGAATCAAATCATGAATGTAACCATAATATTTAATCAGCCACCACAAATCACATCCATTAAATCCACCACTACTGGGGTCTCCAAGGGGGTTCATTATAGTACTTCCAATATAAGTCTCTCATATCATTTTTATGATTTCAATGGATGTATCCCTCTATAAGGACCCAACCTTATTACATTACATAATCCTGAATTTTAGTCAAGAACTCACTTCCTTACATATTGAGGATATTTTAAAGTATATAGTCTTATAGAATTTTGATATAATACATACATAACATTCCACATTCATATAGATAAAATACCACATAAACAATATCCATTTCTTCCAAAATATACTAATTTTCAAATAAAACATGATTTCCTTGAAAAATATTCATAACATTTAACTTTGATTACTTCTTTGTCTTACACAACCTTATAACCTATGAAAATCATTTAAATACTTGGGATGAGAACAAAAAAAGAAGTAAGTGATATAAAAAGAAGAAAACAAAACATTTGTCCGTGAATACTTGTGAACTCATTAAATCATTTAAAAAACATACTTTTTGTCCATATATACATACTATGTGAAACAGGAGATTCCCAAAAAACATAATGAACAAAAATAGAACCATAAAGTTATATTGGTGAATTAATTACATAATCTTGTAACACTCTCAACTACCTCATAATTTGTAACCCTCACAGATACCTTAAAATTTGTGCAACAATCACAGTTACACTTGGAGTAACCATACGACTGACCTCCAAATCACACATATACAATGTATTGAAGGGAGATATAGGTCCCACACTTCATCATAAAAAATTCACAAGAACCATAAAACAATCATACAACAGGAATAATTTCATAAAAACATTTCTTTTGAATTTCATAAAATATAATTGTAAAAGAAGGTTTTAGAAGAAAAGTCCATTATAAATATCATATAATTGATGTGAGACTTAATAGAATAGATGGAATATGTGTGTGAACTATAAATACAAATAATTAATATATATTATAGAAAAATATTAATGTTTATAACACCTTATATTATAATTTCATTACATCATTTCACCCTTTAATTATTAGTATTTTGTTACTTCCATTGTTTTGGGTGTGTTATTTACATGATTTTCATGGTAGGTTTGTATTTTATTTTATTATCGTATGAAAATGAAATTACATAAGTTGAATAAAATTATATTAATATGTTTCTAAAATATATAATGATTCCATAAATAATTTTTTATAATATATAATGATGGATCATTAGATGAAACATTAATGATGTTTGTTTAGATCATTATTAGAGGTTCCTCGATAATCATGAAATTGTTTCGTTATATAATTTAATGTCATTAATAGAAGTTAATTACATAACATAAAATAGGTTAAAAAAACACTTTTCATTATTTTTCATCCATTAAAATGTTTTTATGATCATATTTGAAGGCTATAATGGAAATTGCAAACACATCATCCATGATTTTGGTAAATCAGTACATCGCGGATGATGTTTTTATTTTTAGAACAAGAGGGAGAGGAGATGAAGAAATACGATGAATATTTGACATGAACATTGTAACATAAAAAAATATATAATATTATGGATATTTAATACCTCATGGATACATGGATAGAAAGATAGTAAAAGAAAATAAAGGAATTATAAAGAAAACACATGAA
The DNA here is from genome assembly GCA_963277665.1 of Viscum album. Lineage (NCBI taxonomy): Eukaryota > Viridiplantae > Streptophyta > Magnoliopsida > Santalales > Viscaceae > Viscum > Viscum album. The sequence continues at coordinate 521,359,153 of OY728139.1, read as the reverse complement.
AAAGGAAGTTGATTCTTACCTCTTGATCTCTTCTACTAGAGATCCTCCTTAAGGCATTTGGGTTTATCCTTTTGGTGAGACCATATTATCTAGGACTTAGGTAAGATCCTTGGGGAGATAATTTATTATAACATAGACAATTATCAAGGCTTTAGAGGTGTGATAGGAAGAGGGGATTGAGGGTGGTATTTATAGTGGAGAAGAGGAGGTATTTTACATTATTTTAATCATTATTTTAGTATTTATGCTCAAGACTATGAATTGTATTGATTCATGTGACCAAATATAGTAAAACAATTCATGTCAGTTCAAAACAAGTGGGATTACATCATCCTTTAATCACCTATGATGTAGTAAAACATGTACTTATCATTTATCGTAGTTTATCGTATTTTATTATTCATAAAAAATTCAATAATTTCATAAAAATACAAAAAATTTACCCTTTAAATTTTTTTATGCATAGAATTAAAAAATGAACTCCATTTTCTGAAAATAATTTTCCAAATATTATTAATTTAATTTTTAAATAAAATTATAATTAAATCAAAAATAACAATTTTAAATCTATAAATCATTTTTAACACCATGAAAAATTAATCAAGTTGTCATTATCCTAAATCCTTAATAAAATAAAATAAAAAAATGATTTACTATTCATTAGGGTCATATTAGTATTCATATAACTATTTATAAGGGTATGTTACTATTCACCGAAAATCAAGTTGGTTCCATTACACTCCAGGTAACTTACTATTCACAGTTGTAGATGACTGTTTTTTGAAATTAAAAACATAAAAGCGGTAAAACTATTTTTAAAGTCTAGTTATAAATATCTAATTAAAACAAAGTTTCATGAATTTCAGTTTATTTTTAAATCCTTGGGGTTTTACATTATCCCCACCTTCTTGAAATTGTGCCCTCACAATTTTATTTACTTATTAAATAATTTAGGGTAAATTTCCTTTATAGTATTTTCATATTCCCATTTTTCTTGTTCAACCATATAGTTTCTCCCCAAAACATTTAACTAGTTTATTACCTTATGCCAAAAAACTTATTCCCTTCAGTCAATAATCTGAATTTCATTCTCTTCATATGAAATTTTCTCTTCCAGCTAAACTGCTTCTGGGCTCAAAATATGAGATGAATATGGCACATAATTTCTCAACATTGAAACATGAAAAAAATTGTGTACCTAAGACAAACTCAGAGGAAAAGATACTTGGTAGGAAACTAGTCAAACCCTCTCTAGGATTTCATAAATTCCAATTAACCATGAAATTAGCTTCCATTTATTACCAAAATGCATAACACTCTTCCATAGTGAGATTCTATGAAAAACATGATCACCTACATCGAAAGAAATTTCATTACTCCTATTGTTTACATAACTATTCTATTTTATCAAAGCTATCCTCATGTGTTTATGGATCATCTTCACTTTCTCAGCCACTTCCTCTACTAATTATGGTCCCATAATCTTCTCTTCCCCAACTTCATCCCAAAAAGTTGTAGTTCAACACTACTTCCAATACAATGACTAAAAAGGTGTAATCTGTATACTAGAATGAAAAATGTTATTATAAGAAAACTCAAATAAAGAAATATGTTGATAACAACTTCCTTGGTAGTCCATTGAACAAGATCAAAGCAAATCCACCAAAGTTTGAATCATTCATTTTTATTTCCCATCTAATTGAGTAAGAAAAGTAGTACTAAAATTTAATTTGGTGCTCAATGACTTATGAAAGCCCTTCCAAAAGTTATGTAACATCCTAGGTAAATAAATAACATGACATTTTACATATTTATTAATATTTTTCAATTAAATACTAATTCTACTTTAAATGGGATGCTATGTTTAATGGCGTACCCGATACACAACAATGGGTTTCTTTGAAATCTTACGTTGCACACTAATAATATAATATTATTATTTTAAATGAAAATTCACTACTATGTATTATATTGGATGGAATGAAAAAAACTAATTACAATATGATTATACATTTTTTTTAAAATGTATTTACTTTTATCCAATAAAATTTAGAGGCTTAAAATGTGAATGAATCTAATTTTAAGAATAATTTACATTAAAAGGTCGATTTACCACCTTTTAATGGATAACCCTCTATAAATATAGTTTTGTTCACTTTAATAAATTCTATTTGAACAAAAAATTCATTTTTTATAATTGGGAAATCAAAATTTACTTTGTGTAAATTTTTGGAATTTTTCTGATAAAGTTCATTTTTTAATGAATAGTGAAAAATATTGTATTTTAATTCAAAACTGCATTTTAATCTAATCTATTTATATTCTTAGATTATATTTTTAATTGGTTTTAAAGTTTAATTAGAATATATTTTTACCATTTAATCCAATCTTGGTCATTTGAATAAATTTCACTTTGAATTTGGACATAAACAAGTGTCAATCTTTTGATAGTGATTGTTTCATAAAAACAAGCTATTTGTTTTAACAATGAGAATTAATTATAAAATTAATTATTAAAACTTAAATGTTATGAATTTTTTCAAATAGACATCATTTTTTAATTCGGAATATCAAATTTATCTTAGAGTGAATTTTTGGTATTTTTCTGAGAAACTTCAATTTTTGATGAATAGTGAAACCACTTAGTAGTAGTTAAAAAAACTGAATTTTTCATTTAAATGAAATTTTACCACTTCTGTGAATTGAATTTAGAAAATATGACATACATGGTTATTATTAGTATGTAAAATTTTGTTCAATAAGATGAAAATAATTTTTGGTGAATAGTAACTTTTGACTTTGATTTACCGCGGTTAAAGGTAAATATGGTAATTCAAGGTAAAAAGGATATTATAATTATTCAAAATTACCTTAACACTTGTCCTAACCTTATTTTATGAGTCATGTCTGACCATTGGCATCCTTGGATCGATTTTGGGACCCCATGGACCCACTTATGAATGATAATGACACTTTAGATTAGTTAATTTAAAGTAAAGGCCAAAATGACATGAACAAAAATCTTTTGGTAAATTAATTTTTATATGGTGTTATATAAGTAATCGTTTTGACTATAAATATTCATTTTAAATATAAAAATATTTCCTATATCATGGTATTTTTTTATAATTTTTAAACATCGAATATGTTAATGTATTTATGACACAATAATGACGCAGAGTTTACCTCATTAATAAATCATATAAATAACTATGATTATAAATATTAAAATAAAATCCAAAATAATAAATTCATTTTTGAATGAATAAATCACCATACTGAAAATATTCATAAAGGACACTTGATAGTTCTAATTTCTTGGCTCATGGCCGGAATGAATGTTTGATAATATACTGTATATGTATATATAGTATAAGTATGTGTATATATATAAGGAAAATTTATATATATTGCATCCACATATAGGAACCATGTACAGGTGGATGTAAGTGGCCATATACCTAGAATACTAGTGCCGGTTGGACTTGGTCATAACTCACACATCTGTGACTTGTCTAACGAGCCTATAATGTAACATCCCATGTAAGTAATGAATAATAGATATTTTTATCTATGTCTATTAATGATTAAAATAATGTTTTAGAGGCTTAAAATCAAAATAAATACAATCTTATGCATGGAATACACTAATATTCTTAAAAGATTGTTTTACTGCCTTTTGATGGCAAACCCTTTTTAAATCTATATTTTGACTATTTTATAATCTATGTTTGTCAAAATAAACTTATTCTTTATGATAGGGACATCAAAATTTCCTTTGTGTGATTTTTTGGTATTTTTCTGACAATGTTCATTTTTTAATGAATAGTGAAAAATACTGCATTTTACATCAAAACTGCTTCTTAATCTAATTTATTTATATGATTATATTATCTTTTGAATTGGTATTAATGTGTAATCTGAATATATTTTTACCATTTAATCCAATTTTGGTCATTGGAATCAATTTCACTTTGAAATTAGACTTAAACTGGTGTCAATCTTTTGATACTTATTGTTTTATAAAAACACGCTATTTGATCTGACAGCAGGAATTAATTATTAAATTAATTAATGTGACTTATATGTTTTGAATTTTTTAAAATAGAATTCATTTTTGAATTCGTAATATCAAATATATCTTAGGGTGAATTTTTGGTAATTTTCTGAAAAACTTCAATTTTTGATGAATAGTGAAACCACTAAGTGGTACTTATAAAAACTGATTTTCTGTTTAAATGAAATTTTTCCATCATTGTGTTTTTAATTTCAAAAATCTGATATACATGGTTTTCATTAAGAAGTAAAATGTGGTTCAATGAGATTAAAAAAAAATTTTGGTTAACAGTAACTTATTAAGTTTTTAATCGCGATTAGTGGTAATTAGTGTAGTTTAAGGTAAAAATAATGTTTCAATAGTATGAGATGAGCTTGAAACATGTCCTACCCAAATTGGTTGTGTCATGGCAGACCAATACAATCCATGGGTCAACTTGGGGACCCCATGGAACTACTTTGGTTGGGAAATGACATAAATAACTTTTTATTTAATGTAAAAGTAAAAATGACAAAAACATAATATGTTTTACAAAAACAATTTTTAAATGGGGTTATACAAGTAATATTTTTTATTATAAATATTAATTGGAAAGATAAAATGATTTCCTACATTATATTATTTTTTTATAATTTTTAGACATTAAATAAATTAAATTATTTATGTCATCATGATGATGCAGCGATGACCTCATTATTTAACGATTTATATAAAATGGAAAGATAATTTAATATCTAAGACCTAAACATGTAAAAAACCTATTGTATGGGTATATATCGAACCCTTATCACCTTATCCTCTAATTATATCAATTTGGGATCATTTAAATCCGAAACTCATTTTCAAATAAAGTAATATTTCTTTACTTTCAAAGAGTGCCCCTCCTCTCCTCTTATAAAAGGCCCCCACCTCTACCTCTTTTACCACACTCCCAAAGCCTTTGTATCGGACAACCCCTGCCCATTTTGTCTCTCCACTTCCCTCTATTACTCCTTGAAGCCTCACTTTGGGCAGAAGACTTCCCAAGGAAGCCTTTGAGCTCAAACCAAAGGGAGTTACCCGATTTTAAGGTAAAGTCTTCACTTGAGTCTGTTTGTTTTATTTTGCTTCTCCAAACCCCTAAACTATTTTTATTTATTTCTTTTGTAACAACTCCAGTATCTTCAATATACTAGGATGTTGTTATAAGAATAATTCAAGCTACACTTACACACACATACATCTAATGGTCAAAGAACATACGGTTTCTGTGGATGGTGAATTTATGCCTCCCGAAACGATGATTGTTCAAAATTCTTTTAACACCTTCAAAGGTGGACATTAAGATGACACTATATTTATATATGATATATAATATGTTTATGTTTTCCTTAATATTCTGTATTTTTCATTTTGGGCATACCTTTATGGTTTCCATTATGGGTAAATGCGATATCTTCATTTAAGGAAGTGCAGACTACCGCCCCCTCAAAGTGATTTGATTCGTTAAATACCATATGTGCGACGTATAAAGGATGGAACTATGATATTATATATGATATTATACTGGATATATAATATACCTTTATATCATTATGATTCCATTCTATAAAATACGAAATAGAAATGAAATTAGCGTTCATGCGTACGTACGGCTTACCGTCTCCATGAACGGTGCATTTCATTTCTTACCTCTAAATGATTATGTAATATTATAAATGCATGCATGTACTGGATATATATGACATATATGATATCTACATCATGAATACCATTCTGGATATAATGGATACATGAACAACATGTAATTATAAAGGGCTTATTTTTTACTCAAGTACCAATGATCGTTAAAATGACCGCTGTTAACTTAAATAATTTCATAGTGTTCATGACATGGTAATAAGTGATAAAAAAGGAATAATGAACTTGAAAAAGGTTCTTAATCAAGTGGAAATTAACTCAAGTTTATTATTCAGGACATTAAAGAATGATCGAGTCAAGTCGGATCCAAGGTATGGGACTTCGTCTCAATCTCCTTTCATTGAGGCATATTTTATTTTATACACAACCTTCTTTTATACGGTGTATGAACCTATTTGACTTTTACGCTTATTCAAAAGGAATCTTTTTTATACGAATCATTTTACTAAACGACAAAAGGGAATGTTTTTCTTGTCGTACGTATGCGGCGACAATGACTTCTCCGCCGTCGTGACCATTATTGGAGTTTCGGCTTCCTCTACAAGCCATACCCTTTTTTTAAACAAAAAATAAATACCATGTTTTACTTTGGTATTGAAAATGGTTTTCATAATGTTTTTATTATATCAATGTGTTTTATTGATATCTCGTGATTGAAATGTGGAAATGTTATGTTTCCTTTATGCATGTTTTACATGATATGATTATGTCATGGTTCTTGGGCATTATTATGAAGACGGGGGTTCCGTGATAAACTAAGGGTGGGTGAGCCCGTTATAGCTCTCCAATGCAATGGGTAACACGAAGGAGTGAAACATTAAGGCTTTTCCAAAGAGATTTAGGGAATATACTGTGATGGGTATTCCAAACGTAACCAAGAGGGTTACTCCCTACGTATGAATGTTATGAATGCCTTAAGTTACCTTTATGTCTTATTATTTCTATGATTTATTCATGATTTGATGAGGTATGTTAAAGTGCTTATGTTTTATGGGTAAAGTATGATTTCATTCTTATGTATATATGTACCCATGTTTCCTTTCCATATTTTTATATCCCTTACTGAGCTTTTTATGCTCATCCCAAGTTTTTTGAAATGTTTTTCACAGGTCAAGGGAAAGGTACATGATATGATGATAGTGTCAAGGAAGTGTCAACAAAGAATCCATGTTTATTTTAAATATGTTTCCATTGATGGGAATTAAGAATACTATATTTATGTAACCACTTTGTTTATATGTGGAATGTATGCAAGTTTTATGATCTAATTATCTAAAACTCTAAACCTGAAAATATCCTCAATGTGTAATCTTGTAATAACTAAAGATTAAGTAAGGTTTAAGGCTAGGGCCTTATAGTTGGTATCAAAGGTCGGTTTAGATAACTTTAGGAGTTATAATTATATTAAATGATTATCCAAAAATATTTTTTTATGGTAAAATTGAAGTGATATAGCATTTGAAGATTACCATGTTGCTTCATCTAATACATGTTTGTTCAGAATGGTTTTCCGCAGAGGAAATAGGGAAGCAGTGCTAGGAAGGCATACAGAAGGAAATAACCTTCCGAATCAGCATCCTGAGATGGTCGGAATTGGAACTGAACAGTTTGTTGCAGTGATGGCACAGTTGACTCAAGCGATAAATGGTGGTGGTATCCATGCACGAGATCAGCCAGACCAACCACAGAGGAACATGTCAGTGGTGGAACATTTCATGAGGCAACATCCCCCATCATTCAGAAGATCATCTGACCCTGTGCTAGCTGAAAGGTGGATTAAAGCACTGTTGAAGATTTTCGATGTCATGGGGTGTTCATAAAATCAAAAGGTTAGTCTTTTTATTTACCGTTTAGAGGGTGAGGTAGATCAGTGCTGGTCGATGGTTAAAAATATCAGGGACGCTGATGAGATTGATACTCTCGACTGGGATGAATTCAAAGGTATGTTTCTTGAGACGTATTTTCCTAAGGCTGTTCGACATAGTATGGAAAAAAAATTCTTGGAATTGAGGCAAGAGGAAGACTCAGTGGCTGCCTATGAAGAAATTTTCACTCGATTGGCAAGGTATGCTCCAAATTTTATCCGAGACCTTGATAGTAAAATAAATCGTTTTTACTCAGGATTAAAACCAAAATATCGAAGGGCATTAACTTCTCATGAGTTTAAAAGTTATGAAAATCTTGTTCGATATGCTGAGAAGGTGGAAATGGAGTTTTCCGATGACCAAGTGTTCTATAACAACCAGCAGAAGAAGAGACCGAGGTGGAAGGAGAAAGGTAAGAATTCTTCAAAAAAGTCTGATGGTAAGAAAACTAAGTTTTTAGTTTGTGATAAATGTGGAAAAAGGCATGCTGGGGAATGTTGAGGCAAAAATAATTTATAAGAATCTTCCTATCCTTATCTGTGGAAAGAACCTACTTGAAAACCTTATTGTTCTACCTCTAGTAGAGTTTGATGTTATCCTCGGTATGGATTGGCTCTCTATTTACCATGCTAAGATTGACTGTAGAGCTAAAGAAGTTTCTTTTCAGAAAGACTTTCATTTTTTGTACAAGAATGAACCCTTACTGTTGATAACTTATCAAGAGGCCAAGAAACTTGTAAAAGATGAAAATGAATGTTACCTTTCACACGTCATTGAAAATAAAGGAACTATTCAGATTAATGATGTGCCAGTGGTAAATGAGTATCCTGATGTTTTTCCTGATGAGTTGCCTGGAATAATACCAGATCGGGAAGTTGAGTTTACTGTTGACTTAGTTCCTGATGCTAATCCAATTTCAAAACCCCCTTATCGAATGGCTCAAATTGAACTTTTAGAGTTGAAGGAGCAATTGTAAGATTTATTAGAGAAAGGTTTCATTTGACCTAGCACATCACCATGGGGTGCTCCTATTTTATTTGTTAAAAAAAAGATGGTTCTATGAGACTTTGCATTGATTATAGGGCCTTGAATAATATAACTGTTAAGAACAAATATCATTTGCCTCATATTGATGATTTGTTTGATCAGCTCCAGGGAGCTCAGTTTTTTTCAAAGATTGACTTGAGATCAGGGTACCATCAGTTGAAGGTAAAGGAGGCAGATATTCCGAAGACCGCGTTCCGTACGAGATATGGCCATTATGAATTTGTAGTAATGCCTTTTTGGCTAACCAATGCACCTTCCGTATTCATGGACTTAATGAATAGAATTTTCCATGAGTTCTTGGATAAGTTTGTGGTGGTTTTCATTGATGATATTTTAGTGTTTTCTAAAAGTAAATAAGAGCATGAAATACATTTAAGGGTCATTTTTCAAACCTTAAAAGAAAATAAATTGTATGGGAAATTCAGAAAATGTGAGTTTTGGTTGCAACAAATTTCTTTCCTTGGTCACATTGTTTCAAAAGATGGCATAACTGTTTATCCTACAAAAACAAAAGTTGTTGAAAAATGGCCAAGACCCACAAATGTAACTAAGATTCGTAGCTTCCTTGGTTTGGCAGGCTATTACCTAAGGTTTGTTAGAAATTTTTCACGGTTATCTAGTCCAATGACTAATCTAACTCGGAAGGGTGTTATGTTTATCTGGACAAAAGAATGGGATGATTATTTTCAGGAATTGAAAAGAAGATTGGTGAATGATCCAGTTTTGGCACTACCTTCCAGGAATGGTGAGTTTGTTATCTACAGTGATGCTTCATTGAAAGGACTTGGTTGCGTCCTAATGCAGAATGATCAGGTAATTGCTTATGCTTCACGACAGTTGAAAGCTCATGAGGTAAATTACCCTACACATGATTTGGAATTAGCTGTTGTTGTTTTTGCTTTAAAAATTTGGAGGCATCATTTGTATGGAGTAAAGTGTGAAATATATACCGATCACAAAAGTTTAAAGTATATATTCACTTAGAAAGAATTGAACATGAGACAAAGGAGATGGCTAGAATTAATCAAGGGTTATGACTGTACAATTCATTACCATCCGGGAAAAGCAAATAAAGTGGCTGATGCTTTAATTCGAAAAAGTAATGCTTCATTAGCAATGTTGCGTTTGGAACGTGATCCTTTGGTTAAGGATTTGATGAACTTTGGCATAGAAGTTGTTGGTGCGGGATGTTCTTCTGTTTTTGTTTCAGGTATCAGTGAGATCATCTCTATCAGATAGAATCAAGCAAGCACAGAAGCAAGAAAGTGAGTTTCAGAAAAAGGTAGAGCTGGTTCAGAAAGGTAAGTTTCCTGAATTCAACATTGATAATGATTGCGTTTTGAGATTTGGGAAGAGATTGTGTGTGCCTTTTGATTCACAGTAGAAGTGAGAGTTGTTATGTGAAGCTCATAGTTCTCCGTTTTCAGTTCATCCTAGCAGTACTAAGATGTACAGAGATCTGCGGGAGTATTACTGGTGGGATGGAATTAAAAGAGATATTGCTGATTTTACTGTGAAGTGTTTGACATGTCAACAGGTTAAATCAGAGCGGAAGTTACTGAAAGGGATGCTTCAGCCTTTACCAGTGCCAGAGTGGAAATGGGAGAATATATGCATGGACTTTTTTGTGAGATTACCGAAGACATCTCGAGGTAATAATGCAATCTGGGTTATTGTTGATCGCTTGACCAAATCTGCTCATTTCCTTGCTATATGAGATACTTTTTCCCTAGATCAACATTCCCGTTTGTATCTTAAAGATATAGTCAGGTTACATGGAGTTCCTCTCTCCATTGTATCTGATCGTGATCCCAGGTTCACTTCTAACTTTTGGAAAGGCCATCAGAAGTCATTGGGTACTGAATTAAATTTTAGTATAGCTTTTCATCCTCAATCAGATGGGCAGTCAGAACGAACAATTCAGACATTGGAGGATATGATACGTTCTTGCTCTATGGATTATCAGGGAAGTTGGGACCAACATCCTTCTTTGGTTGAATTTTCATATAATAACAGTTTTCATTCAGGTATACAGATGGCACCATTTCAGGCATTATATGGGAAGCGGTGTCGAACTCCAGCTTTCTGGGATGAAGTGGGTGAAAGGAAGTTGATGGGACCAGAATTGGTAGAAGAGATGGCAGAAAAAGTTCAGCTGATTCAGAAGCACATGAGAACAGCTTAGAGCAGGCAGAAGATTTATGCAGACAATAGGGGGAAGGATCTAACTTTTGAGGTAGGTGATCATGTTATTCTCAATGTCTCGCCATGGAAAAGTGTGATGCAATTTGGTAAGAAAGGAAAGTTGAGTCCTAGGTTCATTGGACCCTATGAAATTCTGGAGAGAGTTGGATCAGTTGCTTACCGAGTGGCTTTACCTCCGAGCTTATCTCAGGTACACAATGTTTTTCATGTTTCGATGCTGAGAAAGTATATGCCAAATCCATCTCATGTTTTGAGTCGAGAGGTAGTTCAGCTGGAAGAGAACCTATCTTATGAGGAACAACCAGTCCAGATTCTTGACCATAGGGAGCAAGTGTTACGGAATAAGGTGATTAAGCAGGTAAAGGTTTTGTGTAAAAACCACATTATGGAAGAGGCAATATGGGAATCTGAAAATTCAATTAGGGATTAGTATCCCCATTTATTTGATAAGTAAATAAATTGCGGGGACGCAATTTTCTAAAGGGGGGAAGGATGCAACATCCCAAGTAATGAATAATAGATATTTTTATCTATGTCTATTAATGATTAAGATAATGTTTTAGAGGCTTAAAATCAAAATAAATACAATCTTATGCATGGAATACACTAATATTCTTAAAAGATTGTTTTATTGCCTTTTGATGGAAAACCCTTTTTAAATCTATCTTTTGACAATTTTATAAGCTATGTTTGTCAAAATAAACTTATTCTTTATTATTGGGGCATCAAAATTTACTTTGTGTGAATTTTTGGTATTTTTCTGACAATGTTCATTTTTTAATGAATAGTGAAAAATACTGCATTTTACATCAAAACTGCTTTTTAATCTAATTTATTTATATGATTAGATTATCTTTTGAATTGGTCTTAATGTTTAATCTGAATATATTTTTACCATTTAATCCAATGGTGGTCATTGGAATCAATTTCACTTTGAAATTAGACTTAAACTGGTGTCAATCTTTTGATACTTATTATTTTATAAAAACACGCTATTTGCTCTGACAGCGGGAATTAATTATTAAATTAATTAATGTGACTTATAAGTTTTGAATTTTGTAAAATAGACTTCATTTTTGAATTCGGAATATCAAATATAGCTTAGGGTGAATTTTTTGTAATTTTCTGAAAAACTTCAATTTTTGATGAATAGTGAAACCACTAAGTGGTACTTATAAAAACTGATTTTCCGTTTAAATGAAATTTTTCCATCATTGTGTTTTGAATTTCAAAAATCCGACATACATGGTTTTCATTAAGAAGTAAAATGTGGTTCAATGAGATTAAAATAATTTTTTGGTGAATAGTAACTTATTAAGTTTTTAATCGCGATTAGTGGTAATTAGTGTAGTTTAAGGTAAAAATAATATTTCAATAGTATGAGATGAGCTTGAAACATGTCCTGCCCTCATTGTTTGTTTCATGGCCGACCATGAAAATCCATGGGTCAACTTGGGGACCCCATGGAACTAATTTGGTTGGGAAATGACATAAATAACTTTTTATTTAATGTAAAAGTAAAAATGACAAAAACATAATATGTTTTACGAAAAAAAAATTTAAATGGGGTTATACAAGTCATATTTTTTATTATAAATATTCATTGTAAAGATAAAAAGATTTCCTACATTATAGTATTTTTTTATAATTTTTAGACATTAAATAAATTAAATTATCTATGACATCATGATGATGCAGCGATGACCTCATTATTTAACGATTTATATAAAATGGAAAGATAATGTAATATCTAAGACCTACACATGTCCAAAACATATTGGATGGGTAGATTTAGAACCCTTATCACCTTATCCTCGAATTATTTCAATGTGGGACCATTTAAATCCGAAACTCATTTTCAAATAAAGTAATATTTCTTTACTTTCCAAGAGTGCACCTCCTCTCCTCTTATAAAAGGCCCCCAACTCTACCGCTTTTCCCACACTCCCAAAGCCTTTGGATCGGACAAACCCTGCCCATTTTGTCTCTCCACTCCCCTCTATTACTCCTTGAAGCCTCACTTTGGGCAGAAGACTTCCCAAGGAAGCCTTTGAGCTCAAACCAAAGGGAGTTACCCGATTTTATGGTAATGTCTTCACTTGAGTCCGTTTGTTTTATTTTGCTTCTCCAACCCCCTAAACTATTTTTATTTTTTTCTTTTGTAATAACTCCAGTATCTTCAATAAACTGGGATTTTGTTATAAGAAGGATTCAAGCTACACTTACACACACCTACATCTAATGGTTAAAGAACATACGGTTTCCGTGGATGGTGAATTTATGCCTCCCGAAACGATGATTGTTCAAAATTCTTCTAACACCTTCAAAGGTGGCCATTAAGATTACACTATATTTATATATGATACATAATATGTTTATGTTTTCCTTAAGCTTCTGTATTTTTCATTTTGGGCATACCTTTATGGTTTCCATTATGGGTAAACGCGATATCTTCATTTAAGGAAGTGCAGACTACCGCCCCCTCAAAGTGATTTGATTCGTTAAATACCATATGTTAGACGTATAAAGGATGGAACTATGATATTATATATGATATTATACTGGAATTATAATATACCTTTATATAATTATGATTCCATTCTATAAAATACGAAATATAAATGAAAGTAGCGTTCATTCGTACGTACGGCTTACCGTCTCCATGAACGGTGCATTTCATTTCTTACCTCTAAATGATTTTTTAATATTATAAATGCAAGCATGTACTGGATATATATGACATATATGATATCTACATCATGAATACCATTTTGGATATAATGGATACATGAACAACATGTAATTATAAAGGGCTTATTTTTTACTCAAGTACCAATGATCGTTAAAATGACCGTTGTTAACTTAAATAATTACATAGTGTTCATGATATGGTAATAAGTGATATAAAAGGAATAATAAACTTGAAAAAGGTTCTTAAGCAAGTAGAAATTAACTCAAGTTTATTATTCAGAACATTAAAGAATGATCGAGTCAAGTCGGACCCGAGGTATGGGACTTCGTCTCAATCTCCTTTCATTGAGGCATATTTTATTTTATACACAACCTTCTTTTATACGGTGTATTAACCTCTTTGACTTTTACGCTTATTCAAAAGGAATCTTTTTTATACGAATCATTTTACTAAACGACAAATGGGAATGTTTTTCTTGTCGTACGTATGCGGCGACAACGACTTCTCCACCATCGTTACCATTATTGGAGTTTCGGCTTCCTCTACAAGCCATACCCTTTTTTTAAACGAAAAATAAATACCATGTTTTACTTTGGTATTGAAAATGGTTTTCATAATGTTTTTATTATATCAATGTGTTTTATTGATATCTCGTGATTGAAATGTGGAAATGTTATGTTTCCTTTATGCATGTTTTACGTGATATGATTATGTTATGGTTCCTGGGAATTATTATGAAGACGGGTGGTTCCGTGATAAAATAAGGGTGGGTGAGCCCGTTATAGCTCTCCAATGCATTGGGTAACACGAAGGAGTGAAACGTTAAGGCTTCTCCGAAGAGATTTCGGGAATATACTGTGATGGGTATTCCAAACGTAACCAAGAGGGTTACTCCCTACGTAAGAATGTTATGAATGCCTTAAGTTACCTTTATGTCTTATGATTTCTATGATTTATTCATGATTTGATGAGGTATGTTAAAGTGCTTATGTTTTATGGGTAAAGTATGATTTCATTCTTATGTATATATGTACCCATGTTTCCTTTCCATATTTTTATATCCCTTACTGAGCTTTTTATGCTCATCCAAAGTTTTTTGAAATGTTTTTCACAGTTCAAGGGAAAGGTACATGATATGATGATAGTGTCAAGGAAGTGTCAAGAAAGAATCCATGTTTATTTTAAATATGTTTCCATTGATGGGAATGAAAAATACTATCTTTATGTAACCACTTTGGTTATTTGTGGAATGTATGCAAGTTTTATGATCTAATTATCTAAAACTCTAAACCTGAAAAGATCCTCAATGTGTAATCTTGTAATAACTCAAGATTAAGTAAGGTTTAAGGTTGGGGCCTTATAGTTGGTATCAAAGGTCGGTTTAGATAACTTTAGGAGTTAGAATTATATTAAATGATTATCCAAAAATATTTTTTTATGGTCAAATTGAAGTGATATAGCATTTGAATATTACCATGTTGCTTCATCTAAGACATGTTTGTTCAGAATGGTTTTCCGCAGAGAAAACAGGGAAGCAGTGCTAGGAAGGCATACAGAAGGAAATAACCTTCCGAATCAGCATCCCGAGATGGTCGGAATTGGAACTGAACAGTTTTTTGCAGTGATGGCACAGTTGACTCAAGCGATAAATGGCGGTGGTATCCATGCACGAGATCAGACAAACCAACCGCAGAGGAACATGTTAGTGGTGGAACATTTCATGAGGCAACATCCCCCATCAATCAGAAGATCATCTGACCCTGTGCTAACTGAAGGGTGGATTAAATCACTGGAGAAGATTTTTGATGTCATGGGGTGTTCAGACAATCAAAAGGTTAGTCTTGTTATTTACCGTTTAGAGGGTGAGGCAGATCAGTGGTGGTCGATGGTTAAAAATATCAGGGACACTGATGAGATTGATGCTCTCGACTGGGATGAATTCAAAGGTATGTTTCTTGAGATGTATTTTCCTAAGGCTGTTCGAGTTAGGATGGAAAATAAATTCTTGGAATTGAGGCAAGAGGAAGACTCAGTGGCTGCCTATGAAGAAAGGTTCACTCGATTGGCAAGGTATGCTCCAAATTTTATCCGAGACCATGATAGTAAAATCAATCATTTTTACTCAGGATTAAAACCAAAATATCAAAGGGCATTAGCTTCGCGTGAGTTTAAAAGTTATGAAAAGCTTGTTCGATGTGTTGAGAAGGTGGAAATGCAGTTTTCCGATGACCTAGTGTTCTATAACAACCAGCAGAAGAAGAGACCGAGGTGGAAGGAGAAAGGTAAGAATTCTTCAAAAAAGTCTGATGGTATGAAAACTAAGTTTTCAGTTTGTGATAAATGTGGCAAAAGGCATGCTGGGGAATGTCTTCTGAATTCTGGAAAGTGCTACCGATGTGTTAATATGGGACATAAGGCTCGTGATTGCACTGAAAATGATCAAGGTGAAGGTAAGAACAAATTTTATTTATAGTTAGTGAAATGTTATAAGTGAAATGAGATGGGTCACTATGAAAATGAGTGTCCGACAAAGAGCTTGAGTGATGGGAAGCAGTTAGACTACAAGCAGAAAGGGGTAGTGAAATCCTTTGCAACTACTTCAGCAGATGTCGGGCCGTCAAATGAAGTTGTATCAGGTACTTTGTTTGTTTTTTCAGATTATGCCAGAGTGTTGTTTGATTCGGGGTCTACACATTATTTCATATCTGAAACCTTTTCTAGTAAAATGGGAATACCATCTCAAGAAATGACTCCTGAACTTTTGTAAAAACACCTGGGGGAAATGTTGAGGCAAAAAGAATTTATAAGAATCTTCCTATCCTTATCTGTGGAAACAACCTACTTGCAAACCTTATTGTTCTACCTCTAGTAGAGTTTGATGTTATCCTGGGTATGGATTGGATCTCTATTTACCATGCTAAGATTGACTGTAGAGCTAAAGTAGTTTCTTTTCAGAAAGACTTTCAGTTTGTGTACAAGAATGAACCCTTACTGTTGATAACTTATCAAGAGTCCAAGAAACTTGTAAAAGATGAAAATGAATGTTACCTTGCACACGTCATTGAAAATAAAGGAACTATTCATATTAATGATGTACCAGTGGTAAATGAGTATCCTGATGTTTTTCCTGATGAGTTGCCTGGAATAATACCAGATCGGGAAGTTGAGTTTACTATTGACTTAGTTCCTGATGCTAAGCCAATATCAAAACCCCCTTATCGAATGGCTCAAATTGAACTTTTAGAGTTGAAGGAGTAATTACAAGATTTATTAGAGAAAGGTTTCATTCGACCTAGCACATCACCATGGGGTGCTACTATTTTATTTCTTAAAAAGAAAGATGGTTCTATGAGACTTTGAATTGATTATAGGGCCTTGAATAATATCATTGTTAAGAACAAATATCCTTTGCCTCATATCAATGATTTGTTTGATCAGCTCCAGGGAGCTCAGTTTTTTTCAAAGATTGACTTGAGATCGGGGTACCATCAGTTGAAGGTAAAGGAGGCATATATTCCAAAGACCGCGTTCCGTATGAGATATGGCCATTATGAATTTGTAGTAATGCCTTTTGGGATAACCAATGCACCTGCTATATTCATGGACTTAATGAATAGAATTTTCCATGAGTTCTTGGATAAGTTTGTGGTGGTTTTCATTGATGATATTTTGGTGTTTTCCAAAAGTAAAGAAGAGCATGAAATACATTTAAGGGTCATTTTTCAAACCTTAAAAGAAAAGAAATTGTATGGGAAATTCAGCAAATGTGAGTTTTGGTTGCAACAAATTTCTTTCCTTGGTCACATTGTTTCAAAAGATGGCATAACTGTTGATCCTGCAAAAACAAAAGTTGTTGAAGAATGGCCAAGACCCACAAATATAACTGAGATTCGTAGCTTCCTTGGTTTGGCAGGATATTACTGAAGGTTTGTTAGAAATTTTTCACGGTTATCTAGTCCAATGACTAAGCTAACTCAGAAGGGTGTTAAGTTTATCTGGACAAAAGAATGTGATGATTGTTTTCCGGAATTTAAAAGAAGATTGGTGAATGCTCCAGTTTTGGAACTACCTTCCAGGAATGGTGAGTTTGTTTTCTGAAGTGATGCTTCATTGAAAGGATTTGGTTGCGTCCTAATACAGAATGATCAGGTAATCGCTTATGCTTCAAGACAGTTGAAAACACATGAGGTAAATTACCCTACACATGATTTGGAATTAGCTGCTGTTGTTTTTGCTTTAAAAATTTGGAGGCATCATTTGTATGGATTAAAGTGTGAAATATATACCGATCACAAAAGTTTAAATTATATATTCACTTAGAAAGAATTGAACATGAGACAAAGGAGATGGCTAGAATTAATCAAGGATTATGATTGTACAATTCATTACCATCCGAGAAAAGAAAATAAAGTGGTTGATTCTTTAAGTCGAAAAAGTAATGCTTCATTAGCAATGTTGCGTTTGGAACGTGATCCTTTGGTTAAGGATTTGATGAACTTTGGCATAGAAGTTGTTGGTGCAGGATGTTCTTCTGTTTTGTTTCAGGTATCAGTGAGATCATCTCTATCAGATAGAATCAAGAAAGCACAGAAGCAAGAAAGTGAGTTGCAGAAAAAGGTAGAGCTGGTTCAGAAAGGTAAGTTGCCTGAATTCAACATTGATAATGATTGCATTTTGAGATTTGGGAAGAGATTGTGTGTGCCTTGTGATTCACAGTTGAAGAGAGTGTTGTTATGTGAAGCTCATAGTTCTCCGTTTTCAGTTCATCCTGGTAGTACTAAGATGTACAGAGATTTGCGGGAGTATTACTGGTGGGATGGAATGAAAAGAGATATTGCTGATTTTACTGTGAAGTGTTTGACATGTCAACAGGTTAAAGCAGAGCGGAAGTTACCGAAAGGGATGCTTCAGCCTTTACCAGTTCCAGAGTGGAAATGGGAGAATATATCCATGGAATTTGTTGTGGGATTACCGAAGACATCTCGAGGTAATAATGCAATCTGGGTTATTGTTGATCGCTTGACCAAATATTCTCATTTCCTTGCTATACGAGATACTTTTTCCCTAGATCAACATTCCCGTTTGTATCTTAAAGAGATAGTCAGGTTACATGGAGTTCCTCTCTCCATTGTATCTGATCGTGATCCCAGGTTCACTTCTAACTTTTGGAAAAGCCTTCAGAAGTCGTTGTGTACTGAATTAAATTTTAGTACAGCTTTTCATCCTCAATTAGATGGGCAGTCAGAACGAACAATTCAGACATTGGAGGATATGATACGTTCTTGCTCTATGGATTATCAGGGATGTTGGGACCAACATATTTCTTTGGTTAAATTTTCATATAATAATAGTTTTCATCCCAGTATACAGATGGCACCATTTCAGGCATTATATGGGAAGTGGTGTCGAACTCCAGCTTTCTGGGATGAAGTGGGTGAAAGGAAGTTGATGGGACCAGAATTGGTAGAAGAGATGGCAGAAAAAGTTCAGCTGATTCAGAAGCACATGAGAATAGCTTAGAGTAGGCAGAAGAGTTATGCAGACAACAGGAGGAAGGATCTAACTTTTGAGGTAGGTGATCATGTTATTCTCAAAGTCTCGCCAGGGAAAAGTGTGATGCGATTTGGTAAGAAAGGAAAGTTGAGTCCAAGGTTCATTGGACCCTATGAAATTCTGGAGAGAGTTGGATCAGTTGCTTACCGAGTGGCTTTACCTCCGAGCTTATCTCAGATACACAATGTTTTTCATGTTTCGATGCTGAGAAAGTATATGCCAGATCCATCTCATGTTTTGAGTCCAGAGGTAGTTCAGCTGGAAGAGAACCTATCTTATGAGGAACAACCAATCCAGATTTTTTGACCACAGGGAGCAAGTGTTATGGAATAAGGTGATTAAGTAGGTAACGGTTTTGTGGAAAAACTACATTATGGAAGAGGCAACTTTGGAATCTGAAAATGCAATGAGGGATAAGTATCCCCATTTATTTGATAAGTAAATAAATTGTGGGGACGCA
Organism: Viscum album; assembly: GCA_963277665.1. Taxonomy (NCBI): domain Eukaryota; kingdom Viridiplantae; phylum Streptophyta; class Magnoliopsida; order Santalales; family Viscaceae; genus Viscum; species Viscum album. Next base: position 521,339,594 of record OY728139.1, on the reverse strand, counting down.
ATTTTCTAAAGGGGGGAAGGATGTAACATCCCAAGTAAGTGATGAATAATAGATATTTTTATCTATGTCTATTAATGATTAAGATAATGTTTTAGAGGCTTAAAATCAAAATAAATACAATCTTATGCATGGAATACACTAATATTCTTAAAAGATTGTTTTACTACCTTTTGATGGAAAACCCTTTTTAAATCTATCTTTTGACAATTTTATAATCTATGTTTGTCAAAATAAACTTTTTCTTTATGATTGGGACATCAAAATTTACTTTGTGTGAATTTTTGGTATTTTTCTGACAATGTTCATTTTTTAATGAATAGTGAAAAATACTACATTTTACATCAAAATTGCTTCTTAATCTAATTTATTTATATGATTAGATTATCTTTTTAATTTGTCTTAATGTATAATCTGAATATATTTTTACCATTTAATCCAATGTTGGTCATTGGAATCAATTTTACTTTAAAATTAAACTTAAACTGGTGTCAATCTTTTGATACTTATTGTTTTATAAAAACACGCTATTTGCTCTGACAGCGGGAATTAATTATTAAACTAATTAACGTGACTTATATGTTTTGAATTTTGTAAAATAGACTTCATTTTTGAATTCGGAATATCAAATATAGCTTAGGGTGAATTTTTGATAATTTTCTGAAAAACTTCAGTTTTTGATGAGTAGTGAAACCACTAAGTGGAACTTATAAAAACTGATTTTCCGTTTAAATGAAATTTTTCCATCATTGTGTTTTGAATTTCCAAAATCTGACATACATGGTTGTCATTAAAAAGTAAAATGTGGTTCAATGAGATTAAAATAATTTTTTGGTGAATAGTAACTTATTACGTTTTTAATCGCGATTAGTGGTAATTAGTGTAGTTTAAGGTAAAAATAATGTTTTAATAGTATGAGATGAGCTTGACACATGTCCTACCCTCATTGGTTGTGTCATGGCCGACCAAGACAAGCCATGGGTCAACTTGGGGACCCCATGGAACTACTTTGGTTGGGAAATGACATAAATAACTTTTTATTTAATGTAAAAGTAAAAATGACAAAAACATAATATGTTTTACGAAAACAATTTTTAAATGGGGTAATACAAGTTATATTTTTTATTATAAATATTCATTGGAAAGATAAAAATATTTCCTACATTATAGTATTTTTTTATTTTTAGACATTAAATAAATTAAATTATTTATGACATCATGATGATGCAGCGATGACCTCATTATTTAAAGATTAATATAAAATGGAAAGATAATGTAATATCTAAGACCTACACATGTCCAAAACCTATTGGATGGGTATATTTCCAACCCTTATCACCTTATCCTCGAATTATATCAATGTGGGACCATTTAAAACAGAAACTCATTTTCAAATAAAGTAATATTTCTTTACTTTCCAAGAGTGCCCCTCCTCTCCTCTTATAAAAGGCCCCCACCTCTACCTCTTTTCCCACACTCCCAAAGCCTTTGGATCGGACAAACCCTGCCCATTTTCTCTCTCCACTTCCCTCTATTACTCCTTGAAGCCTCACTTTGGGCAGAAGACTTCCCAAGGAAGCTTTTGAGCTCAAACCAAAGGGAGTTACCCGATTTTAAGGTAAAGTCTTCACTTGAGTCCGTTTGTTTTATTTTGCTTCTCCAACCCCCTAAACTATTTTTATTTATTTCTTTTGTAACAACTCCAGTATCTTAAATATACTAGGATTTTGTTATAAAAAGGATTCAAGCTACACTTACACACACCTACATCTAATGGTTAAAGAACATACAGTTTCCGTGGATGGTGAATTTATGCATCCCGAAATGATGATTGTTCAAAATTCTTATAACACCTTCAAAGGTGGCCATTAAGATGACACTATATTTATATATGATATATAATATGTTTATGTTTTCCTTAATCTTCTGTATTTTTCATTTTGGGCATACCTTTATGGTTTCCATTATGGGTAAACGCGATATCTTCATTTAAGGAAGTGCAGACTACCGCCCCCTCAAAGTCATTTTATTCGTTAAATACCATATGTGGGACGTATAAAGTATGGAACTATGATATTATATATGATATTATACTGGAATTATAATATACCTTTATATCATTATGATTCCATTCTATAAAATACGAAATAGAAATGAAAGTAGCGTTCATGCGTACGTACGGCTTACCATCTCCATGAACGGTGCATTTCATTTCTTACCTCTAAATGATTATGTAATATTATAAATGCATGCATGTACTGGATATATATGAAATATATGATATCTACATCATGAATACCATTCTGGATATAATGGATACATGAACAACAAGTAATTATAAAGGGCTTATTTTTTACTCAAGTACCAATGATCGTTAAAATGACCGTTGTTAACTTAAATAATTACATAGTGTTCATGACATGGTAATAAGTGATATAAAAGGAATAATGAACTTGAAAAAGGTTCTTAATCAAGTATAAATTAACTCAAGTTTATTATTCAGGACATTAAATAATGATCGAGTCAAGTCGGACCCGAGGTATGGGACTTCGTCTCAATCTCCTTTCATTGAGGCATATTTTATTTTATACACAACCTTCTTTTATACGGTGTATGAACCTCTTTGACTTTTACACTTATTCAAAAGGAATATTTTTTATACGAAGCATTTTACTAAATGACAAAAGTTAATGTTTTTCTTGTCGTACGTATGCGGCGACAACGACTTCTCTGCCGTCGTGACCATTATTGGAGTTCTGGCTTCCTCTACAAGCCATACCCTTTTTTTAAACGAAAAATAAATACCATGTTTTACTTTGGTATTGAAAATGGTTTTCATAATGTTTTTATTATATCAATGTGTTTTATTGATATCTCGTGATTTAAATGTGTAAATGTTATGTTTCCATTATGCATGTTTTACGTGATACGATTATGTTATGGTTCTTGGGCATTATTATGAAGATGGGTGGTTCCGTGATAAACTAAGGGTGGGTGAGCCCGTTATAGCTCTCCAATGCATTGGGTAACATGAAGGAGTGAAAAGTTAAGGATTCTCCGAAGAGATTTAGGGAATATACTGTGATGGGTATTCCAAACGTAACCAAGAGGGTTACTCCCTACGTAAGAATGTTATGAATGCCTTAAGTTACCTTTATGTCTTATGATTTCTATGATTTATTCATGATTTGATGAGGTATGTTAAAGTGCTTATGTTTTATGGGTAAAGTATGATTTCATTCTTATGTATATATGTACCCATGTTTCCTTTCCATATTTTTATATCCCTTACTGAGCTTTTTATGCTCATCCCAAGTTTTTTGAAATGTTTTTCACAGGTCAAGGGAAAGGTACATGATATGATGATAGTGTCAAGGAAGTGTCAAGAAAGAATCCATGTTTATTTTAAATATGTTTCCATTGATGGGAATGAAGAATATTATCTTTATGTAACCACTTTGTTTATATGTGGAATGTATGCAAGTTTTATGATCTAATTATCTAAAACTCTAAACCTGAAAAGTACCTCAATGTGTAATCTTGTAATAACTCAAGATTAAGTAAGGTTTAAGGCTGGGGCCTTATAGTTGGTATCAATGGTCGGTTTAGATAACTTTAGGAGTTAGAATTATATTAAATGATTATCCAAAAATATTTTTTTATGGTCAAATTGAAGTGATATAGCATTTGAATATTACCATGTTGCTTCATCTAAGACATGTTTGTTTAGAATGGTTTTCCACAGAGGAAACAGGGAAGCAGTGCTAGGAAGGCATACAGAAGGAAATAACCTTCCGAATCAGCATCCCGAGATGGTCGGAATTGGAACTGAACAGTTTGTTGCAGTGATGTCACAGTTGACTCAAGCGATAAATGGCGGTGGTATCCATGCACGAGATCAGCCAGACCAACCGCAGAGGAACATGTCAGTGGTGGAACATTTCATGAGGCAACATCCCCCATCATTCAGAAGATCATCTGACCCTGTGCTAGCTGAAGGGTGGATTAAAGCACTGGAGAAGATTTTCGATGTCATGGGGTGTTCAGACAATCAAAAGGTTATTCTTGTTATTTACCGTTTAGAGGGTGAGGCACATCAGTGGTGGTCGATGGTTAAAAATATCAGGGACGCTGATGAGATTGATGCTCTCAACTAGGATGAATTCAGAGGTATGTTTCTTGAGACATATTTTCCTAAGGCTGTTCGACTTAGGATGGAAAGGAAATTCTTGGAATTGAGGCAAGAGGAAGACTCAGTGGCTTCCTATGAAGAAAGGTTCACTCGATTGGCAAGGTATGCTCCAAATTTTATCCGAGACCTTGATAGTAAAATCAATCATTTTTACTCAGGATTAAAACCAAAATATCGAAGGGCATTAGCTTCTCGTGAGTTTAAAAGTTATGAAAAGCTTGTTCGATGTGCTGAGAAGGTGGAAATGGAGTTTTCCGATGACCAAGTGTTCTATAACAACCAGCAGAAGAAGAGACCGAGGTGGAAGGAGAAAGGTAAGAATTCTTCAAAAAAGTCTGATGGTAAGAAAACTAAGTTTTTAGTTTGTGATAAATGTGGAAAAAGGCATGCTGGGGAATGTCTTCTGAATTCTGGAAAGTGCTACCGATGTGTTAAGATGGGACATAAGGCTCGTGATTGCACTGAAAAAGATCAAGGTGAAGGTAAGAACAAATTTGATTTACAGTTAGTGAAATGTTATAAGGCAATGAGATGGGTCACTATGCAAATGAGTGTCTGACAAAGAGCTTGAGTGATGGGAAGCAGTTAGACTACAAGCAGAAAGGGGTGGTGAAATCCTTTGAAACTACTTCAGCAGATGTCGGGCCGTCAAATGAAGTTGTATCAGGTACTTTGTTTGTTTTTTCAGATTATGCCAGAGTGTTGTTTGATTCGGGGTCTACAAATTCTTTCATATCTGAAACCTTTTCTAGTAAAATGGGAATACCATCTCAAGAAATGGCTCCTGAACTTTTGGTAAAAACACCTGGGGGAAATGTTGAGGCAAAAAGAATTTATAAGAATCTTCCTATCCTTATCTGTGGAAAGAACCTACTTGCAAACCTTATTGTTCTACCTCTAGTAGAGTTTGATGTTATCCTGGGTATGGATTGGCTCTCTATTTACCATGCTAAGATTGACTGTAGAGCTAAAGAAGTTTCTTTTAAGAAAGACTTTCAGTTTGTGTACAAGAATGAACCCTTACTATTGATAACTTATCAAGAGGCCAAGAAACTTGTAAAAGATGAAAATGAATGTTACCATGCACACGTCATTTAAAATAAAGGAACTATTCAGATTAATGATGTGCCAATGATAAATGAGTATCCTGATGTTTTTCCTGATGAGTTGCCTGGAATAATACCAGATCGGGAAATTGAGTTTACTGTTGACTTAGTTCCTGATGCTAAGCCAATTTCAAAACCCCCTTATCGAATGGCTCAAATTGAACTTTTAGAGTTGAAGGAGCAATTGCAAGATTTATTAGAGAAAGGTTTCATTCGACCTAGCACATCACCATGGGGTGCTTCTATTTTATTTGTTAAAAAGAAAGATGGTTCTATGAGAATTTTCATTGATTATAGGGCCTTGAATAATAGCACTGTTAAGAACAAATATCCTTTGCCTCATATCGATGATTTGTTTGATCAGCTCCACGGAGCTCAGTTTTTTTCAAAGATTGACTTGAGATCGGGGTACCATCAGTTGAAGGTAAAGGAGGCAGATATTCCAAAGACCGTGTTCCGTATGAGATATGGCCATTATGAATTTGTAGTAATGCCTTTTGGGCTAACCAATGCACTTGTTGTATTCATGGACTTAATGAATAGAATTTTCCATGAGTTCTTGGATAAGTTTGTGGTGGTTTTCATTGATGATATTTTGGTGTTTTCTAAAAGTAAAGAAGAGCATGAAATACATTTAAGGGTCATTTTTCAAACCTTAAAAGAAAATAAATTGTATGGGAAATTCAGAAAATGTGAGTTTTGGTTGCAACAAATTTCTTTCCTTGGTCACATTGTTTCAAAAGATGGCATAACCGTTGATCCTGCAAAAACAAAAGTTGTTGAAGAATGGCCAAGACCCACAAATGTAACTGAGATTCGTAGCTTCCTTGGTTTGGCAGGATATTACCGAAGGTTTGTTAGAAATTTTTCACGGTTATCTATTCCAATGACTAAGCTAACTCGGAAGGGTGTTAAGTTTATCTGGACAAAAGAATGTGATGATTGTTTTTAGGAATTGAAAAGAAGATTGGTGAATGCTCCAGTTTTGGCACTACCTTCCAGGAATGGTGAGTTTGTTATCTACAGTGATGCTTCATTGAAAGGACTTGGTTGTATCCTAATGCAGAATGATCAGGTAATTGTTTATGCTTCACGACAGTTGAAAACTCATGAGGTAAATTACCCTACACATGATTTGGAATTAGCTGCTGTTTTTTTTGCTTTAAAAATTTGGAGGCATCATTTGTATGGAGTAAAGTGTGAAATATATACCGATCACAAAAGTTTAAATTATATATTCACTTAGAAAGAATTGAACATGAGATAAAGGAGATGGCTAGAATTAATCAAGGATTATGATTGTACAATTCATTACCATCCGGGAAAAGCAAATAAAGTGGATGATGCTTTAAGTCAAAAAAGTAATGCTTCATTAGCAATGTTGTGTTTGGAACGTGATCCTTTGGTTAAGGATTTGATGAACTTTGGCATAGAAGTTTTTGGTGTAGGATGTTCTTCTTTTTTGTTTCAGGTATCAGTGAGATCATCTCTATCAGATAGAATCAAGCAAGCACAGAAGCAAGAAAGTGAGTTGCAGAAAAAGGTAGAGCTGGTTTAGAAAGGTAAGATGCCTGAATTCAATATTGATAATGATTGAATTTTGAGATTTTGGAAGAGATTGTGTGTGGCTTGTGATTCACATTTGAAGAGAGAGTTGTTATGTGAAGCTCATAGTTCTCCGTTTTCAGTTCATCCTGGCAGTACTAAGATGTACAGAGAACTGTGGGAGTATTACTGGTGGGATGGAATGAAAAGAGATATGGCTGATTTTACTGTGAAGTGTTTGACATGTCAACAGGTTAAAGCAGAGAGGAAGTTACCAAAAGGGATGCTTCAGCCTTTACCAGTTCTAGAGTGGAAATGGGAGAATATATCCATGCACTTTGTTGTGGGATTACCAAAGACATCTCGAGGTAATAATGCAATCTGGGTTATTGTTGATCGCTTGACCAAATATGCTTATTTCCTTGCTATACGAGATACTTTTTCCCTAGATCAACATTCCCGTTTGTATCATAAAGAGATAGTCAGGTTACTTGGAGTTCCTCTCTCCATTGTATATGATCGTGATCCCAGGTTCACTTCTATCTTTTGGAAAGGCCTTCAGAAGTCGTTGGGTACTGAATTAAATTTTAGTACAGCTTTTCATCCTCAATCAGATGGGCAGTCAGAACGAACAATTCAGACATTGGAGGATATGCTACGTTCTTACTCTATGGATTATCAGGGAAGTTGGGACCAACATCTTTCTTTGGTTGAATTTTCATATAATAACAGTTTTCATTCCAGTATACAGATGGAACCATTTCAGGCATTATATGGGAAGCGGTGTTGAACTCTATCTTTCTGGGATGAAGTGGGTGAAAGGAAGTTGATGGGACCAGAATTGGTAGAAGAGATTGCAGAAAAAGTTCAGCTGATTCAGAAGCACATGAGAACAGCTTAGAGCAGGCAGAAGAGTTATGTAGACAGCAAGAGGAAGGATCTAACTTTTGAGGTAGGTGATCATGTTATTCTCAAAGTCTCGCCATGGAAAATTTTGATGTGATTTGGTAAGAAAGGAAAGTTGAGTCCAAGGTTCATTGGACCCTATGAAATTCTGGAGAGAGTTGGTTCAGTTGCTTACCGAGTGGCTTTACCTCCGAGCTTATCTCAGGTACACAATGTTTTTCATGTTTCGATGCTGAGAAAGTATATGCCAGATCCATCTCATGTTTTGAGTCCATAGGTAGTTCAGCTGGAAGAGAACCTATCTTATGAGGAACAACCAGTCCAGATTCTTGACCACAGGGAGAAATTGTTACGGAATAAGGTGATTAAGCAGGTAAAGGTTTTGTGTAAAAACCACATTATGGAAGAGGCAACATGGGAATCTGAAAATGCAATGAGGGATAAGTATCCCCATTTATTTGATAAGTAAATAAATTGCGGGGACGCAATTTTCTAAAGGGGGGAAGGATGTAACATCCCAAGTAATTAATGAATAATAGATATTTTTATCTATGTCTATTAATTATTAAGATAATGTTTTAGAGGCTTGAAATCAAAATAAATACAATCTTATGCATGGAATACACTAATATTCTTAAAAGATTGTTTTACTGCCTTTTGATGGAAAACCCTTTTTAAATCTATCTTTTGACAATTTTATAAGCTATGTTTATCAAAAATAAACATATTATTTATGATTGGGACATCAAAATTTACTTTGTGTGAATTTTTGGTATTTTTCTGACAATGTTCATTTTTAAATGAATAGTGAAAAATACTGCATTTTACATCAAAACTGCTTCTTAATCTAATTTATTTATATGATTAGATTATCTTTTGAATTGGTCTTAATGTGTAATCTGAATATATTTTTACCATTTAATACAATGGTGGTCATTGGAATCAATTTCACTTTGAAATTAGACTTAAACTGGTGTCAATCTTTTGATACTTATTGTTTTATAAAAACACGCTATTTGCTCTGACAGCGGGAATTAATTATTAAATTAATTAATGTGACTTATATGTTTTTAATTTTGTAAAATAGACTTCATTTTTGAATTCGGAATATCAAATATAGCTTAGGGTGAATTTTTGGTAATTTTCTGAAAAACTTCAATTTTTGATTAATAGTGAAACCACTAAGTGGTACTTATAAAAACTGATTTTCCGTTTAAATGAAATTTTGCCATTATTGTGTTTTGAATTTCAAAAATCCGACATACATGGTTGTCATTAAGAAGTAAAATGTGGTTCAATGAGATTAAAATAATTTTTTGGTGAATAGTAACTTATTAAGTTTTTAATCGCGATTAGTGGTAATTAGTGTAGTTTAAGGTAAAAATAATGTTTCAATAGTATGAGATGAGCTTGACACATGTCCTACCCTCATTGGTTGTGTCATGGCTGATCAAGAAAAGCCATGGGTAAACTTGGGGATCCCATGGAACTACTTTGGTTGGGAAATGACATAAATAACTTTTTATTTAATGTAAAAGTAAAAATGACAAAAACATAATATGTTTTACGAAAACAATTTTTAAATGGGGTTATACAAGTCATATTTTTTATTCTAAATATTCATTGGAAAGATAAAATTATTTCCTAAATTATAGTATTTTTTTATTTTTAGACATTAAATAAATTAAATTATTTATGACATCATGATGATGCAGTGATGACCTCATTATTTAACGATTTATATAAAATGGAAAGATAATGTAATATCTAAGACCTACACATGTCCAAATCCTATTGGATGGGTAGATTTAGAACCCTTATCACCTTATCCTTGAATTATATCAATGTGGGACCATTTAAATCCGAAACTCATTTTCAAATAAAGTAATATTTCTTTACTTTCCAAGGGTGCCCCTCCTCTCCTCTTATAAAAGGCCCCCACCTCTACCTCTGTTCCCACACTCCCAAAGCCTTTGGCTTGGACAACCCCTGCCCATTTTGTCTCTCCACTTCCCTCTCTTACTCCTTGAAGCCTCACTTTGGGAAGAAGACTTCCCAAGGAAGCTTTTGATCTCAAACCAAAGGGAGTTACCCGATTTTAAGGTAAAGTCTTCACTTGAGTCCGTTTGTTTTATTTTGCTTCTCCAACCCCCTAAACTATTCTTATTTATTTCTTTTGTAACAACTCCAGTATATTCAATATACTAGGATGTTGTTATAAGAAGTATTCAAGCTACATTTACACACTCCTACATCTAATGGTTAAAGAACATACGGTTTCCGTGGATGGTGAATTTATGCCTCCCGAAACGATGATTGTTCAACATTCTTTTAACACCTTCAAAGGTGGCCATTAAGATGAAACTATATTTATATATGATATATAATATGTTTATGTTTTCCTTAAGCTTCTGTATTTTTCATTTTGGGCATACCTTTATGGTTTCCATTATGGGTAAACGTGATATCTTCATTTAAGGAAGTGCAGACTACCGCCCCCTCAAAGTGATTTGATTCGTTAAGTACCATATGTGGGACGTATAAAGGATGGAACTATGATATTATATATGATATTATACTGGAATTATAATATACCTTTATATCATTATGATTCCATTCTATAAAATACGAAATATAAATGAAAGTAGCGTTCATGCGTACGTACGGCTTACCGTCTCCATGAACGGTGCATTTCATTTATTACCTCTAAATGATTATGTAATATTATAAATTCATGATTGTACTGGATATATATGAAATATATGATATCTACATCATGAATACCATTCTGGATATAATGGATACATGAAAAACATGTAATTATAAAGGGATTATTTTTTACTCAAGTACCAATGATCGTTAAAATGACCGTTGTTAACTTAAATAATTACATAGTGTTCATGACATGGTAATAAGTGATATAAAAGGAATAATGAACTTGAAAAAGTTTCTTAAGAAAGTATAAATTAACTCAAGTTTATTATTCAGGACATTAAAGAATGATCGAGTCAAGTCGGACCCGAGGTATGGGACTTCGTCTCAATCTCCTTTCATTGAGGCATATTTTATTTTATACACAACCTTCCTTTATACGGTGTATGAACCTCTTTGACTTTTATGCTTATTCAAAAGGAATATTTTTTATATGAAGCGTTTTACTAAATGACAAAAGGGAATGTTTTTATTGTCTTACTTATGCGGCGACAACGACTTCTCCGTCGCCGTTACCATTATTGGAGTTTCGGCTTCCTCTACAAGCCATACCCTTTTTTTAAACGAAAAATAAATACCATGTTTTACTTTGGTATTGAAAATGGTTTTCATAATTTTTTTATTATATCAATGTGTTTTATTGATATCTTGTGATTGAAATGTGGAAATGTTATGTTTCCTTTATGCATGTTTTACATGATACGATTATGTTATGGTTCTTGGGCATTATTATGAAGACGGGTGGTTCTGTGATAAACTAAGGGCGGGTGAGCCTGTTATAGCTCTCCAATGCATTGGGTAACGCGAAGGAGTGAAACGTTAAGGTTTCTCCGATGAGATTTAGGTAATATACTGTGATGGGTATGCCAAACGTAACCAAGAGGGTTACTCCCTACGTAAGAATGTTATGAATGCCTTAAGTTACCTTTATGTTTTATGATTTCTATGATTTATTCATGATTTGATGAGGTATGTTAAAATGATTATGTTTTATGGGTAAAGTATGATTTCATTCTTATGTATTTATGTACCCATGTTTCCTTTCCATATTTTTATATCCCTTAGTGAGCTTTTTATGTTCATCCCAAGTTTTTTGAAATGTTTTTCACAGGTCAAGGGAAAGGTACATGATATGATGATAGTGTCAAGGAAGTGTCAAGAAAGAATCCATGTTTATTTTAAATATGTTTCCATTGATGGGAATGAAGAATACTATATTTATATAACCACTTTGTTTATATGTGGAATGTATGCAAGTTTTATGATCTAATTCTCTAAAACTCTAAACCTGAAAAGATCCTCAATGTGTAATCTTGTAATAACTCAAGATTAAGTAAGGTTTAAGGCTGGGGCCTTATATATAATATCAAGCTAAAGTGTACATGACCTAAATCCTAATAAGGGTGTGAGATGTCATGCATGAAACTAGGGATGGTGAGTTAGTCATCATGGAATCACTCTAAGAAAGGGATGTGGCACATAAATCCCACTGTACTAATAGTTTCAATGGTCTGAGACATTGTCCTCAACACCCAAAGTAAGGTAGTGTGATACTCTCATTTTCAATGGGTCCCTTACCATCATGTGAGAGCCTCTATAAAGTTATATTATAATGATATGTGGCATGATCATTACCTCTCATCCATCATTTTCACTCATCCCATATACATATAATTGATGCATGGTCATATTCATAATTTAATACATGACTCATTTCCTCTTATGTGTCATACTATCTGGGTTCAATTATATACATGGAATTTCATTTAAAAATAATAATTTTGATAAATCATAACCACAAGACATTGTTTCACCATCCATTATGTGCCATTCATTTAATCCATTTGATTCATTTAAAATAGGGAATGATATCATGGGCATTACCTTCCATTAAAATCAAGCCATTAAATTTACTAATGCATGGATATTCAATTCATAAGTCTTAATGAACCATTTAAAAGGGTATATGGTCAAAGAAGAAAATATCATACTTTCTAAATTCCAACAATATGTCGGATAATTTACTAATAGGTGTCTTACATTCCATTTAACACTCAACTTTTAAGGTAAATAGCATTTAAAGGCTAATAATGAAGCTAATAAGTTGTTCTAGGAAATTTAGAAATTGACCATTAATGAGAAAACTAAATTTATACACCCATGGGGTGTCCATAAACATGGTAAGAATCCTATAACTCACAAATTAATGATCAATATGTGTATATCAAGGTACGATGATCAAATTGATATGAGGAAATCAATTTAAATGGGACACTTTCCAAAAGTTGGTGTGCAGCATAATAGATTAATTAATAAGTCTAAAAACACAAAGTGAAAATGATGTGACCACCTACCTCAAGGTCATAGATGATGCCTCTCTCGATATTGGCCTCAGATTTGAAATAGGTTAGAAGAGAATTGAGAAATTTTTTATTGTTGTGTAAATAGGGAAAATGGGCTTAAATGAAATAGAAAATTGATACCAAGATAAACATAGATATTAAAAGGTTATAATTAAATATATCTACATAAGGAATCCCATTCTTTATTCATAACAAGATTTAGAACCTGGATTAGAAAGTTAGTTCAAATCCTAAATTTGGGAGGAAATGTCCTCAAAAGTGGTGGACAGACAGTTTCATCTTCTAGAGGTAGAAGATGGAAAAATAAATATTTTTAATTTTTATGTGGGTGAAAAATAGTAATTTCACCCCAAAATAGGAGCATATGTTTTTCAAACTATTCATAATCCATGTTCAAGTCACAACTAATTAGGGGAACATAACATGGTTAAGCGCACAATTTGACTAACCATGAAAAAAATGTGAAAATGGAACTTTCAAAAAACTCATAAGACCTACATATTCAAGTTCCTTATTACACGTGATTTCCAAAAAAACTGATTTTCCAACAAGTGCCACTTTATGCAAACACATGGTTTCAAAGAAATTGTATGGGCTGGGAAGAACAATTTCCCCAAACTGTACAGCCAATTTTTTTCCATTTTTTTAGAACTCCTGGATCCAAAAAAAGACTTGAATATTCCTTGTACCTTTAGTATGCTGTATTACAAATTTACCATGATTAATAAATGGATTCAAATTGAATGACAATTGGTATGTACCTTCGTGAAAACATAGGTTGTTACACTTAAAAAAATATAAAATAATTAGAATAATTATCTAAACAATTCTATATTCTTCTAGTTAAAATATATGTTATTGTGAAGAATATAAATTCCCAAGATAGGATATTTTAAGAGCCTGATTTCCTTAACCTTCCATCTACATTATCTTCTTCTCACATTATTATCTAAATGATTTTTATTCTCTAAAATCAGCAGGAATCAACATCTACATACCAAGATGGATTCACAGGTAATAAACCATATTTTTTCACTTTAATTGTAGGTATTAAATATCGTCATGTATTTAGACTCATTTTTACTTATCTAAACTATAGAAAGCTATAATGGGAACATTCCATCATCACAACACATTTTTTATAATAAGGATCATCTCAATCAATCAACACACCAAATTCTATTGATTATATTGAATCTATCCATGTTATATTCTCTAAGATTTATCTTATGTCCTTTTATATCCAACCATGGAAGCTACTACCTCACCTCTTAATATATTCTCAACTAAAATTGGCATCATCTTTCATTATCAATGCATATTTCTTTATTAAAGAAAAATAGAATTCAATCTAATGGGATCAATAATATCACCATGTTTATTTATTTTAAATACCCCTAAACACTTCTATTTTCTATTTGTATTATTATTTATATCACCCTTAATGATAAAAAATAAAAAAATAAATGTTATTTCACCACATCACACATGATTTTTTTGAAACGTTTTTCTTCCCCTTATTTTAGAGTTGAAAATTTGTTTGTTTCAATTGAGAAGAGAATTATACCAGCTATTTTTCTTAAAAAATATCCTTTATTTAATAAAATATATTTATATATGGGAAATCCATTTTATAAAAAAAGGATTTTATAAATAATTTTATCAATGAAATCCATAAATGAACATACATAGGATATTAATCTCAAAAACATTTTCAAGGGTTATTTTAAATAAATTTATTCTAATTAATTTAACTATCACTCAACTCAAAAAACTAATCAAAATGTTCAAGTTCAATATAACAATACCCATCATTTTTTATCTTTTAATCAACCAACACCCCCTTTCATAATATTTTTAACATAACTAAAGATGAGGTTTGTAACTGTGATTGGGAAACTTCAACCTCAAATTTAATACAACAATCCTAATTTCCAAACTCACTGTATGAAAACTCTATATTTATTTTTTCTCCCCCTTAGGGGATTCACTCAGTTTCTCCTCTTCATTGTAGTGATAAAATTCCATGAAATATGCCTTATTTGTTTCATATCAGTGAAAACATCACTCTTCTCTATTAATTCATTTCATGTAACCAAAAGTTAGAAAATAATTTTATTGAATGACATGGGGCCTCTTTGATTCCATGGTAATATAATTAAGGATAATAATTTTCTCTCAACCAAAGATTCTAATTTTTCTAAACTCAACATAAAAAGAGTTAATAAACTAATTTTTATATTATTAATTTTAACAATTTTCATTTCAAAATTATTAAAATGATTGGTTTCCTTAGGTAAAGATTTTTTATTCATCATTGTTAGTAGTGAAACATGTTTATCTATTGCTTACATCCTCATTTTTATCAATTCTTCTTAAGCTCATAGAATAGTAATCCATTATGTTATATTAAGTCTTTATGTTCCACAACATTCCCATAAAATTCTATCATTATTCATGAAACTCTCTATTGATCCCCTCTCATATAATTTAATTTAATAATCTTAACTTAAATTCCTCCATTTGTTACTATCATGGATATGTTAATTCTATATTTTATTAGGAATTTTTAATGTATCTATATATAATTTTAGACACTCATCATTGACATTATCAGTCATTTTAAATTTCAAAAATAATATAATAGCTATCTAAGAAAATAAAGGACTGTATTCAATTTTTATTTTGTATTTTATTTCATTTTTCACAATAATGAGTCTCACAAAGAACCTTATTTGTGCATTAATTTTATCCATGAAGTTTTTCACACCTAGCATAGATTTATACTAAAAAACAAATTATTTTGTAGATGACTGATTTGATGAGATTTTGTTTACATTTTTCTTTTCTAAAAATTGGAATTCATCTTCTCTGAATAAATATCCCAACATTTATGCCTCCTACATGTAATGACATATTATAACAACATGTTTTGGAATTTTGAATAAATACACCTTGACATAAAAAATAGACTTTAAATCTGAATATTATAAGATAAAAATAATTCTTCATGAAATTTTATCCAGAATTAAGTTTATGTTACACTTATTGAGTATGAGTTATCTTTAGTTTTAGAGTCAAATAGATTTATTATATCCTCATTTTGTTAAAAGAATGTTTGAATAGTTATCCTCATTTTTTATTGGTCTATATTTGATAATATTCTGTGTTTAAACCTTCAATTTTGCTCAAAACTAAATTATAAATTGGTAAACAAATATTATTTTAACCAGATTTCATATGTGTGTTCCCTCATCAACATAATTGTATTCATCCGTAAATTCAAAACTATTTTTAAGGACCCTTTAGTAAACTTAAAATCATTATATTCTTTAACACACTTATCATGTTTCTTAGATAAATTGTATTCATTAAAAATAATTATCCTCAAGATAATTTATTATCTTTTAATGTTCAGCAGGTCTTAATTTTAAATTTTTTATTTCATCAATGTGAACTGGTTATTTTTCGAATTATTTGTTAATACCCCAAGATTTTATGGTATGTATTTTTTTAAATTTAATCTTTTGGAAATATTACGTTTCCCACACCACCTTTTCTAAATGAAGAATGAAATAATATTACAACCTAGTCGTTAAATTTAAAAGAATGAATAATTTTAACAACATTGTTACATTTATATAGTATATTTTCAATATAATTTTTAATAGTCATATTAGGTGTTTTCTATACATGATATAAAAATAAATCTACTCTTGCAACTAAAAAGTTATTTTTTAGAGGCAGGTTTTCCGCCTTTTAATGGTGTACTTGTTTTAAAACTTCATTTTAACACTTTTATAAATTATATTCGAAAAAATAAACATTATTTTTGAAATTGATATATATAATTTTTATTTTTATTGTTTTTTTATGATATGTTTTATTTTTTTTATGAATAGTAAAATAATATTTCATTTTAATTGAAAATAAGTTTTTCATAAAACAAATTTTTCTTGTTAAATTATATTTTTAATTTCCCTTAAGGGGATATTATAACAATAAAACATATATTAACTCAATTAAGTTCATTCTAATATTTTTTATAATGAATTTATATATAAAAAATTTAATAATTTCATATAATTTCACTTTAAAACCCCACTTTCAGCCATATCTAAGATGTTAGTTTTAAATTTATTTTATCAAATTATGTATTTTGAATTTCAAAATATAGATTCCATATTCAAAATCATAAGGTCAAAATTTAGTAAACTTTTATATTTTCTTTTTGCACAATATAAATAGTAATCTTAGTAATTATAATTACCAGAGTTAAGGGAAAATCAGCTAATTAAGGGTAAAAATAATATTATAAATATTAGAAAAATTACCCTAACACATATCCTAATTTTACATGATGAGTTAGTATTGGCTAAAATCATCCTTGGGATGATTTTATAATCTCTTGGAGCTAATTGGATGACTTTAAACTATTTATAGTATTTTATTTTAAAGAAAAGTAAAAGATTTCATACTGTTGTTTTTATCAAGTTAAATATTTTAATATAAGGTTACATATGGGATATATTCTAAAATAAATAGTATTTTTGAAATATAAAATATTTATCTTCCTCATTGAAACTTATTTTTAAATTTATTGAAGCAATAATTACCTTAAAGACATGCAAATTATGATGTAGTAATTATTTAATAAATGGAAATATCAAGTAAATTATATTAAAAATATTAAATATTTATATATAATTTGAGATAATTAATGTGATCCATGAATTATATTAACATATATGATATTTTAGTGATGTGTTAAAAGTTTTTTTAGAATATATAAAGTTATTATGATATTTTTAAAAAAATAATGTGATGAATAGTCTCAAAATTGAAACTAATGATATTATAAAATAAACAATATTTCATTAAATGATATAAAATTAGTAAAAATATTAAATTAATAAAAATTATTAAGATAAGGCTTAAAATTTTATAAATTATCCATTTATGGTTATTTTGGTATTTTATTGTAACTATATTAACCCTTATGGAATAAAAACACATGTTGTCATGCTAAAAGTAAAAGGGATTAAATGTGGGTTAAAGCCAATAGATAAGGGTAAGAAGTTGATAATAACATGTCTAAAAATTATTTAATGATATTATTTTGAAACATCCTTATATTTTATTCAAAGTAACACACTTTTATATATTTTAAATTGAAAATTAATTATATTAATTTAATATTTTGATAGTTTCAAAAATTGTCCCTCGCCTCAATTATAAAAAGGCACCTAATACCTCACTTATTCACACCACATTGAGCATAATATATTTACCAAAAAATTCACATTTCTCTTACCAACATAATCATCCATGTTCTGGAGGTTCTGGTATTCCAAGAAGACCAACCCTAGCTCCCTTAAGAAAATATCTAAAGGAAGTCCTCCAAAGAAGAGGTAATCATTTTTACCAACTCATTCAAGTTAATTTCTTCTTATACTTATTATTAATGTGTTTTTTAAATTATAAAGTAATAAAAATAGTATAATATATATACGATAACATTTTATTATGATAATTTTAAAACCATATTCCACCTTTTATCCATCCTATGAAAAATTAAAGCATCGTACGTCCGTGCGTACGACTTACCGTATCCACAACGTGGTGTCCTATATTTTTAATCACCACAATATGTGGATGGAAATAATGGATAGATATTGTAAATGTGAAATAATATTGATTTTTTAAAAATTAATAAACTTTAATTCACCATTAGGCAAATGATAAAGTAGCTTCTGTGTACGTACGATATACCATCTCCATGATGTAATGTGATGAATTATACATGTAAACCACTAAATAATAATTATAATAATGTATATTATGATTAAATATGATATTTATGACCTTAATATAATTATAGAGATAATTTTATTATATCATATATAAGATAAACCTGACTTTCAATAAAAAAACAAGCATGGGAAGACATGGCAATTAACACCCAAAACAAAATAATAAATAGAATATTATTAATAAAAGAGTAATAAAATGTTATATGGGGATCATATATGATATCATAAAGATTAATAATATACTATTATAATTTAATAATATTTTTATGACCACTATACAGGACTTTTAGACACATATAGTGGAAATCAGACCTAAGGTAAGGGTTTATTTCACAAGATCATCATTATTCAAGATTGTTTCTATTTAAGTCTCCACTAAGTAATACTTATATTCCTTATCTATGTTTTCTAAAATGGTTTTCAAAAAATTTATTATCCTATAAAATTTTAAAGTCTTCTTACACATGTTTTACTTTTTTTAAAAAAATATTAAAGAAAACATTTTTTATTTTCCAAACAAAGTACTTTATGAATTTTTCAACATAAATACGAAAGAGATGTTTTTTTACTTATATGGAATGAGTGTATTTTTATTTTTTCATGATGCCTTAATGTTTTGAATCATTTGTTAAAATTTTAATTATTTCTTTCTAATGATAATTTTTTCTTTAATAATCATATAGATATTAAAATAAATTATTTTAATGTAAACAAAAGTATTTCCCTCAATAATTTTCAATGATTTTATTAAATTATTTTCTTATATGTAAAACAAATTGTTGAATTTTACTCCATATTAATTTTGATCTATTATGATATGACATTCCATATTTTATTCAATGATTTTTAACTATTTTGATTGTTGATGTGCTATTTTGATACCATTCACTATATTACTGAGAATGGTTCGTGATTATGTTTACTGATTAGGGAAAGTTATTTACATTTTTTATATATATGTTGTTTATGTTTCAACTCATGAATATGAGAATGAATTGAACTTAGTATGTGATTGGTGGGGCCTTCTATATCCCCTTGATGTATCAGTAAGACTCATGAGACAAACCAGATTGGGATTTGGTCAAGCCCTTACCACAATTATTTTGATATGTCTTTGTTGAGGCCTCGATGACATGTTATAGATATAAAACATTATTCATTCCTTAATTATGAGATTATTTATTTATTTACATGTGATAATTTAGTTAGTATAATTTATATAGATATGTTTTCTATCTCATGAGATAGTTTATATGGAATTATTTGATCATATTTTATACCATCCATATGATGATCATGTTATTAATTAAATGGAATGTGTTTTAATTATCTCAATTTCTATAATTTTTATTTATTAACTTCTATTGTATACATACCCTTACTGAGTATCTGATCTCACCCCTTTCTTATGTTTTATTTTTTCCTATGATGCCAGGATGTTTATTATGACTGATATGCAAGGTAAGTCTAGAAGACTAATGGTGTTTAAATTGAATTTTATATGTTTTATTTTATACTTTAAGTTTTAAAATATGATTCATGTATTTTTATACATTTCCAAAACTACAAAAATATATATGGCCCTTTTAGGATATGATCTCTTTGACTTTGAACCAATGTAATAAAGTTACAACCAAATCTGGGCTACTTGGGGTGGGTTATTTATAGTTGGTATCAGATAAAGTTTAGTAAAAACATTGGAAAATATATATAGGGTATCCTAGATTAAATAAAATAACCCTAAGATAGTGTTTTATTATAACTATAAAAGAACATCCCAAACAAACCATATTTATGAGATTAGATACACATTGTTTTTTTCATTTTGTGTTAAGTATTTCCTTAGTTTGGGGATTATAAATTACATTTAATAAGGATATGATCAAGTATAGTTTTTTTCATTTTTAAAAAATGGAACCTCATAAAAGGAATGACAAAGTAACTAATGAACACGATCCAAATATTAAGAAGGATTAAATCTTTTATGGTCGTATTACAATATTTTAAAGGGAACAAGTATATAAAACATTATTAACCTAAGAGGATATAGTATCATATGAAAATGAGACAAAGAAATAATTCCATATTTATTGTGGATTTAGAGGGAATAATGAGAATAAGAGTAAACCATGGAAAAATATAGATAAATAAAGTAATATAAATAAGTATTTTCCCACATGAGATAATTTTGTAAAAAAACACCTTGGTACTTTCTTAAAAGGAATCGGAGTTTTCTAAAAGTGTAGAGAGAAAGGATATAATTCTTGTGATTATAAGGGTAGTAAAGTGTTTTCCAATTTATAATGCTTCAACTAAAAGGATATGTGACACTTCACAAATAAATGTCTCAAGCATCAAAATAATATACCTCATAAGAGGATAATGGATCATGGTCAAGCTTATGCTACTACCACATACATAGAGGAATGATTAATATTCCTTTGTTTGGATTCAAGAAATATATTCTAAAATTTTTATAAGGGATATTATTATTATAATAATCATGAGATATTTATGTATTATACTACATACATATGCATTAAGGATTATAGATCATATATTAAATGGTGTCGATGACAAAAAAAGTGATTTATTAGTAAGATGGTCTTTTGGGAAAAATTATTGAATGAAAATAACCCTTAATATATGATTGGTGTTTAAATAATAATTAAAAGAGATGTTTATGGAATATATTTTGTGACTGTGAAAGTGGTTAGTGATTTTATGATTTATGTTTTCTTTGGTCGGTTTATTATATGTTTTGATTTAATAAATATAACTCTAATGTTATTATTAGAAGAATGGATATTTTCATTAAGGATTAATGGTGATAAAGGTATTAATATTTTTGGTATGTGAAAAAAAAAGATCTACATTTTTTTGTTTGGGGAAATTGTGATGTTAATTTGATTTTGTAAATTTACTGACCTTCTTAGTAAATGTTTGGACTGTGAATTTCGAAAGATTTATTTTGGATGAGTCTTAAGGTTGTAATGTATTATGTAGAACATTGGATATAATTGTTTAAGGCTAAAGTATGATTCATTGGATGCTATGTGATAACTATTTTGGTTTTTATAATTCCCCAACCCTATTTACCCATAGTCGGTGCATTACTACATAACATTGGCATGATCACAAGATATCATGTCTCGAAATACCAATTAGTTCAGTAGCCTTGGAAGTACTATATTCATACATAAGTTTTACATTACATCATGAGATAAAAACAACAACAACATTTTTTCCCTTTGAATACACTTATATTCCTTAGCCTATCCCTTCAGGTCAACAATAAAATAATTCTTCATATCCTGGGAAAAATAATACATAGAAAGGGGTGAGCTCAGAGGCTCAGTAAGGATAACAATATAGCAGAAAGTTTCATAAATAAGCATAAAATTAAAGTAAATATATAATACTAAAACATAATCCTTTTAAACTTAAACTTCAACATAATATGGAAAATATAAATCTAATAATGACATTTACTCATTCACATGAATATTCTACCAGTAGAATAATCACATGCAATATCAATAGCCAATTTCATAATGATGGAATGCATAATGTCAGACATCATAACCACATAGTCAAGGCCTTGTGCCAAGACTACAAATAATATTTTGTCAAGGCCTTGTTCCAAGACACTATTTTTTCTCATGAGACCTACCGATGCATCGAGGAGCTATAGCGGACTCCACCCGTTACTTACTAAGTCCAATGTATTCTTGATATGAAAAGGTTTAAACATAACATAAACATTTGTATTAAAACTAGAATATGAAATGTCAATAATTAATCTATAAACCATGAATGGTATAAAAATATCACATTCATAGTCAAATATATCACAAAACCTTCAATACAATATGAAATATTTGTATCATAATAAATCAACTTCAAACATGTTTAAAATCCATCAAAGGATGTTGACATAGATGAAATAAAAACTATTTGAGAGAAATATCTCTTTCAATTTTGAAATAACTTTAAATACATGTAATTGAAAATATTCTTATAATCTTGAAATAGAAGCTTCTAAGGTGTTACAATGGCGGAAAATAGATTAACCCTCTGTATAAGTTAAAAAACATTCTTTCCTTAATTTTGTCAAAAAGGTCGTAAAGAACCTTGTTTGGAAAATAATGGAAAGATTACATTTTAAAAAATTTATAAAAAGTCAAACAAGGGTATAATGACTTTAAGCCATAGTCTATGGAATATAAAAAAAATTAAATGCATTTTTAAGAAACACAGATGTGGATGATAAAGAGGTCTCAGTAGATACTCACGTATAAACAACCTCAGATAATGAAGAGATTGTAGAATTAACCCTTACCTTGTACTTTTCCTTGTTTGATGGTACATTATCCTCCAGTATGATAGTTAAAAAAATTATTAAATTATAAAATAACCACATACATAAATATGATATCATATATGATCTTCTAATATTTCTTTGTTAATAATATTTCAGTAGTATCATCATTTCGGGTGTTAACTAATTCATTTTCCTTTATAAGATTGGTTACGTAATCCATATTTGTTATGGATATGATGTATTTGAATAATATCCAGAATTATATTAAGTTCTTAATCATTATTCGTAATTATAAAATGAAAATTATTCTTGAATGGTTATGATGGGGAATAAATTTCATCGTGTTCATGGAGACGGTAATCTGTACGTACGCACAAGCGACAATATCATTATATTGATGGTGAAATCATATGTAATTGGATGGTATATCATATATAAATAATAATTAACATGTTATATTTATTATTTACATCAGTTATACTCATTATTATACCCATCCAAATAATGAAATGTTTGAATAACAAACTACACCACGATGTGGGGACGGTAAGTCGTACGTACACAAGTATGGTGAATTGTTATTCATAGGATGGATATAATAATGAATATGGTTGTAACCTATTTATAATAACATTACAGTATGTATAAGGTAATTTAGTTATTATTTTGGTATTGAAACAACAATGAAAGAGGAAGTGGAAGAAGAAAAGAACTTTGAAAGAGGTGGTGAAATTATTACCTCTTCTTCGGGTGTTTTCTTTTGATTTGATCAAAAGGGATCCTTAGGATGGATTTATGATCAAATTAATGCATATAGGTAGAATTGAGGGTTGTTTTTAGTATATTTGAGAAGGTTTTGGCCGATCCAAATGGCTTTGGAGGTGTTAAATTAAGATAAGGGGAAGTACCCTTTTATAAGAGAGCTGATGGTCACTTTAGGAAAACCTTGAAAAATTATTTTATTATACAATCATATTTGGTTTATAATGACTTTAAAAAGACTTATTTCGAGTCTAAGGTGGGTATGGGTTGAAAACCTCTCAACCAATAGGTTTTATACAGGTTTAGGTCATGATATTAACCTTATATTTTAGATTTAACTCTTAGTTAAATAGTTCAACTTTTACCATGTATTCTTGTATTATTATAATAAATGGTTAATAAACTTACTATAAAATGACAAGAGAAACCCAAGTGATTCATTAATTACATATATATTATTATATAATTATTTTGGATAAACCTTAGATTTTTAGGATGATTATATAAATTAATAATATATCATTTGTTTTAAAAACTCAATTATGTCAATTTTGACACTATTTGGTAGTTTGTTCTGGTAAAAGTCATAAAAACTTTATAAATTATAAAAAAAATAATTTAATCAACCCTAAAATGTAATATAAACCTATAAAATTATTTTAATTCATCAAAAGTATCAATTTATATTTATTTGTATGTTTATAATATCAATTATTTTAATCATTCATTAATAAGGTAATTAATGCATCATCATTGTGTCATAAATAAATTTAATTATTTAATGTATAAAAATTATAAATAAATTAACATTACTTAGGAAATTTTTTTAGATTACTAATTAATATTTATAGTCTAATTTATCTTATGTATATCCCTGTATTAAAAATGGTTCAGTTATTAAACATTGAATTTAACACTTTTAACTCTTCTTGAAATAAAATAATAATAAATGTTTTAATATAATCCAAGTGGGCCAAAAGGATCATATTTCATCCCTAAGGTTGTTTTTGGTCGAAATACACTTATCCAATAGAATTAGGACATGGGTTAGTGTAATAATAATATCATTTTTACCTTTAATTAACCTATTTACTTTTAACCATGGTAAATAAAGTCAAAATTTATTATTCACAAAAAATTATTTTCATCTTATTGAACCACATTTTACTTACTGATTTCAACTGTGTTTCTTGGATTTTTGAAATTCAATTCATAGAATCACTAAAATTAGGTTTATGGAAATTTGATATTGCACCTAGAAGGTGGGTAAAAGACGGTAAAAAGTTCAATTAAACTTTATATATCTAATATTGTTATAAAATGAATCCAATTAATTAAATTAAACATATATACGTATTATGTATCTATTTTTACCTAATATAAATTTAAATAAAATAACTAACTATTTAAATAAAATTCAGTTTTAAACAATAACGTCGTGTTTTTCACTATTCATCAAAAATTGAAAGTTTTCAGAAAAATACCAAAAATTCACCCTAAGATAATTTTGATATTCCAAATCCAAAAATGATGTCCATTTTAAAAATTAAAATTTATATAATTTCAAAAAGTGGTTATTAATATTTATAACAGCTAGTTTGATTGGTCGTGGTGTTCTAGAACTCAAAGTTGCGTACAGCGCAAGCTATTGTATTATTCAAAGGAAAACATACCGCGGAAGCTTGGGGTGTTGCATTATCCCCTAATTCAAATAATTTCATCCTCTAAATTTCTATAATACTACTACATAAAAATATTTGTGTGGTTCTTCATCATAAGTTCCTCAGGTTCCCACGTTTCCTCTTCCATCTTATTATTTCTCCATAGAACTTTTACCAGACAAGTCATCCGATTTCTCAACACTTGTTCTCTTGTACCAAGAATCTTGATAGGCTCTTCATAATAAGACAGATCCGGTTCCAGTTCAATTTTCTCCTAGGTGAGTACATGTGTTGGTCCAGGCATGTATTTTCTCAACAATGATACATTGAACACATCATGAACATTAGAGAGACTTGGTGGTATTTCCAAACGATAAGCTATAACTCCAATTTTTTCTAGAATTTATAATGCTCTGATGTACTTGGGAGTTAATTTACCCTTATTAACAAATCTTATAACACCCTTCTATGGAGATACCTTCAAGAAAACATGATCACGTACTTGAAATTCCAAATCCTTCCTTCAGTTATCGGCATAGCTCTTTGGCCTACTTTGAGTTGCTATGATGTGGGTTTGGATAACCTTCACCTTTTCCATTGTTTCCTCAACAAGTTATGGGCCTACGAGTTTTATTTCACCAACATCATCCCAACAAGTTTGTGTGCGACATCTCTTTCTATATAACACTCCATATAGTGTCATCTGAATACTTGAATGGAAGCTATTGTTATAGGAAAATTCTACCAGAGGTAAATACTGATCCCACATACCTTGAAAGTAAAGTGAGCAAGATCTCAACAGGTCTTATGAGGTTTGAATATTCCATTCTGATTTTCTATCAGTTTTAGGGTGGTAGGAAGTGCTCAAATGAAGTTCAGTATCTAAGTCCTTCTGAAGACTTTTCCATAATCTTGATGTAAAATGGGGATCACGATCAGAAACAATCGATAGGGGTACTCCATGAAGTCTTAAAACATCATTAATATATAGTCTTGTTATATGTTCAAGTGGTAAATCTTCTCTTATAGCAAGAAAATGTGCTAACTTGGTAAGATTATCAACAATGACCCATATTGTGTCATTCCTTCAGGGATTCTTTGGTAGTCCCATGAAAAAGTCCATCGTAATATCATCCCATTTATACTCAGTTATGGGAAAAGGTTTCATGACTCCTCTAGGATGTTGTATTCTACCTTTCACTTGTTGACAAACCATACATCTTGACACATAATCAGTAATCTCTCTCTTCATGTTGTCCCACAAAAAATGTTCCTTCAAATCTCTATGCATCTTAGTGTTACAAGGGTGTATAAAGAAATTGAAGTTATAAGAATCATCCAATAATTCCCTTTTTAGATCAGGTGTGTCAGGAACATAAAGAATCTTCCCAAATTTTAAAATTCCATCTCTATATACGAATTCAATCAATATCCCATCATTCATAACTTTAATTTTCTTTTGAAACTATTCATCGTTAGTCTAAGAACTTTTTATCCTTTATAGTATATGTAATTTTGCAACCATTTGAAAAAGTATTGATGTTTCACCTTCCATGATTATTCCTATATCCATTTTTACTAGATCCTTGAACATAGGATCCCTTTCAACTCTCATCTTGTTTAAAACTCCATGATCCTTTCTACTTAAAGCATCAGCCACCATATTTACCTTCCCCGGGTGGTAGTGTATAGTGAAATCATAATATTTGAGTAGTTCAAACCATCATCTTTGCCTCATGTTGAGTTCTATTTGTGATAAAATATACTTCAAACTCTTGTGATCGGTATATATCTCAAAGTTTTCACAATAGAGATAGTGTCTCTATATCTTCAAAGAAAATATTATAGCTGCAAACTCAAGATCATGAGTGGGATATTTTTGTTCATGAATTTTTAGCTGTCGTGATGCATAGGAAATAACTCTATCATTCTTCATAAGGACACAACCAAGACCTTCTTTAAAGCATCACTATAAAAAATGAACCCATCATTCCGCAATGGTAGAGTCAATATAGGATCATTGATTAATATTCTATTTTTTCTTCAAAAAATTATTCACACTCTTTTTTTCAAACAAATTTAATGCCTTTACATGTGATCTTGGTTAATGGGTTTTCTAATCGGGCAAAATTCTGGACGAAACACCGATAATAACCTACCAAACTAATAAAACTGCATACCTCAGTTATACTCATCGGTTCTGGTCATTCTTGTATTTCTATTTTATTATAAGGATCAATAGAGATTCCATCCTTAGAGATAATATATCCAAGAAAAGAAATTTCCTGAAGCCATAATTCACACTTGCTAAACTTCCCATATAATTCAATTCTTCTGAGGGTTTTCAAAATAGTTTGCAAGTTATTTTCATGATCTTTATAGATTTTTTATTATAACAAGATAACATCAACAAATACCACTACAAAGTCATCAAGATAGAAATCTCAATTAATTAGATCCATGAAAACAAAGGGTGCATTAGTCAATCCAAAAAAGATTACTGTAAACTCATAATGATTGTACCTAGTTTAAAATACTATTTTCAGAATGTCTTCCTTCTTCACACACAACTGATGATATCCAGATCGAAGTTCAATCTTTGAAAAATATTGATCTACATGAGGTTGATCGAATAAATCATCAATAGGGGGTAGGGTATACTTGTTCTTTATTGTTAAAGCATGGATCTCCATGTAGTCAATGCACATACTCATAGATATATCTTTCTTCTTAACAAAAAGAAAAGGGGATCCCCATAGAGAAACACTAGGTAGAATAAATCTCTTATTACTCAATTCCTCTAGTTGTTTCTTTAGTTCCACTAATTCTACAGTTTCCATTCTATAATGGGTCTTCGATATGGGCCTTGAACTAGGAATTAAATTAATGGAAAACTTAATTTCTCGTTCTGGAGGATGTCCAGGTAAATCCTCTAGAAACACATCAACATATTATTGAACAATAGGTACATCCTATATTTGAACATTCCTTTCCTCTCCCATATTTATTTCACTCTCTTCCTCCCCCCCCCCCCCAAATAGTTGAATTTAGTAGAGCTACTGGGGGTGGATCTAGGTAAGAATAAGATGGTGACGTTTCTTATCTAAAGATAAGACACTCCTTATTATCATCAAAAATTGTAACCTCATTCTTCTTATAATAAATTTATGCATCATAGTTGAAATCCAATCCATACCGTGGATTATATCAAATTCAACCATGGGCATGATGATGATATCAACAGATAAATAACTTTTATATGCCTTAATGGTAACTGATTCACAAAACTTTGTTGTAATGATACTTCCTTTATGAGTTTTGACTGACAACTCCTTTGTTAAATCAAATTGGAAATATCTAATTTTCTTATAAAACTGGGAAGATATGAAATAATGAGATGATCCAGAATCAAATAAAGCATTGGCTAAATTTGAGGAAATCATTAAATTACCTGCCACCATGCCTTTTAGAGCTTTAACCTCAACAGTAGTGATCACATAAGCTTGGCCTTTCTCCCTTCAACTTTTCTAAGGTAAGTTTCATTGGCTCTTAGAACATTCATTTTCATAATTTCCCATTTCTCTACAATTTTAGCATTCAACATTGATAGTCCCTTTATTTCCCTTGCAATCACGATCTTGGTGGCCTTTTCACCACACTTGTAACAGACTCACATTCCCTTCAGGAAAGTATCGTGGTTTTTCTTCCCACATTTACCATAGGATGGATATTCAACTTTTGTCTTCTTCCCCTTATTTCCATTTCCAGAGTGTTCAGCAGATCTCTTCTTCTCTTTCTTTTCTTTAAAGTCATAAGACTTAGAGAATTCATTTTCTGTCTTGATAGCACATGAGACAATATATTCATATGATGAGAAGGATTTTGAGACAAATGCTCAATAGAGAAATGTTATTAAACCATCAAATAGTCAATAAATATTACTCCTTGGGTTACATATATAATCTGTTTCATGCCTTTCTAACCTTGTAATGTTAGCCTCACACTTTGAGACATTCTCATCCTCCTTTTGCTTCAGACTCAGAAATTGTCTTTCCATATCTGCTCAATGGTCATGAGGAAAGTATTTTTCTAAGAAAATATATTTAAAATTCATCCATTACATATTTTATACTTCTATATCCTCCTTTTTTTTTGAATTAATGACCACCATTGATATGCATCTCCTGTGAGGCGATAAATTGTCATGACAAATTTTTACCTTTTTCTACTCCCCAAAGCATGAAATATTTTCTCAATGGAACTTATCCGTTTCTCAGCTAAAATGGATTTTAAGTCCCATTGAAGGTTGGTGTTATTTCCTCATGAATCATTCTAACATTGATCCTTTGTGTTGTGGATCAATGTGCTCCATACGGGTAAGGTTATTATTCATAACTAGAGTGAGATGTCCCAATATGGTGATAAGATGATCAGCACTAGTTGCATCACCATCTCCACTATATTTATCTTTAGTAGGGGTTAAATCCCTACATGGATTACATGCATTGATACAGTTTCCATTCTTTCCATTAGGCACCATTTCTAAACAATGGCATACACCATATTAGTTTATGAATCGCAATACATAATTTCAAACATGTAAAACACTTTACATAAACTGAATAGTTTATGGATATAATAAATAATCATAAATATGGTTTCTTTTAAGAGGTATATACTCATAAATCCTTCATAATAGTTTGTAAATAAAATGTAAATTATCCTAATCATATCCCCCGGGAGTTTCGTTACCAAGAGTATAGGAAGGCCCATTGTCGTGTACTAGGATACCCTGGGTCAAGCCCAAAACTCATTGTTGGAGTTTTCACTCCTAGGTACATCTGTTCCAGAGCCGCCTCTACCTGCTCATATCCAGACAGGGGTGTATTTCTTGGAAAACTCAAAAAATATCTACATTGCCAAAATTCTAGGAAGTTCTTCTATACTAATCTTTAAATTATATCTTAGGGTAATTATCTCTATTCAGAGTTTTTCTAAATCTAGCTTCTAAGGTTTGTACAAAACTTCCTCTGATATAAACTCTAACATCGTGACCCTAGTAACCCATATTATATGCATTATTACATAACATTGTCATGATCACAAGAGATAATGTCTCGAAATACCGATTATTTTAGTAGCCTTGGAAGTACTAGATTCATACATAAGTTTTACATTATATCATGAGATAAAAACAAAAAACAAATTGTCCCCTTTTAACACACTTATATCCCTTAGCCTATCCCTGCAGGTCAACCATAAAATAATTCTTCACTTCTTGGGAAAAATATAACATAGAAAGGGGTGAGCTCAAATGATCAGTAAGGATAACAATATAGTGGAAAATTTCATAATTAAGCATAAACAATAAAGGAAATGTATAAAACTAAAACATAAGACTTTTAAACTTAAACATCATAATAATATGGAAAATATAAATTGAATAATGTCATTTACTTATTCACATGGATATTCTACTAGTTGAATAATCACATGAAATATCAATAGCTAATTTCATAATGATGGAATGCATAATACCGGACATCATAACCACATTGTCAAGGCCTCGTTCTAAGACTACAAATAAGATTTTGTCAATGCCTTGTGCCAAGACACTAGTTTGTCTCATAATACAAAATGATGCATCGAGGAGCTATAGCGAGCTCCACCTGTCACTTACTAAGTCCATTGCATTCCTCATATGAAAAGGTTTAAACATAACATAAACATTCGTATTAAAATTAGCATACGTAATTTCAATACATTATCCATAAACCATGAATTATATAAAAATAACACATCCACAATCAAACATATCACAAAACCTGCAATACAATATAGAATATTTGTATCATAATAAATCAACTTCAGACAAGCTTAAAATCCATCAAAGGATGTTGACATAGATAAAATCAAAACTATTTGAGAGAAATATCTCTTTTTATTTTGAAATGATTTTATGTAAATGAAAATATTCTTATAAGCTTGTAAGGGAATCTTCGAAGGTGTTATAACAGCAGAAAATATCTTCACCCACCGTATAAGTTAAAAAAACATTTTTTCCTTAATTTTTTTGAAAAGCTCGTAAAGGACATTATTTGGAAAACGACGAAAATATTCCTTTATAAAAATTTTATAAAAATTCAAACAATGGTATAAATGAATTTAACCCATAGTCTAGGAAATAGTAAAAATGTTTTGAAATACATTTTTAAGAAACACATATTTGGATGATAAAGAGGTCCCAGTAGATACTCATGTATAAACAACCTCGGATAATGAAGAGATTATAGAATTAACACTTAACTTGTACTTTTCCTTGGTCTAGGGTACGTTAAACTCCTGTATAATAGTTAAATAATTGTTATTAAATTATAAAATGACCACATATATAAATATGTTCTCATATATTATCTTATAATATTCCATTGTTAATAATATTTCAGTAGTATCATTGTTTTGGTGTTAACTGATTCATTTTCCTTTATATGCTTGGTTATGTAAGCCATGATTGTTATGGATATGATGTATTTGATTCTTATCTAGAATTATATTAAGTTATTAAACATTATTTTTAATTATAAAATGAAAATTATTCTTGAATGGTTATGATGGGGAATGAATTTAATCGTGTTCATGGAGATGGTAATCCGTACGTACGCATGAGCAACAATATCATTCTATTGATGGTGAAATAGTATGTAATTGGATGATATATCATATATATATAGAATAATTAACATGTTATATTTATTATTTACATAAGTTATACTCATTATTTTACCCATCCAAATAATGAAGTGTTTGAATATCAAACTACACCACGACGTGGAGATGGTAAGTTATACTTACGCATGTATGGTGACTTTTCATTCACAGGATGGATAGAATAACGAATATGGTTGTACCATATTTATAATAACATAATAGTATGTATAAGTTACTAGATTTATTATTTTGGTATGGAAATAATAAATAAAGAGGATGTGGAAGAAGAAAATAACTTTGAAATAGGTGGTGAAATTATTACCTCTTCTTGGGGTGTTTAATTTTGAGTTGATCAAAAGGGATCATTAGGTTGGATTTTTGATCAAATTAAGTCATCTAGGTTGAATTTAGGGTAGTTGAGAGGATATATGATTAGTTTTTGGCCGAGACAAATGGCTTTGGAGGTGTGAAATTAAGAGAAGGGGAAGTACCCTTTTATAAGATAGGTGAGGGTCACATTAGGAAAACTTTGAAATATTAGTCTATTATACCATCATATTTGGTTTATAATGGCTCCAAAATGATTTATTTCGAGGATAAGGTGGGTATGGGTCGAAAACATCTAAAACAGTTAGTCATAGACAATTTTAGGTCACCATATTAACCATGTATTTAAGATTTAACTCTTAGTTATATAGTTTAACTCTTACCATGTATTCTTGTATTATTATAATAAATGGTTAATAAACTTACTATAAAATGCCAAGTGGGACCCAAGTGGTTCATTAATGACATATATATTATTATATAAGTCCTTTGGCTGAACCTTAGATTTTTAGTACTATTATATCAATTAATAGTATAGTATTTGTTTTAAAAACTCATTTATGTCAATTTTGATACTATTTGGTATTTTGTTTTTTTGAAAGTCATAACAACTTTATAAATTAGAAAAAAAATTATTTACTCAACTCTAACATGTAATATTAACATATATAATTAGTTTAATTCATCAGAAGTCTCAATTTATATTTATTTGGATATTTATAATAACAATTATTTTAATCATTCATTAATAAGGTAATTACTGCATCATCATTGTGTCATAAATAAATTTAATTATTTAATGTCTAAAAATTATAAATAAAATAAAATTATGTAGGAAATATTTTTATATTTATAATGAATCTTTATAGTCTAATTTATCTTATGTATAACCCTACATTAAAAATGGTTTAGTTATTAAACTTTGAATTTGACACTTTTAACTCTTTTTTAAATAAAATAATAATAAATGTCCTAATCTAATCCAAGTGGACCAAAAAGATCATATTTTATCCCTATGGTTGTTTTTGGTATAAATAAATTTATCCAATAGAATTAGGATATGTGTAAAAATAATAATAATATCATTTTTACCTTTAATTGCCCTATTAACTTTTAACTGTGGTAAATAAAAGTCAAAAGTTACTTTTCGCCAAAAATTATTTTCAACTTATTGAACCAATTTTTACTTAAAAATGTCAACCGTGTCTCTCAGAATTTTGAAATTCAATTCATAGAAGTTGTAAAATTACGTTTTATGTAAATTTGCTAACACGCCTGGAAGGTGGGTAAAAGGCGGTAAAAAGTTCAATAAATATTTATATATCTAATATTATTATAAAATGAATCCAATGAATTATATTTAACATATATAGGTATTATGTATCTATTTTTACCTATATAAATTTAAATAAAATAACTAATTATTTAAATAAAATATCAGTTTTAAACAATAACGCAGTGTTTTTCACTATTCATCAAAAATTGAAAGTTTTCAAAAAAATACCAAAAATTCACCCTAAGCTAATTTTGATATTCCAAATACAAAAATGAAGTCCATTTTGAAAAATAAAATTTATATAATTTCAAAAGGTGGTTATTACTATTCATAACAGCTAGTTTGATTGGCCGTGGTGTGCTAGAACTTAAAGTTGCGTACAGCTCAAGCTATTGTATTATTCAAAGGGAAATGTACCATGGAAGTTTGGCGTGTTACAGTTTTTATAAAAATATAAAGGATTAATTAAATACTTGTGGACTTTATAATTCATTAAAAGTGATTTAGGCCTAAAAATTCATCTTAAATATTTATCTCCAGGTGTAAAAAATGACATGAAAATAGATCAAATCACAACTGAATGATGGGATTATGCTAATGACATGGAAAGTAATCAAGTATGTTTATTATCTCCAGATACAATATAAAGAAATATCTAAACTCTAGGTAAAATATTATGTAATAAAAACTCTATATGGTTACTTTTATTTTTTATAAATCAATGGTATTTTAACTAATCACGAATTTAGGATTTTTTGATGGTTAACTTTCTAATGACCATGTTCTATATCACTATCTATAAAAACTCTATAGAAAGAGTTATATTCTATGTATATGTTTTCACTTCCTACTGATTCTATCCTATTCAAAGGCCTAATTTTCTATGTCCCTTCTCATTTCACTTTTCCTCTTATTAAGATGATATTTTATTAACCTTGTTTCCAATGTAGGTTTTCTACAAAATAATTTTCATGTCCAACCTTTGTTTTTCTAAGTTCAATTTCAAATAGAGAGGATTCAATTTATTGAATAAAGGGAGAATTTGGAACCCCAATTTTTTATGGTATGTCTCTTTTTAAAGTCAATCTCTTTAAAGGCTTATATTGCATGCAACACCCTACTTAAATGAACAATGAAATATTACTATAACATAATCATTAAATTGGAAGGAATTCATAGTATTAATAACATTATGAAATTTATATATTATATGTTCAATATAGTATTTAACATTCATCTTATGTGTTTTCTATAAATTAAATAAAAACAAATCCTCTTTTATGCATAAAAAGGTATATTTTTCTAAAAGAAGTTATGATGACTTTTGATTACACAATTATTTTAGAACCAAATTTTTACACATTTATAAATTAAATTAGAAAAAATAAATTTCATTTCTGAAATATTAATATCAAAATTTAATTTTTTTAAATTTATGGTATTTTTCTGATATGTTTCATTTTTTTAGGAATTGTAAAAAATATTATATTTTAATTAAAAACAAACTTTTCATCAAAATAATTTTTTATTTCAAATTATATTTTAATTTATTTTAATAAAAAAATCTATAAATATTAAATCTATGAAATCAATTAATATCATTGGAATCTTTATTATATATAGTTTTTATATAAAAACATTTTATGCTTTAGAACATTTTCACTTAAAAGCCTATTTTCACATCTTGTCTATGGGAT
Organism: Viscum album; assembly: GCA_963277665.1. NCBI lineage: Eukaryota > Viridiplantae > Streptophyta > Magnoliopsida > Santalales > Viscaceae > Viscum > Viscum album. The sequence goes on along the minus strand of OY728139.1, from coordinate 521,304,205 downwards.
TAATTTAAAATTAATTTTAGCCACTTATGTGTTTTGAATTTTGAAAAAATTATTCCATATTTTGAATCATAAATTACAAATTTATTAAATATTTTCCTTTTATTTTTGTAAAATATGAATAGTAAACTTAGTAATTTTAATTATCATAGTTAAGGGTAAGTCGGGTAATTAAGGTTAAAAATAATAATATAAATATAATAAAATTACCTGAAAAATGTAATAATTTTTTTGGATGAGTATTATTCTACCAAAATTATTATTGGTTTTATTTTATGAGGTCTTTGTTCCACTTGGATAAATTAATTCCATTTATATATTTTATTTTAAAAAAAAGTGAAATATAACATACTTTTGTTTTTAATAAATTATATATTTAAATAAGGGTTTACCTAGGATATATATTCCACCATAAAAAGTATTTTTAAATTTAAAATATTTATCTTCATCATGATAAATTATTTTTAATTTTTTTTGAAGAAATAATTACCTTAAATTCTAGTATATTAAGGATGCGGTAATTATTTAATTAACGGACATATCAAATAGATTATATAAAAATGTTAAAATAAAAAAATTACATAATTAATTACATCCATGAATTTTATAGAAGACTTTGATATATTATCGATGTGTTAAAAGAGTTGGTTCAAATATATCATGTTTTTATGTTATTTTTTAAAAATTCAAGTAATGAATACTATCAAAATCGACATTAATGCTATTTTAAAATAAATAATAGTTTTTAAAATGATATATAATTCATAAAAATATAGAATATAGATAAATTATTGTGATAATGTTTAAAATATAATAAATGGTACATTTAGGTTTCATTTGTCATTTTATAGTAACTATATTAATTGTTATGGAATAAAAACACTTGTTGTCATGGTAAGATTTAAAAGGATGTAATAAGGGTTAAAGAAAAAAATATAAAGATAATAACATTATAAAAACATGTATAAAAATTAATAATTGATATTATTAATACCCATACTTGTCTTAGATTTTAAATAATTCACTTTAGAACCATTTGGAATTGTAAATTAATATATATTAATTTAATATTTTTAGAGTTTCCAAAAGTGCCCTAACCTCAATTATAAAATTGCACCTCCTACCTCACTTCCTCACACAAAATTTATCATTATATCTCACAAAATGTACCTATTTCTCTTCTCAGCATTTTTATCCAGGTTCTAGAGGTAATAGTATTTAAAAAAGACCAACCTTAGATCCCTTAAGAATATATCTAAAGAAAGTCTTCCAAAGAACATGTAATCATTTTTACCAACTCATTCATGTTCATTTATTATTCTAATTCCTATTTATTTATTTCCATTATAAATTAATAAATAAAGTATCATATATATGATTATGTTTTATTATGATTGTGGTAAAATCATATTCAACCTTTTATCCATCCTATGAAAAACAAAAGCACCACACATGCATACGTACGGTTTACCATCTCTATATCATGGGGTAATATATGTTTCCTCACCAAATTTCATGGATAATTATAATTATGGATATAATTTATATATATAATAATTATTTTCTATATATTGATTTTGGAAAATTTTATACACTTCCTTTCACCATTAGTGGAATGATACCATCGCTCATGCATATGCACGACCTACCATCTCCATGATGTGATCTGATACATTCTCTATGTTAACCATTCAAAAATGATTATAAGAATGTATATAATTAATAAATATGATATTTAGAAACTTAATATAATAATAAATATGATGGATATAAATCATAATCAGGATAACCGGGACTTTCAAGACAAAATAAGGATGGGAAATGGGGAAATTTATACCTGATAAAACGAAATGAATAAAATATTTTTAATAAATGAGTGAAAATGTTATAAGGGTATCATATATGATGTAAGAAACACTAACAGGATTATATTATAAGTAAATAATATGTTTAAAACAACTATACAAGATATTTAAACACATACGGAAGAAATCATACCTAAGATAAGTGTTTATTTCACAATTTCATCATTATTCAGGATAGTTTCTATTTAAGTCTACACTAGAGAATATTTCTCATCCATAACCATGTTTTATAAAAAAATAAAAAAAAATCACTATTATAATAAAAAATATTTCTAATGTTTAAATTTTTTATAAAATGGCTTGAAAGGAATCTTTTTTCGTTTTCTAAATGATGTACTTTATATCTTTTTTGAAAAAATATGGATGGATTGTATTTTAAAATTATGCGGTATGAGATGATTTTTCTTCCATCAGGATGCATTAATTTTTTAATTAATTCTCTATATTTTTAAAATTTTATTTCCAAAGAAAATGTTTTCTTTTATAATCATGCACCTTTTTAAATTAATCATTTCAAAGTAAAAAAAGGTATTTCACTCAAGAATTTTCAATGATTTTATTAGATTATTTTAATCTATATCAACACCCTTTGTGGAATATTATTAATCATTGAGTTTGATCTATTATGATATAATATACCTTATTTTATTCAATGATTTATGATCAGTTTGACATTGGATATGCTATTTTGATACCATCCACCATATTACTCAAAATGGTTTGTGATTATGTTTACTGATTTGGAAAATCTATTTTCATTTTGTATGTATATGTATTTTTTTGTATCACCCCATTAATATGGGGAATTCATTATAATTAGTAATTTATAGTAGGGGACCTCTATAGAAAATCCTATATTAGATAACATAACCCTAAGATAGACATTGAGGATAACTATAGAAGAACATCCCAAAAAAACTATGTTTATGAAATTAGTTATGCGTAATTTTTTTCAATTTATGTTATATATTTAACTAGATTTTGGATTATACATTATGTTTCATATTTATAAGATCTAATATAGTGTATGTCTTAATTTATAAATGGAACCTTATAGATGGAATGGAAACATCACTAATTAACACTATCCAAAGAGTATGAACGTTTAAATCTTTTATAGTCTTATACTAATCTTTTGAAGAGGGAATGTGTCCAAGAAATTATCATCATATGAGGATACAATATCAAGTTATGAAAAGAAAAATAAATAATTCTATAATATTATTTCTTTTTAAGGGAATCATGAGAACTAGAGTATATTAAGGAAAAATATGGATAAAGTAATGAAGATAAAGAAATATTTTCCCGCATGTGATAGTTGTGGAAAGAAACACATTGGTACTTTATTAAAAGGAATGGTATTTTTTTACAATTGTGGAGATAAAGTCTAATATACTTGTGATTTAAAGGGTAGGGAAATGGTTTCTAATATACAATTCTTTAACTACAAGGATATAGGACATTATGCAAATCAATGTCTTGTGCGTCAAAAGAATGTACCCCAAATGAGGATAATGAATCATGGTCAAGATTATACTTATACTAGAGATGAAGTGAAATGATTAATGTTATCATGTTTGGATTAAAAAATTATGTTGTAAAATTATATTATCAAGTTTAAAATTATTATAATAATTGTGTGATATATAAGGATCGCATTGTAATACTTATTCTTTAAGGTCAAGATAGAATATGTTGAATGGTACTAATGACCAAGAAAATTTATTTGGTGTTAAGATGATCTTTTAGAAAAAACCATTGTTGAGGGAAGATAACCATTAATATTTTCCTGATATTGAAATAATAAATAAAAATAGATTTTTATTGAATATTACTGGTCACTATGAATGTGGATAATGATTTGATGGCTTATGTTTTCTTTATTAGGTTTACTACATGTTTCCATTTAAGAAATTTACATGTAATTTTATTTTTATAATCATTAACATTTTCATTATGTTTTAAAGATGATAAATGTATTCCTATATTTGGTTTGAGAAAAAAAATATCTGTATTATTTTTTTAAAGGAAAATATGATTTTAAGATGATTCTGGAGATTTAGTGACATTCCTAATAAATTTTTGGAATGTGAATTTGGAAAAATGTATTTTAGAAGAGTCTTAAGGTTTGAATGGATTAAGATAAAAATTGGATATTATTGTTTGAGGTTAAAGTATAATTTATTGGATAATATGTTCTAACCTATTTTTTAGTAAAAATTTAATGGAAAACCAAAATACTTGTGGACATTTTGATTTTATAAAAGTGCTTCAGGACTAAAAAATCATCTTGAATATTCATATCCTGGTGCACTAAATGAAGTGAAAATAGATCGAAGCACAACTAAAGGGTGAGATTATTCTCATTAAATGTAAAGTAATCAAGTATGTTTATTATATGAAGATCATATAAGAAATAGTCCCTCAAATATAGTGAATATATTTTGGAAAAAATAGAATCTGTTTACTTTTCTTTCTGAGAAATCAGTGGTCTTTTAACCGATCACAAATTTATGTTTTTGTGACAGTAAAATTTCTAATGACCATATTATCTATCACTCTCCATCAAAAATTGATAGTTAGATTTATCTTTCATGTCCATATTTTCTATTTCCACTAATTTTATCTTATTCAAAAGACAAATTTTGTGGGGGCCTTTTTATTTCCCTTTCCCTCTTATTAAGAGGATATTTTATTAAACCTATTTCCAATGTGGGTTTCACAAAAAGTAATTTTAAAGTATAATTTTTTTTAATTTTCAATTTAAAATAGTGAGGGTTTAGTTTATTGAAGGAGGATAGAATTTAAAACCCCATGATTTTATGGTATGTCTCTTTTTATAGGTAATGTTTTTGAAATCTTACATTGCACTGAACACCATGCTTAAATGAACAGTGAAACAATATTATAGCCTAGTCATTAAATCGGCGGGAATGAATAGTATTAAACACGTTATGAAATTTCTATATTATATGATATATAAGTGTTTTAACATTCATATTATGTATTTTCTAGACATGATATAAACATAAATCTACTTTACGTATAAAAAACAATATTTTTTTAAAGGTAGTTTTTCCACCTTTTAATGGCGAATTTGTTTTCAAACTAAATTTTAAAAATTTTGTAAATTATATTTGAAAAAATAAACTTCATTTTTTAATGTGTAATATCAAAATTTACTTTGGTTTATTTTTTGGTGATTTTCTGATATGTTTCATTTTTTGTTGAAGAGTAAAAAAATACTACATTTTAATTGGCTACTGACTTTTCATATAAATAATTTATTATGTTGAAATATATTTTAAATTTGTTTTAATGAAAACTTATATCAATAATAAATATATTAATTCAATTATGTTCATTTAAATATTTTTTATTTTTAATTTGGATATAAAAACATTTTGATCTTTTGAACATTTTCACTTTAAAAACCCACTTCCACGCCCAGTCTATGAGATTAATTTTAAATTAATTTTAGCCACTTATGTGTTATGAATTTTAAAATTTCGATTCCATATTTTCAATCAAATGTTCTAAATTTTGTAAATATTTCCATTTTAATTTTTCACAATATGTATAATAAACTTAGTAATTTTAATTATGATAGTTAATGGTAAATTTTTTATTTAAGGCTTAAAATAATAATATAAATGTCAGGAAATTACATTAACACTTGTAATAAATTTATTAGATTAATAATTTTTGACTTGAATTATTCCTCTACTGATTTTATGATCTCTGGGATCAACTTGGATTAATTTAATCCATTTATTTTATTTTATATTAAATAAAAGTTCAAGATGTCATACTTTTGTATAAACAACTTATATATTTGATTATGGGGTTACATAGGGGATATATTTGATAATAAATACTATTATTATAGATAAAATAGTTATATTAATCATGATAATTTATGTTTAATTTTAGGAAACAAATAATTGCCTTAAAGGCTTTCATAATAATGATGTCATAATTATTTAATTACGGAAATATCGAATAAATGATATTAAAAAAATTAAAATAGACATAATTTTAGATAGTCAATTTCATAAAATAATTTTATAGATTAATTTGATATGATATTTATGTTTTAAACATTTTTTTTTGAAGATATCATGTTTTTATGATATTTTTTAAAAAAATCAATTAATGAATAGTATCAAAATTAACATTAATGATATTATAAAATAAATTATATTTTATTAATTGATATAAAACTCATAAAAACATATTATTCAGAAAAAATGATTTTTATAAGGTTTAAAAAAATATCCATTTATGATATTTTTCACTTTATTGTAACTAAATTAACCCTTAATGAGTAAAAATTCATGTGGTCTGGGTAAGAGTTAAAGAGATTAAATAATGTTCAAAGCTAACAAATAAGGGTAATAAGGTGAAAAAAAATTATATAATTTATTTTATGATATTATTTCAACCAATACTAATATTAGATTATACATAACTCAATTTGGATCCATTTTTAATTGAAAAATAATTTATATTAATTTAATATTTTGAGAGTTTCCAATAGTGTCCCTCACCTCAATTACAAAAGGGCCGCTCCTCCCTCATTTTTTCACACCACATTGAGACTTATAGATCAAAAAAAACCTTCCTGTATATCTTAACAATATCCATATACAAGTTATAGAGGTCTTTTTATTCCAAAAATAACAACCCTATATCACTTAATAAGAGATCTAAATGATGTTCGTCAAAGAAGATGTAATCATTTTTACCAACTCATTCAAGTCCATTTCTTCTTCTAATTATCATTATTGTGTTGTTTCCATTATAAAGTAAGAAAATATAGAATAATATATATTTTTTATATGTTATTATGAGTATGGTAAAACCATATTCCACCTTTTATGCATCCTCTAAAAAATGAAAGCACCGCACGTGCATACGTATGACCTAATATCTCCACATTGTGGTGTGATATTTTTTTTCATCACAAAATTACATTAATGGTTATAATGAAGTAATTAATGGATATATATAACATATATGAGATGATATGGATTCTATAAAAATTAATACATTTCTTTTAAAAGTAAGGTAATGATGTTGTTGCTCGTGCGTACGTATGACCTACCGTCTCCACAATGTGATGCGATGCATTTTCCATGTAAACCATTCATGAATGATTATATGAATTTATATAATTATTAAATATGATATTTATGAACTAAATATGATTATAGATATGGTTTATCTATATCATATGAAATATTACTGGTTCTTTCAAGAAAAAACAAGCATGGGAAAATCTGGTAATTAACACCTGAAACAACGAAACAAATATAATATTATTGATAAAAAAGTGAAAAACAGTTATATGGGGAACATATATGATATCATAAATATTAATAAGATTCTATTATAATTAAATAATATTTTTATAACCATTATATAGTTGTTTCATACACATACAGTGAAAATTGGACCTAAGGTAATGGTTTAGTTCACAATGTCATCATTTTCAGGATTGTTTATATTTATGTATCCATTGGGGAATATTTTTCTTCGATATCCATTTTATATAAAATTTCTATAAAAAATGTTTTTACTATTATCAAAAATATTTTTAAAGTCTTTTTACACATGTTTTAATGTTTATAAAACGGTTTTAAAGGAATCTTTTGTCGTTTTCCAAATGAGGTACTTTATGACTTTTATGACAAAAATATGAAAGGAATTTTTATTCAACATATATAGAATGAGTTTTTTTTTGCCACGATGACTTAATGTTTTGAATATTCCATTATAAGTCTAAAATTTTATTTTCAAAGAAAATTTTATATTTTATAATCATGTTGGTTTTAAAATAAATGAATTCAATATAAAAAATATATATTTCTCTTAATAATTTTCAATGAATTTCTTATAGTATTTATATATATTTAAACACTATTTATTTAAAATTATTCTTTATTGAGGTTGATAAGTTATGATATCATCTACCATATTTTATTAAATAGTTTATGATTAGTTTGAATGAAGATGTGATATTTGATACCATTCACCATTTTACTCGGAATGGTTTGTGATTATATTTATTGATTATGGAAAATTATTTACATTTACTTTTTATGTGTTGTTTATGATTCACCCCACTCATATAAGAAAAGAATTTGACTTGTTAAATTATGTGAGGGTCCCAATATATCCCATCGATGGATTGGTATATTTCATGATACAAACCATATTAGGATTTAGCCAAGGTTATACCCACTTATTTTTAGATGTCTTGGTCGGGGCCTCGATGATATGTTTTAGATTTCCAGCATTAGGCATTACATAATTATGAGATTAGTTATTTATTTCTATGGTATTATTTAGTTATTATAATTTTCATGGATTATTTTTCTATATCATTGAATTGTTTATATGGAATTATTTGATCATCTTTTATATTGTCCATATTATGCTCAAATTATTGATTAGGTGGACTATGTTTCAGTTATTTACTTTTCCATAATCGTTATTTCATATCTTCTGATGTATATGTACCCTTGCTGATCTTATGTTATTACCCCTTTATTATGTTTCATTTTTTCCTAGGTGTTTAATATTTGTATTATTATTGATATGCAGGGTAAAGTTAGGAGACTAATAGTGTTGTCAATGATGTTCCAATGTTGTATTTTATATTTTCAATCATAATATAATATTCATGTTTGTATCTAGTTTTCCAAAACACAAAACTATTTGGTCCTTTGGGATAAAATCACTTGTACTTAGTACCAATGTAATAAATTAACCACCAACTCTAGGCTACTGGGGTTCAGGTCTTTACTTATTTACTCTTATCCACAATCATCATCTTATTTTATTTTTTCATCAGACACTATTTATTCTTGATCTTGGTATGAAAATCCCCAAATTAAACTATGAATAAATATTCCATATAAATTAGTTTTGATTCATCTTTCATCAAATTGAGGGGTCAAATCCTTTATCAACAACTGTGTATTTTTTTAAAAATTTACCAGATTTATTTTCTAATTTGATAAATGATGAATGAACAATTTCCTTTTTTTCTGATAGGATTTCATCTCTTCATGTATAATAACTATTATTTATTCTTATATACTAGATTAATCTATTTAACTTTTACCCCCACTTCATTCATTATTGTTTTTCATCAAAATCATTTGATTTATATTCTATAAACTTATTCTTTGGACATTTGACAAAAAATGTACAATCCCTTTAAACGTAAAACATCTTGGTGTATTTTTTTCTATTTATTTTCTCTTTCATTGAATAAAACAATTGAATAGAATAAAAATAATTCTATTAAAATCTTTACCCACTTCCATTTCTTAGAATTTAATTAGTTATTCATCAACAATTTTAAAAAAAATTATTTTCCCTATGGCTTAAAAATTCATTTCATATTTTAACTTCTTCCTGAAGTCTAGGATTTTTCGAATTTCATAATAAAATTATAATATCATGTAATTCATTAAGATAACGATTATCTCTATCATCTAGAGTTAATATTTAGGCTTAATAATTCTTGACAAATCTCTCATGATAAAATTTAAAATTGTAGAATCTTCTCATTGATTAGAAAAAACCAGGATATTACTAAAATCATTGTGACATATAAAGTATTAATAAGTAAATTATTCCTAAAAAACATTATATCATCAAAATATCTTATGAACATTTTTAATATGGCCTCTTTTTTATCATATTAACTTCATTTATGACCTTAAATTTATCCCATATTTATTTAGTAGACTAAATACCCATGAATTTAATGAAAATGATTTCTAAAAAATGGAATTATTATATTTTCATAATTTTCTATTAGATTTTATATTTATTTTATCATAAAAGGAAATAGAAACACATTTATTTAGTGGTTGGGAACCAAAAAAAAGATCTATATCCTTAAATAAAAGAGACATACGGGAAGGAAACATCCCATTCATCTAACTATAATAGTTCTTTCCATCAAATTTGTGAACACCCCTATTATTAATATATTTATATGATTAATTATAATTACATAGTTTTATTTACTATATGGATATGGATATTATACTAGTTAAAGTGACATAAATTTCATTTCTGTACTTAGAAGGTGGGGGGAATTAGTTGTGTTCTATTTGAACAACTTCATTCACATTAAAATCATCCACTATGCTCTATTAAGAACTAATCCACTCAATTATATAATCTAAGCCTCAATCACATATGTTGAGAAATAAAATATAGGAAATAATTTTTTACTACTTTTTTTGGATCCTTCTTGGAATTCATACTTGTTGTCTTAGTTGTTTTGTCCCTATAATAATAGGTTTGTTATCTATAATTACAAGTGAATAAAATGCTTACATCCTATGTACAAAATCAAACTTTGATTATCCAAACTATCACTTGACTGAGTAGATTCACATTTTTTATACACTAAATTAGTGATTTTAATGAGGAATATCTCTTTATGTCTTTGGGTGCTATAGCCAACAATGGATGGGGATCATCCTCTATGAGCCTTCAGAATATGAAAATGAAATCAACTCACTATGTATAGAATATATTGTAGAATTTATTCTTAATAATAAAAATTAGATTAATTCATAGATTAATCAAGTTTAATCAGATACTAATGATCACTCATGAACATTGGGAACTAGGTAGTATCCATCTCACAATTTTTCTTATTCCTTCAATATTAAGTTTTTCTCTTCACTCGACCTCTCACTCCAACTGCTCCCAATAATCCTAAAATTAATAAGATATAAGATAATTTAATTCAAATAAAATTGAATCTCTTAAAACATGAGTATTATCCATACAAATTTATACAAAATGTTTTTCCTTTTCCCCATTCAATTATCATCAAAACCATGCACCATGATCTTTGAATATTATCTACTCTAATTGAATTCATATCTCCAGAAAAATTCTTATTCTACCCTTATTCTCTTCTAGATTCTCAAAAAATAAAATCTGAGGATATTATCTATATTTTATAACCATAAAATATAGTTAAAAAATAAATAAATTTTCAAATTCAATTAACATTCATGTTCTTATTCTCATTGAAACATTTCAATATCATCTTCTTCAACCTATAATAAACACATAAAAACCTTTCAAATATCATCTTAATAACATGAATATTCACACCTAAATGCTCTATATTTAATCACTAAATTATCATATTTCAATTATTATCTAAAAAATATAATAATAAATAATTATCATAATAAAATTTCAAAATACAATTCCTTGTTTTCTTCATCAATATAATTTAACTCAATTTCTTATAAAATATATCAGAATAGATCAGCTCATATTTTCAACCAGACATCAAAAATGAACAAAAATTTTGATTTTTAAGTTAATTTATCTTTTTTACATTTTAAATTTTATGTCTCAATCAATGAAGAGAATATTAAGAATTTTCAGATTTACATTCTTCATAATTGTAAAATTTTAGAATGATCCCATTTTTACTTTGTAGAACCCTTGAAAATTCTCTGTATTTTGATAATTTTTATGATGGAATGATACATATATAGGCTTACTAAAACATAAAAAAATTACAAATTATTATTATGTATTTATAATTATACTTTTATAGAATCCAAAATGATTCTTATAAAGACAAAAAATGACACTTACACATTTAGGACTTTGAAATATTTCCTATTCTCTATCCTAAAATGATGCATATGAAGCCTTTTTAAATTTCATCATAAGTCTAAATATTATATATTTACAAAAAAATTAATCCAAAACTTATTAAATTAATATTTATGAATTCTCAAACACTTTAACTCATATTTAATTATCTTCAAATAACTCTAAAAACATCAAATAATTTTAGGAACTATTAAAAGAATTTCCACCTTATGCAATACATTTGAAATGTATTTTATAGTATATGAATACTAATGATAGTGTATTTTATGAGCTTCACTACCTCAATATTCTATCCTAATTATTTATTTGTGACACCATTAATCAATTTACTTTTCTTCTCTAATATAATTGGTTATCAATGATATTGCATTAGGATGGAATGTCTAAAAATAAACAATATTTTCTTACTTCAATCACCAGATTTCAATATCAATATATATCTAGGATTACCCTTACTTGTCCAAAATGTTATAAATTGAACTAAAAAATTATATTAGTAGTATTAATTTCCTCTCATAAATATTATCTCCATAATTTATCAAGATAAATTTTCTTCTTTTTATGAATTAGTCAATGGTAATAACTCCAAGAGACTACCTCAAAATCCATGATCATTTAACAATGAAAGCACCTACATAGTCTCCTCATTAATTTACATCCTAAATTAACACCATTAATAATTATAAATTCATCACACTTTATTGAAAAGAAAATACAATTCAATAAAAGGGTCATAATAATATACATAAGTATGTGGATAATAGTTTTGATATGGGACGAATTGTGAGATTTCATGTCTACATAAGGGATGGATACATAAGAAGTTAGTCATTCATGAATGATAAAAACAAACTATGTGGGATGTGGTTGGAGAGTACCTTATTGATGTAATCTTTAAATACTATACTTAGATATGATATTATGAGTGTGAGCCTTACTATGGTTTTTCGGTTGTTAACATTCCTTAGACACTCATTAGTTATATTCTTTATTCACTAATGCACTTATATTTTTCTTCTATAGTTCTAATAGTGGTCATAAAAAGTATTCTACTAAGTACATAGGCCTTATAACCCATATATATAACTATTTTCTAGGTATCCAATTAGGATTAAGTGATTATTCATGAAATTACTGGCTTAAGGGTTAGAGTTTCTAATAAATTCACTACTATAAGAGTTTATTTTTTTGATTCATTTTTTTAGAGATCTTATTTTTTCTGAAATTACATGTATTTTAGGATAATACTCTTTATATTAAATTATGGTGCTGATTGGAAATTTATTTTTTTACAAGATTGTGAGGGCAATTCCACCCATTTGTATAGTTTATATCCTCAGTGAAAGTTTATAACATGTGTCATATTAGAGGTGGGATTTGGGGTGTAAATCATCTTCATTGATAGTAAAATAGGGGTTCCTTGTTTCAATGTGGTAAAATATAGAAGTCCAAGAAACCCCAATTTTGAATGAATACACAAATTTATTTCTTTTCTTACCACGAGGATGGTAGTCTATAATATTCAATGGAGGATCAAAAATACCAATAATCACTGGGTTTTTTATCAATGAAGTGGATCAGAAAGTAAATAATAGAGAAGATAGTAGTGATAAAAATTTACCATAAATAATTAAATTGTGTTAGTGTTTAGATTATTTAATATTGATCAAGTTATCATATGATAGGAAATAATGATTTTATCATATAAATTATGTTTGGAAAATATGGTTTCATAACATTTGGAGTCAATGAAGGGTTAAAAATTATTGGATTAAGAAGTGGAAAAATTGGGGTCAAGGACATGAGATATATGGATTTATTTCGTTGTTAAAGGATGTGATCACAACATTTTATGTGTTTTTGAACTGTGTAACTAAGCACATACAATAATTTTCAACATGAATAATTATATAATTAATGGGAAACATGTTGTTTTTGGATGTAAGGGGAAATTAGACATTGGAGTCTCCACCACATTGGTGGAAAACAATACATGTTATTTTTATCCATGGTAAAAAAAATTATAGTAAAAAATTCTTGGTCAACAGATCCAATTGTCTTTTAAAGATCAAGTGAAGTATGATAAATCTAAAGGTATCCTTATACTATCATGTGATCATATATAAACATGCGATTTTTTCAGCAAAGGTAGTATTATTTATAATACATAGACAAGTGGGAAAAAAATGTTTCTTGAATTGGTTCATGTTGACGTATATTGGTCAATATCACCAGGTGATAATGATAGTAATTTATATTTTGTTTTACTAATTCATTAATATATTATTATTACATGATTTGTGGTTATAACATAAAATTTTAATGTATTAAGCTTCATTACTCGGTATTTGGGAAATGATATAAATATGCTTTTCTATAATATTATAAAATTATGAATTGTTAATGGCATAAAATTAACTGAAGGATGCGTGGTGTATTATCTCAAAAAACTTTGGATGATAAACAATGTTTAAATAGTGGAAAATAACAAATTCTAATAGTTTATTGGAGAAATTAGATCAAAAAAAGCATGACTAGAGTGGTGATTATTGAGAAAGACATGCCTAATAAGTATTACAAGGAATAAATATTATAATAAAACTTTTAAAAAACCTTTATATTGTGTGTTTGGGAAAAGATAATAATATATATAAGGTGTGGTACGGTATGAAACTAGTATTGAAATACTTTTTCATAACTGGATATATGTTCTTTATTATAAAAATGACAATCACGTGATGTATGAATCATTAAGAGATAATGGTATTTTTATGGATACTCATCCAATATAAAGGGATGAAATTTTAAAAAAAATTAATTGGAATGATAATTGAATGAAAATACATATTTTTGGTGGAAAATGAATAGAATATTTAACTAAATTGAGAGAATAATCTATCAGAAATAGATAATGAGTCGAGAATCTCATGAGAGCACAAGGATCTATTTTTTATTATGAAGAATACACTAATGGATAGAAAATGTCATTATATTAGTAGTGGGATAAAATACTACAATCATTACTAAAATTAATGAGTAGATTTTCCTCAGGGACTAGAAAACTCTAGTGAAAATAAAAAGAATGAAGTCTTTAAAATATACCTCACTCTTAACATAAGTAAAACCAAACAACACTAAATTGCCTACTAAATATGATAATTAGTGTAAGGAATTATGTCCTAGTAGCCCTTTTGTTGTAAGTTTTTTGTGTTGAAGGTGTTCAGGAATGGTTCCCATGAAGTTTGGAGCATAAATGGGGAAATAGGTTGTGCCACTAACATTTTGGGAAAGGTTGTGGTGTAAATCCTTATTCTGCACTCTAATCTGAAATGATGTGGCATAGAAGTCTATGTTGTGGCATAAGAGTGATTAAGGGAATTTATTTCAGGGATAATAAAAAAATGGGGGTGGTTTTTCCATGGTATTTAGTAGTATTTTATTCTCATTCCCATGGTTTAGCACTATAGTTTGGAGTGAGGAGACAACGATGTAGGGGTTTTTTTCATTTCTACCAATATTCAATACCCCTATTGTTTGGTGGTTTAGTTTGTGACATATCCTATACCTAGATAAATATGATCTATTCTAGATCTACATTGTGGTTCTTAGACATGGATTTGATTAGGGGTTTTTATTTGGTCTCAGTCCATTGTTCCATAATCCTCCTCCTTTTTAGTAGTGATGCAGCCTGATCTGGTTGGCAGCATCATGGTCTCATAAAAATCATTCTTTTTATATATATATATTCTGAATCCCATTCTATCTCACTTTTCCCCGAAATCCTCTTTTGAACCATAAGCACCATTTAGTACTTTTTTAAGGCCTTTGAGGTCCCTTTTGATCATGATTAATACTCACCTTATATAGATCAATCTGTGGTGATATGAGGTGGGTTCTTCCTCCTTTCTTACAATTTATCCTCATTCTGATCTTATTTTAATCCCATTATTATTTTTCATGGTTTTGAGTAAAATATTCATTACTATAATGGACTTTCCTTTATCATTTAATAGTGTGTTCATGGCACACATTCCTTGGGATATTTCAGTTTACTTGTATGTGATGTGATCTAAAATCCATGTTTCCATTCTATCTATATTTCAAGAATGTCGTAAGTTTAACATAGGGGATTCATTAATTCTATTTTATTTATGTGAAATCGCTAATTTATCATGATTTAATTTCTTTTTGTGTTGTTGGAATTAAACTAATAAAGTATAAACTATATTAAATTAAAAAATTCTTATGTCTAGTGATTGCGTATGTCTTCCACCCTGATAATATTTTGACTCATTATTTATTAGATATTTTGTTTTCAATGTTAATTTTTTATCATGTTTTTTATTATTTCCTTAGAATATTTTTAATAGTGAAATTGGTAAAAAATGTAGTTCCATTAATTAGTTGTTTAGATAATGAATTAAAGAAGCATGTGTAATGAAATCATTAATGTTGTAATTTTATTAAAATCAATTTCATGCTTAGTGAATTTCTAGATTAATGTTTTTATTCCATGAATTAAGGGAATTGGATAAAGAACATGAATCTTGAAATATTTTTTATGAGAATAATAATTAAAGGTTTGTTAAAATCATTTTTCCCTTCATTAATTTTGATCGAACTCAAATATTATACCTGAGAGATTGTTTAAATTACTTGATAGCTTGTATTAGTCTTTCTCATAGGTTACCAATAGGTGTAACCAGTAATTAATGAATTGGGTAATTAAAGATCAATTAAAAACTAGTTTTTTGGTAATGGTAAATGCATAGGTCCAAGAGTAATTGTAGTTTATTTTTTTGGATTCCTTTTGTTGGGGACTGTGAGAGATTATTTTCATGTAAATGAGAAATTCCCTTTTCAAGTCCTTGTTACCTTATTTATATTGTTGATTATTTTCTTCCTTCTGTGTTTCTTTTAGTGCGATTCTTACTATATGATGTGTTAGGAGGCTATAATGGCTGATGAGATATGGGTATGGAGGCCTAAGGTTATTGTAGTATTTAATGCCTATGATATTGAGATACAAGGTGATGTGTATGGTGATATCAGGGATGGAACTAAGTTGATGGAATTGAATGACAATGTTATTTTCCATTTTTGTTCTTAAATCCAGTATACTTTCTTAATGAATCTACTAAATAGTCTGATGTCCCGGTTTCTTGTTTATCAGTATTCCATTCCCTACTACTTGTGGAAGATGGATGTTATTGGTTATTAAACTCTTTTATTGTAGCATAGGATGTTTCATAGAGTTCCTAGAATTATATAATGGTAAATTATTAATAAACTTTTAACCCATGGGGTTGGATCTTACTAGAATAAAAAATATAATGGTGATCTTGAGGAACAATGGGATCGATTTGTTATCCAAGAGGGCATCGGTATTCACCTTAATATTAAATGGAATGAAATAAAGTTAATTAATGGATCATGTATTAATTATCATAATGTGAAATTTTAAAAATAGAAAGAATAAATTTAATTAAATTATTATAAAGATTATTGTGTTCTTATTGGATATATAGATCGTAGGGTTGGTAGTCGGGTTTTTGAGAGATGATAGGTGTAATTGTGCCTAGAACTAGGTTATTACCCATAGTGTTGCTGTGAATTATATTATATCAAGTATATTTTGTGATTTCGTATGCTACCCCACCCATGTAGATAAGGATATTGACATCCAATGGAATCTAGGAGGGTGTTTTCCACAACGTCTTAGTTGGTGAGGGACAGATGGATTACTACCCCCTCTAGCCCTTCTCTCTTCTCCTAGTAATATTTTCTGCTCATATACATAGTGTTCAATTTCCCCATATGTGTGTTTAGGGGTATATAATGTATTTTCGTTATTTCACACACATGTATTACCAAATATAGTATCCTAAGGTTTAATATAGGTATGAAAACAATGGGATGTGAAGGATCTTGGAAAATTACTCACTGTATGGGTTGTAATGTCTTAATGTATAATACATGATGTGTGATACATGACATGTGAACTAATATGAATCCTAGAAACTATTATATTAATATATGAGGATGATATATGGGATTATGGGATAATGGGATACACAAAATGATTTATTTGATATATTAAATCAGGTGTCTTTGGGTTTGAAATGTTTTTTAGAGAGATGGCTCATGGTGTATACTGTTTGGGTGGAGCAAAAAACTAGTGGGGTAGTGGTAGTAGGGTAACCTTGTTGTTTTTTTTAATATAATATATGATCAATTATATGTGATACTTGGTTAGATATATCCATGGAGAGTCTTGTAATACAATATACATATTTAGGTGATGAGTTAGTTTCACTATTGTTCAATAGAATTCATCATTCCTTTATATTTTTCATTGGAGGATCTAGGGAGGATAATACTGAGTATAATATTATTCTCACACCATGAATATATAAGAAAAATAAATTTTAGAGGAATTAGGTTGTAGATCGGGTTGAATATTACTAGCTCATGGTTTTATAGGAGTTGTACACGCTTTGTGGTAGCTATCGAGTTTCCCTTTTTATGGAAACTTATAGTTTTCCTTTTAAGTTGTGTTTGTTCTATATGGAATTGTGTATATGCACTTGGGATTTATTTTTTTACTTTATCTTAGTAGAATTTTATTGGTGTATCTATTTTATCCCAAAATTTTGTATATTTTTCTTATAGTGTAACTCCCCCCATTTATATATATAATATAACCTCGGTGAATGTTTCCAACTCATGGACAATTAGAGGTTGGATTCGGGGGTCATTACCCTCTTTCTCTCATTTCCAAATAGTTAGGGGTACACATTGGGGGAAGGGTTCTTGAAAGAGTGGTATTGTGGATCATCTTGAGGGATTGGTGGAGTTTAGACTTGGGTACAAGTGGGGAATGCATGGGTGTGTAGGAAAATGGGGTAAGCTAAGATTAGTGAGTGACGTAAATAAGGGAGACTAATTGAGACATTGGTATTTAGGTCCCTTATAATCTAATTCATTGAAAATTATGTTTACTGATTTTACTAGATAAAGTGATATTATTTTTTGCGAAGATACTTGGAAAGGATCATGCATCACTCTTTATTGAACATGTGCTTGAAATGGGTAGACCTTTGGATAGGTTAAACCTTAAACGAATAATGTAATTAATTGCATAATTAATATTAAATATTATATATTCCATGTTTTTTAGTTCCTCAAAAAAATCATTTATAATTATAGCTCCGGGATGAATTCCTCATTTGGTTCACGCTCAAGATGTTTAGTAAGACACACTACTAGATCACACCCGAGTAGAAGTTGTAAATAATCACACTTAAAGTAGAAAATTTTGAGATTTATAGTTTTATAGTCTTTAAAAGTATGTGTGATTTTTTTTCAAACCCATTAAAATGGGACTTGTTGGAGGAGTATCAGAAAAAATTCATTTTGATCTATGATCAAAATTTTCATTTGGTTTCATTGGTTTCAAAGATATTACATAGAGCAGCAAGTTAATTTTGGATCTTTTTCCTTGGAGATCATGAGGAGTCAAAGTTCTCGTGGGATAATATCATTGAACAGTTCCGAGTATATTTTCTTTCTTCATCCACGAAGTTATCCTATTACTAGAAGTATCTTACCCTTCAATAAGGGAGTTCTAGTCTGTGGGAGTTCAAGATCTCTTTCAAGAAACTTATCTATTATACTTCAAACCTATTTCTAGATAAGGAGTAAAATGTGTGTAATTTCAAGGGGTCATTGCATCTAGACGTGTAGTGTGAGGTCACCCTATATATGTTGTCAACTTATCTTGAGGTTCTAGTGACAATAATGGTCATTGATAGGATGTTTTCCAGAACTGGGTCATCACAAGTAGGTATTCATCAGGATTATCCATGAAGCAATGACATGGTCTGGGTTTCCTAGTTTCCTAGAAAAAAAATAAATTTTTGAAAATTGTGGGTAGGTCCCAACAATCGTCATCTCATTTCACTGGGGGTGGTGTCTCTTAGGTCTTTTCTAAGGGATTATACACATTTTTTTATATATAGGATGAGGTCATCGAAAATGATAGTTCTTGAACATTCTTAGCAAGAAAGATGAATATGGTATTCCACTCCTGATTCCTCAATGGAGGTAGTTTCGATGAATATTGAAGTAGTTGGATGCTCCGTATTAGGATCAGAAGAGAGGGTAAATAATAGGATGAGGACATCCCTAATTTTTTCCTCATCTTCATAGAGTAGATCATGGACATGGAGTTAGTTTTCATCAGGTTTAGATAGGCCTTGAGTAGCTTGTGTTTAGATTCATTCTCCAACATTTCAAGTACTAAGAAAGCCAGCCCACATTCGATGAAGGCTTTTCTTGTTTTATAATTAGGTGCATTACTTTTTTGGTACAAGAGATAAACATTCGTTTATATCATTAGACCTAGTCTATTCTTTGAGATTCAGTATGGAGATAATTCTAGTTCCCTTGGAATTGACTACACAGTTGGAGTTCATGCATAATTCTATGAAGTATGTAGATATTGTGGGATAGTGTGGGGGAAGAACCACTCTTTGTGAGATTTCATATGTTTATGGAAACATCCATAAAACATCATCCTTGGTATAGAGTGGTTGTATCCATTATATTACTTTGTTTATTTTTTAGGATATATTTTGTGTTATATGATGTTGATAAAGAGATAGAAGGGATACTTAGAAATAAAGACCCTAGTATGGGTTAAAGGATTATTTTTCCCTTCTATTCCTTTATGGATAAGCTTATGTTATGTTCGTCAGAGGTTCATCTAACATTTTTTTAGGGTTATTGAAGAGTACCCTGATGTTTTTTCTAATGAGGTTGTGGTGTTACTCATTCAAAGGGTGAATTATTTTTGGATTTATCTACCACAGTTTTTTCCATTATCTAAATGTAACTATGTATGATAGTGCCTTATGAGTTTTGAGAGTGGTAGGTACATCTTAGTAATCTATTTTGATGAGGTTTTGTTTCACTGATTGTATGACCTTAGGGTTTACTTATTATGTTCTTATAGACGGATGATGGTAGATTGCATTTTTTATCTATTGTAATATATTTAATCAGGTGACAATGAGAAATATCTATCTTCATTTATGGGTTGATGATTTATTAGATCATCTAAAATGAGAAATTTGGTTCTCAAAAATTAATATGCAGTCAAGAATATCATCTGATGCAAGTAATGGATAAAGGTATTCCAAATACCAAATTTTAATTTAATCATGAAAATTACAGGGTTTTTCTATTTCATTTGATATGAAGAACTAATTTGTGTGTTTCATGAAAAAAATTTAGGTTGTTTTAAAGCATTTATTTTTTTTCATTTAATTCATATTCTATCCAATATTTGGATTGTTTTGTTTTTTGTGTTTTGTGATATGATACATCCAATATAAATAAATAGTAACTAAAATAGTTGAATTTAGGTGCTAAATGAAATTACACACCATGACACAAATCTCTATAGTGTGAAACTAGAAATAGAATCTTTTTTGAAGCTGGATCATAATTTTAGAATTTTGAACTATATATTTTTATGTTGAGAGATGCTTTCAAATCATGAATTTATCAAGAAAACTTTCACCTTTTCCAGTCATGAAATGGAGATTCACAACCTGTGATAATACATGAAATTTACTTCATTCACGTCATGAGTATTTTGAGACTTAAAAGTTTTTTATAAGCCACCACAACCACTCATTACATGCCATTGAACCAGTACATGTTGTGAAACCACCATAAATTTAGATTCATTAATGCATCAGTGCCAAGGGTTTGACGCTAAATACTTTATATTTAGACCTCTATACAAATATATAAGATTTCTCAAAACCTGAATGGAGACTTGTAAAGATTCCATGTATGATTTCATAATAGCGGGGTAATGCTACTATTGTTCTTCACCAACATTCTTCTTTTGGTATCCATGTTTCTCATTTCCATCATATCTCAGATGTGTGAGTAGTTTTTTTTTCAAGTGATGTGATTGTAGAGGATGTGTTTTTATGGATTATTTATATTTTCTTTTCACATTTTGGATTACTAAAACTCTGTTTTTCAATTATAATTCTTCTTCTTCGCATATTTTTATACTATTGTTTGTGATCTTAAGAGTTTCATTTTATAGAATGAATTAATTTGGATAGTTTTTTTATGATCATAATGAAATCTAGATAGATTTTGTTTAAATGAGGTTTTAGGCAACCTGATTCCATGATTGATCCTAGTTTATAACCATTCCAATGGTGTTATTATAGGATTAGTATAGGGTTACCAGACCAAGGATCCCTAAAACCCCCATTGCAACACTAACTCATGAGTGAACCCTTAGTCAATTTCATCCCTATAACATGAACCTAACATCCACTTACCCAAAAATTCTTATATCTTGATTTCAAACCTTGTCATTTCTAAATTACTTCACTCTCTCTCTATCTCTCTAAATAATCCATCAATTTCAATTTCAATTCCTTTAATTAATTTATCTCATATAGATATTCCTTGTGGGTTTGACATTTGGTCTTACAGATTACTAACTTTTTAGTTAGATTGTCCGAGATTATAATTTAATAAAAAAAAGTTATCCCTATATAAATTTGATGACACCCTATCATATATCATGAATTCTCCATCAATGTTCATGGGTTTTGTGAACAAAATATTCAAGGTGTCATTGGATCAGCTCGTAGTGGATTTTACCAACGACGTTTTCATATACTTATTTTATGAGGAAGATCATGTTGAGAACAATTGTTCCATTTTTGGAGTTTTTATCATTATTATCTATTTGAGAGGTTTTTTAAGTTTTAGATTGAGGTTCATGATGTTTATTTATCAGTTCATTTCATGTCCCGTTATAAAGTGGTTGTGGATCCTTTTAATTTAAATGATGTTGTTTCATGGGAAATGCCTAAAACTATTATAGAGGTTCAAACATTCCTTGGTCTTCTTGGATATTATATTAGGTCAATAGATAATTTCTCTTAGATTGTGACTCCTCTGACTCCCTTGAACAAAAAGGATCAGGTTTTATTGGGGGATGACATGTGTTTAAAATATTTTGAATACATGAAGTATAAGTTGGTCAGTTCTCTATTCTATTGTTTTCTAGTAGAATCATTTTAGTTAATGCTTTTCTGTGACGATTCAAGACTTGGGTTGGGTTTTGTTCTGATTTAGTATATATGTGTTTTATCTTCTGGTTCTCAAAAGTTATGGACCCATGAGAATGACTATGCCACCCCTAATCTCAAGATGGAAGCAGTTTTGTTTTCCTTGATGTTGTGGTGGCATTACCTCATTAGTGAGAATTTTATTCTTTCTACAATCATAAGAGGTTGAGGTAAGACTTATCCCAATGTGACTTGATCATGAATAAATAATGGTGGATGTAATTATTTAGGTATTATGGCTTCAAGGTTTCATATACATCAGTAAAGGGTAATGTTTTAGAGGATATGCTGAGTAGGATTTCACATAGTGATGCAATGATTGAATCTAAAGATCCTTGGATAGTGATGGAAGATATCTCAATAGTACATCTTGATATGGGATTATTTATAGGTAGAGGATTTATTTTTCATATAACATTGTTGTTGTATTTGTTTTATAAGATTTAGGATTCCCAACTAAGTGATCCTAAGTTAGTGTTTTGGAGAGACTGGGTTGTTTTTTGTGATGCCCATGATGGTTGGTCTAAGGATGATCATCATTGTGTATTGTTTTAAGTAAATATTTTCATCCATTTTTATTCATGAGATGGTTATATTTGAGTTATATATCTCACCCTTGGAGGTATATCCTATTATCAAGAAAATTTAATGAGATATGAGGTTACAGTTTGGTGGCTTAGGATGAATCATGTAGTTCAAGAGTTTTTGTCTCTATCTTTAGTCTTCTATAAGGTAAAGCTTGAGCACCGTGTTCCTGGTGGTTTTCTACAACTCTTAGATATTCCCTAGTGGAAGAGAGAGGACATATCAATGGACTTAGATACTATTTTATCTCATGTTCATGGATTCTTTAATTCAATATGGTTACTAGTAAATCACTTGATGAAATCATCCCATGTTATAGAAATCATGTAGTTGAGTTTAGTGTAGATTTTTTCAAGTTAGTATCTGGAGGAGGTGATGAGAGTACAAAGATTCATGAGAAAGATAATCTCCCACTATGATCCTTTTTTACCTATATGGTTCGAAGATGTGTCCATTTTGATTTTGTCACTCAGTTATACCTTAGGATAACATTTCATCCACAAATGAATAGTCGAATGGAGTAGACCATTCAGACACTGGAACACGTGATGTTTTCTTGTGTCCTATTTTTTTAGATAATTGGACGAGGCATGTGTCCTTGGTATAATTTTCCTACAATAATATATTTTCCTCCACCATTGTTATGGAACCATTTTAATATTATTATGGAGGAAATTAACATTCTCTATTATTATGGAATGTGGTTTGAGAGATGAAAACTCTAGGACCAAAGCTAGTGTAGAATACAATATAGATGGTTTAGCTGATATATGAATGGATGAATGCAACATAGGATCTTATTAACTCCTACATTTATTATAAAAGGGTAACTGTAGAGTTTATAATTAGAGATCATGTGTTTTTAAAGGTGACTCCCCATCATGGGAAATGAATTCTTGGTCATGGGAGTAAGTTTTTTCCCTAGTTTATTGGGACTTTAAAGATGTTTTCTTTCATTGGAGTAGTGGCCTATCGGATAAAACTTCCCCCATAGATGATCCAGATACACAATATTTTTTATTTTTCATAGCTCTATTGTTTCCTTCAGAGAGACCCTCACATAATGTTTTAGGAAGATATCAATATTTATGATGATGTGGCCCTTGAGTAGAGGCATGTGGAGAACTAAGACTTATAGTAGAAGGTTTTGTGAGGGCCTATTATTCCTTTAGTTATTATCTTGTGGAAACATCGAGGCATGGATTATAGTACCTTGGAACATGATATATAGATACATGCACCATATCCTGATCTATTTTCTATTCAAACAATTCTTGTATCATCACTCATTTTTGGTTCTTGACCTTTTTTGGTTTATGAAATGGATTTTTATCTTGTTTATTTGTTGTATATTTTATATTTCCTAAAAGGTATCTCCCTCATCAAATTATTTAGGAGCTAATTTTTTCTATTGTATGAATTTTATTCTTGTTTCCTATGAATGATGTGTTTTAGATTCTTTTTTTGTGACGACGTTAAGAGAAATATCATAGGGTGTTTATTTAAGAATCCATTTACTCTTTTCTCTTAGTGTGTGGTTTTAAATTCTCAAGGATGGGAATAGTTTGAGAGGTATCTGATGTGAGGAACTAAATCCTAATAAACTTTTATTTGTTATTTTCCTATTTTGGATGTGTTCACAGATGGTTCTAAGTGAGTTTGGGTGGTAAATTGGAGAATTGGGGGTGACAATTTTATTTATGGAAAGTCTATGAAGTAGAAACCTAGGATGCACTGTAATCCAGATTTTTATGGTGTAGAGATCCATACTGTAGCATAGGAGGGTTTTAGTGAATATTTTCAAAGATACTAAGAAAATAGGGGAGGTTTCATCAATGTGTTTTTGAATAGTGTAGGACCTTCCTGGTGGCTAAGTGCTACATCATGGAGTGAGGAGGTTGTGGCCTAGGGGTTTTGGTCAGTTCAGTTAAATTTGGAACCCCTGTAGTGTAGTACTTCTAAGTTATGTTATAGACCCTACCTAAGTAAATGGGATTTATACTTGATCTAAGTTTTAGTTCTTGAATGTTAATTTTACTAGGTCCTTGTGACATGGTCTCTTATATAGTTTCATAGTCCCCATCCTTTTTACCAATGTGGTGGCATAGTCTGGCTAGCTATATTTTGGCATTTTAAAAATTAGTCTTTCTATAAAAACCCCAAAACCCATTCAAACCCAATTTTATCCAAAACGTATTTCTCAAACCCTATGCATCCTAAAGTTCTCTCCAGTTAACTTGAAAGACTCTTTCGTTTAGGATTATTCCACACCTTTTAGAGATCAATCTACACTGATCTGAAGTGGGTTATTTCTCATTTATTGCGGGTTGTCCTCTATTTGATCTCATTTTATTTCCATTTTTTATTTCTTTGATATGGTTTTTGATCTCCATCATTCTAATGCAATTTCCTTCTTCATTTTCGTATGTTTTTATATAATTATTTCCTTGGGAGATTGTATTTTTCTTATGGGATAGGTGATCATAGATTTGTGTCTATGTTTTAGGTAATGGATATGTTGCTTCTCTTTTATTTATGATCAATTGTAAATTGGTCATACTTCATTTTCATTTGGTGGTGGTGTAATTAAACTAATAAAGGATAAACCATATTAAATAAGTATTAGTTTATTGTAAGTTATTTCATTTGTTTTCTACTATGATAACGGGTTACATCATGTTTTACAGTATAGTGTGTTATCTATGATATGTTGTGTATAATGTTTGTTATTCTTAATTTTTACATTTTTTCTTGATGAAATTGGTAAAGAAATTAAATCCAAAAACTGGTTGTTTGTATTCATAATTAAAGAGGCATGTGTAATGCGACTGTTGTTCTTATAATTTGATATAATTAAAATTTATGCTAAGTGAATGTCTAAATTAAAGTTGGTATTCTATGCATTTATGGAATGGTATAAATAATTTATCGATAGAAATCTTGTTTATGAGAATAATAATCAAATTCATGTTAAAGGAATTGTTTCCTTACTAATGTTTGTTAAAATTGTATGTTTATCCCAAATATCATGTTTAAATAACTTGATAGCATATATTAGCCAATGCCTTAGCTTCCCTATAGCTGTAATCTATCATAAATTAATTGTTTAATTCAATATTGAATAAAAAATTAATATTTGATAAGTAAAAATTCATGTTGATGAGAGTTCCCATTGTTTATAAAGTATAGTTCCTTATGTTGGGGGTCGTGAGATCATGTCTACAGTTAAAGGACACAGTCATTGTATTAAGGGTCTAGTTTCCCTATTGAACTAGTTTTTTTATGCTATTTTGTTGCTCTATATGTGGGAATTTCTATGAGATGTGAAATGAACTTAGGATATATGATGAGATTTGGGTGGGGAGGCCCTAAGTTGTGGTAGCATCTGACACCTGTTATGGTGTGATGCATGGTGATGTGTATAATCATGTTAGGGAGGGAATCAGAGATGATTGAATAGGTGGAATCTGGGCTTGCTTGTTATTTTTCTTAAAGCTGATATTTTTTCATTATGATTCTGTTTAATGGTCGGATGTTCAGTATTATTTTTTATATTCATTCCTTTCCACACTGCTTGAGGCAGCTGGATATGCCTTTTTATTCATCTCTCTTGTTGTAGTTTAGGTAATTTACCTAGAATTATGGAATGGTATATGATTAATAAATTTTTTACCAATTCGGTTGGTTCTTTCTAGAATAAACAGTTATTGATGATCTTGGGGAACCATGTACTTAGTTGTTTATGGCTAATGGTCATGGGTTTTCAACTTGATTTTTAATAGGATTGAATTATGTTAATTAATGGACAATGATTTATTTATCATAAAGTGAAATGTAAAAAGGGAAAGATTTAATTTAACAAAATTCGTATTAAAAATATTATTTTCTTATAGGATTTCTAGATCTTAGCGGTGGCATCCGAGTTTGTATGTGATTTTAATTATAGTTGAGCATGATACTAGGTTATTTCCCATAGTTTGGTTGTGAGATATATTATATATTGTGTGTTTTGTGATTTCATATTCTACTCCTCTAATGTATATAGATAAATTGATACCCAGTGGTCTCTGTGAATGTTTTTTACCTAAAATTTAGTTTATCAAAAGAAGGTTTTCTGACTACCCCCTCTAGACCCACTCTCTTATTGTAATAGTTTTATGTACTGGTATGCACGGTGTTTGGTTTCCTCGTATATGTGTATATAGGTATGCAATGTCTTATGGTTATTCTAGAAAAAAGTATTGCTTGGTATAGAATCCAAATGATTATTATAGGTATGATATGTATGTGTGATGATGGATTGAAGTACATTACTCAGTATACAGGTTGTGATGGATTGAGGTATAATACCTGATGTATAATACACTATATGCAAGCTATGTTATCTCCTAGAAATGAATCTATTACTATATGGACATCCGATATGGGATGATGGGATGATGTGATTCATGGGATGCATGATGTTATACTTTTTCCTATGTGTCTTTAAGCTGGATAACTTTTGAAGAGAGATATATTAGGACATATGATAGTGGGGTAGAGCAGAGAGCTAGTGGGGAAGAAGTAGTGGGATACCCTAGTTATTTTAAAACTATATGATATGATCTTCTGTATAAATTACTTGGTGATAGATATCCATGTTGAGGCTAGGAACATTGTATAACTTTTTTGTAGGTGATTTGGTTTCACTATTGTTCATGGGGCTATAACCAATTTTCATTATCATTTGCCTAAGAGGATTTAGGGAGTATTCTATTGAGTATAATATAATGCTCACCCCATGTATATATAAACTATTTTTTTATTCATTGGTAGAATTTTGTAAATTGGGATGGATATTACTAGTTCATGGTTTTTTTTAAGTTGTTTGGACTTTGTAGTTGCTATCGAGTTTACATCTTTTGGTTACAAGTAGTTTTCATTTCTAGTTGTGTTATTTTGGTATGAAATTTCTTGTATGCATTGAGTTTTTATCTTATCTTTATCATATCATGATATTATTAGTGTATCTCACATATTTTTATCTCCCATATATTATTTTAGAGGGTAATTATAATGACCCAGTTTTTTAAAATGATAATTTTTTCTTAAGAAAATGTGTTTTGTATTATATAAAATTATAGACATAAAAAATATGCAGAAACCAAAAAAAACTTTTCTAATTAATAAATAAATTTACATTTCTCAACTATGAAACCATTTAAAATTCCAAAAATTACAATAGGACAAAAAAATAAAATAGAAAAAAAAATAAAATGGGAAAATATAGATCACCCCAATTAGTTAGAATCATTACCCACAAAAACTATGATATGGAAATAATAAAAAATTATTAAAAAAAATAAAAATGTATTAAATGAAAATATAACCTTAAAAGGAGTTGTAGTGAATTTTTATTGAACGAACAAAGTTGTATTTATTGGGATAAATGTGACTATTAGAATAGTAATATGATTGTTGGTCAATATAACCATTGGTCTATATGAGCATTGGGAGTTAAATCCATTTGTAAAAAAATTACCATTATAATTACTTTTTATTAATAGTAATAAAAAAAGAAAATTGTTGTAGAAAGAAGAAACAATGGACTTAACCAGTAGAGTCATGTCGTTTGAATCCTATTTTTTAGAACTCGGGATGGAGGTAGCGGAATTGGGTTTCACCCTTGATCAAGCCTAAGAAGATCTTCAAAAAATAAAGCATTAATGAAATCAACTATAAGATATTTTCAAGTTAGTGAAGATTACCAATTGGTCAATTTTAGAAAATCCACCCCCATGAAACTTACACCAACACATACCTTAACCTTAGGGAATATGCATGTGTAATAAGGGGTTATGTGTCTATGAATTGGTTTTTTTAAAATGTAATTTCATTTTTATTAGAAAAATGGTTATTCCATCAATTCTATTTTTATAATATTTCTTCTTAATAAAATATAAGTTTTATTTGTTGTAGTGGGTATCTCAAGAGGGGGTGAATTTAGAACTTAAAAAATCTGTTAAAAATGTTAGAATAAAATCCCATAATTAAATTAAATACAGCTCAGTTAACCAAAATAGCTGATCGATATAAATCATGAACTTTTAAAAGAATTCTCGAAGATTTATTAAGTCTCGGTTAAAACAAAATATAATATTACATTAACCGTTGAAATAAATTTACCTAATAAAAAACTTTTACATACACTAATTAAGGTTAACTATCAAAGTAGTGGTTTTTTAGATTAAACAGATTTGGTTTTAAAGCATAGAAATGAAACAAACAAAACACATAGTGGAAATGAATACAATAGGTTCAGTCACAAACTGATACATAATCCTCTCCACTCAAAAATAACCATCTACCAAGATTTTTATTTAAAAATAAACATTGATCCACCACATGGATTGAGTATACAATAACAAAATAGATATCTAGGCCACATAGGGACCTCTTCTATAGTAATTGTGGCAGCTACAAAAGATAACAGTCCACATAGGGACCACTTCCACAATAATCATGGGAAACAAGAGTAATTGTATTTAAGAATTTATCTATGAATTATCCAATTTAAAAAAGGAGATAGTGTGTGTGTGTGTGTAGAAATATAGAGTCTAAACACACTACTCCTAATATAAAGATAAATAAAAAAACATAGAAATTAAAATATGTAGAAATATAGTGTTTCTCTATATGATATTATCTATTTCTTGTGACTTTATGAGTGTTGTTCAAAATGAACCTCGAGTCGTCTTTATGAAACTTCCAATAGAACATAGTGACGTAAATTCATTTTTATAGCTATAAGAGGGAACTTAATGTTCTTTTAGTTCTAGTTTTCTTCTATCATGTGTAACAAATATACAACCTTAAATATCTTAGAAAGTAGCAATTTTTTTTGTGTGTTATCTCTATAAGTATATTACCACATCTCTCTCTTCACATGAGGGGGTATTCTACTTCTTTTATCTGCATAATGGAGAATTTTCCATGTGGATAACAATCATCTGGATATCCTGCATCATCGTACTTAGGTCTAAAACATTATTTAATGAATCTCCACAATAACAATTATGAAAAATCATTAAAACAATCAATCACATTAACTTATATAAATAGACATTATACATATTAAAATCAAAATAAACATAAACACTGGACGTGACTTTTTTGAACAGTGTCAATTCTCTGGTGGTGTCTTGATTTGGCGGTGAATTAGTTTGGTAGTGAGTATTTTGAATGGTGATAACTACTGGAAGTGAATCAGGATAGCGGTGTGACATACCAATGGTGAATCATACCTGTGGTAGGCTATTCCAACACTTAGCCAAATTTTCTCTCTAGCGGTGACACATAGCTGAGGGTAGGTATTTACAGTACTTAGCTGACATTCGATCCCGGCAGTGAATCATCCTTGGTGGTGACTCAACCTCAATGTTTTCAAGTCTGATGGTGAGTTTTTCTAACTCTTCCAAATTTACATTCTAACAGTGAGATGTCTCTGAGGGCGAGACATCCTTGGTGGTGAGACATTGTTGGTGGTGAGACATTGTTGGTGGTGAATCAACCTGAATGGTGATTCCTTATCATTCATAAAAAATTTACTTTTCAACCTATCTTATATTATAAAATGTTTTCATAACATTTAAAAATCATTAATAGCATAATAAATATGATTTGATGATCATTAAAAAAATAAGTACAACAATTTTCCCCTTTTTGAGGATCAAAAATCCTGTCATTTTATGCACATGGAATAAAATCCAAATCATCATATTTTGTATACTATGGCATTAAAGGTCAATAACAAAAGTAACAAAAGATATAGAGGGTATCATATATAATAAAGGGGCCCATGGTAAGATGGTACAAAATAAATGTAGTTATACATATATGGAAATGAAAGGAATAATATAGTATTAAAGAAATAGTAATATATAAATAAAAAATCCATATCCCCCCCCCCCACTTTTTTATTAAAAAACGTATAAGGAAACATAAAACATGAAATTCATAGAATCATAATATGAACAAACTGAATAAGAATAATTTGGAAATTTTTATTAAAAAAGTGACTAAATGTACATGTAAAATGTTTCATAAAAACGTTATACAAAAAACAACCCATCAAAGAAAAATTTTCTAATAATAAATTATTCTCATGATGAGATGAGGGATCTAGATGTGCTTTTCCCATCCCTTTATCCAAAAAATAATGTGCTGCAAGATCTAAGGGAGCTTGAGGGATGGTTGTAGGATCACCAATCAGAGCAAGAGTCTATCTGATGATTATGGGTCTGAGGTACTGAACAACATATCTTAGAGAGAGAGAAAATGTATAGAATCTATCTGGAAATAGTGAAAGAGGATATATGGTTACACCAAGCCTAAAAATACTCTAGAGACGTTGGAGGTGTCAAATGGGATGTAACAGGTATGGCCTCATGATCCACAATAGTAGTTCCATGAACATACAGAAATAGTTTCATCAAATTGATAAATTCCATAATGTTGTTCCCAACTCTCTCCATAGCACGGACTAAGTATTTATTATCTTCCATAAATGGATTTAACAAAGAATTCATGAACTTTAACTAATTTACATGCTCCTTAATGGTTTGTGTCCCTGGAGGAATTGTCAAGTTTTCAGCAAGAAACTTAAAATGAGCATTCAACTCATTATTTTTATAAATCTTGGAAAGATAATAATTGATATATTTGGTTTTATTTTATGTTTTTGATTTCATAACTTTCACATACTCTTTATACAACATGATTACATGATCACTGTTAAATCTGATTTTGTGTATAGTCTCTTGAGGTTGGTCTGGCACATCACTTGATGCAGCAGCAACATGAATCTCTACCCTTGTCGCCAAATATATCAACTCGACATCAAAAACTGGAGGAGGTGCTTTGAAAATAGAATCTATATAAGTAATATTTTCAATCCTTTCCAACAATACATGCATAGAAGAAGAAAATTGAAATTGAAACAATTAAATGAATGATTTCATAGACTCCATATCACTGGAAAGTATTTTATTTTCAATCTCAATTTCCTAAATGTGGTACATCATTTATGGTTGATTATGATGTATCACCATCTCAAATAAATATTGAGAATCCTTTTCACTTAACTGAGTAACAAAAGTAGGTTGATTCCTCAACATCAAATCTAACTCTAATAAAACATTTTCACATAAATAATTTAGGTCACCCTTGGTGAAAACATCCACTGGAACAGGAAGGACAGCAGGAGCAGCTACTCTCTTATAAGAAAATAATTCAAACATACCAGAAAAATCAATGTAAATAACTAAATATACCTCAGGATCTCTTGTTTCTATAATATTAGGTCCACCATTATTTACTGTAATCCCAAATTTTCTAAAAAACTTATCTCATTCTTCAAACATTAGGTTTATCTAACTTGTAGAATAATTATCAATAATAATAACCAATAAAGGCTCTAGATCTGTAGAAAAAAACCATTGTGGGTACAACAATAGGGACCTCAATATATCTCTAAACATTACTTGGTTTCTCATAAATAGTAGTTTAAACTACCAACTACATATTAACTAAGTTCTTGAAAACAACTACAACCACCATATACTTAACCACTGATTTTTCAATAACAGTCTACTCATCAACCATTTGAACATCCTCGGTAAGAATAGAAATATAACACAAAATATACTCAATAGGATGACTCTAAAGACTTAGGTATTCCTCCCCCACAAATGATTCATTTTTATCTTCTCTAGAATATTTATCAATATCTTAAACTAGGATGGTATCTCATTAGATTTTGTGCTAGATACTAGTGGAGAAGTAATAGTGAATACACCATTTACACATCCTTAGATCTAATTTTTTCACCAGGACCATGAAGGTTAGAATCTCCATCACCATCACTTCCATTACCTTCTCCATCAATATCATCATCAGCATCACCAACATCAGCATCTTCATTACCATTTTCATTATGATCATCTTTTTTCTCCTCCACTTCATCTTTACCATTTACATTTTCCTTAAAGGATTTGGATGTACTTTTCAAATGATCCTCACCTGATATTTCAATTTACAATTCATCACTACATTTTTATATGTTTTTCCTCTCTTTTAGGGATAGGTTTAGGAAGACTAGGTGCTCTATAGGTAATAATAAATGATTCTCATGAAAAATCTGGGTCACTTCCCTCATCAATATAAAATTCATCCACTTCATTTCTAAAGGAAAAAACATTATCTTCTTCTTCATTAGAATATCTGACCACTTCATCTAATTCCAAACCAGGGACCACAAGGTATTTAAATCTTGAAGGTAGGTCAGGAGGATTGAAATCAACATATAAATTTTCATCATCAAAAACTGATTTATTTTCCCTAGATTCCATCTTATTCTCGTCCTTCTTTATATTATCCTAGTGATAAAAAAACTACCACAGTATATAACAAACTCTTCACCTTAAGAAAAAAGACCTTTTTATTTAATCATAGAATAAATTAATTTTGGTTATTTTAAATAATTGTTTCTTGGAGTAGGTTTACATGTTTCCATTATTTGAAGTATTAAATATCTACACAAATTGATATTTTTCCTATTTTTATTAGACATAACAAATATAAATATTGATATATCAAAGTAGTAAAATCCATTTTTTTGGATACAACATGTGTCGTATAAATTTTAAAAGAAATCTACATTAACCATCAAGTCCTGAATCTATAGGTGTAGCTCCCCAAACACTTCATGGTATGTTTCTCTTAAATAAATTCTAGTTATAGCCTGTATTTCATAAATCACTAAGCCTATATGGAACAAAATATGGTTACTTATAGGATATATCCATAACATAGCTATTAAACTTAAATTATCCAACTTTTCTATTTGACTTTTAAAAATCCAACATACATGGTTGTGTTCAAGATGATATTTAGAGTCTGATAGAATTAACTTAATTTTTGGTGAATAGTAACCTACCCATATGAATAGTAACCTACCCTTATGAATAATAAACTACCCTTATGAATATTAATATGACTCTTATGAATGGTATCCATTCCCTTGAATTTATAAATGAATTTAGTCACCTTCAGAATGAAGATGAATATTTTAAGTGTTTATATTTTTCGATTAAATAATTGTTTTAATTAAATATTTAATTAATCATATTTATAAAATTATTTTTGAAAAATGGACTTCATTTATGGATTCTACACATTGAAAAATGGTTGGGGTGAATTTTTGGTATTTTTCTGAAATACTTGAATTTTTTATGAATAGTAAAATCCGATAATTCACAATAAATGCTAAATAAAAGAATTTATTGAGTCATTGATGGTGATCTGCTGATGTAAGACTAATTGGTTAGAAGTCACATTAATATATTACTGTTCTTGGTCATGGAATACTCACTATTGGTTGTCTTTTGAGGAAATAATAAATTAATGATTATAATATTAAGAAAACTCCTCTCCCCTCCACTATATAAAGCACCCCTCACCCCCTCTTCCTCTCACACCACTCAAGCCTTGTGCCTTGCCTATATTCTACCCAAATCTCTCCCCAAGATCCTCCACCATGTCCAAAAGCTCCTAGCCTCTTCAAAATACCAAAACCTCTCCCCTTAAGAGGTTCTCAAAGGAGGAAGTCTCAAGAGATAAATTCATCTTTCCAATTCCTTCAATTCTTTTAAGTTATTTTCTTTTTGTTTCTTTCCTCACCATAATAGTATGATAAATATAGTAACATACATGTAATGGAATTTTTTCATGCTAATTTTATATTTCATTACCTTCTCACCTTTCCCCCACCATTTATTTGAAATAAATGAAAGCACCGTTTGAGATGTGCTAATTTAGCACATTCAAGGACCACAGTTTATAAATTTCTATTATAATCTTTAATTATGGTCATGAAACCATTTGTGTTATGGTTGAACCAAATTATTATATATGTAATATACCCTATTTTTAGTTCTGTAATCCTTTTGTACAAATGGTATTAAGTTATAAATTAAAACATGTTCATTGTAATCAAACTCACCGTTTAGCCAAAACGGTTGTCGCTAAGGTTATATATATAATAATTCGACTTCACTCTAAGTAACCAAATTAAATTTAAAATCATGAAATATTTTGGGTGTTCACTAATATAATATAAATTCATTTATGGACAACAAAATCCATCTTATATATTTATCCGAACTTGAATATAAGTGAACCGATCATTTAAAACCAAGTAAACAAACAAGCCCGAACAATGAAATTGAACCTTATAACTAATAAAAAAGGCCTTGAATGAACTAAAAAGGGTTATAATAAATCATTTAGATATAGA
The DNA here is from genome assembly GCA_963277665.1 of Viscum album. Lineage (NCBI taxonomy): Eukaryota > Viridiplantae > Streptophyta > Magnoliopsida > Santalales > Viscaceae > Viscum > Viscum album. The sequence goes on along the minus strand of OY728139.1, from coordinate 521,268,572 downwards.
ATAGGTTTTGGACTTATGAATTAATTAGCCTAATTTTTTTATTCATGTCTTAAATAACATGTCAAGAACACCTTCAAACATAAGGTAAGGGATCCTCTCTCGCACTTTTTTCGAGAATCTCACCTTTGTTGTGCTCTTTTATTTTTAATTAATAATTATGGGGTATGTTTTTTCACCTACTCCATACTTCCCTTGTCACATATAAATAATTTAATACCCATTTACCTCTCATTAATCCCTCACAATAACACTCATTACCATGCCGAAATGTTTGTAAGGGGTTTCTCATCTCACTTTCATTTCTGTGAGATTTTCATTATTCACCACTTATCTCTTGTATGTGGTATATGTGTAATGCCATTTAATATATAATAACATGATTATATTTATATTCATTTTATTCAATGATTCATTTTAGTCTTATTAATTTATGGTCATATGATGCGACCGTTTACATTGTGGTAAGAGTTTTTGTCTAAACTACTATTTTTTCTGACTAACTTTGTATTGTGCACCTAATAATCCTTATGTGGGGTACCTACTACCCATTTGAGATCACCTTTCATTTGAAAATTATATTTATATTAAATATAAATAATCTCATATCATTGATATGTTTTTTGTCTAAACTGTAAACCATTTTACATACGGTGTTTATTTGGAAAGTTATTTTAATATTGATGAATTCGTATACTCTACTATATATGGATATTGAAAAGGCATACTGCTATTATATTGAATCAATGTATAAATAATTATTTGGACATGCAGTGGTGGTTTGGGTCCTATATAGCCTTTTGATTCATCGATAGGTCTCATGAGACAAATCAGTTGGCGAAAAACCCTTCGAGTTTGTTTACAAAAATCATACAGGTTTCTACCCATAGAACTAAGCTGTTTTTATGGTATTATGGTTTCATGTGCCAGATACATGACATCCAATTAATAAGTATTCTCTTTATACATTATTAGTTATTATTATTATCCATGATGTTTTCACTATGACAAAATCTATTGATGCAGTTTCATTCTTAGTTTATTAATGGCATTAGTTATTCATTTATTCACTATGTTATATTGATTATATCAGATTGATTGTGATTCACTTATTATTGTAATCATGCTTCTGCTATTTGTAACCCTTACTGAGTGTTTGAGCTCACCCCTTTCATTGTTTACTTTCAACAGGTGACAAAGAGGAGATCGTTTATTGAGTTCTTGTGGATGCAGTTTTTAGTTTCGTTATGTATTGTATTTTGTAAACTTTTCCAATGTAACTTGAGTAACATCTATGTATCTAGTTTCTTCAAGAATACTAAACTGATCATTCCTTTGGGATTTTCATTCCTTCTAACCCTTCCAATATTACAAGTAATGCTCCGGCTCCAGTCGAGAGGGTTTGAGGTGTTAAAATAGGCCTTCTAACAATAACATATCCTATCAACTCATCCATAAAAAAGTAATAAACTAAAAATTCTCTATCATCTATAATGGTGGCATGATAATCATTATAAAAACCATCATTCGAAAAATTTAAACATTTATCTCAATTCTTAGAAGAAAATTCAATTTATTGATTGTTTATTATATTACTTACCCGATCTTTGTTATCTTTAATGTTAAACTCAACTAAATGGTAAAACTGATATACAAACCAAGGATAAAAAAGGTCTCTTATTAGAATAGAATCATTACATCCATCCTTGAACTTATAGGAATTTCAGAACTAAAGACTTTATCAAAAGTTACCACTCTTCTTGAACATATTTTTTGGAAACAATTGTACGATTGGAAAGATTTGGGATTACTCGTTTTACTACTGTAGGACTACTCATATCCCCTTTCTAGTTCGTGGAAGGATGTGACTTGTCTAGAGAAGATTAAAAAGGATGCTTTACACTATCCATAGATGATGTATCAGTTGGTTTGGTTGAAAATTAAAGGAAGGTTTATGACTGTGAGAGACAGGGACACAATAGGTCTTGAGAGAAAAGGCATGAGGAAAGAGTGTGTTGAAATTAGAAAAATGTCAAATTTATATCATATGGGATTTAGGGATTTGAGGAATCCAAATAAAAATATCTTTTGAAAATAGAAACAGAGAATAAAATTTGAATTTAATTGAATAGTAAATAACCCGTAGATAAAATAAAATCATAGTTTTAAATACTTAACAGTGTAAAAAATTGAAAAAGGAAGGAAATGTTTCCAACGATGAGATAAATCAATGGTGTGAATATCCAACGGTGAGAAGTATCAGTGGTGAGAAGTCACAATGTTGAGAAATCTACAATGGTGAGTCCCATAAAATTAAATTTAACCAAAATTAATCATACCTAACCCATGTTTGATGTAATTCATTATCTCTGAATTAAAAGTCTTTGTAAAAATACCCGCAAGTTGATGATTTATACCAATGTATTCAAGAGTGATAACAACCTTTTGAAAATGATATCTCAAATAATGATGTCTTGGATCACTATTTTTTGTTATAAAATGTGACACATGATTCTTATAAATATTTAGAGAACATTTATTATCCCAACTTATAGGTACATGTCGAAATTGATATCCATAGTCTCATAATATGTGCTTCATCCACAAAATTTGTGCACAGTGACTACCTACAACTATGTATTTAGATTCATCAGTAGATAATGAAACCTAATTTTTTTTCTTACTACAATAAGAAATTAGAGACTTGACTAAAAGGTGACATCTTCTAGAGGTGTTTATTCTAACTAACTTACTTTCACCATAGTCAACACCTAAATAACTAACTATGTAAAATGATTGTTCTCTTAGATAGAATAGTCATAAATTAGTAGTGTATTTGAGGTATTTGAAAATTATTTTTACAACAATTAATTGTGAAAATTTTGGGTTTTCTTTTAAACAAGAACACATACACACACTGAACATAATATTGGGTTGGCTTTCTGTTAGGTAGAGAAGAATTCAAATCATTCCTCTATAACTGGTTTGATCCACTAGTTTCTTAGCTTCACCAGGATCCAATTTACATGTGGTACTCATAGGAGTATCACTACTCTTGGTGATTTCCAAGTTGAAACGTTTCAAAAGATCCTTAGTATATTTAATTTGGTTCAAAATAATTTCTTCTTTATTTTTAAAATCTAAAAACCAATAATGAATTTTAGTTCACCCATAAAAAACATTTCAAATTCATTTTGTATTATTTTTTGAAAAATCAGTACATAAATAATTTCTTGAAGATCCAAAAAGATATTCTACATATTTTTTTACAACTAAAACATATTTTGAAATTGGTTTTATAAAAAGGGTAGGATCAGATACTTCGTTTGAAAACCCATTTGAAATTAGAAAAGTGTTGTACCTATCATACCAAGCTCTAGGAGATTTTTTTAAAACCATATAATGCTTTTGATTATTTGAAAACATGATTTCAAAAATGGGGATTTTGAAAACTATGGGTTTTTTAAAAAAAAAACATCCTCAATTGTATACTAATTTAATAATGAAATGTTGACATCCATTTGATAATGTTTGAAATCGAGATGGGATTCATAGGCAAGCAGTATTCTAATAGATTCAAGTATGGCTATTGGTGCAACTATATCTTCATAGTCTATTCATTCTTCTTGACTATGTATTTGTGCAACAAGACTATCCTTATTTATTAATATAGTTCATGATTCATCAACATTATTTATAAACACTCAGTTAGTTTCTATAGTAAAGGTGTCTTTGTGTCTATCAAAAAGTTTCCATAAATTGTTTCTTTCAAAAAAAATTGTATATCCATTACATAGAATTCATCCTTAATTGCATCATTCATGTTCTTTGGATAATTTTTTGACAAGAATGTTGGATGTTCAACCAGATTTATTAGAGAAGCTGTGTTATATGTACCTATATATAGTTCTCCAACTATTGTATCTAAAGGATGGTACATAAGGGTTCTAAAAGCTCTAGAAAAAGAGGGGTTCACCTTAGTATTCTCTACAGCTTTAGGTTCAAGCTCTAGATGTTCCTTAGAACTAGATTATTTTTCTGATTACTTCATAGAAAAGTTAGAAGGTTTGGAATTTATGTTCAAAGAAGATAAATCATCCTTGAGGTTCTCTAAAGGGGTCTTAGGCTCATGTGGATATGTCTCATCAAATTTGACATAAACAGACTCTTCTATAGTCTTGGATATTTTTTTGAAAACTCTATAAGACTTAATAGAGGTTGAATAATCAGGAAAATTCCTTCTTCACTTTTAGAGGAAAACTTGTCAAGATTATCCTTAGTGTTAAGAATAATGGATTTGAAACCAATAAATCTAATTTAATTAACCTTGTATTTTATACCACTCCAAATATCATAAGTAGTCTTCTTAAATATAGGTTGAATTAAGAATCTATTGATTATATAACAGGTTGTTATCACAACCTCTGCCCAAAAGTAGACAGGTAAGTCATATTCATTTAGCATAGTCTGGGTTAACTCTTGAAGTGTTCTATTTCATCTCTCTATAACTCCATTCTTATGAGGGGTCCAAGTAATAGTGAGTTTGTGATTATATACATTTTTTGAGAAAAAAGATTCAAATTATTGATTTTTAAACTTACGGACATGGTCACTTCTTAGGGTATTAATTCTAAGTACACTTTAGTTGTCTACAGATCTATAAAACTTGTTAAAATAAGAACATAATTCACTTTTTTAGTTGAAAAGAACACGCATGTATACCTATAAAATACATATACTAGTACATAAACATAGTTCTTCCTAATTAGACTACAAAATATGGATGGACCAAATAAATCCATATGAACCAACTCAATATTTTGATAAGTTGAAACTTATCTCTTTAATTTAAAAGAAATCTTGCGTTGTTTCCATTTTGTTAGGGGTTATAGAATTTATCATTTGGGAACTCGTGTTTTAGTAGATCATTGACTAAACCATTCCTAGTATGCTTCCTAAGTGAGTGAATATTATAGTGTCTAAGTCTCCTATGCCTGATCAAAAATTATTTATTAAAGGAACTAAAGCAGGAAACACTTTGAGAAATTAATTAATCGTGATTAATCGAATAAACATTCTTATTCCATAATGTACTAAAAAATAAATCATACATAGAATCAAAAACATTACATGAATTATTTTAATATTTAACATCAGAACTATCATCACATAATTTTGAGATGCTAAATAAATTACACATAAATAATCAAAAAACATTACTTTGGAAATTAAAATAGAATTAGTGTTACTGATTTTTCCAAGGATGATGATTTTATCTATAACCTTATCACCAAAGGGGACATGACCACAATGAACCCCTATTAGGCTCTTGAAACATCAGTTGTATCCTATCATATACCTTAAACATTCATTATCCAAGTATCATATACTTTTACAGGATGTCTTCAAGCTTCTTTCCTAAAAAATTATACAATAAATGTTTTAGGTACCTAGATTTTTTTGGGTCCATATGTGTTATTAATCAGGGATTTAGGAACCTGAATTTGTTTAATCAGTTTCTTATAAAGAGACTGTAAGATTTTTAAAATAAAAACTTTTTTAGGTTGTTTTGAAAAATTACTAATAGTAAAACCATCATAATTAGATTTAGGTACAAATCTATTCTTAACTATTATTATCTATCTAGGTTGGTATCCTTGACCTTTAACATAATTTGGAGCAATTGTCTATCTAGAATATTTGAAATTTTTTCTCTTCCATTGGTAAAATTTTATAAATCATTCTTCAGTTTCTCATTAAAGAATTTAAGTTCAGTATTATCCTTTAGTAAATGGTAATTATTCTCTTTCTCAACAGTTAATTCAATTCTAATATTTTCATACAGAACATGCTTTTTATTAAGAACGTTATATTTTTCCTTAAGTTCACTTAAAAGTGTTTTCTAGAATTCTACAATATTCTAACATTTCTTCTTGAGTCATATCATCATCAACTTGTTCATTTTAATGATAGTGAAAAATAAGAATAGCAGATCCTTTGGGTATGTTAGACACATTAGTCACGAAGCACATGTTGTCTTTGTCAGGATTCTATTCATGAGATGAGTCAATGTCACTAGAGTTGTCCTCAAAGTCACTCCATGTTGCATTCATGCATTTATTGAGTTGTTTATCCCTGCCCTCAATTTTTTTATATCACTTTTAGATAATCTACTTGTACGTGTCATTTGTGCTTGATTTCATAGCAGGTTATCTCATTTGTATTTTCATCCTTTCTCCAATATTTCTTCCATTTTCCTTTATTTTCATTATTACCTTTATAACTTGACTTTTTGAAAAATTTCTTCTTCCTATAGAACATTTTTAATCTTCTGGCCAGATGGGCCATTTCCTCATCACTATTAGGTGGTGACTCACTATCATAGGAATTCTCAACAATTATCATTTCCTTTTCCTTCTCTTTTTTTTGGATTTAGTTGAGTTGAAGTCAACTATTTTTCTTTCCAGTTCATCATCTTATTCTATGTTGACATTCAATTCTTATTTAAACATCCCCATCATTCAAATTAACCACTTAACTCGAAGTTTTCTAATATTATAGGACTCTATGATTGACATTGATGTCCCTCTCCATCATTCATGAAGATATATGAGTAGTCACTGAATCTTATCCTTGTCAGATACTGGATTTCATAGAGTGATCATGGTGTCCACTATTTTGTTGAACATGAGATACATATCAGAAATTAATTCATCACGATTCATCTTAAAAGTATCAAACTTAATGGTATATGTATTCAATCTTATTTCATTAACATTGGTTTTTCCCTCATGGGAAATAACCAATGTATCACAAATATGAATGGTTGTTTTACTAGCAGAAATTCAATTCAATTCCTCATCACCTAAATCACAATAGAGGGAATTCATATATTTGTTATTATTATTATAGGATAGCTTGGTAACAACATCCCAAGTACTCCTATAATCCTTAAGTAACTCATATTTATCCTCAATAGCAGACCAAATCACAAAACCCATAATTTCAATATGCATTTTCATTTTGATATTCCATTGACCATAATTATTTCCATTGAAAAAAAGAGGCTTGTTAGTATAATAACCTTATTGTATATTATCCATCTCTGTAATTAAATTTAGAACTAACAAAATTTAAGATCTTTAAAGAACAACTAAAAAACATAGTTGAAAAGTTTTGAAAAAAATTAACACCCAAGATTCTTCCATTGATACCAAATGATGGTCGAAGTGAGTATCTCAAGATGGGGGTGAATTTAGTATTCGGTAAAATTTCTATTAAAAATAGGTTAAAATAAAATCCCTTGATTAATTTAAATACATCCCAGTTAACCAAAATACCTTTTAAAAGAATTCTCAAAGATTTATTAGGTTTTAGTTAAAAAATAATAATATTAATTTAAACATTTAAATAAATTTACTAAATAAAAACTTGTATAAACACTAATTTTTGTTAATTATCAAAGTATTAGTTTGTATTTATAGTTTAATCATATTCAGATTTAATGATTAGAAATGAAACAAACAAAACACATAGAGAAAAAAATATATAAGAGGTTCAGTCTCATGCTAAGACTTAGTCCTCTCCATTGAGAAATCACCAACTGCCAAGCAGTTTATATATAAATAAACATTAACCCACAACATGGATTGAGAATACAACAACACAACAGTATTCCAGGATACACAAGAACCTCTTCCATAGTAATCATGGGAGATACAAAAGATAACTTTCCACACCGGGACCTCTTTCATGGTAATCGTGGGAATCACAAGTAATAGTATTTCAGAATATATCTTTGTATCAACCAGTTTGAAGCAGAAGATAATGTGTGTGTAAAAACACAAAGTATACACACACTGCTCATAATGTAAAGATAAATAAACATGAAGATCAATTAAAAGATGTTTAAAAATAGTGTTTCTCTCTATGATATGCTTTAGAGCTTATGAGTCCTTGAGTGTAGTTTAAAATGTATCTCAAGTCATATTTCTAAAACTTTCCATAAAATAGAGTGTCATAAACTCTTTATTCTAGCTATATGAAAGAACTGAATTTTTTATTAGGCCCGCTCTTCTTATTTCGTGTGTAGGAAATATGCAGTATTAGAACACTTAGCTATAAGAAGTCTTTTTCATTTTTTTTAGCTCTATGAGTATATCCCATCAGCTCTCTCTTCTCGTGAGGGGGTCTGCTATATATTTTATCAATAGCATGAAGGACTGTCCATGTGGAGAACAATCATCTAGATATCCTGAATCCTCATACTCAGGGTTGACACATTATTTAATGCATCTCTGTAATAACAATTAAGAACAATCATTAAAATAATCAATCACATTAATTTTGATAAAATAGCAGTTATAGATATTTAAATCAAAATAAATATAATCACCGAAGATGGGTTTATTGAATGGTGAAATGTCTCTATAAATGTATTGATCTGGTGGTGACTTGGTTTGGAAGTGAGTATTTCGCATGGTGAGAACTTCTGGCGGTGAGTCAGGCTCTGGCGATGACTCAGGCTAGTGGTGAGTAATGAAAATAGTTACTCATACAGGTTGTAGGTCATTCCAACAATTAGTCAAATTTTCACTCTGGTGGTGACACATAAATGATGGTAGGTATACCAACAACCCATTTTTAATTTTATTATCAAGCAAATGGATGTATGGAAAGGACACAAGAGAAGCATCCCCATAAAGGGAATCAGACAACCCAGAGCCCGGAGACCAGAAACACCCCCCCACACACCATGGTGGTCAGAAATTCTGAAGGCCCAGCGCATCAGCTCTCATGACCTTGGGCCCCTTAGTCGGAAAATATTCGAAGTTTGATAGTGGATAAGCTACTCGTTATGAGTCACCATTGTGGTGAGGTAGTCCGTGACCATGTTCCATTCGCGCCTAGTGTGAGAGATCACCATGAGATTGGCCAAGAGCTCCTTTCACCTCCTAATGAGGTACGTGATTGACCAGTGCATTTTTCCTTTGCCTGTAAGAACATTGTAGAGGATCATGGAATCAATCTTGACACTTCCTATAGTGAGATTTTTTTGGTAGCTTGAATGAAGCCATGTGACCAAAGCATGAGCCTCGGCCTAAAGAGAGTCACCGGGGACATAGGACGTTGCGAAATCCGCAATGAATGAGCCCCTCTCATCCCTAATCACTCCCCCCACCTCTCATGTTTCCTAAGATGCAAGACCCATCCATGTTGAATTTTAGGTCCTGGAGGGGGGGGATTACTGGAGAGGGGGCTTGCTGCCTGAATAGAGCTGATGGAGGGGGCTGACTCGTTGTCCTTGCATAGTCTGGTCAGATCTAGAATAATTTTTTTGGTCTTGAATGAGATACCTGCTCTAGAACCAATTAAATTTATGTGATGAGCCTCGTTCTGAGCTGTCTAGAGACTCCAGAAGCCAGCGCTAATAAGGATGGAGCAAGCATTCCTTTCCGGGCCACATATGCTTGCCCCTTGGAACCACTGATTAAGAAAGGCCTCCTGCGTTGTATCCTGAGTCGACCAGCCTGTGAAAGCCCCAATGGATTGCCACACCCAGCTGGCCCATTCACTGCCAAATAAAAGGTGACTGATAGATTCCATTTGAGGTCCCCTACAGCAGTTACAACGAGAAGCAAGGGAGATACCCCTCCGCTGGATGAGGTCATAAGTAGGCAAGGCCTTGTTCAAAGCACGCCAGATGAGAAAATTGATCTTGGAAGGTATCTCTTTTCACCACAGGGTCTCCCCCAACTCATCCCTATTATCAATATTCCACATCAATCTGATAAACGCACTGGAAGAGAAGGCTCTTGAAGCTGAGCATGTGAACACGCATCTATTAGGGTCATCACTAAGCATTATGCTATCAAAGACAGCGCGCTGGGACTCATTCAAGATTTCCTGCATAAATTTAGGATGGATTTGAGCCTCCCTGAAGGAAATGTATGGCACTGGGTAGCCTGGAAACCAGAGAATACCTCTTCCCCAGGCCTAATGCCAAAAGTTGGAATTCCCCTTTCCCATAATCCAGCAGGTGGATAGTTGCAGGAGCCAGAGGTAAGGATGGACAATTTTCCATAGCGAAGAGGGTCTAGAACATTTCATGTTCGCCCTCGGACTGTATTTGTACAGAATAAACTGACCCCATAAAAAACCCCTTCCAGTATCTCTCAAGCAAGCTTGGCATGTAGACCCTCCATAGACCCGGATATGCTTCTTAGTCTTATCACTCCCTCTACTATGGGCCTGGACATCTTCTTCCAAGAAGCCTAGTGAAGTTTTCCTTCAAATCCCCATCCCATATGAAAGAAACCAGCAGCTTTTCCATAACCAAAATCTTCTTCTTTGGCACTTTTAGAGAGGAATGAACATGCATCAGTATAGAAGTTAATACGTTATTCACAAGAGTAATTCTCCCTCCGAAGGAAAGAAACATGTTCTTCCAGTTATGGATACGCCCGGACATTTTGTGTATGAGCATATCAAAAGGATGAATTTGAGGACTGTTTGGGCCGACCGGAACACCCAGATAATCTATTGGGAATGATCCTATTTGCATATCCAGCCTGTCTTCCAAGGCCCTTACCCTTATGTCAAAGACTTTTCATTCAGTGGAGAAAAGAGTTTTATCTCTATTGATCATTTGGACACTCCACATGCTATAATCCTCTAGAATTTGATTGATTCCAGGAATAGATCGCCTGCTTCAACTAAGAAACTGGATGGTGTCATCGGAAAGCATCAAGTGAGAGTTACCCCTTGTCCCATGCCTGAAGCGGTAGGGGAGAATTCAACCCAAAATGATGCCCCTGTGGATGTTCCTACTGAGCACGTCCTAAGCTAGGATAAAGAGAGTGGGGGTCAGGGGGTCCCCTGGTCTGAGTCCCCTTACTACTTTGAAAAACCCAAACTGTTTTCCCATGGAGTCTGTGGTTAGCCAGGCCGAGATGAAGTAATGAAAGTGTTGGGGCTAATTATACTAACCCTAATGAAGCCAAGATCCACTGGTTTATTAATCGGAGAACGAATAAAGAAGTTTATTATAAACAGAATAGATGATCCTCGATAAATCTGGAAGAAGGATCTCAGTCGAGATTCAAGACGAACGAAGCTGTGCAAGATAATAACGAACAACAGATATAACGTGTTTCGGTCCCAAGAGGACCTATGTGCACGGCGAGAACACCACCCAGGGAAACTATTTTATTAAGAAAGCAAGAAAGGGTACAGGCACACAATACAGACTCAAATGCAAAATTAAAGGACCAGAGAAACTGCCCGAGGAGGCCGGGCTTGCTGAACTAGGTGGCAGTGATCAAGCCTGTCACGTAGAGTCAGCCCCGTCCACTCCTGGACAGACTCACGCACACACGCAAGAAGGATACATTAGCATACATATTAAAGAAATAATAAATCGCGACAGAGCCAAGATCTACAAACCAGATCTTGGATACGGTGAAAAGAATGTAAAACTGTTACCCCCTTGAAGCGTAGCCGTCAAAGAACCCAGGTACCGGGACGATCACCACTAAATCTCCACCGGAAGAGATATCCGGGTACAGGAGGCGGCTCGTGCTGCGGTAGTGGGGAGTGCTGGTGTCGGGCGGCTCCGGGTCAGTTCGTCCTTCGTCTTCGCGGAGTCGAAGCATATCCAAGCTCAACGAGAGCTCTCTCTGAACCAGACTGAATCCTCAACAACTGAAAACGCGCCCCCTCTCTCGCACACAGAGGAAGAGAAGCAATCAATGCACAACAGAAGACAGCAGGCGGCGCAGCGGATCAGCGGGATGGATGTCGCGTGGAAGGCAGAGATCATCGGGACGGTTTGCATAACCGAGGCGAGCCAGCGCATGGAGTACGTGGCACCGACCGACTGGAGAGGCATGTCGTAAAGCGGATCAAGGACAGCCAGAAGAAACACAACGGGCACAAATCCTAGCCGTCAAACGATCGACAATCAATGTCCACAGCAGGTCCACGCTAATAATAAGGAAAACAATGAACCGGGTACAAACACAGTGAACCGGGAAACAAGTCCGGACCGAAATCGGGCAAACAGAACCCCACGCAACAATGCCATGCAAAAACAACAAATCTGCAGAAATGAAAACATAATGTATAAACAGAACAAATGAATTAATTTCATTGCAACAGAATGCATGCATACATGTTCAACAAATCTCCACCTTGCAATCAAATACAATTCAAGGATTCAAGGATGATGTTCTCGCAACCTACATTATAGAATAGGGACCAAATTCATAAGCCTAAGACAATGCAGGAATTTAGATAACGGAACAGCCTTAGTCAAACTATCGGCCGGGTTATCACCAGTGGGTATCTTTGTGACACTCACTTTCCCTGATTTTATAATATCCCTAACAAAATGTAACCTAATGTCTATGTGCTTCGATCTACCATGGCATACATAATTTTTAGACAGATGCAAAGCAGACTGGCTATCACAGTGAACTACTATACTATCAGCAGATAATGACAACTCAGAAAGCAAACCTCTAAGCCAAATGGCTTCCTTAATAGCTTCTGTTAAGGCAATGTACTCTGCCTCAGTAGTAGAAAGTGCAACCACTGACTGCATGTTGCATTTTCAGGACATCGGTCCTCCATATGCAAGAAAAACAAAACCAGTGATAGACTTTCGGGTGTCAATATTATCAGCATAGTCAGAATCAACAAAACCAACAATGTCATCATTAAAATTAGTATTCAAGCCATATCGAATGCACAATTTATCAGACATGGAAACATACCTTAACAACCATTTTAAAGCATGCCAATGTGCCTTACCAGGTTTCCCCATAAACCTACTCAAAGTACAAACAGCAAAGGCTAAATCTGGTCTAGAACAGACCATGGCATACATAAGACTCCCCACAATATTTGCATATGGAATCTTATTCATAAAGGCAGTATCATCTTCATTCCTAGGTGATTGAATTAAGGACAACTTAAGGTGTTGACCTAAGGGAATGTTAACAGGTTTAACATGATCAAACAGATATCTTTTTAACACCTTCCTAATATAAGCATACTGGGATAAGTACAAGGTTCTAGCCTTCCTATCCCGAATTATATCCATACCAAGAATTTGATTTGCATGGCCTAAGTCTTTCATTTCAAAGGCACAGTTCAACTGGTGCTTAACAACATTTATAATCCGCATGTTTTTGCAGATCAACAACATGTCATCAACGTATAATAAAAGATAAACATGCTCATGTTTAACAGTCTTGAAGTATACACATGCATCAAATCTGCTTCTAGAAAACTGATTTTCAATCATAAAGGAATCAAACCTTTTATACCATTGTCTCGAAGATTGCTTAAATCCATACAAGGACTTCTGTAAAAGAAAAACATGATTAGGTTTTAACAAATTTGAAAATCCTTCAGGTGGTGTCCTATAAATAATCTCATCTAGGTTACCGTGTAAAAAAGCAGTTTTAACATCGAGTTGTTCAATATGCATATCAAATTTGGCAGCAAATGCAAGCAGGATTCGAATGGATGAATGCTTAACAACAGGGGAGAATATTTCACTATAATCAATGCCTTCACGCTGTAGAAAACCTTTTTCTCCAATACGGGCTTTAAATTTGATTTTAGTTTCTCCTACATTGTTCTCCTTCTTCTTATAGATCCATCTACAACCTATAACTTTCTGGTTATTGGGTCGAGGAACAACAACCCAAGTGTTGTTCTTAAGAAGGGAATTCATCTCCTCTTTCATCGCTCTCAGCCAACTCTTGTCTTCTTTGGACTTAATGGCTTTCTTATAAGTTTGGGGCTCATCATTGGACAGATCCTGAGCTACATTAAAAGCATAGGCAGCAATGTCTGCCTGGTTGAAACGGGCTGGAGGTCTAATAACCCTTCTCTCTCTATCTCGGGTAAGCTGATAGCTGCTCAGGTCATCCGATTCTGGGCCCCCAGGTTCTGATTCCGAACTAGAATCTGATTTAGGTTGGGATTGGGTGACCATGGGAGCAGTGTCAGTACTAGAATGTTGTTGGTCACTAGATCTTAAAGGGACTTCAACACCTAGAGGAGTTACGTCCCGTGAGGGTTCAGTATCTTGTTCAGAGGGTCCAGCAGGTTCAAGCTCCTTATCTTTGGACATGCCGGATTCATGGAAAACAACATCGCAGCTGATGATGCATTTCTGGTAACCAGGTTTATCTACCCATAAACGATACCCTTTAAAACCTTCTGGATATCCCACGAATATACACTTAACAGCCCTAGGAGCAAGCTTATCATTCCGTGAATGTGCATAAGCTATGGATCCAAAAATCCTAAGGTGACTAAGATTCGAGGGAATGCCCTTCCAGAGTTCTTCTGGTGTCTTAAAGGAGTTGGCAGAAGACGGGCAACGATTTATGAGATACAATGCTGTGGAAGCAGCCTCAGCCCAAAAGGACCTGGGGAGTTTTGAGTGGGACAACATACACCTCACCCTCTCAAGGACAGTCCTATTCATTCTCTCTGCTAACCCATTCTGTTGTGGAGTTTCCACTACAGTTCGGTATCTTTTAATTCCTTCTGATTCACAATATTCAATAAACTCATTGGATAAATATTCTAAACCATTATCGGTACTAAGGGCTTTAAGTTTCTTGTTACTTTCACTCTCTACAGAAGCTTTCCATTTCTTAAAAGTCTGAAAGGTATCAGACTTGTGTTTAAGTATATAAATCCATACTCTCCTGGAGAAATCATCAATGAAGGTAACAAAGTATAAGCCTCCACCGTGGGAGGTAACTCTAGAAGGACCCCATAAATCAGAATGCACACATTCGAGAGGCTCTTTAGCCTTATACAAAGACCTACTGAAACTAACCCTCATAGACTTCCCATACACACAATCTTCACAAAAGGGAAGACTGTTCGGAGTAATATTGCTTAACAGACCGTGTTTTTGGAGTTCACTAAGACCCTTGGCACTAACATGCCCTAGTCTCCTATGCCACAAAGCAGTGGAATCCATTCCTGAGCTAGAAGAGGCATTCAACTGATCTCTATGTACCTTACCATCTAACACATACATGCCATTGCGAAGGGTTCCTTTCATTACTGTGAGGGATCCTCGGGCTATTCTAAGGCTTCCGGATCCAGACTTGACGTTGTACCCTCTCTGGTCAAGTATTCCTAGGGATATTAGGTTTCTTTTCAGTTCGGGTACCCACCTAACTTCCTCTAGAGACCTGACAGACCCATCATGAAGCTCAAGAGATATTGAGCCTATTCCCATAATGTGGCAGCTCTTGTTATTCCCTAGAAAAACCTCACCGGACTTGACTTCCCTTAACTCAGTAAAGAACTCCTTCCTAGGACACATGTGGAATGAGCATCCTGAATCTAAAATCCATTCATTTGTAATGGTAGTATCAGAGACATTTAATACATCAGCAGTGTCAAAGTCTTGTTCAACTAACAAGGAATGGTCATTATTACTTTCTTTATAGTCACCCTTCCTATTAGGGAAGTTCCTTTTAATGTGCCCGGGTTGTTTACATTGAAAACACTTGATTACCTTACCTTTAGACTCGCTCCTATGTTTCTTAAACCGACCCCTATCTTTGCTTTTACCCCTTAACTCACTTCGGCCTCTTGACTCACTTCTGTCCCTAACATTTAAACCCTCAGCCTCAGTTTTTACAATACCCTTTCTTTGAAAATCTTTAGAGAGAAAGGCAGATTTAACTTCCTCTAAAGTCAATGTGTCTTTACCATACATCATAGAGTCTTTAACAGAGTTAAACGAATCATCTAATGATGTTAACAATATGATGGTTTGGTCCTCATCATCCAGCTTAATATCAATGTTGGCTAGGTCTAATAAGATTTTATTGAATTCATCAATGTGTATCCTGACTGCAGTTCCAGGGCGCATTTTAAATGTATACAATCTCATTTTTTTATATAGTCTACCAACAAGGGATTTTGTCATATAAAGGGATTCCAATTTAGACCAAATACCAGCGGCAGAGGACTCATATGCGACTTCTTTTAAGACCTTGTCTCCTAAAGACAAGAGGATTAAACTACGGGCTTTTCTCAAGGTTTCCTCGGGGACATCTACAAATGAAGTGGAAGCCTGCCCATTAGGGGCAGTAGTGGTGATTTTCTTCCTAGTGCCAGCAAGGGCATCGATAAGGTCGTTGTGATCTAACAAGGCTGTCATCTTAATTCTCCAGAGATTAAAATCATTTTCTCCATCGAACTTATCAATATCAAACTTCGTCGAACCCATAATAATAAAACAAAAGACTCTGATACCACTTGTTGGGGCTAATTATACTAACCCTGATGAAGCCAAGATCCACTGGTTTATTAATCAGAGAACGAATAAAGAAGTTTATTATAAACAGAATAGATGATCCTCGATAAATCTGGAGGAAGGATCTCAGTCGAGATTCAAGACGAACAAAGCTGTGCAAGATAATAACGAACAACAGATATAACGTGCTTCGATCCCAAGAGGACCTACGTGCACGGCGAGAACACCACCCAGGGCAACTATTTTATTAAGAAAGCAAGAAAGGGTACAAGCACACAATACAGAATCAAATGCAAAATTAAAGGACCAGAGAAACTGTCCGAGAAGGCCGGGCTTGCTGAACTAGGTGGCAGTGATCAAGCCTGTCACGTAGAGTCATCCCCGTCCACTCCTAGACGGACTCACGCACACACGCAAGAAGGATACAGTAACATACATATTAAAGAAAGAATAAACCGCGACAGAGCCAAGATCTACAAACCATATCTTAGATACGGTGAAAAGAATGTAAAACTGTTACCCCCTTGAAGCGTAGCCGTCAAAGAACCCAGGTACCGGGACGATCACCACTGAATCTCCACCGGAAGAGATATCCGGGTACAGGAGGCGACTCGTGCTGCGACAGTGGGGAGTGCAGGTGTCGGGCGGCTCCTGGTCAGTTCTTCCTTCGTCTTCGCGGAGTCGAAGCAGATCCAAGCTCAATGAGAGCTCTCTCTGAACCAGACAGAATCCTCAACAACTGAAAACGCGCCCCCTCTCTCGCACACAGAGGAAGAGAAGTAATCAATGCGCAACAGAAGACAGCAGGCGGCGCAGCGGATCAGCGGGATGGATGTCGCGTGGAAGGCAGAGATCATCGGGATGGTTCGCATAACCGAGGCGAGCCATCGCATGGAGTACGTGGCACCGACCGATTGGAGAGGCATGTCGCAAAGCAGATCAAGGCCAGTCAGAAGAAACACAACGGGCGCAAATCCTAGCCGTCAGACGATCGGCAATCAACAGCCACAGCAGGTCCACGCTAATAATAAGGAAAACAATGAACCGGGTACAAACACAGTGAACCGGGAAACAAGTCCGGACCGAAATCGGGCAAACAGAACCCCATGCAACAATGCCATGCAAAAACAGCAAATCCGCAGAAATGAAAACATAATGTATAAACAGAACAAATGAATTAATTTCATTGCAACAGAATGCATGCATACATGTTCAACAGAAAGAGGAGGTCCACAACCCAAGAAGAGAATCACATGCTAGAATGAATCTGGAGAAGAAACTTCCATTCCACCCTATCATATAATTTTCTCATGTCTAGTTTGATGGAAAGGTTGGTTCCAAAACTTTTGAGATTAATATCACTTAACACCTCCTACACCACACCCATTGCCCCCTAAATAGTGCGACCCATTATGAAGTTGTGCAGTTCTTTGGATATCCAGGTGGGTAGGAAGGACGAGAGCCTGTTTTTGATAAAGCTTTCAAGAACCTTATATGGTATGTTGCACAAATAGATAGCCCTGTAGTGATCCAAGGAGTAAGGGTTACTCTACTTAGGGTCCAAAACTATCTCTGTAGCACAAGAAATATGGGGCAGGTTGCCCCGTGAAAGAAATCATGCATTGCTATCAGTAAATCGCCCTTGACGATAACCCAAAAGATCCTATAAAAAGAGCCTAGGAGGCCATCAGGCCCTGGGGTGCTATCCGAGTTTAAATACCAAATCCCCTCATAGACCTCCTCCTATTCCGGAATCATTTTAAGAAAAATGTTGTCCTCCTCGCTGACCCTGCTCGGAATGTTTTCAAAGAAGTACACTGGACTACCCTGGTACCCACCGGACATGCGGGGCTTAGGCCATGCAAGTAGGGTTTTGAAGTGCTCGTACGCAAGGACTCCAACCACATCCCTATCATTGGAGTAGGAACCATCCTCCCGGAGAATGTTGGGACTCTGAACCCATCGTTTCTCCTTGATGCAGTCATGAAAGAACCCAGTGTTTCGGTCTCCCTCATGAAGCCATTTAATCCGGGATGTTTCCCGAGCAACCCTTTCCTATCGTAGGAGAATATCTTCGAATTGGTTTTTCTTGGTCCGGAGATCATCAAAGGTGGACTCATCCCAAGTATTTTCCAGGATGATCTCCAACCTATCAATCTTGATGATGGTGTCTTCCAAATCCTAGCCTTGGGATGGGAGGAGGCTCCGCCATGATTGAAGATTGTTTTTGGTCCGCTTGAGCTTTTTGTGAAGAGAGATCCATGGGTTCCCCTGATGTTGATTAGAACAAGCCTCTCTCATTGTGTCATGAAAACCATGGTCCTCTATCCATGGCAGAGAAAACTGAATGAAATCACCTCTATTCTCCCCTAGATAGATGGAGATCCGTAGCGGCGAGTGATCCGAGAGACTCTGCGCCATATGGGCGACTTTCAGAGAGGGAAAAGAGGATATGGCCTATCCATTCATCAGACAGCGGTCGAGACGACACCATATTCGGCGCCTCCCACGTTGATTGTTACACCAAGTGAAGCGATCCCCGACGTAGCCCGCATCCATTATGCCATTTCTTCTCATGCAAGAAACTAATGCCTGACTAGCATCCCATGGAAAAGTGCCTCCACCTTGCTTCTCCTCTTGGCCTGCTATGATATTGAAATCCCCCACCACCATCCATGGAAATTCCTCAGGATTGAACGAATAAAGGTCCTTCCATAGAGCCTCCCTTGTCTGAGCATCACATTTCACATACACAATAGAGAAGAAGAAACCTAGAGCCCCTTAGGTGATTCTAATGGTAATGAACAGATCCGAAGCTTGTACCAAGTCAACAGAATAATTTTATTTCCAGAATAACCTGATGTGGGTATTTGCGGGAATCCCATTCAAGCAGCCCACCACTGTCAAACTTTGTGCATACTCCTTCAGCCTTGCCGATTATTGTTTGGGTTCTAAAAGGATAGCCATCGTGATACCATTGTTGGAAAGCATGTTGGAAAGGAAGTCCAGCTTAGCCCGAGTGCCCAAGCCGCGTCCATTCCAAAATAATGAGACTAGACATTAGAACCAAAGTGTCTGGTTTTTTCCCCAGAACCACGGCCTTCCATCATCCTTCTGTTCGCGGTATCAAGAGGATCCTTGATGAGTACTGCTACTGGAGTGGGCAGGTACTTAGCAATTCCAAAAGTAAGATTTTCTTTAATCAAAAGAGTTCTCCCAGTCGTGCAGTTTCCCCGTGTCGTTGCTTGGACATGCAGCGTGGAACCTTCCCAATGGAGTATCTGGGCACGCCTATTGCTTCAGCAAGGCTTCGGGTTCGGGACTTCGACCATGTGGTTAACAAGATCACGAATCGTATCCTTAACTGGAAGAACTGCTATTTATCTTTTGGGGGCCGAATAGCTTTAGTTAACAGTGTCCTGTGTGCCATGCCAGTCCACGCTTTGGCATCTGTTAACGTCCCGCAGGGGGTCATCAGGAATATTGACAAGGTTTTGTGTAGCTTTATCTGGGATGCTCTGTCCGAGGGGAAACGACATTGGGCCTCGTGGGAAAGGCTAGCAAGACCTGTCCATGAAGGCGGGATTAAGGTGTGCAGCCTCCAGAACACGCTGCATTGTTCTCAGGCCAAGCTGGCGTGGGAAGTTATCGAGGAACGCACCTAATGGGGTAAGTCGATGTCTCTCAGCTGTGGGGGTAATGAGGAGCATATGCGCGGTTCTGCGTCCCCATTTTGGTCGAAAATCTCTCCTCTTATCCGAGTTCTCCATCATCATTCTCATTGGATTGTTGGCAAAGGGAATATTTCTTTCTGGAATCGGAATTGGGGAGGCTCTGTTCTCAGTTTTCCTGGATGTTCGGCCCCGATGATCTCCCTCAAAGAGGCACGGTGTTATCCCAGGTTCACGTCGGCGGTTCTGGACAAAGAGCAACAAGCGACTCTGGATTCCATTGTGTTTAATTCTGAACCCGATCGGTGTGTGTTTACACCCTCTACCTCCGGCGCTTTCACCACCAGGGATTTCCGCAAACTTTCTTCTTCTCAGGATCAACATGATAATTGGAGCGACTTTGTGTGGTGCAACAGAATCCCAGCCAAATATAACTTCCTCCTCTGGCGTATCAGGAACTTCGCCGTCGCTACGGACGATAATATCAAAAAATTGGGTATTAGCTTTGCCTCGAGCTGCCATTGTTGTATCGTCAGGCGGGAGGAGAGCAATAATCACCTATTCTTTGAAAGTGATTAGGCCCTTGCGACTTTGTCGTTCTTCGGTGGTTTCATGGCTCTTGCACCTTACGAACAGAGGTATAACTCGTTTTTGGAATGGTGGTTTCAAGGTGCTCACGACCCCGGTATGGAGAGAAATGCTCAAGCATTGATTCTCAGTGCTGGCTGCTGGAGCTTATGGCACGCCAGAAATCGGGCCAGGTTCGAGGGGTCTCTTCCTTCAGCGAGGTCCATCATTTCAAGAACTCGTTTCCTGCTGGCGGACCTGGTTTTGCTTTTCAAGAACTGGCGCAACGCCCCTTCTCTACGCTTTCTACAGGTCACTAACCCTTTGTCTCAAACCTCCATGGAGAGAGTGCAGGGGAGGTGGGTTCGTTGGTACCCTCCGGGTAGTGGCTTCAAGCTGAACACGGATGGGTCCTACATTATGGGCAACATGAGAGGAGGGGGAGTGGTGCGTGGCACAGGAGGGAATGTGGTTCTTGCTTTCACTTCTTCCTTTGGTAGCGGCAACTCTCTTATAGTCGAGGCCAAAGCAATGCTTACCGGGCTCAATCTTTGCTCTCAACCTCACATTGCCATCTCTCAAGCGGAGACCGACTCTTTGATTCTGCACGACTCCCTGCATGGTAAAGGCTTCATCCCCTGGTCCATCACCTACATTGTCAGGCATTGTAAAGCCATCCTTTGCAACAACTCCAAAGTGACTCATACGTGACGCGAGGGAAATAAGGTTGCGGATTACCTAGCTTCTTTGGCGGATCAGAGTTTCATCAACACTTATCTCCTTAATCCTAACTGCTTGAAGCCAGAGGGTGTTAATTTGATCAGTGGGTATGCCCTCGGCTTGTATTATTTTAGGCCCCCCTAAACCCTTTGTGTCCTTGTTGTACTTTTCTCTTTAATAAAAATTTGATTTGGATGGATAGGGGACCTTTCGAAGGACAACCATTGGGGAACGGAAAGAACCCTCATCCTACTACATCGGACCATGCATGACCTTTGAAAGGTAACATACGCCCGCCTCTAAGGGAAGAGATCTGGCCACTAGAGGCAAGGAGGAAACATGGACCTGCAATATGGAGCTTAGGACCTTTAGGAGGGATCCTTCTATAGAGGGATTGTCCTTCTGAGCCTGACCGGATGGGAGCCTGTCATCCACCGCCATAGGAGGGAAGCTAGACAATGTAAGGGGATCCCTTCCCTACGAGCAGACACCAAACTTCATCAAATAAATGTCACTATGGAAGAAGCGGAGAGGACCGTAGGGAGCAAGTGCTAATGCACTGTTCCATTAGGGACGTTCTGGGAAGTCATGCGCTCAGACACTGAACCAACTTGGGGATGCTAGTAGGTTCGGGCCTGAGGGCACGGGGCGTAGGGATGTAGAAAGAGGTGAAGGAGAGACATGAGGATAAGGGACCAGATCCGAATAGGTACTGTCCCCCACCTAAAGTTGACCAGAAGGCCAAGCTGGAGACGACAGATCCGCTGGGGGAGGAAGAGAGGAAACTACCCCCTGCCCTCAATCACGATCAGCTGGGGTCGGAGAGGACATCTGGGAGGAAGAGACACCTGATGAGGAAGGGGCCCCATGAAAACCTATCAGATTCTGCGGTCCGTGATACAACTGCTCCTGACAGGATTTACGGAACTCTAACAAATCATGACCCATGAAGCTACAGTGAGAGTAGAAGTGCGGAGCCGCAGGATAAACTATATCTTGAAACCAATCTTCCCTGCCCTCGACGCGAAGCACCGTCCTTCTCGGGAGCGGTCGGGAGCGGTCGGGAGAGGTCCATCTCGACACAAACCCTCACTGAGGCCATCTCTTCCATTCGAAGGGAGAGAGGGTCAGCACACAAGAACAACCACACAAGTTCCCAATATCTTGCAGAGAGCTGGAGTTCAAGAAAGGGAGAGGAATCCCTGGTAGCGAGATCCAAACAGCAGCTGAAGAGAAATCATTGCTGGAGTGGACCTCCATCGACCATCGCGAAAGGGAGAAGCACAACCGCCCCACAGATCTTGGGCTCTTACACCAAGTGGTAACAAAACCAGGCCGGGAATCCAGAACAATGAAGAAAGCCTTCTGATTGAGCACCGAGACTCTAGCTGGGGATACAAGCCCCCACGAGTTAACGCAAGCCTAAAAGACCAAAATGGGGGTTTGTCGACCCCAAATCTAGCTATAAGAGTCCACTGAAGGTTTTCCGACACTTCTCTGAAAGACGCCGTTGAGACGGAAAGCACCGGAAGGCCAAGATCTAAAGAGGATGAGGCAACCCGGGGAGTCGCCGGAGACGAAATGATGGTTGCATGCTGAGGAGAGGGAGGGGTAGGACGCCTCAGAATGTCATTGAAAGAAAGAATCGACCCAATACTTGCAGAATGTGAAGCAAAGGTATCGATGCCTGCGGAGCTCGAAGACTGAGGAACAGAGCTGAAGCCGGCCGTCGGAGAGACTGACGGAGCTGGAGAAGGATAAACTAAGGGAGCCGGAGCAATAGTCATATTTTTGGGATCAATTTTTTTCCTAATGGTAGGTTATTCCAGTGCTTAGCCGATTTTAGATCCAAGCGGGGACTCATCCATGGTAGTGACTCAACCTCAATGGGGTCAAGTATGATAGTGAGTGTTTCTAAAACTTTTCAAAATTTCAATTCTAGAGGTGGGGTATCCGTGACGGTGACTAATTGTGGGTGGCGAGACGTTGTTGGTGATGACTCAACCTCAACGGTGAGTCATTCTCATACTTCGCCAAATTTATTTTCAATATGTCTTATATTATAAAAGTTTTTCGGAACACATAATACTTATTAATAGCATAATAAACATGATTTGATGATCATTAAAACAAGGTGTCCAACGTGTTTAATTGAGATGAATTTGATTAATTGACTTCTGGACACAAAAGAAACACAATTTTATTTCTTTTAAAAGATATACACATTTATAATAAACTATGTTATTTTATATAATATTCAAAATATTCTTTTACAAAACTTCTAATTAAATGGAAATTATAAAATAATTTTACAAAGTCCTAGAAAAGTATTATAGGTGTAAGAAAGTTTATTGTACCTTAAAACTACAATTTTTAAATAAATTAGGGGTTTTATATTCAAAAGTTAAAATTATAATATTTAGATATTTATATTGTTATAATAAATATTATATTTTAAATTAGCACGCAGAAATTATTTTAGGGTGAATTTTTGATAATTTTAAAAAACACTTCATTTTTATATAAGCAGTAAAAATACAGTTTTGGGTTTTCGGTATGTTTTATGATATCATATTTATGTAATAATTATGTAATAACTAATTAAACTCACCTCATGACCTAAAATATGTTATTTTATTAATATTAATTAATTTTTTAGAGTTTAATCAATTTCCATTCCTATGAGTGACATTCCAATGTCTAAAATATAAAATTTGATTTTAAAAACATTAATTTGTGGGAAATTAACTTTTCCATTCCAAAAGAAGTATTAAAAATATTTTTCGATTATAATGGATTAAAATATCATAAACTTTCACCCAGATGTCCAAAAAATGATAAAAATAGTGGTTAAGCCAATGGTTTTTCATTTTCTATAAACTAGATTTCCAAGACCAATATTTGAAATTTATTAAACAATTCCTCCATTTTTTCTATAAATATCAACCCATTTCCCAATTCCCCTTCACTAAAAATCCATCCTACATGATATTATTCTCATCTTTACTCCCCAAGAGTCCCCCCAAGTTGTCCTCAATCCCACAAGGTTCCAATCCTCATGATTTTGGAGTAACTCTTCAAGGTAAGTGAATTCTTATTCCTCTCTCTTCAATTCAAAAACAATTTTTTGTATATGTATTCTAAATATTAAGTTTCTCACTTTTCGTACCTTTTTTTCATACACTTACTTCCAAGTTATACTTTATAAATTCGAGACCTTAGTTCTCTCTCATTTCACCCATTTCTATATCCAAGTTTTATACCCATCATTTTGCCAAATTTACATCTAAATTTTAGAAGAAATTTTTTTATATTGTCAGTACCAAACAAAATATTTTTTCATTTGTATACACAAATATTTTAATATAATTTATTTATTTGTTTATTTATATTTACGAACCCCACATTCCCTTTTTGTAGGTTGAAATTATTTTATGTTCAGTCATTTAAGAACATACATACTCGATGCTTTTATGTTAAATCCAAATTTTATTCTCCTCGAGTTATTGAAAATTTATTTATTATGATCAATGCAGATCACATGAAATTAATACATATGAAGAGTTCGCCTTGATAGCACTCCAATGCATTGTGTAAAGAATTTAATCTCTAGAGATGTAATGTTTTATAATACATTGATGAATAACCATGATAATTTTGATTTATGTGACCTTGGTGATAAAACCTCATGATATACATATGAATGTATCATTTAATTGTTATAGAAGCATTTCCATGTTATGAATCATATTATTTTTTTCAAGATATTCCCAATGGTATCTTTATCATGTTATATTGTTATAAATCTTGTTATTATTTATATGCCACATGATGACATGCTAAATATCTCCCTTTCCTATTCCATTACTAGGATCATGCTTGCCCTTTCCTTTGATGCACTTCACCAGGATTTGAGATGTTGTGAAAGTAAATTAGGCTGAGCCCATAAAGGATCCTTTCATGTGTATTAAGAGAATGTTTTATGTTTTCTTGTATTATGTTACTAATTTCCATTAAGCGAAACTTTAAATTATCATGTATTTTATACTATGTAATGAAAAGTTTATGTAATAAATAGTTGGTATGTCATAATTGGTATCAAAGGACGGTTTCATTATTTGTGGAAATTAGAACTTGAAAATGTTAGGAAAACCCCCAGGTATAAGTCTAAATATAGGAAAACATCATGGTATATGGTGATTATTAAGTAAGTGGTTTCCAACTAAATACATCCCCATCTAGGTAATAAAATTTGATGTATCTCAATCATAGATGTACCTAGGGGTAACACCCAAAAACACCGCATTGAGTTAGAATCGATTGGGAACTGGTGCATGATAATGGTCCTTACTTCACACATGGTTTGACACACTTGGCTGATATGTCTGGTTAATAACAAGCTTTTTATGAATCATTATGAAGGATATAATGAAAATTTAATTGTTAATAAATAATAAAATATTTAAGCATGATTTTTTAATACATAAAATTCCATTAGAATTATAATATTACAATAAGTAACAAGTTTCTCACAAAGTTCTTCTTTTATAAAAATGTTGGGAACTATGAAGAACCTCATAAATGATGAGTGCATCGGACGATGCACATGTGGACTTTTGATGGAAGATAGAATGGGAAACTTCATGAGGATGAATAATCGACTATCTCGAGTTATAAATAATAACATGAATCAAGTTTACTGAAAAAATTATCATCGAAGGGAAAACATTCCATTATGTCCTTTAGGCGTTAAAACTCGTCTTCTTTTGGTGGATCTATCGACCCATTGACTATTCAATAATGGATTATGAATATGGAATAGACCATTTTGTTTTTTGATATTCATAACTAGAGAAATTCACCTTGGGAGTATACCGCTTATAATGATAAGTCGATCATTAGTAGAAATTAATTAATAACATGATGCCCATAAGAGAGATTGATGTTATGGAGTGGGAAGAGTTCAAGGGAATATTTTTTAATAATTATTTTCCCTGTTGAATATGATAAAAAATGGATAAGGAATATATATATATATATATCTAATTTAGAAGGAAAATAGATCAGTGGGAAACTATGAAATGAAAATTACAAGACTTGATCGATGCACCTCAGGCTTTTTTATGGATCTTAAGGGAAAGGATGATATATTATTTAGTACACTGAGATCCAATCTGTAGAGGAATTTAGAAAATTGATACTATGAAAGCTATGGAAATATAGTGTTAAGTTATATTAAGGTTGAATTGGATTTTGGAGAGACATAGTGGTCACATAGTTCAAATGAAAAGAAGCAAGTAATAGAGCCAAACTCAAGGATGAATTTTGACCAATGAATAGGAGGAAAGAAAGTAAAAGTTCTCATGTGCAAAAAATGTGGGAAGAATCATTTAGAGAACTACATTATTTGGAGTGTAAAGATATATAATATTGGAGGAGAAGGATATATATATCAGAACTATCTTTGTGATTTGAATCCTTAACTTCTCAACTCTAACAACAAAGGGAAGATAGTGAAGTACCAGCCTAAATTTCAATTCTTAATTTTTGTACATCTTGGTCACTTTTCCAATAAATTTCCATATCATGATATAATAGAGGGAAACTGTAATAAAACTCATCATTGGACAAGGGAGAAATGTCAGGCATTTTCTATCACGAATGATAAAGTAGTGTCTCTGAATGATGTAGTTTTAGGTATAATAGTTGTGCTCTCAAATATAACAAGAACATTTCTTTATTGCAGTTATATGAATCCTGTTATTTCGACCAATATTACAAAGAATATAAAATCAATACCCAAACTACTATAAATATAGTTATTATTCAAGACTCATGGAGGGATTATCCTATCATCAATAGTGTATATAATATCTAGTGTTTAACTTTGGAATGTAAAATCTAATTGAAAATCTAGTAGTCATTCCCATGGTGGAATTAAAAACTATTTCAGGGATGGACATGATCTTAATGGATAATTCTAAGATCAACTATAGGTGCAAGGAAATTTCAGTTGTCTTGAATTGAAAAATAGTAGTTATTTTCAAAGGAGATATATCTCAGACTGAGATTTGTCAAGAATCACCTCCCATAACATTCTATATGGGGATAATTGGTGAAGAGTGAGATGGAAATGAAAGTATAAGGATAGAAAATGTCCCCACCATTCAAGAATACATTGATATATATTTTAAATTATTACCTAGACCTCCCACAGAAATAGAGGTAGAGTTCTCCATTAAACTAATGCATAGATCCATGCTGATATCAAAGAACACTTATATAATGTAAAATGTGGAGTTAGTGGAATAAACGATACAACATTAAGATCTTTTGGATAATGGATTTATTTTACCTAGTGTGTCTCCTTGGGGAGAACCTATTCTCTTTTTAAAGAATAAGGATGGATCAATGTGAATTTTCATTGATTATAGAGAACCTAATGGGATCATAATGAACACAAGGTACCCTGAATAAAGGATTTGTGATTTATTTTTTCAATTTCATGGGGATCAATTCTTCTCCAGGATTTAACATTTGTTGGGGTATCATCAATTGATTTTAAATAAAAAAGAAATTTGAAAGAATGATTTCCAAATAAGATATGGTAATTATGAGTTTGTTGTTATTCCCTTCATCTTGAATAATGCACCATCTATATTTATTGATGTAATGAAAATAGTCTTTAAGGACTACCTTTATAGATTCATGGTATTTTTATTGATGATAATTAGATATATTCCAAATTTCATGAAGAGAATGAGGATCATCTTAGGGTTACATTGAAAACTCTGATGAAAGAGTAACTATTTGGAAAATTCTGAAAATATGAATTCTTTTTATATCAAGTTTCAATATCGGGGGAAATTTTAAAAAAGGTAAGAATATTAGTTAACAATGCTCAGAAAAAGTTCCTAGAGGACTGGCCTCATCCTACAATGGTAACTGATATTTGTAGTTTCCTTTTTTTATTGTGATATTATAAGAACACTGTAAAAAAACCATTCATGACTTTCTAATCCACTGACCAAGTTAACACAAAAAGGAGATAAGTTAATTTGGACAATGATTGTGAAGAATGATTCCATAAATGGAAGAAGGGATTAGTTACTGCAGCTGTGATAACGCTAGCCTCTATCGGAGAAGGATTTGCTATATACAATGATTCATCTATGAAGTTATTGGGTGTTTCTTCATGAAAAGTGACCCGGTGATCCATTATGCATCTCGATATTTAACGCCTCATGACACTACTACAAATATGGCTTTTATCAGTGCTAAAAATGGCCTTTAACAGTGCTAGAAAAAGCACTATTAATGCCGGCAAAGATAGGGGGGGGTCCCCTTTATCAGCGCTCCAAAAAGCACTGATAAAGACCCCTTTTATCAGCGCTTGTTTTTAGCACTGATAAAAATTAAAAAAAAATAAAAAAATAAAACAAATACTTCCAATCACGGGGGGGGGGGGGGCTTTTTGCAGTGCTTGAGCCCCCCTTTATCAGCGCTTTCCTGCACCTCCAACGCCCGCCCGCATCGCCTACACCATTTATCAGCACTAGACCTCTAAATCACCCTTGCGTGCGTGCCCCTGTCTCCACCCAGATTTGATCTCGAGACCTCCCCCCTTGTGCACCTAAAGCCTTTGCCACTCCCCTATATTGATTTTTTCTTTTATTTATGATATATCTATTTATTTATATATATATTTAGTTATATTTATTCGTATAGTAATATATATTTATATTAATATATATATTTATAGTTATATTAATATATATATAGTTATATTAATATATATATATAGTTATATTAATATATATATAGTTATATTAATATATATATTAATATTAATATATAGTAGTTATATAAATATTCATATATTGGTATTTTAAATAAAATGGATATTAGTTATTATTTAGATAAATCTAATATATTTTATATGTAAATATGTTTAATTATTTATTTAAAAAATTTAATTTTTACGTGTGAATATATAAAAAATATGTACATATAGTTATATATTTGATTATAAATAGCAGTTCATTATAAAAAACGATAAAATTTCAAAGACATAATATCAATATGAATGTAATACCTTGGAATAAATTCAGTCCCTACCAAAAAAATCCAATAATACCCCCTTAAACGAGGCTGAAAATCCACAAAATGTTAAAATATTTGGGATCCCCGACTAAAAACTCAGTTTTTGAGGCCTTATGGGCCTCTTTTGGCCTCTAAAAAACCTTTAAAAGGGTACCCTTGGGCCACAACAATGTATATCTCGTCGCAGGCTTCGATTTGATATGTGGTAGAGCTTAAATAGACACCCAGATCAAAAGTTATGGCCGTTTGAAGTTTGAGTTGCGTTTTCAACATATTTTGGATCTTTTTTTTATTTTTTTTATTTTTTTAGTCTTTAAATTTTTATTAAATTACTATTACTCCATAATAATTAGTAAATTATTAATTAAAAATATTTTTTTAATTTTTTTATAAGCCATTTTCACTAAATATCTTATATATTAAGTATAATAAGTGTAAATGTATATTTATACTTATCTAAAATATATTTAAAAATTATATATTATATTCATATCAATATAAATATATTGAAATATTTATATATTAATATAATATTTTTAATTAATTTTTTTTTCAAGTCGAACCCTTTATTAGTGCTTTTTCGTTAGCACTGATAATGGGGTGGCGCTGGCCTTACCCAGTTTTGTGGTAGTGTGAGTATAATTATATCATGAATGACCTAGAGTTACCTATAGTCAGGTTTTTTCTAAAGATATGGAGGCAATATCTTTATTGAGAGAAATGTGATATATACATGGACCATCGAATTTTGAAGTATATATTCCAAAAAAATGAATTGAACATGAGAAAAAAGGAGATGGAAGACTATTAATGTTCAATTCACTATCACCCTAGAAGATAAATAGAGTTGTTGATGAAATTATTAGGAAATTACATGTTGTGATAGTAGAGATGGGGATTCAAGTGAATCCATTCATCATGGACTTAGTAAAGTTGTACATGGGAATCATAAGGGAAGAAGAATCATAAATTTTATCCAAAATTATTTATCAACCATCGTTTCTGGAGAATATCTTGACAGCTCAAAGATATGATATTTTGATACAAAAGAAGATAGAGGCTGTGATGAATGGGAGGTTTCCTGAGTTCAATATTGATCAATAAGGTGTATTGATATTTCATACAAGGCTATGTTTCACATATATCCTGAAGATAAATAATGATTTTATGGATGAATCCCATAGCTTTAAATTCTAAAAATATCCTATAAAAAATAAAATGTATATGGTCCTTTCTGATCATTATTTTTAGGATAATATGGAAAGGTATATTTATGACTACTCTGTATGATGATTAGTATATCAACAAGTGAAGGGGGAGGGAAAAATCATAAAGGAGTATTGAAACCACTTCCCATACATACATGGGAGTGGGACTATATCACTACAAACATCATCATTGGTCTACCAATAACATACAATGAAAACGATGAAATATGGGTTATAATGGATCAACTCACCAAGACTAAACATTTCATTATTATTTGAGAGGATTTATCTCCTGGAAAACTTCCCATGATATGTGTAATGGAAGTGGTGAGGCTTCATGGTGCACCTCTTTATATCATTTTTTGATCGGGATCTAAATTTCACATATATATTCTAGAGAAGTATTCAACATGATGTGAATACTGAATTTAATTTTAGTATTCCCTATCATCCCCAAACTGATGTAAAATCTAAAATGACCATTCACACACTCAATTTTTTTTTTGAAAACATGTTCAAAGGAATTTAACGGTATTTGGGATCAACACCTCCCATTAGTTGAGTTATCATACAAAAATAGAATCCACTCAAGTATTAAAATAGAACCATATGTTATTCTGTATAAGATGTAATTAGAACTTGAGTTTGATGTTGGAAAAAACATGTCCATTAAATATCACCATGGATGAGAGACATGGGGTTTGTAAAGAAGGGGAATCATAGCCCTAGGAACATTGTACCCTTTGAATTTTTTTCCGCATAGGAGCAATGACCTATCACCTAGAAATTTGACAAAATTTAACTCTTATACATTATGTATTACATATATCTCTTTTGAGGAAGTACATAACTGATGACTCACATATACTGAATATGGAGATGGTATAACTAGAACATGACCTCTCTTATGAGGATTAGTTTGTTGAGATCTTGGACTGTATATACAATGTTTTGCATAAAAATAAAAATCACCATATTATAGTATTTTGGAGGAACCATAAGTTTGAAGAGGAAACATGGGAACTCTAGGAAAAAATAAAACATGAGTACCCTCACCTATTCTCAACTAATAATATATTGAAATTTTGGGGATGAAATTTCTAAATGGGGGAAGAATGTAATGACCTGTGATTTTTAAATGATATTTTTTCCTAAGAATTGTTTTGTTATATTATATAAAATTATATATGTACATAATATATAGAAACTAAACAACCTTATCTCATTAATAAATATGATTAAATTTGTCAACTACAAAACCAATTAAGATTCCAAACATTATAATGCAATAAAAAATATAAAATAGAAAAGTTAAATTTGTAAAATATGGATCGCCCCAATCTGCTAGCATCATATCCCCCATAGAAAACTATATTGAAATAAAACAAAATATTAGTAAAATAATCAATATATTAAGAAAAATAAAATATAACCAAAAGAGGAATTGTAGTGAATTATTAGTAAAATAATGAAGTTCTATTTATTAGGAGAAACATGACCATTGGAAAAGTAATATAACCATTGATCAATATAACCATTGGTATATATTACCATTGTGAATTATAACCCTTTTAATAATTTTTATATTATAAATACTATTTATAAGTAGTAATGAAAAAGGAAAATTGATATATAAAGAAGAAACGATGGCCTCAACCAGTAGATTTGTGTCATTTGAAGCCGATTTTTTAAAACTTATGAGGAAGGTACCATCATTATGGTTCTACATTGACTAATCCAAATCCATTCTTCAAAAAGTTAAGCCTTAAAAATCACCTTTGCGAGAATTTAATGTTAGTGTAGATTATTACTTGTTCAATGTAGGTCGAGCCACCCTGTGAAACTACCACCATCAAAAACCATACCCTTAGGGTGTACACAAGTGTAATAAGGGGATATGTTTCTAAATCATAATTTATTAAATTTAATTTTAATTTGTATTAATAAAATGGTTATTCCATTAAATCCATTTCTAGAATATGTTTTCTTAACAAAATATATGTTTAATTGAGATTAATTCGATATAAAAAAAATTGGACAACAATAAAACATAATTTTATTTTTTTAATATATATACATTTATAATAAGATAAGTTATTCTGAATAATATTTTAAATAGACTTTTAAAACACTATTATTTAAATATAAATTTTTAAATAATTTAATAATGTCCTAGAAATTTTTATAAGTTTCATAAATTTGATTGTACCTTAAACCCCACTATTATTCAATAAATAAGGTTTTCTATATTTAAAAGTTAAAATTATAATATTTAGATAACTAAGTTGATAATGTAATATTATTTAATAATTCAACACATAAAAATTATGCTATGATTAAATTTTGAGAATTTTCTAAAATATATTATTTTTTCGTGAATTGTAAATATATTGTTTTTTGTTTTCATTTTGTTTTATGGCATAATATTTATGTAATAATGATGTAATAATTATTTAAACACAATAGAATATCTAAAATATTTTATTTTATTAATACTATGTATTTTAATTAATTTTAATCAATTTCTAATCATGTATGTGACTTTCCAAAGTCTAAAATGGAAAATTTGATTTAAAAATCATTTCTTTGTGGAATATTCACTTTTCTTGGGAAAAAGAATTATTAAAAAAATGGTTATAATGGATTAAAATATCATAAAATGTGCCGTAAATTTCCAAAATCATTTCCATAAACCATGGTTAATCCAATGGGTTTTCATTTTCTATAACCTAGATTTCCAAGACCTGTATTTTCAAATTATTAAACAATTCCTCCCCTTTTTCTATAAGTACCCAAACATTTCATCATTACCCTTCACTAAAAATTCATATTCAATGATTTTATGATCAATTTTCCTCCCAAAAAGTCCCCCCAAGGTTTCATCAATCCCCCAAGATTCCAATCATCAGGATTTAGGAGTAACTATTCAAGGTTATAGATTTCTCCTTCCTTTCTATTCAATTCAAGAACCTCTTATTTTGTATATTAATTTTAATGTTATGTTACTACCATTTATTACCTTTTAGATCATACCATTACTTCCAAATAATGTTTTATCAATGGGATACGTTCATTTTCTCTCATTTCACCATTTTTTAAATCCACATTTCTCACCAATCATGTAGCCAAATTTACTTCTGAAAATTCCCGCTTTTAAATGAATATTTTTTATTCTGAATTAAAAATACATTTCTTTATCCATGGGTTTCACCTAGATGTTAATATAATTTATTTATTCAATATAATTACATATAAAATACCCACATTTCCTTTCTATGGAATAAACATCATTTCATGTTCGAGCCTTTAAGCGCATACATACTCAATTACTTAAATGAAACTTATACTCTAGTCATGTTGGGTTTTTGAAGAAATGATTTATTATGATCAATGATACTCAAATGAAATTAATAAATGTAAATTTTGTTCCTAATATTGCTATAATTCATTAGATAAATCATTTAATCTCTATATATGACATGTTTTATGATACCTTGTTGAATAACCAGAGTAATTTTGATCTATGAAACCTTAGTGATATGCTTATGAATGTATCATTTAAATGTTGTAGCCATATTTCCATGTTATGATTCATTTTATTTATTTCATGAAATTTCCCATGTTCTCATGATCATGTTATATTATTATACCTCTTGATATTATTGATATGCCTCATGATCATATGTTAAATATCTCTCTTGCTAATTACCTTACTGGGCACATGATCAACCCTTTTCCTTTGATGTATGTCCCTAGGATATGAAATTAAGTAAATTTAACTTAGTGTGAACCCATGAAAGAGGGTTTCATGTGTATTATAATAGTGTTTTATATTTTCTTGTATTATGTTCCTAATTTCTATGAAACTAAACTTTAAAAGTGCATAAAGTTTTTTTATATAATGAACAGTTTATATAATAAAAAGGTGGGGTGAAATAGTAATGTCTCCCATATGAATTTTTATTATACCCTTGGTGATAGTCACCAACCCATGGACTATTAGAGGTAGGCTTACTGTTTCAACTATCCACCTTCTATCATTTCCAACCCAGGAGGGGTCCACATTAAGGGGAGGGGTTTATACAGTTTGGTTTGATAAATTCATGGATAGATTGACCAAATTAAGAAGAATATGAAAACTAATGTAGTTTCAAGGCTAAAGTATACTAATTTCATTTGGACCAAATGGATTTTTTATAACAAAAAACTGAATATTTAATATTTATTTGGGAAAATAATTTTGTTTTCATTGGATACTCCAAGAATGATGGTATTGATGTTTATGATACATTTCCTATAATGGAAAGGTTGCAAACAATTCCATCATTATTTTCCATAGTAGCGAAAAATAAATTCATAGTCTTCAATATTTATTTCAAATCGTATTCTTAAATATATTTATTAAATATAATTTGTATTTCGATAAACCAAATAGTTTTACTTCTCATGAATTTTAGAAAACGTTATAATGGTTAAAGAAGGTTCTATATGGGTTTAATTAACCACCATGATCATGGTATAGTTGATATGACCAATACTTGAATAATTGAAGATTTTAGCATGTGTAGTTAATTAAAATATTTATATCATAAATGGGAGTGATCAATGAATTATTGACATCATATATATATATATATATATTAAATAATATTTTATGGATCAAAAGAAAAAATGCATGAATTTTGAAAAATTTATGTGGTGGCAGTTCAAAATTTCAATATTGGAAGATTAAATATTTTTCTATGGTTTTCCAGTTATACAAGTAAGGCATGTAATATTCATATCTAAATATTAATATAAAAATGTGGTTTTATGAATATTTGTAATGTAGGATTCAAATGAAAAAATAACACTATTCATTAATTGATTGATGTTTTCATGGGATGATAATGGAAAATAGATCAATATCTTGATGTATAGGATGACCATTAGAAACCTATTACACTTAACAGTGATAGAAATAGACATTTTGTTTGAAAATTTTCATGATAAAACATATCATATCAATCCAAAGTAATGTTACATTAATGCAGTGAAAAGATTACTATTGTGTATGAAAGGTATTCTATATTTCAACTTTCTTTACAGTTCAATAATAATGTAAGAGTTATTGGGATATACAGATTTAGATTTGTTGTTTCAGTGGATGATAATAATTCAATGTTAGGTGTTTTGTTTTATCTTTGTATATTTTCAATTTCATGAATTAGAAAGAAATATGATTTCATTTTATTTGATAAATATTGAATTTTAATATATTTAAACCAATCCATCATTAAAGTAACTATTATGGATGATGTAATTTCTTAAGTATATTTTATTTGAATATTCCTATCAAAATAAAATGTTAAAATTTAAGTTCTATCAACCATAACAGAAATCTAATACCTCAATTAATGATTAAGCATATTTAATTCATTTATCAATTTATTAAGGATAAATTTGAACATAGAGTAGTGAAATTACAATATTTACCTATGAAACATCATGTCAATGATATCATAATAGAAGCCTCACCCATGATCGTGTTCAAGAATAATCAATTAGGACTTGGAGTCTATTCAACTCCGCATACAGAAATTTGTGAGTATTTGGGGTACTAAATACCAAAGAAATGTCATATATTCCCTTTTATTAATGATTATCCATCTTCATAAATCCTAAAAAGGAGGGACCATTGGTTTCTTTGACAAAAAGTGATAGATTATTTAAAAATATGAGATATAATCATCAAACCCTTTAAGATAGTGATTATATTTAGAATATCAAAAGAGGGTTGAGTATTTTAATATTAAATCAGTGGATATAAAAAATAGGTTATGTAACAAATTTATTATTATATTGAATTTCTATCATGAAGTGTTATTCATACTTAATGAAGTGATTCATTAAATAACATTTCATTTTAATCTTATCTTTCACACCAGGTCTATCTCATTATGGATTAGAGTATATATCATGAAAATCAATGATCACTATAAGTAGTTTCAAAATATGCAATGTGTATATAGTTTCAATAGAATAATTTTTTTCAATAGGGTGGTTTGGTATTTTTAAGTGTTTTAAAAAAACACAAATGGGGATATTGTTATCAAAATTCTATCAACAAGACTTTTTAGAGATGTTTGGTTTTTGTTTTGGAAAAGTCATTTTAACAATGTTCCGGAAGGCATAATACCATTATTTGTTAATGAATGAATGTATCTAGAGTATTTTAAAGTATGTTCAAGAATATTACATAGAAACATGGAGAAATGTATGAATTCTAACACATATTATTTTTATTCTCAACAAACTAAAGTTTCATGAACATGGGGATGTTCATGAACTAGAGTTGACATTTTTTTGAATTGTGAAGGGTTGTTTGACATGTCTTTTCTTATTATAATTTCCATATAAATACAGATAAAATATATTAATTTATAGTTATAATAATTCATAGAGTAATATAATATGAACTAAGTGATCTATTTAAATTTAATAAATGTACATTTTTGTTTTCTTAACAAATTCATTTTTACAACAAATAATTTCATATAGATTCGACATTACATGAAAAATTATTTTTTATAACGTATTTTATGTGAAAAAATATTTTTCACAAATGGGGATTAAGAAAACCATAAGGTAATTGCCCCAAATTTTTGTGATAAAGTGGAAATAATCATCTTGATGAAAATAGATTTTTTAATGAATTATTAGGAAATAAACCATGTTGATATAATAAATATGAATAATATTATAATGGAATAGTGATGATTTTTTTTAGAGATTAGTAAGTTCCCAAAAAATATTGGTTATAAACTTGGAATATATCGAGTCTTCCATAAACATTTTAAATAGAAATATTATTTAGTTAATATTTAATATCATTAAATCAAAATTGTGTTCTCCTTTGATGTATCCTAGGGCAGTTCAAACATGTAAAAACATTAATTTATCTTTAATTATCTCATTTCCATCATTAATTATTATTAAATAAAGATATTAAAATGATTTATATCATGAAAAAATAAGATCAGAAAATGGGTGTTTTTAATCATTCATTCACTAATTGACCACCACTCTATCTCCCTCATGGTATTCAACAATGTGTATGGACAACAGTCTACCTCTGTTTAGAATTCTAAATTAATGATGGAGTAATATAAACATAATAGGTGGCTTTAGAACATGATCATGATAATATATGTGTATGAACATATAAAGTGCTCTATATAATGGTTATTGTAGTGTAAAATGTAGTGGTGTTATGGCATGTGGTGTCCTTGGCAGTATCGGGATTGGAACCCTAAGAATAGTAACATAATTCAATTATTCCCAATGATATACTAGGGGAAATCACAATATAATAATTCCATGAAGCCTATAAAATAGAGGGATTTGTTTCTTGATTTGGTGTAGAGGCTTCTCTTCCTCACAGAGTATGTTCTGATTAAGAAGTAGAGGTGTCTTGATAGAGTTCCTCAATGGTTTCACATTCCTCCATAATATAACTATGATCACCTACAAATTCATATAACTTAACTTAATTTTTATATAACCCCAAATTTTCCAATAATGGGAGGTTTTATTTTTTAGGGTCCCAAACTACATTGAAATGAATGTGATAAAATTAATGCCCAATATCATTCCCATCATATTATTTAGATTCAAATAATAGTAAAGTAAAAAACTCCGTAAAATATATAAGATAAGAATTCAAAAAATAATGTCATTTTTAGAGTTATATACTATATTATAAATGATATTCTAATGAATAACATTTTTCCCCTCTAAATTATATAATATTCAATTATGTTGAAATTATATGGGATTATTTGATTTCAAAAATTATTATTGTCCAACCATGGAAGATAATTTATCACTCTTAGAAGTAGTCTATATAGACATTTAGTTGATATCATTTCACCTTGAATAATGGTTCATAATCAAGTTGGATATCAATAGCTCAATGTTTAAATGTTTTGAGTACCATGAAGGTTCCAAATCAACATTTCTATAATTTACCTGGAAACCATCACAAATTAGAGTTAAATATAATAATAGTTTCCCCAAGTGTAAATGATCATTATTTGATCCATCATGTATGAAACTTAATTATTCTATAATTAATTAAATTTGGATACTCAAAATCATCCCTCTATATATCTTCCACTCATTCATCCACAACAATATCATTACTCTAACATGTTGTAAATCCACATTTTTCTTCTTTAAAGCTCAATATGAATGATTATTGAGATCCAATGGTATACAGTATGTACTTTCATAAATGGGTATAATTTTATTTGTATCAATTTTTATTTTAAAATATTTAATATAAACCCATAATGCAATGCATAACTTCATGCACCAATCCCTTTAGCATCTGGTCTCAACTTTATCAAGAATTGACATGATATCTCTGTTAGATAACTCTACATTCTCACTAATTTATGGGTGTTAAGGGGATATAGTGTTGATTATAACTCCATAAATTTTAAATAGTTCACTTAATAAGTTATTGTGGATGTGTTTCACTTGATCACTAGTGAATAGTAGAGAAATTTCAATTTTAGAAAGTATACTTTTCCTAGGAAATTGATGACTCTTTTTTTTTTCAATTTTCAGGTGACCTCATGTTTTACCATTTTTAAAAATAATATACACACACTATAATGTATTCATTATAAAAATTACATAAAAATGGTCCCATTAAATCAATTCTCCACACAACAAACACTAAAAATTTGAGACCTTGGTGTTGTGTTATTTCATGATTATTATAAATATTACATACTTGTTGACATCTATCATTTTTTCTAACAAAATATCATGAATATATGTGGAGAGTAAACAAAAAAGAATATAATTTATTGGATTAGGAACACTATTTGATCTAGACCATGGTGTCCTTTAGTAGGGGTTGAATGTTGAAATAAAATTATTCTTTTAACCTTAGATTTAGGTAAACGTGGCCAAATTATTATATCCTTACATTTAATAAATAGTAATGGTTCATCCATAAGATAATATATTATGTTAGATAAAAAATATTTTTATTTGTTGATAAATAATCATCTGATTGATTGTCCAATTTTCCATCTAATTTTAAATATCATCAAACCATAGATATGGTATAAATAAGTATAGAATAAAATATCATCAAGGAACTCATCATCAATATCAATTTGCTCTTCTTCCACATTCTTCTATTGTAACCATGATAAATGACTATCCACTACATTCATGTTGTAATGCCCCAAACCAAGTTACCCAAATCCGATGCATTATTACATTACATTGGCATGATCACAAGGGATCAAATCTCGAAAGACCGATCAGTTTAGTAGCATTGGAAGTACTAGATACAAACATAAGTTTTACATTACATTATGAAATGAAAAACAACAACATTGTGTCTCCTTTTAACACATTAATCTCCCTTAGACTATCCCTGTAGGTCAGTCATAATATACTTCTTCGCATCTTGGAAAAATAAAACATTGAAAGGGGCGAGCTCAGGTGCCCAGTAGGGATAAAAATATAGAGGAAACTTTCATAAATAATCATAAACATTTAAGGAAATGTATAAGAATAAAACACAAGACTTTTAAACATAATCTTCAAAATAATATGGCAAAGATAATTCAAATAATGTCATTTACTTATTCACATGGATATTCTACTAGTCGAATAATCACTTGTAATATCAATAGCCAATTTCATAATGATGGAATGCATAATACCAGACATCATAACCACATAGTCAAGACCTCATGCCAAGACTAAAAATAATATTTTATCAAGGCCTTGTGTAAAGACACTAGTTTGTCTCATGAGACTCACCGATTCATCGAGGAGCTATAGTGGGCTCCACCCTTCACATACTAAGTCCAATGCATTTCTTATATGGAAAGGTTGAAATATAACATAAACATTCGTATTAAAACTAGCATACAAAATGTAAATACTTTAGCTATAAACCATGAATGGTATAAAAATAACACATTTATGGTCAAACATACAACAAAACATTCAATATAATATGGAATATTGTATCATAATGAATCAACTTCAATAAAGTGTAAAATCCATCAAATGATGTGGTCATAGATAAAATCAAAGCAATTTGAGGGAAATATCTCTTTAAATTTTGAAATAATTTAAAAGTAAAATAACTATAAAAGAAAAAATATATTTTGAAAATATTCTTATAAGCCTGTAATGGAAGCTTTGAAGGTGTTATAATGGTGGAAAATAGCTGCACCCGCTGTATAAGTTAAAAAAACATTCTTTTCGAAATTTTGTCGAAAAGGTCGTAAAGGACCTTGTTTGGAAAGAGATGGAAATATTAATTTATAAAAATTTAATAAAAAATAAAAAAAGGGTATAAAAGAATTTAACACACAGTCTAGTAAATATTAATTTTTTTTGAAATACATTTTTAAGAAACATGGATGTGGACGATAAAGAGGTCTTAGTAGATACTCACATATAAACAACCTCGGATAATGAAGAGATTGTAGAATTAACCCTTACCTTGTACTTTTCCTTGATCAAGGGTATGTTAAACTCCTGTATAATAGTTAAATAATTGTTAATAAATTATACAAGAACCAAGTATATTAATATGATATCATATATGATCTTATAAAATTTATTTTTTAATAATATTTCAGTAGTATCATTGTTTCGGGTGTTAACTAGTTCGTTTTCCTTTATATGCTTGGTTAAGTAAGACATGTTTGTTATGGATAAGATGTATTTAATTCATATACATAATTATATTATGTTAATAAACATTATTTTTAATCATAAAATGAAAATTATTCTTGAATGGTTATGATGGGGAATGAATTTCATCGCGTTTGTAGACACGGTAATCCGTATGTACGCACGAGTGACAATATCATTCTATTGATAGTGAAATCGTATGTAATTGGATGGTATATAATATATAAAGAATAATTAACATGTTATATTTATTAATTAAATCAGTTATACTCCTTATTATACCCATCCAAATAATGAAGTGATTGAATAACATATTACACCACGACGTGGAGACGGTAAGCCG
Organism: Viscum album; assembly: GCA_963277665.1. NCBI lineage: Eukaryota > Viridiplantae > Streptophyta > Magnoliopsida > Santalales > Viscaceae > Viscum > Viscum album. The sequence goes on along the minus strand of OY728139.1, from coordinate 521,226,938 downwards.
TAAGTACGCATGCATGGTGACTTGTCATTCATAGGATAGATAGAATAATGAATGTGGTTGTAAAATATTTATAATAACATCACAGTATATATAAGTTACTGTATTTATTATTTTGGTATGGAAACAACCAATAAATAGGAAGTGGAAGATGAAAAGAACATTGAAAGAGGTGGTGAAATTATTACCTCTTCTTTGGGTGTTTCCTTTTGAGTTGATCAAAAGGGATCTTTAGGATGACTTTCTGATCAAAGTAATGCCTCTACATCTAAGTTAGGGTATTTGGGAGGATATTTGAGAAGTGGTTGGATGAGCCAAATGGATTTGGAGGTGTGATTTTGAGAGAAGGGAAAGTACCCTTTTATAAGAGATGTGATGGTCACTTTAGGAAAAGTTTGAAATATTATTTTATTATAAAATAATTTTTAGATTTAATGGATCAAAATTGATTTATTTCTAATATATGTTGGGTATTGGTCGAAATACTCTCAACCAATAGGTTTTAGACAAGTTTAGGTCACCATATTAACCCTATCTTTTTTATTTAACTCTAAGTTAAATAGTTTAACTTTTACCATGTCCTCTTGTATTATTATAATAAATGGCTAATAAAATTACTATAAAAATCAAAGAGAACCTAAAGTGGTTCATTATTGATATATATAACCTTATCTATGTCCTTTGGTCGAATATTATATTTTTAGGAGTATTTAATCATTTAATAAAATATTATTTGTTTTAAAAACTCATTTATGTCAATTTGGAAACTATTTAGTATTTGGTTTTTGTGAAAGTCATAAAAACATTATTAATTTGAAACAAATTCATTGAATAAACCCTAACATGTCATATTAACCTATAAAATTCGTGGAATGAATCAAAAGTATCAATTTATATTTATTTTGATATTTATAACATCAATTATTTTAATCTTTCATTAATAAAGTAATTATTACATCATCATTGTGTCATAAATAAATTTGCATATTTAATGTATAAAAATTATAAATAAGATCCAATGATGTTGGAAATATTTTTAGATTTATAATTAATATTTATAGTCAAATTTATCTTATGTATAGCCCTATATTAAAAATGGATTTATTATTAAACATTGAATTTGACAATTTTAACTATTTTTTAAATAATATAATAATAAATGTCCGAATCTAATACAAGTGGACCAAAAGGATCATATTTTATTTTTACGGTTGGTTTTGGTCAAAATAAATTTATCCAATATAATTAGGAAATGTTTTATAATAATTATAATATCATTTTTACCTTTAATTTCCATATTTACTTTTAATCGTGGTAAATAAAAGTCAAAAGTTACTATTTGCGCAAAATTATTTTCATCTTATTGGAACAAATTTTACTTACTGATTTCAACTATGTCTCTAGGATTTTTTTTAAATTCAATTCACAGAAGTGGTAAAATTATATTTTATGCGAATTTTCAAATGTGCCGAGAAGGTGGGTAAAAGATGTTAAAAAGTTCAATAAAATTTTACACACCTAATTTTATTATAAAATGACACCAATGAATTAAATTGAACATATATAGGTATTATATATCTATTTTTACTTAAAATAAATTTAAATAAAATAAATAATTATTTAAATAAAAAGTCTGTTTTAAACAATAACATAGTGTTTTTCACTATTCATCAAAAATTGAAAGTTTTCAGAAAATATCAAAAATTCACCCTAAGATAATTTTGATATTATGAATTCAAAAATGAATTATATTTTACCAAATTAAAAATATATAAGTTTAATTAATTAATTTAATATCAATTCCCGTTGTCAAAACCAAAAAGCGGGTTTTTAAAAAAGTAAAAATTATCAAAAGATTGAAATGTATTTATGTCAAATTTAAATGGGAAATTACTTATAATGACCTAAATTGTATTAAATGATAAAAATATAATATAATTATACTTGAAAACCATTAAAATGAATAATTTAAAACTATAAATTATTTCGGTTAAAAAAGTTATTATCAATTAAAATTTAGTATTTTTCACTATTCATCAAAATATGAAAGTTATCAGAAAAGTACCAAAAATTTATCCAAACTAAATTTTTATGTCAATATTCTAAAGAATAATTTAATTTCATTAAATTTAATATATAAAAATGACAAATATTGGTTTTAAAAATGGTTCTCCATTAAATGGCGGTAAAATTGCATTTTTTTAAAAATACTTCTTTTATCTGAAAAAATGAGTTTGTTCTTATATTATGTCTAAAAAAACATAATATGGATTATAAAATTATATGTAGTATATAAAATTCAAAATTTAGTAAATATTATTCAAAACCGTTTTTTGAACGGCTAGTTTGGTAAGTCGTGGTGCGCTCGAACTCGGTGTTACATGTAGCGCAAGTTATTGAATTACTTTGAAGAGATAACATAATATAAAATCTTGGGGTGTTACATTCTCCCATCCTTAAATAAATTGTGTCCTTTTAATTTGAAACTGTTCTTCAAAAATAAAAGGTTAAAAATAGAAAAATACCTTTGTAAAAAACCCACATCGGAAATTGGGTTAATAAAATTTAGTCTTAATAAGAGGGTAAGGGAAATGAAAAAGTCACCACCAAATTATAATCTTGATTAGGAGAACATTGGTGGAAATTAGAGACACATAATTGGAGGAAAAAAATTAAATATTTATAGGGAGTGACTGATGTCATCAATCACAAAAAAAGTGTAAAATTGAGGGCCTCAAATCCAACAATCTATGATGATTTAAAATATCACCAATTCAACAAAACATAGGGTTTTAGGATAACAAATTTTTGGTTTTAAGATACTTTCCCTAAAGGTTAAGAATTAATTTCTTCATAGAATAATTAAAAAAGAATACTTAACAAGTAAAATTTCATTTGTTAACTAATTTCAACCACAAACTCATCTTTCACTACAAAAGATAATAGAACTCAAAAATATTCTATTTATCCTAATCGTATAGGGTTCCAAAAAAATGAATTTATAATTCATCTGTCATCTAATTTAAAAAAAACTACATTATACAAACCAGGACATCACATAGGCCAGTGGTAGGTGATGCACCCTTGTCTCCCTTCTGTTGCGGGTTCAAGTCTTGCAGCCTTGAAGGATGCTGTTTCGGTGCGGATGTGCGTCGGGTTTCTGTTCCGACACTGTTCCTCCAGGATGCGTTCGCGCGTGCGCCCGTCGACTCGAGGGGATGGGCGCGCGACTTGTGGCCCCACAGTCCCTCTTTCCAAAGGCGGGCGGCATCCGTCCCTTATTCAGGGGCGTCTGCTCCTTGATCGAAACCAGGATGATGGGATGTCGGCTCCTCCTTCCGTGGACGTCTCCTTGGAACTCGTTGCCTAATCCGGGTCTCCCTCATAGATTTAAGAATGTTCGTGAATCTCGTTCCCGGCGCCATATCTTCATGGACACCGGTTAATTACGCTGCTTCCGCCCAGACGCTCCAAGGGGTCTGGTCGGGGCAGCAACCTGCGGTGAGGAGACCGGGTAGCTCCGGGTGTTGGGGGCGTGTCTTAACACTGCGGCTCTGCATGTCTGCCTTCCGTCCCTAATAGGGCTTCTCGAAGGCGTGATGGCCTGAGGCATCCCGCGCTGGGTGCGGGGAACTGCGTTACCTGAGGTTTTCCTCAGCTTCCCATGTTTAACACAGGGTACGCCGCGAGTTTAACGTCCAGCGGGGATGGCATCGAACTGATCAACACAAGAAGTGGATCAGATGACAGAACCCCTTGCGGGGAACCTCCGACGCTGGGGCCAGCGCATGGGCGGCTTCCCGAGTGAAGTGGAGTGGAATGAAATGGCATGACCCCACCGGGATGTGGCGGCCTGGGTAAGGATCAGGATGGATGATGGAGTGAAGAGCTTGGACCCCGTAGGGGCTTCATACGTACCGTGCGTTAGCGCGGATCAAAGTCAGCGTAGTTAGGATATACAGTTTAACGTCATGCTGGACGTTGGCAAGCCGACTCACAAAGAGGTCGAGGCTGCCGGGTGGAGGATTGAACCGAACCACCTCGCACAGAGGGGGATGGAACGGCCGGGTGGATCACAGTTTCACGTCATGCCGGACGCTGAAAGGAGAAATAGAAAAAGGCAGTGGGGAAGCACAATGGAGATACACATGTGCAGTCCCCCACAAGGGCAGATTCATAGGTGAATCGACGCGAATGTGAACCCGGGAGGGGTCCACTGATGGAAGAACCGACGTGAATACAACCGGGACGACCAGGTGGTGGGCTTGAACCTCAGGGAGGCTTCCTACGTACCCTGTTTAGGAGACAGGGATCAAAGTCCACGTAGTTCATTCTATCAGGACTTACGCACTGAGGCAGCCCGGATGCGGCAAAACTCAGTTGGAGGGGGACTTGGGCCGGAGGTGAGAGACCTCGATCCCTGTCACGCCCTCTACTGGCTTCGGCAGTGGGGAAGCACCATGGAGATACACATGTGCAGTCCCCCACAAGGAACTAGGGGTTTGTAATACCCTACCCTCGTGGGCGAAGGCCACTCCAATCCTGACATCCCTGCAGAGACGAGCGGGTGGGGGCCACATCCAAACCGGGGGGGACCCTGCGTGCGAGGCACGGGATCGGGTGATGCGGACGGTTTAACATCTTGCCGGGCGAAGTACAGTTTAACGTCGTGTGTTGAGGAGGAAGCGGACGGTTTAACGTCTTGCCGGACGAAGTACAGTTTAACGTCGTGTGTTGAGGACGAAGATGCTTGGCAGTTTAACGTCTTGTCGCGCGGACGTAGCACAATTTAACGTCATGTTGGATGAAACACTTGGCAGTTTAACGTCTTGCAGCGCGGACAAAGATGCTTGGCAGTTTAACGTCTTGTCGTGCGGACGATATGCTAGGCAGTTTAACATCGTGCAGCTTGGACGTAGTGGTTGCCGCCGATGGGTCCGTGTCACTTCGCGCGAGCCTGGAGGGCCGCACAGGAAGACAACGCACGGTGCGGGCACCCGGGATGAAGATAATCGGGCGCCATGCAGGCGGGTACCCTCAGGGGGTCAAAGGGGGTGACCCTGACGGTTTGCGCGCAAAAGAGGAACTTGGCGCGCAATACCACGGGTCGGCGCGCAAATGGGCGGGCTAGCGCGCAATTGGGCTAGCGCTTTGCACGCGGAAGATAGAGATTGCGCGCACCGGGCTTCGGATAGCGCGCGGGGGCAACGACCCATTCTTTAATGAATAGCCACTTTGTAAGGGGGGTGCGCGCAATCGGGCTGGATTGTGCGCACCCGGGGGGCAATTGCACGCAAGAGGCTTCTTTTGCGCGCGAAGGCCTTCGGGTGAAGAGTTGTTCAAAGGAAAGGAGCCAAAGGGATTGCGCGCGAAGGCGAACCCCGAGGCTTTCTTGCGCGAAAGAAAGGAGGTTACCTGAAGATCGACATTGCGCGCAGAGGGGGTTGGATTGCGCGAACGAGCGACCTTTCGAATTCCGGAAACCTTCAAAACGTCAGGGGTCGCCTTGTATTTATAGGCAACTCCGGGCACGGAATCTCTCCGCCGACGCGCAATTCATGGCGTCAGCGCAGAATTTCCTTCGCAGGCGCGGAATTGGGGCCCCGGCGCGCAAGGGAGTCGCGCGGGCAGCGGGAGCGCAATTTCCTTCGCGGGCGCGGAATCGGGCCCGGTGCGCAAGGGAGTCGCGCGGGCCACGGGCGCGCAAAATTGCGCGCCGGCCCAGCGCATTGCGCGCATCCCGGGAGGTTTGCGCGCCTTACTTCAACTTTGCACGCGGGTCTCCAAAATTCCGCGCAAGGCCTCCGGGCCCTCCGAAACATGCTTCTGACTCCAAATATGACCTCGCTTTCCGCATCCGGAGCTTCGTTTGGGAACAACAGACTTTTTCGACGTCTACAAAAGCCCCCCCTCGGAATCTGATCGGCGAGAGGTCGCAACGATCGGGTTCCGAGGGAGACGCCGGAATGCCGAAGTCCTGGGCAGAATGCCGAAGTCCTCGGCGAGAGGTCGCAGCGTGCACTGAGCTTGTGGAGCAATTAACGGCCCAGCTGGTTGACGCCCAGGTACAGTTGACGGAGGTGGGCCACCAGATGGTCACACTTCAAGTCGAGCGGGAGCGTGCACAGGCCAGGATCGGCGAGCTGCGTGCTGCGACCGCCGACGAAGAGAGGGCATGCAGAGAGCGAGAAGCAGCCCTGGAGGCCGCCAGCCAAAGGGTAGCAGAGTTAGAAAGACTCATTCAGCACGCTAATCCCTAGGGGCTTTGTTTTTGCCATTCCCAGAACATTTTGCTTTCGCTACTCAATACTTCGATCCATTTGTATGAATCACCATATTTATCTGCATCTTTTGGCTTAACATGCTCAACCACAATTCATTATCTCGCGGGAGCGTTAACCAAGCTTCAGGCATCCACAATTGGGCCTGGATTTCTAAAGAAAAGTGGGAGGTCATTCCTAGGAAAGGAGACCTCAGACCTAATCAATGTATCATCCCCCCAACTTGTTCCGACACACGAGCGGGACAACTCTAGGGGCGTCAAGATTTTATCCGAACATAGGGAAATGAGAAAGGGTGAATCGCGTGTCCCGAATTCTGAAATCCACGGCGGTCGGCCTTCCAGGAAATGCCCAAGACGACAAGCGGAAAATGGATCAATCGACCATACTACTGCAATAGACGGACCGAAGGTCATCATTTATATTGCAGGAGGCAGATCACATGTCATCATCAATACCGCTTTGGGGGTTCCTTCAGGCACAAGGGTGGAAATCCGGATCAACAGGGAATGCGAAGCGTGGGGCGAAGTGATGATTTGTTCGGACAGAATCTAACACTCCCAAAATTGCACCACCGTGGGGAAAGCGTATTAGGCGGATGCACTAATCTGGCCGTGAATCACCCCAATTCTCAGACAGAATCTCTTTGACGAGGAAACTATCGCTTCCCATCATTGCAATGGGGCATCCCGAGCTGAATTGGGGAGAATATCACAACTGCACCACTCTACCAGAAGCCAGGCCAGACGGTCGGCGACGAGTAGGGGCAGGACTTAGCGATCCCTGAGGCTGGACCCGAGTCGAGATGCCCGGGCGTTCCTACGTACTCCATCAGGCTGGAGATCAAGCCACACGTAGTTCTGAGAGTGCCGTTTTAACGTCATGCGGGACGTAGAACCCCGTTTGGGGAGATCTTAGTTTAGGGTCGTAGAGCTTGGACCATAGGGGCAGATCTTAGTTTAAGGTCTTAGAGCTCGGACCATAAGAGCCTCAAAGTATGCCACATCGTAGTCCTATCCCCTGGATATGCGAAGATGCACTGAGGGATAGTGTCAAGAGTGTCGAGGTTCTGCCTGGTCAGAATGGGAGGTGGAAAAATGTGAATCATGCGGCCATTCACTCAAGGACTGGGGGAACCGGCGTAACGATATGGAAGTACTACCGACCGTGGCGGAAAAGCAGCATCAATATCGCACTGACCGTTGATGGAATGAGGCAGCAAACGAGCATCAACCGCTCAAGTGCAGGATTCATATCGACTTGCTGCCCAGGACCCTTGGGGGTACCAGCCCAGATCGGTGGGAGAGCACTGAGGCATTGTATCCAGACCGCTCACGGGGGTTCCACCCAGGGTGTAGGTGATGGGTCCGAATGAAGGGGGGCATGAAGCCTGAAAGGTGGAAGGAACCTGAACAAGCTGAACCTGACTCTCCTGGCAATAGACCAGAGTACTCTTGACACCGGTAAACCTCTGCAAGGGGTCAAGGGACACGCCTTGAGGGTGACCCGAAGGTGGCGGATTCCCAAGAGAAGGGGGAATCTTTAAGAGGTGGGGGCTGGACCCGAAGTTTCAAACATCCGGGCGTTCCTACGTATCCCATAAGGATGGGAATCAATCCATACGTAGTTTTGAAGAGCGGCGCAACACAATCGGGCACCAGCGCGGGGAGGGGTGCGGGTCTGACCCTCGCACCCAGAAGAAGCGGCATTTGATATTTCTTGTTTGTCCTTAAAGGTGGATGGTTTTTCTTTGTGCAGCGACATGCCTGTGATTAAGAAATACCTGGCGTCGCCACAATAATCAAGCCATGAAAGGCATTGATAAATGGCGTGGTTATTAACCAGCGCCCAACGTGAGTGTCACCTGAGGAGAACATCACGATGCAGTGCCGTTTCTCGTCGGGCAGCCAAGACGATCACAGTTTACGGTCATGTGGCAAGACCAGAACACAGTTTAAGGTCGTGTGGTTCGGACCATGGAGGAATCCGCTTATTGCGATACGGCGGACCCAGCGGAGGTGGGAACATACCCCAGCCCTACGGTCATGCACAATTCCAGGAGAAGGATCCTGGGATAGGGGCCCTCATATGTCCATCACCCAAGGGGCAGAGATGCTAGCCTCCAGCTATGCTGGGCCCAGAACGCGATTGTTCGGGCGACTCCTTCATCCTTATGGGGACGAGGGTCCAGCTACACATGGCCCTTAGGGAGGACATCAGCATATATCCTTGGTGCTCAGATCGTGGGAGCCTCAAAAGACACCATTACCCTGGTTGGCCTGCCTAACGTGTAGAGGTGTACTGAAGGTCAGTATGAAGAGAGTGTCAAGATTTCACTACAACGCACAAAGGCGGAGTGTGATGAGGACTGTGCAACCAATGTTCAGAGCCTGAAAGAGCCGACATGGCGATCAAGGATGTCGCTGACCATATTCGCGACACAACATCCGATCGCGTCAGCCTAGGATGGGGCAAGCAAATGAGCATCAACCGCTCAAGCGCAGGATTCATATCGATTTGCGGCCCAGGACCCGCCGGTAAATCGACCCGGAGCGGTAGGAGAGCACTGAGGCAACGTACCCAAACCGCTAACGAGGATCCCTTTGAGTGAAGGCTCGAACAAGAGGAAGCGCGAGGCCCGACAAGCAACACAGGACTTGTCGGGATTGAATCTGACACTACAGGTCATAGACCAGAGTACCCAAAACATGTTATCAGATCACCGGAAAGGGTCGGAGGACTCACTTTTGAGAGCAACCAAAAGACGGCAGATCCCTGTGATCAACCAAGAGACGGGGCTGGACCTGAAACACAAGCGTCCAGGCGGTCCTACGTATCCCATAAGGATGAGAATCAAGCCGTACGTAGTTCTTGAGGTGCAGTTTAACGTCATGCAGAACGATGAGGGGTGTGAGGTAGTCCCACACACGGGGGAGGCGTACGGCGCGGCCAGTAGACCAGCATGAATGAGGGCATAGCCCCGCGTTCACGCCATACGCCTTGCACAAAAAGGAGGGAAACTTGGGCCAGAGGCCCAACGCGGGATAGAGATTCCCGGGAAATGGGGCTGGGCCTGAAACATGAATGTCCAGGCGGTCCTACGTATCCCATTAGGATGGGAATCAAGCCGCACGTAGTTCTTGAAGTGCAGTTTAACGTCATGCAGGACGAAAAGAGAAAGGGGGGAGCGGAAGCCATCCCCAAACGTGGGGGGCGTACAACGTGGCGAGCAAACCGACGTGAATGAGGGCATAGCCCCGCGTTCACACCATACGCCGCATACCCAGAGGCAACTGGGCCAAGGGCCCGAGATGGGATGGAAATTCCCGAAGGATGGGGCTGGGCCTGAAACATGAATGTTCAGGTGGTCCTACGTATCCATAAGGATGGGAATCAAGCCGCACGTAGTTCTTGAGGGGCAGTTTAACGTCATGCAGGACGAAGACGCTTGGCAGTTTAACGTCTTGCAGCGCGAACGTGGTACAGTTTAATGTCATGTTGGACGAATGCTGAACAGTTTAACGTCTTGTAGCTTGGACGAGGTGCAGTTTAGCATCATGCGGGACGAATGCTGAACAGTTTAACGTCTTGTAGCTTGGACGAGGTACAGTTTAACGTCATGTTGGATGAATGCTGAACAGTTTAATGTCTTGTAGCTTAGACGAGGTACAGTTTAACGTCATGTTGGACGAATGCTGAACAGTTTAACGTCTTGTAGCTTGGACGAGGTGCAGTTTAGCGTCATGCGGGACGAATGCTGAACAGTTTAACGTCTTGTAGCTTGGACGAAGTACAGTTTAACGTCATGTTGGATGAATGCAGAACAGTTTAACGTCTTGTAGCTTGGACGAAGTGCACTCAGGCAAAGTACTGCTTGAGGAACCTAGCGTTGGTGGGAGGAGTGACACGCTCCCCATCCATAGTTGCTAGGGAGTACGCGCCATTGCGATAGACCTTGTGGACAACAAAAGGTCCCTCCCACTTGGGCTCCAACTTGGGTGGCTTCCTGCCGGGGATCATTGGCGCTCTTAGGGCCAGTACTAGGTCACCCTGCAGGAAGGAGCGGAGGCGAACCTTCTTATTGAAAGCTCGAGCCATTCTGCTTTGATGCCTCTCCAAGTTGTGCAAAGCGCGAAGCCTATTCTCATCCAGTGCTTCCAACTCGACTAGACGGGCTTCAGAAACTCTGTCCGGCACTTGCTGGTCGTAGACCGCAGTGCGCAAGGACGGTAACTGGATCTCGATGGGTAGGACGGCCTCAGCTCCATACACCAGGGAATAAGGGGTCATCTGGGTGGAATTGCGAGTCGTCGTCCGATAAGCCCAGAGGGCGTTGGGGAGCTTGTCCGGCCAACTCTTCTTGTTCTGACCAACCATATTTTGCAGAATGTTAGAGAGGGTTTTGTTAAATGCCTCAATCTATCCATTTGCCTGCGCATGATAGCGAGATGTATGGTTCGAGCGAATGTTGTACTTGGCGTACAACTTCTTCAACTCGGCTGCTTGGAAATTGGATCCGTTATCTGTGAGGATAGCGTGAGGCACTCCAAATCGATAAATGATGTTGGAGGTCACGAAGTCAGCGATAGAACAGGATTTGACCTATCTGAGCGGAATCGCCTCTGCCCATTTGGAGAAGAAGTCCGTGGCGGTCAGAATGAACCGGCACTGGCGAGCTGTCGCCGGCAGGTAAGGTCCCACAACGTCCAGACCCCAGACTGCAAAGGGCCAAGAATACCTGGTGGTGTGGAGAGGCTCCGGCGGCCGATGCACAAAGTTCGCATGAACCTGGCACGCATGGCACCTCCTGGCATACTCGATGCAGTCATGGATCATGGAGGGCCAGAAGTATCCCAACCTCCGAATCTGGTGGGACAGCTTCGGCCCAGTCTGGTGGGCACCACATGAACCAGCATGAACCTCTTGCATGACTCGTGGGATCTCAACTCCCTGAAGGCAACGGAGAAGAACACCATCAAATCCGCGTCTATAGAGGATCTGCTCCAGGCCGGGACTGCTCTGGAGGACAAACTGTGATGCGCGGCGTCGAACTCGCTCGCGCTCGGCCCGATCCGACGGGAGAATGCCATATTGGAGGTACTCAACCAAAGGCGCCCTCTAATCAGGGGCTGATTCGACTGCCATATCTGGGGTACTCGGGGCTCCGGGCACAGGGGAAGCCGCGGTGAGATTACTTATCGACGGGCCGCGATCTCCCTCCGGGATAACGGGAGCGATGAGCCTGCGGTGCGTCACGTGGATGATCAGGTTGTCCTGTTCAGGCTCTGCGAGTGACGCAGCAAGGCTGGCCAAAGCATCTGCTCGACCATTCTGTGACCGGGGAATATGGACAATTTCTGGCCGAGAAGGGAACTGGGCCATCAGGAGGAGGGTGCACTCCAGCAATGGCACAAGTTCCGGCTTCCTGACAACATAGTCGCCATTGATCTGCTTAACGACCAGCTCGGAGTCCCCTTTCACACACAGATGGGGCACGTCGATCTCGAGAGCTAACTCGAGGCCAGTGATGAGGGCATGGTATTCCGCCTCATTGTTGGTACAACCCTCTGACAACAGGAAAGAGTATGGAATCACGGATTGCTCCGGGGTAATGAAGACGATACCCAAACCCACTTTGTTGAGCTTAGGATTATCGAGTCTTCTACTGGTGGGGCTCCGGGAGGCACCGTCAAAGTGCATCTGCCAGCATGGATCGGCACGATCGACCGAGAGGACGGCCTCATCAGGAAAGCCTAGATCCAGCGGCTGATCCGCGGAGGTCGGGTGAGCAGCCAGAAAGTCTGCCAATGCTTGCCCTTTGATGGCCTTCTGAGACACATACCTGATGTCGAACTGCTGGAGAATCACAGCCCACCGCGCTAGACGACCAGTCAACATAGGCCGGCTCAGGATAAATTTCAACGGGTCTACCCGAGAAACCAACTATACCTCATGGTGCTGCAAGTAGTGTCGTAATTATTTTACGGCAAATACGAGCGCCAGGCAGCTCTTCTCGATGGGGGAATACCTAACTTCCACATCGAGGAGCATGCGACTGAGGTAATAGAGGCTATTCTCCGTTCCCTCGTTGTTCTTCTGGGCGAGAAGGGCACCAAGGGACCGTTCCAGGGCAGTCACATAAAGGACCAGCGGCTTCCCAGATACAGGCGGCATCAGAACCGGAGGTTGAAGCAGGTACTGCTTGATTTCCTCGAAAGCGCTCTGACACTCATTATCCCATACATAGGTGGCACCTTTCTTCATGAGCCGAGAAAAGGGCTTACACTTTCCGGCCAGATTCGCGATGAATCGGCGTATATAGGCTAAGTGGCCTTGGAACCCTTGCAGTTCCCGGATGTTACCTGGGGGAGGCATCTGGCTAATCGCCCTGATCTTCTCTGGGTCGATCTCAATACCCCGGTATCTTACCACAAAGCCAAGAAACTTCCCGGAGGTGACCCCAAAGGCACACTTCAACGGGTTCATCTTCAGGCAGCGAGACCGGAGGAAGCCGAACACTTTCTCAAGATCTTTGAGATGGTCCTGACACTGGCGCGATTTGACCAACAAGTCGCCGACGTAGCATTCCACCAATGTGCCGAGGATTGGCTTGAATATGTGGTGCATCGCCCGTTGATAGGTGGCACCTGCATTCTTCAAGCCGAAGGGCATGACCTGGTAACAAAAGATACCTTGGGGGGCCCTGAAGGCAGTGAACTCCTCATCCTCAGGGGCCATCCGAATTTGGATGTATCCGGAGTATCCATCCATGAAGGAGAGGGCTTGGAACCCTGCCGTGGCATCAATCAACAGCTCTGTCATCGGAAGGGGAAAATCATCTTTCGGACAGTGGCGGTTGAGATCGCGGAAGTCGATACAGACTCTGATCTGCCCATTCTTCTTCCTGACCGGCACAATGTTGGCCAGCCATCTGGGGTACTGAACTTCCCTCACGAAGTTGGCTTTGATAAGCTTGTCAACTTCGGCCTCAACCATGGCACCGTGGAATGGGTGCATCTTCCTGGGAGGCTGCTTGAACCCGCGATGGTTCGCCGGGAGACCAAGGCGGTGGATGGCTACCTAGGGATCTAGCCCCGACATCTCGTCATAGCCCCAAGCAAACACATCACGGTGCTGTCTGAGGAAGTCCACGTACTGCTGCCGCTCCTCAGAGGACATGGCGGCACTGACCAATGTGGGTCTTGGATCTGCCTCGGTTCCAAGGTTCACCTGTACTAACTCATCGACCGTGGCGGAGACACCCTCCTCAAAGGCTGGGGGTGCATCTTCCACATCCTCTCCACTCGGGGAGGGATCGTCCACGGGAGAGACTGCGTTGGGAACTGCATTGGGGCTACCAGATCCTACTGGGCCGCTAGTGCTGGCACGGGCAGTCGTGGTCATCTCATCAGGAGACTCACAGGCCGTCGAGACCATGGCTACGTCCAACCGTTGAACCGGGAGGACGTAAGCATCATCCAAACTTGCCCAGGGATCACTTGCAACAACGACAGGCTCAACCTCACCTGCCAGGATCTGCTTATCCTTGCTCTTGTAATAGTCCGCGTCCAGATAGCGGGCTTCACATGAGGCAAAAGGAGAGGCATCTCCCTGAAGCACGCCTACTCGACCATTGAGGGAGTATTTAAGGCATTGGTGGTATGACGAGGGAACCGCCGCATGCAGGTGGAGCCATGGACTGCCCATCAATGTGTTATACGCAGTGTCCTGAGAGACTACCATGAATTCGGTGTTGGCAACCAGGTCACCGAACTGGGTCTTCAAACGTATCTTGCCGACCGGAGTTTGCTCGGTGCGGTCATACCCCTGGATCCTAAGGTCGGAGGGGATCAAGTCATCCTCAGACAACCCCAATCTCTGGAGCGTCCGAGTTGGAATCAGGTTAATCCCAGACCCCGTGTCGACAAGACAGCGCCGGACTTCAAGGCCATTGAACTTTCCAGTAACATACAGCGGACGAATGTGCCCCTGTATAGGAGGGTCTTCATCCTCACCAGAGAACGAGATAACTGCCTGACACTCGGCGTCCTCAATCGTTTCGTCATGAAAGGCCTCTGCAGCCGCAACCTCCGTCTCAAACTGGAGGGGGCCCTTCAGGGCTTCAGCGAGCGCCTCGCGCATCTCAGGTGACATGCGCAGAGCCTCAAGGATGGAGAGCCTTGCTGGGATGTCGGCCAAGTGCTTCAGGACATCATACTTTTTGGCCAAGCGCGAGCCCCTGGTTGCAGGAGGTTGCTCTGCGGTTGGAGGCATGACGGGCCTTGCCGGTTGGACCGGCGGCCGACTGGTGCTTGGCGCATCTCGCTGTTCATTGGTTGAAGCCCGGGAAGTAGTCACCGTACTGGGGTCAGGAGGCCGGGATGGACTCGTGGCAGGGCGGAGCTGATCGCGACGCGGCTGAGGCGGTTCTGCCTGGTCCCACACCACAAACAGTGGCGGGGGTGAATCTGTCATCCCCGGATGGGGGGGCTGCGCACGCTGAGCTCGGTTTTGAGCCTGCAACCTAGTCTCAGTGGCGTGCACGACCTGGCTGGAGGTACCAACTGTCGTTCCCCAGCGACTCCTGTTGTTGCGGTTCCTCCGACGGTGGCGACGACTGGGGACACTAGGGAGGTCCACCTGGTGTTCTTCAACGTCGGGAACCGAAAAGGGATTTACCAGCTCGACGGTATTAACCGAAGCGTACCCAACACTGTCATCAGACGAATCATCCATCACCGGGCGGATCCGAGGAGGGATCCCCATCTCCGGGGGCATGAAATCGCCGAGAGTGCGGGATAGTGGCGGAACTAGCGGGGCGCGCTCTTCCTTCTTGCGCCGCCGCCGTTTGCTCTTCTCGGAAGAGGCAGGCTGGGACGACGATGCCGAAGCAGCACCCGCAGATTCTGGGGGCTCAGTCTGATTCAAGCGCGCACGGATGATTCCATGGGCGCGAATGGTCGTCTTGCGGGCCATCCAGTTATTATACTTCTGGGATCCGTGGTCGGAGACCAGCTGACATTCGTCCTCGTTGCCACCATCGTCATCTGATCCCACGAACACACCCGCCACTTGTGCTGGAGCTGGGCCCAACCTGATTACATTGTTGTTAATCTGGTCTTGGAGCCAATCCTTAAACACGTAGCACCGCTGGATGGTGTGCCCTAGAGCCCGATGGTAAGGGCAGTAGCGGGGGTTATCCGTGAGATGCGCCTCCTCTGGCCTCCAACACTCAGGCAGTCGCACAATCCTCTGCTCCAGGGCGCTCCGGAAATAACCGGGGACCTGATCCTCGTGAAATGAGTAAGTCAGGTATCGTGGGCCCCTGGGAGTGTGGTCTTGATGAGGGGCTGGAGGGGCCTGCCGAGGAGGTGGACCCTGATTATCTCGCCTAGGTTGTGGCGGTACATTACGCGGAGGGGCCGGCCGGTTCTGGGGCTGCCGCTGCTGGGCCGGGAACTGAGCCCGTGGAGGTGGATTCCTGTGAGGTTGTGGAGCTGGCCTCGCCGGCAGCAGCTCCAACGACCTGGGGGCCTCTATCTGGGAAACAGCAGCGGCCTCAGCCCTGCTGACTCTCCTTGCAGGAATCATAGGAGGCAGCGGGTGTGCCTGACTGGCCTGTTGCAGGGCTTCCTCAAGACGTTGAGCTTTGTCTGAGAAGTCCCTGAACCCTCCGGGGTAATTCTGAGTGATCAAGGAAGGGACCATCTCGGTCTTGACGTTCCTGACGCACATCATCAGCAACTGCTCCTGAGTCAATGGCATGTCAAGGGAATACGTGAGACCCTTCCATCGGGCGACGAAATCCGCGACTCGCTCATCAGGCCTTTGCTTGCACTTGAAGAGGTCTGCGATACTAGTCTTCCGGGTCGTGGAACTGAACTGATAGAGTAACTGTCTACGAAGGTCCTCCCAGCTAGTTATCGACCCGACGGGGAGCTGGCTGTACCAGACAAATGCTGGCCCTTCCAATGTCTGGACAAAGTAGCGAAGCTTAGCGGCCTCCTGCTGCGTCGGAGTTCCCAACATAGGCCCGCACCTCGAGTTGAAATGGGCCAAATGCTGTGGCGGATCTCCAGTCCCGTTGAAGGGGGCGAAAGTGGGATTCCTGAATCCCGGAGGTGCCGGCATGTCATCCACCCATGCTGGGTATGGCTTGCCGTCCGGTGGGATCGCCACTTGCCGAGTCTCCAAGGCTTCCAAGCGGGCGATTAGTGCCGCCATCGGATCGTCCGGACATGGGTTCCAGTCCTGGCGAGGATCTCTAACCACGAGCGCATTGCATGGCCCTTCAATCGGGTCGTCGACCGGGTCGTCGAACTCGGCAGCTCGTGGGATGGCGGGCGGAGCGGCCCTTGGGGCAGCGGGAGGAATCCGAGCGGGGTCTCTCAAGTAGTCACGCCGCTCGGGAGGGTGTGGTGAAACATACCGCGCCCTCTTGCCATAGGCAATGGCCTCTCCCCTGTCGGCGAACACGGCGTAATCACGGTTGCCCGGGAGAGTCTCGTCGAGGAGTGGTTGTTCCTGTCCCTGCTGTCCTGGCCTAGGATCACCGTAGTCAGGCCGCTGCTCTGCAGCGCGCTCGGCGAGGAGCTGGTCAACTAGCTTCTTCTGCTCGGCGATCTGTTGACGTAGCATAGCCTTCTCGGGATCCTCATCCACCCTCTGCATGGAGGCAGATGGGTCGGCGGGCTTTACAGCCCCGCCGTGCTCTTTACCTTTGCTGACGTTTCGGCTCAACATCAGTGCTTCAGTGGGTGTGGGGAGACCCAGGAGGTTCCTCTGGCGACGAGTAACTCTCACCGATGGATCCAACAACGGCTTGTCTTCGGGGGGAGAGCCCCCGTCGAGAAGTTCCAAGCCGTTCCCCTCTCCCGACAGGTCAGCCATATTGACCGTTTCCGTCCCTGGGGATGTACCCTCAGGGCCACCCAGTGAATCGGGCTGTCGGCGAATCGCACTGAAGCGTAGGGCAGCGTATTTCCCCCATCCACGGATATACACGTGGGGAGTGGCTTCCTCGATAACCTTGCAGAGTACTTGAAAACACTCAACGCATCGTTGTTGGAGGGCCTCGTGATGCCCAAATGACCCGGGGTGCCGAACCGCGGGGAGCGTGGCCAGGTCAATCTGACGGCACTGCTCACCAATATCCTCCAGGTGCACTTGACTCCCGGGATATGGCATTTTTAGGCGGTGAAGACGGGAGTGAGTCTCCCGGAGAGTTCGGCGGAAGCATTCGAACTCATCCGGGGTGAGTGATTCAGGTGCATCAAAGTCCGGTCCTGCGACTGGCCAAAACTTCTCAGGGAAGTGGCCCTCTGCAAGGACGGTCTAGAAGCTCCACGACTCAAACTCGGGACCCAGGTCTCCTTGGTCCTCTTCAACGACTGGGAATGGACGGGGAACCGGCAGTGGTGCCGAGGCAGGCCGCCGGGCCGTCGGGCTGGCCGGTGGTGAATACGGCGAGCAGGCCGATTGGCCTCCATATCCCGGGCCACCCTCTGAGGGTGGCGGTGCCCCATCCACCACATCACGATAGGACGGGCCGGCAAGCGAACATCCTGCCGTAGCGTCGGTGCTCGCCGAGGGTGCACTAGATCGTGGTTCGACCGTCGGTCCCCAGAAAAAGTCTCCGGCTTCTCCAATCGAGGCAGAAGGCGCTTCCGGAGGGGCCGGTACCAACCGCAAGCTTGATCCTTGGGGGTCTACCAGGCCCTCACTACTCCGGATATACCTTCGGAGAGAAGCGGGGATCATATCGATCTCGCTCTCGGGAAGTACGAGGCTGACGTGCCGCATTCCTACCCCTGCCCCTGACTGGCGGGATCGGGGGGAGGGCTCCGTCGCCGAATCATACTCTGCCTCTGTATCAGAGAAACGAACCGGTCGGATCTCTGTCCGGAATTCCCTAACATTCCTCCCTCGGCATCGACGCCTCACCTTCCTGCCCCTGGGTGGTTCTTCGGGGCATGGCTGATCTCTGTCCTGGCGTCCTCCGGCTGCACCGGTACCGGGGCCAAGGGGACTGGAAACCAAGGTGCGAGGAGCACCGAGATAGATATCAAAGGGGATGCGGGGAGAGATGATTCCGGGCAGGCCTCCGGGCCGGGATCAGAAGGTGGGATGACCCATGCCTCTTGGATCGGCCACACGGAGCAGACCCTACTGGTGAATAGTGCTACCGCGAGGTGGTCCGCGGTGGCTATTTCCTGTACCAGCAACCGGGAGAGTCGACCCAACCTGCCTTTGGGGCGGTCGGGGCCTCGATCCAGGTCGGGCATAGAAGTGCCCCTGCTCAGGATGCGCAGGGGCCTGGTGACTGGAGCCAGTAGTGGCTTGGGCCAACGCTGCCGCTGTTGCTAGGGCCCCAAGGTGGGCATCCTCTTCCGCTCGTGCCCGACGTTGGCGTCGGGACAGACGAGTCGGGATGAGTGGCGCGGGCAGGTGGAGAGCCCGTTGTTTGACTTGAGAGGCCTAGCGGCGATGTCGCCGTGGCCTGACAGGAGCCCTTATCGCGGATCCCTGGAGCGAATCTCGGATAGGGTGGTCCCGGGCATCTTCCACCTCATCCACATAGGGAAGGGAGCTGTCGGAGCGTTCCGGGGATAAACTCCCGAAGCGGTTGGACGTCGGGGTAGGCAGTGGTGCCTCCCTGCGCGGCCCTTGGGGGCGGCGTTGGTGGCGAGGTGCAGCTTCCTCGAGGTCTAGGCGAGCCATGTCCCTGGTGGGGATGACTCCCTCTTCCTCATATCTCCGCACCAAGTTGTTGATCACCCTTCTCTGGATGACCTCCGAGGGGGAGAGAGGGCGTGGTTGTCCCGCAGTTGCGGCTGATGGGACGACTGTGGAACAGGCGGGACCGCGCGGAGTAGCCGCGTCGGTGTTTCCCCTACCCCCGCGCCAGTGGGCGGGCGTCGATCGGGCACTGGATCGGGAGACCTGATTCCTGAAAGCAGGGAGAAGAACCCGTTAACACTGACAGGAAAAGGAATCGACAACAGACCGTTAGTGCCACGACGCCTTCCGTGGGGGGGACCCAGGCCATCGACGTCGTGAGACGGAGTGCCCGATTTCCCTTCCCCAGCCCCTGGCGGGTAAAAACTGAATGCTCGGCCGGGCAACATGCTGGTCTTCCAACACTTCTGAAAGACATCGGTCTTCGTATTGAGGAGAAGAGATTCACGTCGGGTTCACCATTTTTCTGTTTCGGTGCGGATGTGCGTCGGGTTTCTGTTCCGACGCTGTTTCGCCAGGACGCGTTCGCGCGTGCGCCCGTCGACCCGAGGGGATGGGCGCGCGGATTGTGGCCCCGCAGTCCCGCTTTCCAAAGGTGGGCGGCATCCGTCCCTTATTCAGGGGCGTCTGCTCCTTGATCGAAACCGGGATGATGGGATGTCGGCTCCTCCTTCCGTGGACGTCTCCTTGGAACTCGTTTCCTAATCCGGGTCTCCCTCATAGATTTAAGAATGTTTGTGAATCTCGTTCCCAGTGCCATATCTTCATGGACACCGGTTAATTACGCTGCTTCCGCCCAGACGCTCCAAGGGGTCTGGTCGGGGCAGAAACCTGCGGTGAGGAGACTGGGTAGCTCCGGGTGTTGGGGGCGTGTCTTAACACTGCGGCTCTGCATGTCTGCCTTCCGTCCCTAATAGGGCTTCTCGAAGGCGTGATGGCCTGAGGCATCCCGCGCTGGGTGCGGGGAACTGCGTTACCTGAGGTTTTCCTCAGCTTTCCATGTTTAACATGGGGTACGCCGCGAGTTTAACGTCTAGCGGGGATGGCATCGGACTGATCAACACGAGAAGTGGATCAGATGACAGAACCCCTTGCGGGGAACCTCCGACGCTGGGGCCAGCGCATGGGCGGCTTCCCGAGTGAAGTGGAGTGGAATGAAATGGCATGACCCCACCGGGATGTGGCGGCCCGGGTAAGGATCAGGATGGATGATGGAGTGAAGAGCTTGGACCCCGTAGGGGCTTCCTACGTACCGCGCGTTAGCGCGGATCAAAGTCAGCGTAGTTCGGATATATAGTTTAATGTCATGCTGGACGTTGGCAAGCCGACTCACGAAGAGGTCGAGGCTGCCGGGTGGAGGATTGAACCGAACCACCTCGCACAGAGGGGGATGGAACGGCCGGGTGGATTACAGTTTCACGTCATGCCGGACGCTGAAAGGAGAAATAGAAAAAGGAAGTGGGGAAGCACAATGGAGATACACATGTGCAGTCCCCCACAAGGGCGGATTCATAGGTGAATCGGCGCGAATGTGAACCCGGGAGGGGTCCACTGATGGACGAACCGACGTGAATACGACCGGGACGACCAGGTGGTGGGCTTGAACCTCAGGGAGGCTTCCTACGTACAATGTTTAAGAGAAAGGGATCAAAGTCCACGTAGTTCATTCTATCAGGACTTACGCACTGAGGCAGCCCGGATGCGGCAAAACTCAGTTGGAGGGGGACTTGGGCCGGAGGTGAGAGACCTCGATCCCTGTCACGCCTTCTACTGGCTTCGGCAGTGGGGAAGCACCATGGAGATACACATGTGTAGTCCCCCACAAGGAACTAGGGGTTTGTAATACCCTACCCCCGTGGGCGAAGGCAACTCCAATCCCGACATCCCTGCAGAGACGAGCGGGTGGGGGCCACATCCAAACCGGGGGGGGGGGGGGACCCGGCGTGCGAGGCACAGGATCGGGTGATGCGGACGGTTTAACGTCTTGCCGGACGAAGTACAGTTTAACGTCGTGTGTTGAGGATGACGATGCTTGGAAGTTTAACATCTTGTCGCGCGGACGTAGCACAGTTTAACGTCATGTTGGACGAAACACTTGGCAGTTTAACGTCTTGCAGCGCGGACAAAGATGCTTGACAGTTTAACGTCTTGTCGCGCGGACGATATGCTAGGCAGTTTAACGTCGTGCAGCTTGGACGTAGTGGTTGCCGCCGATGGGTCCGTGTCACTTCGCGCGAGCCTGGAGGGCCGCACGGGAAGACAACGCACGGTGCGGGCACCCAGGATGAAGATCATCGGGTGCCACGCAGGCGGGTACCCTCAGGGGGTCAAAGGGGGCGACCCTGACGGTTTGCGCGCAAAAGAGGAACTTGGCGCACAATACCGCGGGTCGGCGCGCAAATGGGCGGGCTGGCACGCAATTGGGCCAGCGCTTTGTGCACGAAAGAAGGAGATTGCGCGCACCGGGCTTCGGATAGCGCGCGGGGGCAACGGCCCATTCTTTAACGAATGGCCACTTTGTAAGGGGGGTGCGCGCAATCGGGCTGGATTGCGCGCACCCGGGGGGCAATTGCGCGCAAGAGGATTCTTTTGCACGCGAAGGCCTTCGGGTGAAGAGTTGTTCAAAGGAAAGGAGCCAAAGGGATTGCGCGCGAAGGCAAACCCCGAGGCTTTCTTGCGCGAAAGAAAGAAGGTTACCTGAAGATCGGCATTGCGCGCGGAGGGGGTTGGATTGCGCGAACGAGCGACCTTTCGAATTCCGGAAACCTTCAAAACGTCGGGGGTCGCCTTGTATTTATAGGAAACTCCGGGCGCGGAATCTCGCCGCCGGCGCGCAATTCATGGCGTCGGCGCAGAATTTCCTTCGCGGGCGCGGAATTGGGGCCCCGGCGCGCAAGGGAGTCGCGCGGGCAGCGAGCGCGCAATTTCCTTCGTTGGCGCGGAATCGGGCCCGACGCGCAAGGGAGTCGCGCGGGCCACGGGCACGCAAAATTGCGCGCCGGCCCAGCGCATTGCGCGCATCCCGGGAGGTTTGCGCGCCTTACTTCAACTTTGCGCGCGGGTCTCCAAAATTCCGCGCAAGGCCTCCGGGCCCTCCGAAACATGCTTCTGACTCCAAATATGACCTCGCTTTCCGCATCCGTAGCTTCGTTTGGGAACAACGGACTTTTCCGGCGTCTACAGATGCGACAGGTTGTTTCCCATCCTCCATGTTGTCCTTTTTATAACAATCCAAAGATAATCTTAAGAAATATTTTAACCTTAAACAATAGTATCCGATTTCCAACATAATCCATTCCAACCTTTATAGTTATCCAAAATACTTCTATCCAAATTCTCTATAAAAGGTCTCTAAATTCCAAAATCAATTGTAACATTAGATTCCCCAAACAATGTAAAGTTTCTCTTATTGTCACACAATGAAAATATGAATACCTTCATCATATTAAAACCTTAATGAAAATAAAAACTACTATAGTAAAATATTTATATATATCACATTCTTCTTATAACCAGAATATAATTCTTGGATCCAAAAACACAAATACATTAATTATTCCACATCAATTGTAGTAACAACATAAGCTTGGCCTTGATCCCTTGGCCTTTTCTAAGGTAATTTTCCTTGGATATTAGGACATTCATTTACATAATTCCCCATTTCTCTACAATTTTAGAATTCAACACTGGAATCCTCTTTCTTTCCCTTGTAATCGTGAGCCTGGTGACCTTTTTCTCCACATTTATAGCAAAATCTCATTCCATTTAGGTAAGTAACGGGGTGTTTCTTCCCACAATTATCACATAAGGGAAAATCATTCTTTCCCTTTTTCCCTTTATATGTCTCTTTCTCCATAGTTCTCTTCTTCTCTTTCTATAATTTAATGTCATAAGACTTAAGGAATTTATTTTCTGTCTTGATAGCACACAAAAAAATATCTTCATACGATAAGAAGGATCATGATACTAATGCTCGATGGAGAAATAGATTTAACCCATCAAATAATCGATCAATATTACTTCTTTGGTTATGTATCTAATCTGCTGCATGCCTTTCTAACCGTGTAAAGATAGCCTCTTACATTGTGACATTCTCATCCTCCTTTTTTCCTTAGACTCAGAAATTATCTTTCTATATCTGCTCGATGGTCACAAGGAAAGTATTTTTCTATGAAAAGCTCTTTAAACTCCCTCTATTCCATATTTGATACTTCTTCATCCTCCTTTATATTTTCAATCAATGAAAACCATTGATCTACATCTTCTATGAGGTGATAAACTTCTATGACTACATTTTCCCTTTCACTACTCCCCAAAGCATGAAATATTTCCTCTATGTAACTTATCCATTGATCAGATACAAATGGATTTGAAGTCCCATTGAATGTTGTTGGTTGTTCCCTCATGAAGAGATCTAACATTGATCCTCCATGTTGGGGATCAGGGTGCCTCATATGGGTAAGGTTATTATTCGTAACCTGAGTGAGTTGTCCCAGTATGGTTTTAAGATGATCAGCACCAGTTGCATCAGCTTCTCCATTATATTTATCTTGAGTTAGAGGAAAATACCTACATAGATTACGTGCGTTAATATGGTTTCGAACCATTCCACGAGGCACCATTTTTAAACAATGGCATACAGTAGATTAGTTTATGAATCGTAATACATATTTCCAAACTAGTAAAATTCCTAACATAAATTGAACAATTTATGCATATAATCCCTATTAATAAATAAATGTTTTCTTTGAGGAAGTATTTACTCATAAATCCTTCATAAATTTATGTAAAGAAAATGTGACTTATCTAAATCATATCCCCCAGGAGTTTTATAACCAAGAGTGCCGCAAGGCCCGATGTCGTATACCAGGATACCTCGGGTTAAGCCTGAAACTCCATGTCGGAGTTTTCACTCCTAGGTACATCTGTGCTAGAGCTGCCTCTACCTTCTTGTATCCAGACAAAGATGTATTTCTTGGAAAATACACAAAATATCAACATTATCAAAATTCTAGAATGTTATTCTATATTAATCCTCAAATTCAATTTTAGGGTAATGTTCTATAATCAGAATTTTTCTATATATAGTTTCCAAGGTTTGTACAAAACTTTCTCTGATACCAACTATAATGCCCCAATCATAGTTACCCAGAGCCGATGAATTATTACATTACATTGGCATGATCAGAAGGGATCAAATCCTGAAAGACCGAGCAAGTAAAGACCCGAAAATTCCAAGTAATTTTTTTTAAATACATGGGATTTTTACTAGTCTGTGAAAATTTATGGTGCTTGATTCTGAGGCCCGGTGTGCCCGAAATCAATTTTTTAAGTTTTATTCAGGTACGTTTAGTAAACGTGCGAGCGAGATTTTATATATTTTGAACCAAAGCTTGGAATTGAAATCTGAGGGCACCGTTGAACTCACATCGCCGGTATTCACTTAAGAAGACTTTCACCTCGATGGCAGATGGTTGAGAATGGAAGTTAGATTTTGGGGTTTTTAATAAAGTTAAATAAAAATAAGTGTTAGCTTATTTTAATTTTTGAGGTGGTTAAAACCTCCAAGTGGGGGTTAGTGGTGGGGGCCACCACACCCTAACCTTCCATGGGTGGTTATGGTGGTGGGGCCCACCCGCACATAACCTCCCTTGGGAGGATATCCTTGGTGGGGACCACATGAGCTTTAAACCCCCTTAACTCCCCATAAAGGGGGAGAAAACTCTTCACCTTCCCCACCATTTATTTGAGACAACTCCACCAATTTAATTAAGTGAGATAACTCATTTAATTAAAACACATTTTGAATTATTTTAAATATTTTGGCAAACAAATTAAATAATAGGGTAGCTTAACCCATTATTTTTGGTTGGAAATTCATATGATGGAGCTTGGAGAAAGGGCTTGGAAGAACTTGGAGAACATTTGGAGAAACTAATTCTCCAACGAAGAATGATCTTCAACCATGCCAAAAGAGAAGGAGTCGACCGAGAAGAACACCGTCTTCGACTTCGTCTCCTCTAAATGCTCTTCTGCCAACGAAAAATATCCTCTTCCATTTCTGACATTGACGAATCGACGCTGCCTTTCCGCGACTTCGTCAACGATCATCGTCATACGAGGTAGGGGTTTGAGTAGATTTTGTACCCATTCTACGCCGTTCAATTTATGGATTGAGAATTGCTGATTGATATCACCATAACGAGGAGGGCTCAGACCGCACAAACATGGCCCGACCCTCCCCCTTTGTTGTTCTCGTTTGTTGATGATGGAGGCGGAGCAACGATAACCGGTGTCGGGTCGACCGTGAAGAAAACCGGCCGCAAAGGGAACCGGCGGCACAAGGGCCGCCGGGTCGCTGGAGGGGCATGGCGCCATCGTTTCGTGCAAAGAACTAGGCTACGGACAGCGCGGGCTGCGGCGGAGCAAGGCGTCCTGACGGCCGCTGAAGGGGTGCGACACCATCGTGCCGCATGGGTGGAAGGACCGTGGCCAGGAAGGCCGCGGTGGTCGGACGGAGGGGGCGACGCCGTCGCGCCGCGCGGAGAACCAGAACCGTGGCACCGTCGTGCCGCGATAGAGGAGTCAGGAGCGGCTGGTGTTGGGCTGACCGCCGGTGGTGTGAAACGGGCTGGCCGCTCGGCCAGCCGGACAAGGCGGGACCCCCTGGGTCCCACAGCTTCCGAACCGACACTTATCCCCAGTTCTGTTCATCAAGAAGGGGGAGCGGCACCCCCCAACCCCCACCCCCACCCTCACTCCCCACCCCACACCCCCCACGTGTGGCTAGCCAGGCCACGCGGGCCAACCAGCCGGGCCACGCGGGCCGCCAGCCAGCCGGGCCACGTGGGCCGCCAGCCAACCGGGTCAGGCCGCCCTCGGGCCAGGCTGCCCACTCGGGCCGGGCCGCCCTCGGGCTGAGTCAGACCCGTGGACCGGGTCGGACCCCGGTCTAGACTCAGGGCGGGCTGGGTCAGTTTGACTGAGTCGGACCGGACCCGGACCCACTTTGGCCTGTTTACACCTTTTCGCCAATATCTTGGGCTACGAGTTTCCGATCGACGAACCGTCTATGGTGAAGGAAATATTAGATCGAGACAGTTCTTTTGAAATAATCCACTTGAAATTTTGACACAGTTGGGATACGGTCAGGTTGGTTTGATCCTAAAAACCAACCAGGCCCCTAGAATGGAAATCCCAATAACTCACAGACCGGGTGTCTGATTGACGCGCCGTCTGTTGCGTTGAGACCCCTATGATAAGACGGACCTTTGAGATACTTCTACATGGGATTTAGTGAAATTTTTAGTGTTGAACAGTAGCTCATAGAGCGGATCCTCCCGGAAACGAGCGAGCGGAGTACGGAGACCTAGTAGTTGGCAGAGACCCGACGACTGCTGACCTTTCGACTCAGAGTGTTTCGACTAGGCCAGTGGGAAGAGCCTCTGTGTGACGCGGCAGAACCATGGTGGGGAGCGCCTCTATGTGACACGGATGACCCATGGTAATCGACAGGAGGAATACCTCAGTAGGCTACGAGGGGGAGCACCTCTGTGTGACGCGATAGACCCACAGTGGGGAGCGCCTCTATGTGATGCAGCAGACCCACGATACTTGACATGAGGAGTACCACAAAAATCCAGGATAGTGAGAAGTGCCTCTATGTGACGCGAAAGACCCACAATACTCTTTAGAGGAGGAGTACAACAACAACCGAGGTTTCGACAATTTGACTGGGAGTGTTACATGTTACCACCCCTAGAATAAAATCCTGGTTTTGAGCTGAGTCAATGACTTTTGCATTTTCCTCATGATTGAGATGGGTTACTAGATAACTTAGGTATATGTATGAGAATATACCTAAGTAATGGTTATTCGTTGAATTCATACCTTGTGGTATATCCTTGTTGGGTATTGTAAGACCTAGAGGGTATCGGGGTCCCTACCGAGTAACTTTATACTCACCCCTACACGGGCTATGCCCGCACCTCATTATGTTGGTTGCAGACGACAGACAACATTGATCGGGGTAGAGAGTAGCATAACTGGACGGTACCTGAAGGTGGACCACTCGGCGAGACGTACACGGAGCGGACAGACGGACGTGGAGTGCTGAGGAGGCCATATTTACCTACCCTTCAGGTAGTAACCCCGGAGGATGACCCAGTAGCTACTTTACTTATTTTCTTCAGTTGTATTTTACTTTACTGTTGGGCTTGTATTTCCAGCCACTTTACTTTCAGCAAACTCTTTTGTATACATATTTACTTAGTGTTTTACTTCCAGATGCATACTATGTTGTTTTTTTACTGTTATAAAGGTAATGCCTTCCCAGTTTTTGGATTTATGTCTTTGGTTCTAGTCTCCATCCCCTGGCCTATAGAAGGAAGGCTTAGGGTAGTCATGATATGGGCCCTGAGGGATGGGTCATGATAGAGCAGTTTACTAGCCTTGTAAGTACTAGATACAAACATAAGTTTTACATTACATTATGAAATGAAAAACAACAACATTGTGTCTCATTTTAACACATTCATATCCCTTAGACTATCCCTGTTGGTCAGTCATAATATACTTCTTCGCATCCTAGGAAAAATAAAACATAGAAAGGTGTGAGCTTAGGTGCTCAGTAAGGATAACGATATAGCAGAAAATTTCATAAATAAGAATAAACATTTAAGGCAATGTATAAGACTAATACACAATCCCTTTAAACATAAACTTCAGAATAATATGGAAAAGATAAATAAAATAATTCCATTTACTTATTCACATGGATATTATACTAGTCGAATAATCACATGTAATATCATTGGCCAATTTCATAATGATGGAATGCATAATGTCGAACATCATAACCGCATAGTCAAGGCCTCATGCCAAACTAAAAATAATATTTTTTCAAATACATGTTTCAAGACACTTGTTTCTCTCATGATACCTACTGATGCAACGAGGAGCTATAGAGGGCTCCACCCATCACATACTAAGTCCAATGCATTCCTCATATGAAAAGGTTGAAACATAACATAAACATTCGTATTAAAACTAGCATAAAAAATGTCAATACTTTATCCATAAACCATGAGTGATATAAAAATAACACATCCATAGTCAAACATACCACAAAAATTTGAATACAATATAGAATATTGTATCATAATAAATCAACTTAAAAAAAGTGTAAAATCCCTCAATGGATATTGACATAGTTGAAATCAAAGATATTTGAGGAAAATATCTCTTTCTATTTTGAAATAATTTAAAAGTAACATAATTATAAAAGAAAACATATATATTAAAAATATTATTATAATCTTGTAATGGAATCTTTGAAGGTGTTATAATGGTGGAAAATGGCTGCAACCACCATATAAGTTAAAAAAACATTCTTTCCTTAATTTTTTCGAAAGGGTCATAAAGGACCTTGTTTGGAAAACGACAGAAATATTCCATTATAAACATTTATAAAAAGACAAAAAAGGGTATAAATGACTTTAACCCATAGTCTAGGAAATATTAAAAATGTTTTGAAATACATTTTTAAGAAACACAGATGTGGATGATAAAGAGGTCCCAGTAGATACTCACATATAAACAACCATAGATACTGTAGAGATTGTATAATTAACCCTTAACATGTACTTTTTCTTGATCAGGGGTATGTTAACCTTTATAATAGTTAAATAATTGTTATTAAATTATACAATAACTAAATACATAAATATTATATCATATATGATCTTCTAATATTTCTTTGTTAATAATATTTCAGTAGTATAATTATTTCATGTGTTAACTAATTCATTTTACTTTATATTCTTGGTTACGTAAGCCATATTTGTTTTGGATAGGAAGTATTTGATTCATATCCAAAATGATATTAAGTCCTTAAAAATTATTTTTAATCATAAAATGAAAATTATTCTTGAATGGTTATGATGGGGAATGAATTTCACCACATTCGTGGAGACAGTAATCCGTACGTATGCACGAGCGAAAAATAACGAAGTGTTTGAATAACAAACTACACCACGATGTGGAGATAGTAAGCTGTACATACGCGTGTATGGTGAAATGTCATTCATAAGATGGATAAAATAATGAATATGGATGTATCATATTTATAATAACATCACAGTCTTTTATAAGGTACTAGAGTTATTATTTTGGTATGGAAACAACAAAGAAAGAGGAAGTGGAAGAATAAAAGAACTTTGAAAGAGGTGGTGAAATTATTACCTCTTCTTTGGGTGTTTCCTTTTGAGTTGATCAAAAGGGATCCTTAGGTTGGATTTATGTTCAAATTAAGGCCTCTAGGTAGAAGTTATGGTAGTTTGGAGGATATTTGAGTAAGGGCTGGCCGAGCCAAATGGCTTTGGAGGTGTGTTTTTGAGAGATGGGGAAGTACCCTTTTATTAGAGAGGTGAGGGTCACTTTAAAAAAAGTTTTAGTCGAAATCCTCTCAACCAATAGGTTTTAGGAAAGTTTAGGTCACCATATTAACCCTATCTTTTAGATTTAACTCTTAGTTAAATAGTTTAACTTTTACCATGTCCTCTGGTATTATTAAAATAAATGGTTTATAAACTTACTATAAAAGCCAAGAGAACCCCAAGTTGTTCATTATTGATATATCTAACCTTATATAAGTCATTTGGTCTAACCATATATTTTTAAGAGTATTTTATCATTTAATAAAATAGTATTTGTTTTAAAAACTCATTTATGTAAATTTTGAAACTATTTAGTATTTGGTTTTTGTGAAAGTCATAAAAATATTATTACTTAGAAAACAATTCATTGAATCAACCCTAATATGTCATATTAACCTACAAAATTCTTGGAATTCATCAAAAGTCTCAATTTAGAATTATTTTGATATTTATAACATTAATTATTTGAATCTTTAATTAATAAAGTAATTAATGCATCATCATTATGTCATAAATAAATTTACTTATTTAATGTCTAAAAATTATAAATAAAATACCATGATGTAGGAAATATTTTTATCTTTATAATGAATATTTATAATCAAATTTATCTTATATATAACCCAATATTAAAAATGGACTGGTTATTAAACTTTAAATTTAACACTTTTAACTATTCTTTAAATAAAATAATAATAAATGTCTTATTCTAATCCAAGTGGACCAAAAGGATAATATTTTATTTTTAAGGTTTGTTTTGGTCTAAATACACTTATACAATAGAATTATGACATGTGTTAGGGTAATTATATTATCTTTTTAACCTTTAACTACCCTATTTACTTTTAACTGTGGTAAATAAAAGTCAAAAGTTACTATTCACAAAAAATTATTTTCATTTTATTGTACAAAATTTTTCTTAATGATGTGAACTGTGTGCCTCAGATTTTTGAAATTCAATTCATATAAGTGGTAAAATTACGTTTTATGGAAATTTTCCAATGTGCCTAGAAGGTGCGTAAAAGACGTTAAAAAGTTCAATAAAATTTTAGACATCTAATTTTATTATAAAATGACTCCAATTAATTACATTGAAATTATATATGTACTATATATATATATTTTTACTTAAAATAAATTTAAATAAAATAAATAATTATTTAAATAAATAGTCGGTTTTAAACAATTATGCAGTGTTTTTCACTATTCATCAAAAATTGAATGTTTTCAGAAAACTACCAAAAATTCACCGAAGCTAATTTTGATATTATGAATTAAAAAATGATTTCTATTTTACCTAATTAAAAACATATAAGTTTCATTAATTAGTTTATAATTAATTCCCGTTGTCAAAACCAAAAAGTAGGTTTTTAAAAAAGTAAAAACTATCAATAGATTGACATGTGTTTATGTCAAATTTAAATGTGAAATTACTTATAATGATGTACATTGTATTAAATGATAAAAATATAATCTAATTATATTCCAAACAATTCAAATGCACAATTTAATACTATAAATTATTTTAATTAAAAAAAGTTGTTTTCACATAAAATTTAGTATTTTTCACTATTTATCTAAATATGAACGTTATCAGAAAAGTACCAAATATTTATCCAAACTAAATTTTTATCTCCCAATTCTAAAGAATAATTTAATTTCATTAAATTGAATATATAAAAGTGAAAAATATTTGTTTTAAAAAAGGTTCTCCATTAAAATGTGGTAAAAATGCATTTTTTGAAAAATAAATCTTTTATCTAAAAAAATTGAATTTGTTCTTATATTATGTCTAAGAAACACATAATATGGATTCTAAAATTATATGGAGTATATAAAATTCAAAATTCAGTTGATACTATTCATATCCACTTTTTGAACATCTAGTTTGGTAAGTCATGGTGCAATTGAACTCGGTGTTGCGTGTAGCGCAAGTTATTGAATTACTTTTAAAAGATAACGTATTATGAAATCTTGGGGTGTTTAATGGTTAATGAATATCCACTACATTCATGTATCTATTTTTTATTTGATCATCTTATCATTTTCTTAATGTAATGTAATCCATTGAATCATTCATAGATTTACATCCTTTATAATAAATAAGTAATTAAAAGATACATTATTTATGTAGACTATTACCTTAGATCATAAAAAAATATGGTTTAAACATACCAAAAGAAAAGGCCATTTCAGGAATCTCTATTTCCAAGGTTGTCAAATTTTTTAGGATTCATTAATATTATATCCTCCATAATATGTAGGTAAAAAATTTAGAGGACCCACTATATTAAGAAACTCCTATAATGAAATCACATGGATAACTCATCATTCAAAATTGATCTCCTAATTTGGGGAGATAATGATATGGGTAGGGAATAAGTTCTTCATTAGATTCATCAAGGCTTCCATTCAATATGTATAAAAATCTAATAAAAATTCCTTCTGTAAAAGTTGATTTATTATCCTATATATCTTTTAGAAATCCTAGGAATTTCTTTGATAAAATCCTACATATCCAATAAATATTTGGATCTATTTTACTATAGTGGGCTCCTATAACTCATGTATAACATTAATCATTTCTATGTCACCTTCAATACACTTTTTAAATAGTTTATTTATGAGGATAATACCATATTTAATCATGAATTTATCCTTTTCCTAGTTGATAACTTTGTTTTTAATCACACTGTTTGAGTACTAAATCAAGGATATGAAACCTCACATCAAAATATCATCACAAACAAAAAATTCCTTCCATAAAATTTCAAGGAACTCCACTTACCTATGATGAATGGTATATGACATACTATTTTTAATAGTTAATAGTAAATTGTACATACAAAATGAAATGATACCAAAAGTGAACATCCAAATGGAAATGTTACATTTTTCATTTCATGGTGATTCTTATCATGTAGTATTTTATTACAATCAAAATATACTTCTATTAAAATATAGAACTAATAAATTGCAATGAATTTGATTATTTGATCTTTAAATGTGAGTTTATATGGATATTTTAATGTTGTTCTATTTAGTTTCTACTGAATGACTGCAAATCATTTTTTTCCATTTTAAAAAGCCGGTTAAAGGTTTCTGGTACCCCAACAAACAACCAACCAAAACAAGTGAAACTTACATATCATAGTATCCAGATTCATCTCCGCACCCCATGTAAGATCCATCTTCTTCAGTAGAGGATTTCCAATCAGGAGACCTCCAATAGCTTGCACTTTGGACCCGTCTTCTAAGCATATCAAGACCGGGTTGGTCTGGGGATGACTTCTTGACCACACTACCATTTTTAAAGGCCACAATCACCTGATTGTTCCGTTTAGATGCCAATCTGGTCCACATCATCCGTGGAAGATAAGAGTAATCCTTCCTTGGCCTTCTTCTTGGAGAAGCAGAAAAGGGATCCTCATTTAAGGACATCTTCTAGTTACCTCTCTGGACAACATCACTGAAGGAGAAGCCGACTGGGCCACTCACATTTTCTTTCCCTCTCCTAGGACTCTCCCTTCCAAAATCAGCTCGCACCCCTACAATAGCAGCAGATGACACTGAGTTGTTCCCTCGCCCCTGGTCTGGACTATTACTCCCCATCAAAGGAAGTCGCCCCACTCCAGCAATATCTTTCTCCATGGCCATGGACTCTATCTCCTTTCCCATACCCTATAGGTCCTTCGGGGATTTCACACCACTATCCATATCTACCACATTATCCTCATCCTCAGCTGTTCCAACTTCCAACAAGTCTGTCGAGAGATCATCTATACTGGTTGCTAATATTCAATGCATATAATCAATTATGTAAATGGTATTGTAGGAATTATCACATTTTATTCATTATTGATGATAGTCATGCTTCACTTCTTTGGAACTACTTACATAGGACTGAGCTATTCACATTTAAAAATTTAATAGAAAATTATTATTTTAGGGAGTTTAAAAATAAACATTTCTACCAAATCATTTATTGGTGGGGTAGGTATCATTTTTAGTTACAGAACATGATTTCTAGCTTATTCTAGAAATAATTTATTTGTGAAATAATGGGGATTGTGAATTTGATATAAATAGTTTCATAAGAAGTTTTTGCATTCTCTTATTCAACATGTGAAACAATTGTTCCCATTAATCATTCATTAGTTTTTCATTAATGATGAATGGTGGGGTATATTTTTATTTATAGATTTGGTATCTCAATTTAATAGGCAATAGTTTCATCCCAGGTATTAGTGGCTTATGAAATGAAATGACTAATCTCTCGTAAGAATCCTTTGATAAATAATTTTTCCACTATATATCTTAATCCTTTTGTTCATATTCAAAATTAAGTTTACCACTATTTCTATATACCATATCATAAGTGAGATGCATTGTATTATCCTATTTAACTTGTTGTAAAATCATTATAAAAGGAATTTCTTCAATATATAGTATAACATATAAGTCCTCTTATTCGGCTCCATTTTTTACAACTTTTGCGAGAGTGAATGTGACCTTTTTACCACACACTCAGATAATCAGCCTTCCCTAATTATCATATTTTCATTTTTTTCTATCCCTAATGAAATTTATCCTAAGGACTTTGGGTGTGTAATATTTTTATTTTAACTTAAGGTTAAAAAATTAAGTAACAAATATGTCATCTCCCTCCTAGACAGGAACTTCATTCAGAATTCCTCATGAACATTCCATTGAATGATAATTATGTTGGACTGTTACTAATGTTTTTTAGGCACAAAAAATTTCAAGTTTTGAAAAAGACTTATGGGAATAAAATTTAATATTTTTATAAGACTAAAATATACCTTAAAAATTTTAACTAGAAAATTTTTCCTAGGATAAAATTTTTTATAGGATCTTGTATCTTTAGAAAGATCTTTCTCTACCCACCTCTAAAATTTCTTTACTAAGAGATATAATGGCTTGATCCAACATTAGTCTTTCCATTAATTTAATATTTTTTAGTAATTATAATAATATATAATTTTTAAAATATGTTATTTTAAATGATTTTTCATATAAAGATGTTTGATAATTTATAGAAATTACTTTTAGTAGATTTCAACAGTCCTCTTCTATATCATCTCAGAGAATGGTAAAGTGAGACTATATAGTTATAATTTTCTATAATACTATATCTTCATTATTTTTTATATTTTTCAACTTATTTTATCCCCTAATTTCTTATCATTTTTATAGTTTTATAGTTTTTTAATTTTCCTCCTCTACCCTTTCCTCTTATTTTTTTTCTATTTCTCTTTTAGAACTCATTATTGTGTTTTATTATGTCATTCAAATCATACATCAGTATTTTATCGGTTTTATTTAGTAATTTACTAGGGAATATATCTAAAAATATTTAAAATATTTTCCCCACTCTATACTCAAGGTTTTATATAACATATTATTGATTCTTCTGTGAATTTTCATTAGTTTTCAATCATTTATCTAAATTTTTAATATAAGAATTTTCCTTGTCCTTGATGGATTTTGTTAAATATTGGGAGGGTTTTTATCACTAAAAATACTATTTTGGATGATTAAATTGCTTTTTATGTTGTGTAAAGTGTTCTACTAACCTTTGTTTTAATTGTTGTGGTGCAGATGCTAGCTAACAATTCTTTCCATTGATGATTTGAAAACTAGGATGAACTATCCTTCCACGATTATATGAATTTTTTCACTATTGAGGTGCTTTGTTATATCACACATAGTTACAAATAAGGGGTTAATTTTCCTATAAATTAGCTCCTAAATATTAGTATTAATGTTCTCATCCACACATCACATAATATTTAGAATCAAATGTGGGTGATTTTTGTTGCTGTGGTTGGTAAGGTTCTAAGGAAATTAAAAAATTTCCTACATATTCATCAAAGAATCCACATTAACTTCCAAATTTGTATTCTATTACACTAGGTTAATTCATATCCTTTATATAACTCTTTCAGTTATCCATAAATTATAAATATGAGTAATCTCATCAGGAACATTTCTTATAACTTTAGGGTTTTTAATCTAGAGGACCCCATTAGCTAATGAATCAATCATTTCTCATGCCACAAGTTATAAACTATAGTAGAATATTTTAATTTATAGTAAATTGTTAATTATATAATGTGTAATCTTTCTTATAATCTCCATGAATCTATCACATGCCTCTAATGAAGAATATCTATTGATCTAGATATTTTTTTAATACCACTTTGTAGTTTACCTGATTGTATTTGTAGAAATTGTTTATCTAAGAAAATTTTTATAATTTCAACCTATGTTGGGATTCATTTTGATGGTTATATTTTAAACTGAACCATAAAATAGTCTCATAGTTATAATGAAAAAACACTCTTCTTTATTTCATCTAAGGAAACATCATTTTAGTTAAATGTTTCATAAATTTCTCAAAAGTTGGACAAATACGTTTAAGCATATTTACATTGTATGATGTTTAACTATCCTATGTTTGTGATCATTTAGATAAGTATAAATTTTATATTATTGTTTTTTTCTGAATGGGGGAATTATAAACACATAGGGTAACCCATTAGTAAATTATAGACAATAGTCCATGATAATTCTAAAATGGGGATTCTTTTGTTCTTCATTATGGGAAACTTGTTCTTGAGTTTTGTATTTATCATAGTGAGATGTGCATGTTACAAAATTTTTCATCATCAAAAAGGGAAGATAAAATCATAAATATCAAGGTCATAGTATTTGGGGGTATCATAAATCATGGATCCTTGGTAAATTTTTCAACATCCATCTTATACAATTATCATCCTTTAATGAATGAAAAGAACAAAGTTACATAAAAATATAATAAAAGCTTGATAATATAAAAATATTAGGAAATTTTTTAATTGATAAATCAATATTCAATTAATTCATCTTCAATATGATCCATATATGTGATTCAAAATTTTTTTACCTCATTAAATATGTTTTTACTTCAAAGAAATTGAAAACATTTAGATACTATGAATATTCTTTTTCCAATGAAAAACTAAAAATTTATAGTATGTTTTCGATCTGAGGTCTATACCATGAAGAGTATCAGGGATCCAAAAGTGCTAGTAATTCATAATTATTAACCCTAATTATTATTAATTAAAAATAAGAGGAATATAATTTATAAATAATAATTATAAAATAATCCTAACAAATCTAAAAAAATGATCCCATTTAAAATGATGATTTAAAGAAGTTTTATATGTCATTAGCTAAATAATTGGTTTAATCTGATGGATTCAAGATTGTAATATTATTTCCAACTTAATCCATTCATTTCTATTAAATGTAGAAAATCTTATCTAAATCTATTTTTTGGATAAATAAATAACATTTATAAATTAATCATGATCTTAAATTCAGAACATATATCCAAATTTACTTGAGATAGGTTAATTTACACATTCACATTAGACTTCATCCACTAATAAATATTTTAATTGAATGTATAGTATTAAATTTGATAAAAAAAATTTCTAATGTAAATACCTAATTAAAATAACTATTCATGAATAAAACTAAAAGAAAAAATTAAGCAGTCGCTATTTTACCCTTGATCCCTCAACCCTTAAGCAGTTAGCCACTCATGCTTCAGTGAAAATCAACTATGATTTACATTATCATCCAAAAAATTGATTTTTAAAGAAATAATTAATCTAGAAAGAATATACATGAACAAATAAC
The DNA here is from genome assembly GCA_963277665.1 of Viscum album. Taxonomy (NCBI): domain Eukaryota; kingdom Viridiplantae; phylum Streptophyta; class Magnoliopsida; order Santalales; family Viscaceae; genus Viscum; species Viscum album. The sequence goes on along the minus strand of OY728139.1, from coordinate 521,189,773 downwards.
ACTAAAAGAATCTTAACCAAGGATCCTATAGATTAAAATCTCAAAAATTCAAAATATAAAGTGTTATTAATACTCAATTGATATAAAATATTTATAGAATTTTTACCCTTAATAGAATAGTGTTATGTATTACAACATTTATAGACAAATATTATAGAAAAATTTCATATCTAATCTCCCCAATTGGGTATATCATAGTGCAACATAAATCACTATAGCATGATCTCATTATTTTCATCTTCAAAACACAATTCCTTCGAATATCCACGACACCATGTTTATGTCAACCAAGGGAATTATATTATTCCACTATCTCATATTCTTTTTTTATTTAATATTTAAACAACCTATGACATGATTCGTAAGGATTTACCAATCCCACTGCCTTTGTCATCTTGTAGCGCAAGCACTATTAATCATGGAATAATCTCCCAATGTTTCTCCAATGATTTTTTTTATTTTTTATTCACTGTGGTGAAAACATATCCCTCGTGAAATGGAACATAGTAGCATTATAAAGTTCATAAAATTTACTTCCTCAAGGTAGATATATCCTAGATCCATCAATCTAGTTAATATTACATAACACAATTGAATTAATTATTCTATATAATCTTTTAGTGCAATGACCATGTTCACACTTCAATGAATTTTTAACATCCTAAAATTATGATTACATAGATCCACCATATTTTCACATTAGAATCTCACCTCATGTAAGTTGGATCTTTCTAAAAAATATCAATATAATATATCATAATAATTTAATTTAATATTTTTTTCTACAGTGAGGGCATTATGGTTTGAAATTCATGACAAAAATGTGAACCATTCATCTCAATTTATATATTTTTTTGAATAGCTCCAATATGGCATGAAGCTCATGGATGTGTCATTATTACTTCCTGGTTCTTCAATATCATGGTATAGGTTCAATTAATAACCCCATTAAATCAATATGTTACTACTTGAAAACTATTTAATTCCTTGATTTTTTTCTATAAATTACCAATTAATCCTCTAGTGACCCATTTTTAAAAATTCATTAAAAATATATAGAAATTGGTAGTATTAATTAAATTTATAAAGGAAAATCAATTTGAAATTTTAGTAACAAATAAATGGTATCACCACTCTTGTTTTATTCACTTTTATTCTGAGATGATTATTATTGACACCATGAATGGTGTTCCTATAACTTTTCCACACAATTCAGGATGTTATCTGTACATAGAGACTAAATTTCATGTTTGAGTAGAAATATATCTTCATGTCAGAAGGAGAAATTGGGATTTCTATGTTTTATAGAAATTCTAACAGATCAAGGGATGGAGATTCCTCAAAAATATTTCCAAATCCCCTGGAATAATGGTTAGAACCTCCCACTGAGATTAAGTCATGGATTGGGAATGAGAGGTGGGGTTGTATGTGTCGTGACAAAAAATGTCCCTGAACTGACTAGAAATGTTCATGGTGTGGCTCTCTATTTTTCATTTGGGTCAGTGATGGTTGGGAAGGGACTGGACCAAAGGGCTAGGACCATAGCCTGAAAAGGATCCTAAGGAAGGGTGTGGGGGAATATCCCCTTTGGTATAGAGTAGCAGGTTCACCCAGTGGTCCTACATGTTCCAACTATACTTTCCAAGATGCTAGTGCATATCCTTACTGTGTATCCTAGAAGGCACATCCACCCCTACACAAGTCACCTACAAAGAGGTCCAAAAAATCCCCTTAGTTATCACTCCAAAACCTAATAGAATGGGGGATTAAGGGTGGATAGTAGGATAAAAGTCTCTCTAGGGGCCGAAACACATGAAATTTTCATGAGTACCCCTTTCCCCTAGTTTAAAATCACTAGAATAAAGGCCCTTACCAATATCAGGACCTACATGAGGCCCTTCTAGGGAAACCTTAGGAAACAGTTGTTGATTAGATCAAGTCCTCTCCCAATTGTTGTTTCACAAGTTTTCCACCACCCAATGCATCTACAGCTCATACATTTCTACCTACTAAAATCACATTTTGTTCCTCCTAGGTCACCCTATGTGAAGCACCTTTTTCTCTCCAGTCCTTGACCTATGTGAGATGCCTACAATGCCCTCTTCTAATATCCTATTGGCAGGGATCCTCTTCCTTTGGATCTATAATCTCAGGGGGACCAAGATGAAGTCTCCACTAAAGCCTCCAAACTTGTACGACCATGGAGAGATACACACCAGCATGTTTCTCATTCAATTTTGCATTCCATCGTTTGTAGGATTCCAAAACATGTCATACCTGATGGGTAGGGTCCTAGAGGTGAATGCAATTTTTATTCCCATTGGTCAGGAGGAACCTGACCTTAGGGGAATTTTTAGGGATATCCCAGTCTCAGATGCTAAGGCTAGGACTATATCCTTCCCTAGTCATCTCAAAGACCAGTGACCTTTGATTCTATGTGGGGAGGGAGAGGATCATGATTGATTTTCACATTGAGGGTTAATTTTGTGACATCCTATCTTATATATAATCAAGATTAGGTAATCCTTCATAGAGTACCCCCCTATAATTTATTATAGGGTGTAATTCAAGATGATTTTCATATGTGATTATCCTGGTTACCAAAATGGGAGAGGATATGGGCATATAAAATCCCTTTCTTAATCTCCCATCACCCCACCCTCACCCATCAGCGGATGAAGGATATTGTGTAGTCTTATAGATCTTCAAATTCCTCTTGTTTATCACATTATATCATAGATAAAAATGTTCGAATGTGATGGAACCTCAATCTCTTAGACGCCTCGAGCTCTCGGCTCGCTTCTTCCTTTAGGGTTTCGCTCTCATTCAGCGGAGATGGATCCTCCACTTCGTTTCCTTTTGGTTATCTCCTCTCTCCTACTTTATCCTATCTATATGCCCTCGCTTCTTCTCGCTCGTTCCACTTAGGGTTTCCTCCCACTCGCTTCCTTCAGATCCGTGGTGCTTTATACTTCTTCTAGGCTATCTCTTCCGCACTCTGACCTTGAGCTCCAACTCTCCTTTCTAGGTCGGATTTGGAACGACAGAGCCTCTGAGGTTTTGGGTTTAGTGGATAGGTGGTTGTTGATTTATCAGCGCCACATCTCTCTTTATATGGGCTTCAACCTCTGTTTCTTCTATCTCTTTTTTCTATATAGGGTTTCACCCCCTCAGATTCCTTCGTCCCGACCACTTTTGGGTTCCATTCCAGTTTCTTCCTTCTCTTTTCTTGTTGATTTTGTCCTGCCTTTTGGTTTTTTTGGGAACTTTGTTGGTGTTCTGTTTTTTCATTTTGTTGAAGGCTTGATGCGATGATTCTTGCTTGGTGGATTGCTGTGTGAGTCCCTCCGATCGTCCCTCTCTGGCCTCCAAGACAACGACCCCCTTCCAGGTCGGTCGGGTGTGATGGTCCAAAGGATGTTTTGGGTGTGTGGTGCGTTGTGGTGGAGGTTTCCTGGTGGTTCAGGCAAGGAGCTTCAGGGTGGAGTGGTTTTGTGGCAATGGAAAATGGAATATCTGGTGGTGCAGAAAAGGTTAACAGTGGAATAGGTGTTGGGATGATAGGGTGGCCATCTGCTAATTTCTTTGATGTAGGTTTTGTTTGCCTTTGGTTCATGGTCTTCTTGGATCGGTGCTGATGTTCTCTGGCGATGTGAATTTTTCCATTGGATCGAATACTTTTTCGGTGATGAGTGTTGTTTTAAAAAGGGCTTGGGGTTTGGTGATGTGTGTCTTGAAGTCAGGCGATGGTGATGATGGTGCAGTTTAGAGTTAACGACGGTGATGTGTTGGTGGAAGCATCTATGTGATGATGGTGGCAACAATGTGGTTGATGAAGTGATTGCATCGTGATGACTTTCGGTACAGGTTCGTGGCTCGAGGAATTGATGACAGTCTGTTTGAAATTCATAACATGGTGTGAGGCATGTTGAAATTGATATTTTGAATTTTGAAATATGTAAGGTGAACTATGTTTTTGAAGGGTCTGTGAATGGTTCCCACTTTTACTTAAAAAGTGACTTTTTAATAAAATAAAAAAAATGATTTGTAGAATCATAGATAAAAAGGGATTAATGTTTTTCTATGATCATTATAACTACACAATAATATGCATGTATCAGCCGAGAATAATTTTCCAAATATTCCTTATGTCGACTCCATAGGTGCAGGTCATTAAATCCATGCATCCAACTCCAAAAGGGCACCCCATTTGGTAAAAGACCTTGAAAAATCCTCTCAAAGGGACATATTCAATGTTATACCAACCTTCAATAGACCCCCATAGGGATCATTCCTCAACCCATATCAAACAACATGAGATTTGATTCCCATCCAAATTGGAAATGTGGAAAGCCTTCATGAATTCCAAACCCAAAACCACCAAGGAATTTTCCTAAATGGTGTAAGACTCAAAATCATTCCTTAATTCTCTCAATTGTTTTGGAGGTCCCCCTTGGGCATGGTTTATCACATTTTAACTAATTTGAATTTGATTCTCATCCAAATAGGATATGTAGGAATCCTCCATGTGGTCTAAACCCAAAACCACCAAGGGAATCCTCTTATATGGTGTGAGCCCTAAAATTATTCCTTGATCATAAAAGGGACTATATTTCTAGTGAAATAATTTACAGGGAATCATATTATATAGTGTAATCCCAAAAAAAATCCTTGATATTCAAAGGGGTCAAAATCCTTTTAGGTGTAATCCCCATCCAAACATAAAAATAACCATGATTTTAGACATTCCTCATGGCCCCACTCACCCAAGGGACTCCTATTATGTATAATACCTAACTCAATACTCTTAATGGTATACAATCCCTGAAAATACAACCTTCATAGGACTACCATATGTGTGGGTCCTCATCCCTAATTCACACTATATGGGATTTGATTCCCATTAAAATGGCATACATATGAATCCTCTATGAGGTCTGAACCCAACACCCCAAACCAAATCTCATTATCTACAGACCACATTCCTAGTATTTTATTTTCTATAATATGATCTCACATCCCTTACAAGTCCCCTAGGACACCTCAACATAAGTCCCACACAAAACATTGACTATTCCCATTTTGGCTAGACATCATTGTCGCATGATGCGAAACTTCCCAAGTTTGGTCCTTCTCATATGACCATAAAAGGTATAATGTGTCCCTTTATGTGGAATAAAACTATGTGGGTTATGATTCCTTTCACAAGGATACATAGGAATCCCATCGTATGGGCCTGATCACAGCATAAAAACAACTCACTTCTCTCTGAATGATGATAAACTCTAGAGAACCACACTATGTGGCTCAAAACCCACATCATATTAATAAGTGAAAAAATAATTTATAATCCACTTGTAAAAGGGTATCATTGATGAAGAACCTCATATACATAATGATGATTAAAAATTCCATGACTGATAATAATTGATTATTCATACAAGGGTAACATATGTCATACATGGGAGTTAAATAAGGTTTCATGAACATATCTTAAATCTTTAATAGAGTCCTTATGTAGGAAATAATCCCCCCCAAACGGTTGTGATGAGAACGACCTCCCATCTACTTGACCAATGTGAGTTCTTATGTAGTGTGGTCCACGTTCCCTAATGAGAACTTACCTTTGGAAAGAAGTTCCATGAGACAATGCGTATATGAGAACCATTGTGTGTTTCAGTTCTATAAACAAACTCCATTGTAAACCGTCTGAAAAGAACAAGGGTATATGTGTCTATCATGAAGGTTGTCCCAAAAAAACAAAAAAAATCATTCTAACCACCCATGGTATTCATGAATGAATAAAAAATGATGAACTTGCAAAGAATAATTAACCAACATGATAGTGTTGCCTACTTTTCATTCCCCATTCTCTCTTAAAGTGAAAGTGATAAAAATAATAGAATCAATTGTGCATGTGATAGTTTATTGAGATGTTTCTTTGATGGGGTTTTCTTGTTTGAGTTTTTTAACTATGTATTAGGAAACATAAAAAAGAACACCCTTTTATACAAATGGAATCACACCAGTTCTCAAAGACATATGCCTCAGCTACCATTAGTATTGGGTCCTCATCTAAATAGAGGACACCATATCTAACCCAACATCTTCAATGATGGGTCTCAAATGTTCTAGTTTGGGAGTACCATAAAAATAGTTCCATCCGGACCATGTAGGATGATCGATAGGCCCTATATATGATAAATCCCTACCAAGAATCCTCTCACCAATGGCTATTGGTCTAGAATTAAATGGTACAAATCATAGTATCCAACCATTTTGAGAGATTATCTTGGGAATACAACAACTAGATCCCACTTATCATATTAAGGAAGATAAATTTGTCACAGTCAGCCTCACCTAGAAGATAAAAGGGTCCTTTCAAAGGGATCCTACTAGTATTCACCACCTCCAATACTGGGTGGAAGTAAAACCTACTAATGATGGCGGTGTTATCCTTAAGAGTCTATCCTAGGCCATCCACACTCGAGCATGCAAGATGTCATGCCATGCAAAGAGATCGATCTAAAGGGAATAGGTCTAGAACTTTTTCCCCTCTGAATAATTCCTCTAATAAAATATGGTGATAAATATAAATAAGTAACAAACATGTATGCACACCAATAAAACCTATTAGATAAAATGTATAGTATCACCCCAAGAACCTGCAAATAAAATATGATAGAAAACAGTGAGTAGGTAAAAACATATTCTTTCACACAAAAACCCCACTAGTTAAATTCCATAGAAAATAGTAAGTAGGCATAAAACCTTCCCACATCAACCTAGCCTACCATCATACTCATATGGAAATATCCAATGAATCCCACTAGTCAAATTCATCAACAAACCATGATTAGGTGGACACACTTACCCACATTTATCAATACTACCATCATTCTCATCTGGAATAATCTAGAGAAATTAATCAGAAAGTCCCTATGAAAAACATGGGGCAGGCCCAAATATCTACCCCCACACCAATGTGAAGTTAGTATCCACATGTAGGAAATGAAGGAAAGGATCAGGTACACACCCCTACTCTAAACACGAAATGGGAATATATCTGTGTTCTAGTCACTGAAGTTACTAATAACATCCTAAAAATGGTGAATTGGTAGATAAAAATTCCTACACACATTCTACAAACCTTCTATGATATCATCATAGAAATGGAAGTGGCAGAGAGACAAATACACAACTCTATCCCGGAAATTTGGGTGACTCATCAACATGTCACCATAAAGAAGACACGTAGCTCTTTTCCCATCAAATGGGGTCATGGTCCAAATTACAACATGATATGTGGAAAAATGAATCAAGACCATACCCCAATTACAACTGAAGGTAATAAGCCTATTCCAATGGCCACTCCAAGGTAGGAATGAACCCCTGTCAATATTCTAGAAGCCTTCTAATATTTTCTAACAATACAAGGAATAGTGAAACAAGATTCCATACCTGAAAAATGATTTCCTTAGAAAGAGTTTCTAATTGATTTTATGAAGGAATAAAAAAAATAATCATCATCAGATATGACTATAAAATGAATATTCGGATTATGATTTCTCTCTACATAGTGCTATAGTTCTTGAATCTCTAAGATTTTTATCTATGGAAGCCTAGGATCTTAATCTCCCATTAAAAAATTATAGGAATAGTGGAATTAATTCCAAAGGTATTCCCTACATAGTTAACCATGATGGATTGATTCATTTACAAAATCTTATTGATCTCAATAGCCCATCTCTTGATGTCAGTCACAACATCCATCCACATGGCCAGAATATCAAATATTAAGAAGGTTTTCCCTTTGTTTTCATCCTCTATAAGGTTTATCCCTAGGGTATATTATTTTATAATTATCCTTACAGTCAGACAACAATTCATAATGGTAGTCCACCACCATAATATAATTATATGCAAGATTTCCCTCTAATGTAGTGTTTAAATTCATGAAAAGGGTCCCACCCTTGATGATTTAATTATGAAAAAACCCTCTTACCATGAGGCACTTGTGAAAATGAGGCCATTCATATCGGATGCCTTGTCACTAACAAGTGAAATCCTTTCTCATTTGAAAGGCATACCTAGGTGATGATCATCTCCAAAACCACCCTCAGATCATCTTCCTTCAAATATGATAAATGATGTCCCTAGAAACATCATAGTTTATAATAATGCATCAGGGAAGCACAAACTTTGGTCTGAATAGTTTGAGAAACATTCGGCCAAATACGAAGAAGAAAATGTTGAACTGTAACGCACCGACCCCAGCTACCCAGAGTCGGTGCATTACTTTGTAACATTGGCATGATCACAAAAGATAAAGTCTCGAAAGACTGATTAGTTTAGTAGCCTTGGAAACACTAGATACATTCATAAATGTTACATTACATCACAAAGTGAAAAACTATAATAACATAGTCTCCATAGTCCACACTCATATCCTCTTCTCACAATCCCTGTAGGTCATTCATAAAGTACTTCTTCACATCCTGGAAAATATTAAAACATTGAAAGGGGTGAGCTCAGATGCTCAGTAAGGATAACAATATTGCGGAAGCTTTCATAAATAAACATAATAATTTAAGGCAATGTATAACTAAAAAAAGCCTTTTAAACTTGAACATCAACATAATATGGCAAAAGTAAAATGAGATAATGCCATTCACTTCTTCACATGGATATTCTATTGGTCGAATAATCACATGAAATATCAATAACCACTTCCATAATGAGGGAATGTATAATGTCGGACATTCTGAAACATTTTGTCAAGGCCTCGGCCAAGACGTCTAAAATGATTAAGGCCTTGGCCAAAACCATAAATCAAATTGGGAAAGGGCCTCGGCCAATTCCACGTCTAGTTGTCTCATGAGACTTACCGATGCATCGAGGATCTATAGCGGGCTCCACCCGTCACTTATTAAGTCCAATACATTCCTCATATGAATAGGTTTAAACATATCATAAACCATAACATAATCGTATCACATAAAAAATGAATAAAGGAAACATAACATTTCCACATTTCAATCACAAGATATCAATACAACATATTGATATAATAAAAACACTTTCAAAACCATTTTCAATACTAAAATAAAATAAAGTTAAAACTTTGTATTTATTTTTCATTAAAAAAATGATGGCTTGTAGAGGAAGACGAAACTCAAATAATGGTCACGGTGGCAGAGAAGTCGTTGTCGCCACATAAGTACGGAAAGAAAAACATTCCCTTTTGTCGTTTAGCAAAACGCTTCCTATAAAAAATATTCCTTTTGAATAAACGTAAAAGTCAAAGGGGTTTATACACCGTATAAAAGAAAGTTGTGTATAAAACCAAATATGCCTCAATGAAAGGAGATTGAGACGAAGTCCTTAAAAAGATCATTTTTAAAATAAAATTGATCTATTATGTGTATTCACTATAGGTACTCATAAAGAACATAAAAATACAAAATTGGACATAATAATATCAGGACATATTTTGAAAGTAGGAGATTAACCCAAAGAATGGAAGTTGGGTTAAGAAATTCCCTTACCTTGTGTCTGACTTGACTCAACCGTTCTTTAACCCCCTGAATAATAAACTAGAGTTAATATATACCTTATTAAGAACCATTTTCAATTTCATTATCCTTTTTATATCACTTATTACAATGATATGAACATTATGTAATTATTTAAGTTAATAACGGTCATTTTGTCGATCTTTGGTACTTGAGTCAACAATAAACTTCTTATAATTACAAGTTGTTTATGTGGTAGAATATCCATTATCTCCAGAATTATATTCATGATTTAGATGTCATATATGTCATATATATCCAGTACATACATTCATTTATAATATTACATAACATTTAGAGGTAAGAAATGAAATGCACCGTTCATGGAGACGGTAAGCCGTACGTACGCATGAACGCTACTTTCATTTCTATTTCGTATTTAATGGAATGAAATCATAATTATATAAAGGTACAATATATTTCCGGTATAATATCATATATAATATCATTTACTCCATCCTTTATACATCCCACATATGGCATTAACGATTCACATCACTTTGAGGGGGCGGTAGTCCGCACTTCCTAAAATGAAATTATCGCGTTTTACCCATAATGGAAATCATAAAGTATGCCATAAATGAGAAATACAGAAGCATAAGTAAAACATAAACATATTATATATCATATATAAAAATAGTTACATCTTAATGGCCACCTTTGAAGGTTTTATATGAGTGTTGAACAATCATCGTTTCGTGAGGCAGAAATTCGCCATCCACAGAAACCGTATGTTCATTAACCATTAGATGTAGGTGTGTGTAAGTGTAGCTAGAATCCTTATTATAACAACATTCTAGTATATTTAGGATACTGGTGTTGTTACAAAAGAAATGAATAAAAAGAGTTTAGGGGGTTGGAGAAGAAAAATAAACCAAAACAACATTAGAGAAGACATTACCTCAAAATCGGGTAACTCTTTTTGATTTGAGCCAAAGGCTTCCTTGGGAAGATTTCTGACCCAAGTGAGGCTTCTAGGAGTAAGAGGGGGAAGTTGGGAGAGTATTTGGTCATAGGTTGGCCGAGCCAAATGGCTTGAATGTGTGAATAAGGTGGTAGAGGTGGGGGCCTTTTATAAGAGGAGAGGAGGGGCACATTTGGAAAGATTGAAATGTTACATTATTTCACAATGCTTTTCGGATTCTAAAGGTCCCACACTTATATAATTCTAGGATAAGGTGATAAGGGTTCGAAATATACCCATCCAATAGTCTTTGGACTAGTGTAAGCCTTGTATTTTACATTATCTTTTCATTTTATTAAAATTGTTAAATAATGAGGTCATCGCTGCATCATAATTATGTCATAAATAATTTAATTTATCTAATGTCTAAAAATTATAAAAAAAATACTATGATGTAGGAAATATTTTTAGATTTCTAATTAATATTTATAGTCAAAATTTGGACTTGTGTAACCCCACTTAAAAACTATTTTAGTAAACTAACTCATGTTTGTGTCAATTTAATTTTAACATTAAAAATATATATTAATGTCATTTTCCAACTAAAGTTGCTCCATGGGGTCCCCAAGTTGACCCATGGGTTGTCTTGGTCGGCCATGACTCATCCAATAGGAGTAGGACAAGTTTCATGCTCATCTCATATTATTAAAACATTATTTGTACCTTAAACTACACTAATTACCTCTAATCGCGATTAAGAACTTAAAAGTTACTATTCACCAAAAATTATTTTAATCTCATTGAACCACATTTTACTTCTTAATGACAATCATGTATGTTGGATTTTTGAAAATCAAATCACAGAAGTGGTAATATTTCATTTAAACGAAAAATCAGTTATTTAACTACCACTTAGTGGTTTCACTATTCATCAAAAATTGAAGTTTTTCAGAACAATGCCAAAATTTCACCCTAAGCTATAATTGATATTCTGATTTCAAAAATGATTTCTATTTTAAAAAATTCCAAACATATAAGTATCATTAATTAATTTTATAATTAATTCCCGCTGTTACAACAAATAGCGTGTTTTTTAGAAACAATTTATATCAAAAGATTGGCAATTGTTTATGTCCAATTTCAATGTTAAATTAATTATAATGACCACCATTGGAAAAAATGGTAAAAATATATTCTAATTATACTTTAAAACCACTAAATAGTATAATTTATCACTATAAATTATTTTGATTAAAAAATTTGTTTTTAAGTATTTTTCACTATTCATAAAAAATAGAAGTTCTCAGAAAAATACCAAAAATTCAACATAGGCTAATTTCGATATTACGAATACAAAAATGAAGTCCATATTGAAATATAAAATTTCTATAATTTTAAAAAGTGTTTATTACTATTCATAACGGCTAGTTTGATTAGTCGCGGTGTTTTAGAACTCGAAGTTGCGTACAATGCAAGCTATTGCATTATTGAATGAGAAGCGTATCGTGGAAGCTCGGGGTGTTACATTCTCCCCTCCTTCAATAAATTGCATCCTCTCAATTTGAAATTTTTCTTTGAAAGTAAAAGGTTGAAAAGAGAAAATACCTTTGAGGAAAACCCACATCGGAAATAAGATTAATAAAATTTAGCCTTAATAAGAGGGAAAGGGAAATGAAAAAGTCACCACCCAATTATGATCTCGATTAGGAGAACATTGGTGGCAATTAGAGACATATAATTGGAGGAAAAACGTAAATATTTGTAGGGAGTGATTGAGGTCATCAATCACAATCAACTGTCAAATTGAGGGCCTCAAAGCCTTCAATCTATGTTGATTTAAAATATCATCAGTTCAACAAGACATAAGGTATTAGGATAACACATTTTTTTTAATATACCTTTACTAAAGTTTAAGAATTAATTTATTCATTGAATAAGAGATAGGTATATATATATTTATGCTTGACAATTAGAGTTTCAACCTTCAACTCATCTTTCACTCAAAAAGATAATAGAACTCAAAAATATTATACTTATCCTAATTGTATAAGGTTCCAAATGTTAACACATACCATTTAGATTAGTAAAATTATTTTGTAATAACCAGGGACTTCCTGTAGGCTAGTGGTAGGAAATAAAGGCCTGTCGCACTATGGTTGTGGGTTCGATTCCTGCAGCTTTGTCCGACGCGACGGGTTATGCCCCACCCTGCAGGTTGTCCTTTTCCTAAAAATATAGTACTATACTATTCCAAAAATAATCTTCATAAATGTTTTAACCTTAAACAATACTATCCAAAGATCAACTTAATCCATTCCAACCTTTATAGTTATCCAAAATACCTACGTCCAGACTTTCTCTAAAGGGTCGTTAAATTCCAAAATCAATTGTAACCTCAGATTCCCCAAACAAAGTAAATTTTCTCTTATTGTCACATACTAAAAATATGATTACCTTAATCATATTAAATCCTTAATGAAAACAACATGTACTGCAGTACAATCCTTATATATCACATTATTCTTATAACCATAATCTAGTTCTTGAGTCCAAAAATACAAATACACTAATTATTCCGCTTCAACTGTAGTCACAGCATAAGATTGGCCTTGATCCCTTGGCCTTTTCTGAGGTAAGTTTCCTTGACGCTTAGGACATTCATTTGCATAATGACCCATTTCTCTACAATTGTAGCATTCAACATTGATAGCCTCTTTCTTTCCCTTGCAATCACGCACCTGGTGACCTTTTTCTCCACATTTATAACAAACTCCCATTCCTTTTAGGCAAGCACCAGGGTGATTCTTCCCACAACTATCGCATAATGGAAAATCCTTCTTTCCCTTTTTCCCTTTATCCGTTTCTTGTTCCACCATTCTCTTCTTCTCTTGCTTTACTTTGTTGTCATAAGACTTAGAGAATTCCTTTTCTGTCTTGATAGCACATGAGACAATATCTTCGTATGATGAGAAGGTTTGTGATACTAAAGCTCGACGGAGAAATGGTTTTAACCAATCAAAGAAACGATCAATCTTACTTCTTGGGTTACGTATATAATCGGAAGCATGCCTCGCTAACCTTGTAAAGTTAGCCTCATACTTTGCGACATTCTCATCCTCCTTCTGTCTCAGACTCAGAAATTGCCTTTCCATATCTGCTCGATGGTCACAAGGAAAGTATTTTTCTAAGAAAAGCACTTTGAACTCCCTCCATTCCATATTCGATACGTCATCATCTTCCTTTGTGTTTTGAATCAGCGACCACCACTGATCGGCATCTCCAGTGAGGCGGTAAACTGCCATGACAACCTTCTCCCTTTCACTACTCCCCAAGACATGAAATATTTTCTCTAAGGAATTTATCCATTGCTCAGCTACTATAGGATTTGAACTCCCATTGAAGGTTGGTGGTTGTTGCCTCAAGAATCGATCTAACATTGATCCTCCACGCTGTGGATCAGGGTGCTCCATACGGGTAAGGTTATTATTCATAACCTGAGTAAGTTGCCCCAGTATGGTGATTAGCTGATCGGCACCAGTTTCATCACCAGCCCCACTATAATTATCTTGAGCAGGAGGGCAATCCCTACATGGAGTGTGTGCATTGATACGGCTTCCATTTCTTCCACTAGGCGCCATTTCTAAACAATTGCATAAACTAGATCAGTTTATGAATCAAAATACATAATCCCATACTTATAAAACACTTAACATAAATTGAACTATTTATGGATATAATCCATAATCATAAAAATGTTTTCTTTGAGGAAGTATATACTCATAAACCCTTCATAATGATTTGTAAAGAAAATGAGAGTTATCCTAAGCATATCCCCCGGGAGTGTCGTAACCAAGAGTGCAGCAAGGCCCGTTGTCGTGCACCAGTTCCCGTTCGAGTCTAGCTCAAAGCGGTGTTTTCGGGTTTTACCCCTAGGTACATCTGTGCCAGAGCCGCCTCTACCTGCTCATATCCAGACAGGGATGTATTGCTCGGAAAACTCATAACATCTCTATAATACCAAAATTCTAGGAAGTTCTTCTATAATAATCCTCAAAGTCTATCTTCGGGCTATGTGCTCTAATCAGAGTTTATCTAAATCTAGCTTCCAAGGTTAGTACTAAACTGCCTCTGATACCAACTGTAACGCCCCGACCCCAGCTACCCAGAGTCGGTGCATTACATTTTAACATTGGCATGATCACAAAAGATAAAGTCTCGAAAGACCGATTAGTTTAGTAGCCTTGGAAACACTAGATACATTCATAAATGTTACATTACATCACAAAGTGAAAAACTATAATAACATAGTCTCCATAGTCCACACTCATATCCTCTTCTCACAATCCCTGTAGGTCATTCATAAAGTACTTCTTCACATCCTGGAAAATATTAAAACATTGAAAGGGGTGAGCTCAGATGCTCAGTAAGGATAACAATATTGCAGAAGCTTTCATAAATAAACATAATAATTTAAGGCAATGTATAACTAAAACAAAAGCCTTTTAAACTTGAACATCAACATAATATGGCAAAAGTAAAATGAGATAATGCCATTCAATTCTTCACATGGATATTCTATTGGTCGAATAATCACATGAAATATCAATAACCACTTCCATAATGAGGGAATGTATAATGCCGGACATTCTGAGACATTTTGTCAAGGCCTCGGCCAAGACGTCTAAAATGATTAAGGCCTCGGCCAAAACCATAAATCAAATTGGGAAAGGGCCTCGGCCAATTCCACGTCTAGTTGTCTCATGAGACCTACCGATGCATCGAGGATCTATAGCGGGCTCCACCCGTCACTTATTAAGTCCAATACATTCCTCATATGAATAGGTTTAAACATATCATAAACCATAACATAATCGTATCACATAAAAAATGAATAAAGGAAACATAACATTTCCACATTTCAATCACAAGATATCAATACAACATATTGATATAATAAAAACACTTTCAAAACCATTTTCAATACCAAAATAAAATAAAGTTAAAACTTTGTATTTATTTTTCATTAAAAAAATGATGGCTTGTAGAGGAAGCCGAAACTCAAATAATGGTCACGGCGGCAGAGAAGTCGTTGTCGCCACATAAGTACGGAAAGAAAAACATTCCCTTTTGTCGTTTAGCAAAACGCTTTGTATAAAAAAGATTCCTTTTGAATAAACGTAAAAGTCAAAGGGGTTTATACACCGTATAAAAGAAAGTTGTGTATAAAACCAAATATGCCTCAATGAAAGGAGATTGAGACGAAGTCCTTAAAAAGATCATTTTTAAAATAAAATTGATCTATTATGTGTATTCACTATAGGTACTCATAAAGAACATAAAAATACAAAATTGGACATAATAATATCAGGACATATTTTGAAAGTAGGAGATTAACCCAAAGAATGGAAGTTGGGTTAAGAAATTCCCTTACCTTGTGTCTGACTTGACTCAACCGTTCTTTAACCCCATGAATAATAAACTAGAGTTAATATATACCTTATTAAGAACCATTTTCAATTTCATTATCCTTTTTATATCACTTATTACAATGATATGAACATTATGTAATTATTTAAGTTAATAACGGTCGTTTTGTCGATCTTTGGTACTTGAGTCAACAATAAACTTCTTATAATTACAAGTTGTTTATGTGGTAGAATATCCATTATCTCCAGAATTATATTCATGATTTAGATTTCATATATGTCATATATATCCAGTATATACATTCATTTATAATATTACATAACATTTAGAGGTAAGAAATGAAATGCACCGTTCATGGAGACGGTAAGCCGTACGTACGCATGAACGCTACTTTCATTTCTATTTCGTATTTAATGGAATGGAATCATAATTATATAAAGGTAGAATATATTTCCGGTATAATATCATATATAATATCATTTACTCCATCCTTTATACATCCCACATATGGCATTAACGATTCACATCACTTTGAGGGGGCGGTAGTCCGCACTTCCTAAAATGAAATTATCGCGTTTTACCCATAATGGAAATCATAAAGTATGCCATAAATGAGAAATACAGAAGCATAAGTAAAACATAAACATATTATATATCATATATAAAAATAGTTACATCTTAATGGCCACCTTTGAAGGTGTTATATGAGTGTTGAACAATCATCGTTTCGTGAGGCAGAAATTCGCCATCCACAGAAACCGTATGTTCATTAACCATTAGATGTAGGTGTGTGTAAGTGTAGCTCGAATCCTTATTATAACAAAATCCTAGTATATTGAGGATACTGGTGTTGTTACAAAAGAAATTAATAAAAAGAGTTTAGGGGGTTGGAGAAGAAAAATAAACCAAAACAACATTAGAGAAGACATTACCTCAAAATCGGGTAACTCTTTTTGATTTGAGCCAAAGGCTTCCTTGGGAAGAGTTCTGACCAATGTGAGGCTTCTAGGAGTAAGAGGGGGAAGTTGGGGGAGTATTTGGGTAGAGGTTGGCCGAGCCAAATGGCTTGAAGGTGTGAATAAGGTGGTAGAGGTGGGGGCCTTTTATAAGAGGAGAGGAGGGGCACATTTGGAAAGATTGAAATGTTACATTATTTCACAATGCTTTTCGGATTCTAAAGGTCCCACACTTATATAATTCGAGGCTAAGGTGATAAGGGTTTGAAATATACCCATCCAATAGTCTTTGGACAAGTGTAAGCCTTGGATTTTACATTTTATTTTCATTTTATTAAAATCGTTAAATAATGAGGTCATCGCTGCATCATAATGATGTCATAAATAATTTAATTTATCTAATGTATAAAAATTATAAAAAAAATACTATGATGTAGGAAATCTTTTTAGATTTCTAATGAATATTTATAGTCAAAATTTGGACTTGTGTAACCCCACTTAAAAACTGTTTTAGTAAACTAACTCATGTTTGTGTCAATTTAATTTTAACATTAAAAATATATATTAATGTCATTTTCCAACTAAAGTGGCTCCATGGGGTCCCCAAGTTGACCCATGGGTTGTCTTGGTCGGCCATGACTCATCCAATAGGAGTAGAACAAGTGTCATGCTCATCTCATATTATTAAAACATTATTTGTACCTTAAACTACACTAATTACCTCTAATCGCGATTAAGAATTTAAAAGTTACTATTCACCAAAAATTATTTTAATCTCATTGAACCACATTTTACTTCTTAATGACAATCATGTATGTCGGATTTTTAAAAATCAAACCACAGAAGTGGTAATATATCATTTAAACGTAAAATCAGTTATTTAACTACCACTTAGTGGTTTCACTATTCATCAAAAATTGAAGTTTTTCAGAACAATGCCAAAATTTCACCCTAAGCTATAATTGATATTCTGAATTCAAAAATGATGTCTATTTTAAAAAATTCCAAAAATATAAGTTTCATTAATTAATTTTATAATTAATTTCCGCTGTTACAACAAATAGCGTGTTTTTTAGAAACAATTTATATCAAAAGATTTGCAAATGTTTATGTCCAATTTCAATGTTAAATTAATTCTAATGACCACCATTGGAAAAAATGGTAAAAATATATTCTAATTATACTTTAAAACCACTAAATAGTATAATTTGTCACTATAAATTATTTTGATTAAAAAAGTTTTTTTTAAGTATTTTTCACTATTCATAAAAAATAGAAGTTCTCAGAAAAATACCAAAAATTCAACATAGGCTAATTTCGATATTACAAATACAAAAATGAAGTCCATTTTGAAATATAAAATTTCTATAATTTTAAAAAGTGATTATTACTATTCATAACGGCTAGTTTGATTAGTCGCGGTGTTTTAGAACTCGAAGTTGCGTACAATGCAAGCTATTGCATTATTGAATGAGAAGCGTATCATGGAAGATCGGGGTGTTACATGAACATTAGGAATTATCTAGTTAGATATGACATAATAGTCATGTTATAGCCTCTAGAGATTTCCAAATATATCACTCCATAGGTGTTCTCTGAATATTGTGCGCACAAACAATACCTAAAAATATGGAACACTCTTCACCACTTAATAGAAAAGTTATTACCTTATGAAAAATACCTAATCCATGATAATATAGTAGAATGGATAAACAACCAAATTGATTTGGTGGCTCTCCTATATATACAACATCCAAAATTAGGAAATATGAAGAATATCATCATCATGCATGTCTCGGTATGTTAATTTAATTGTGTCAGCTAATCAAAAAGTTTTCAAATCTAGCATTCCTATAGAGGATGGGGTGAACATAGAGAATTTCATTTCACCACACTCTCCAATTAGTAAATTACACAAAATATAACATCTTGAAATTTCATTTAATGAAAGAAACATTAAAAAACAAACTCTTTTTACAAATGATGATATGCTCAAAAAAATAGGCCCCATCCAGATCTCACAAATAGTGGACTAGAGTGGGAGTTTTCATATGTTCACAATCCATGAACCAAAAGGAGCAATCTTCATCCCTTGATAAAAATGATTCAATCTCTGGGGCTACTGCAATAGCATTATCCTTTTAATGATTTCAATCCTTATTTTGAATGTATGTGGCCTCAGTTCCCAGGTCAAAATAGATTTTATCACCTCTGAATATAATAAAAACAAAGATGTTATTGTTGTCATCCTTGAGCATAAGAATAATCCTACCAGAATCAGAGATTTTTCCTGGAAAATCAAAATTCATGGATCCATTCATGCCACCCCTTCCAATAAACACATCAATAATTTCTAGAATAAGAGTTACTCTATTAATTTGTTTCAAGCTAGAAATTAGTTCATCACAAAAAAGGTAACCAAAGGAAACACCTTCCACTTCATGACATTCGTTTATGGGAGCTTTGATCATCTCCAAAGGGAAACTATTTGGATTGACCTCTTTTCTTTTGACCCAGGCAACCACCAATGGGTTTTCGGGGGTGAATTTAATGTTGTTTATAACCCGAACAAAATGAATGGCATGGGTCCCTTCCAGAGGCAAGATAGTTTTTATTTTGTTTAGTTCATGGTAGTCAAAGGCCTTATGGATCATGGCTACTTTGGTGACCATTTTACCTAGTGTAATAACAAAAGAGGCCCTCACCGCTCATGGAGTCGGTTGGATAGATTCCTGGACAACATGCACACCACATCCTTGTTCTCTAATGCTAAGGTGAGTCACTTGGTTTGAGGTCTTTCTGAATATTCCCTAAATTTGGTCTCTTTGGATTCAGGGAAGGACCACCAAGAGATATTTCATTTCTATCACCAGTGGGTCAACATACCAGGGTACCGTAGCTTAGTTATAACCTTATGGAATGAACCTACCCAAGGGAACTTGTGGATGGCCATTCACAATAAGCTTTCGTGTCTCAATACATGGATTCATGTGTGGGTGAAAGAGAATCCTCCATTTGTTGATGACTTGGAGGCTGCTATGGAGGATGTGGAATTCCTTGAAAATATATTAGAGGAGGTGTGGGATGATCACATATTCTAGGAGATGACTAGAAGTAAAGAATCATTGGGGGATAGGCTTTTGAAATAGGAATGTTTGGCGAGATAAAAATCAAGAATCAAATGGCTTATGGAGGGTGACAAGAACACTAAATTTTTTCATGCGTTCATCAAGGAAACAAAGAGGCCAATCAAACCTAACATTATTTTGGAAGATTATACTGACAAGGATGATAGATATTTTGTGGGTAGCTTGGCACACTCATATTTTAGGGATCTTCTTTCAGTTCCCAATCCTAGAATACCCAATGGGTACCTAGGAAGAAACACTGACCTCTTTGAGGTGATTCCCACCTACATTTCAAACTATGACAATGAGGGGATGAGTTCTATTCCATTAGAGAATGAGATCAAGGATTCTATGATGAACTGAGACCCAGATAGTACCCGACATTCAGAAGGCTTCATGGGATACTTCTATAGGTACTTATGGGATGTGTTGAAGGAGGACATTATCTCTTCCATTCAAGAATTCTTCTAGGGAGGGAGCCTGCCACAGGTTTCTTATCCCACATCCATGGTTCTCATTCCAAAAATAAGGATTCCCTCCTCTTTCATGCACTATAGACCGATGAGTTTGTGAACTCCCCATATAAAATTATAGTTGGTTTTATTAATTCTAGAATATCTATTCATCTTCCCCAGTGGATCACCATGGATAAACATGGGTTCGTGAGGGGCCGATTGATCCAAGGTGCCATCGCTCTTGCCCAAGATATGATCAGAGACATTAACTTCAAAACTCACGACTCTAATGTGGAAATCAAGCTAGATATGAACAATTAATATGATCATGTGGAGTGGTGCTTCATCAATAAGGTGTTGATAGGTATGGGATTATACCCTTGGAATATTGATCCCATTTTCAGATTCTTCTCCTCATCATGGATGGCAGTTACATTTATGGGGAAGTCCTATGGTTTCTTCAAGGCCACTCATGACATTAGGCAATGTCACCCAATCAATACAAGAATTTTCATCATCTCCCAATATTTCATGGGTTGTCTCATTCAGAGGATCCCTATTATCAAAGAGATTAAGTCCTATCGAAGGAGAATAAGATCTCGGTTTGTATCTCACTTAATATTCATGGATGATAGTCTTATTTTCATGAATTCATGAAGAATATCGATTAGAGGCCTGAATAAGGTGCTGGAGGAATACTGTTTCTAGAGTGGTTAGGTGATAAACAAATACAAGATCCTTTTCTACATTTATAACATGTGTAGAACTGGATGGATATATACAGTGCAAAACAACCTTTCCAAGAAAATAAGGGGATTCCCCAAGTCGTATCTCAGGTCTCCTATATCCTTGGGAAGATTGTGCATCAGTGAAATTGATTTTCTCACTAGTGAGATCATGGATTCAATCCAAAACTAGAATAATAGATATCTTTCTTTTGGTAGCCTCATTACGCTTATCAAAAACTTCCTTCTTGATAACCATGTACATGTATTATCCTCCATTAATTTCCTTAAGGGAGTCATCAAAAACGTCGACAAGTTCCTGTGTAGTTTTATCTGGGACCCTCTCTCAGATGGAAAACACCACTAGGCTTCCTAGCAAAGGATGGAAAGGCTGTCTAGTGACGATGGAATCAATTTTCGAAGCCTTGAGTATACTCTACATTGAATGCTTGAAAAATTGGCTAGGGAATTCCTAGAAACATGAATGTTGTGGGGTCTAACCATGCATAAATATCAGTTTGGAAATCTGGCATCGGTTGAGGGTCACAGATCTCCATTACAGTCCATCATTTTTATCTTATCTTGGAACATCAAATGCAAGCATTCTAGATTGCTGGGAGGAGGGAAATCCCGTTTTGGAATCACAACTTGTTCAAGAAAGTTATTGGATTCCTAGAATATCCCGCACCATTGATTTCTTTTGGGGAAGTTATAAATTATCCATCTTCTATTGGGGCTATGTTGGATGAGTACCAATAAGACACTTTCAACCATATTGATCTATCCATGGAGAATGATAGATGTGTTTTCACACCATCGTCCTTGGGGGACTTCACCTCTTAGGACTTCCATCACAACGTGGATATCCAGGAGACTATGGATAACTGGAACAATACCATGCGGACCCAATTAATTCCTTCTAAATAAAACTCCTTATCTTGTAGAATTAGAAACAAGGCTCTCCCCATGGATGATAACATAAAATGTTGCGGGATCTCTTTGGCGTCTCGAAGCCCATACTGCAAACATTGTAAGAAGAAAATTGCAGAGCACCTGTTCTTAAATAGCGATTGGGTGTGTACTATTTGGAGCTTCTTTGGGGAATTCACGAGCCTCCTTGACACAAAATTGTTGACCACTCATTTATGTACAAATTTTAGAATGGATTTGGAGACATAGGCCTGAAGAAGCTGGCCCACACCATGATCCTTCATGCTGGGTGATGGTACATCTGGCATGCCAGAAACAAGGAAAGGCACGATGGGGTTCAGTCCTCTGCCACTCAAATCATCATCAAGACTAAGAATCTCCTCCTTAATATGGATAGAAAACTTAGAAATTGGTGGGAGGCCCCCTCTCTTCATCCTCTTCAATTTAGTTATCATGTTGATCTGTTTGATAATAACAATGTCAGGAGTCATTGGGTTTGATGGAACCCACCTTCCAGGGACTTTAAACTAAATATGGATGGGTCTTGAAACATGGGGATATCTCGGTGAATATGGGTCATTTTTGACTCCCATGGTTCAATCATTTTGTCTTTATCCTCCCAGTTTGGCCACGGTTCTTCTCTTCAGGCTGAGGATAAGAATCTGCCTATGGGTCTCATCTTGTTTCATCTTAAGAACATATGTGTTGTGGAGGTAGAAATTGATTCCAAGATACTTCATGACGTCCCATGGCCTCTTCCCATCTCTATGGTCCATCACATACATCATCAGAAAGTGCATGGGATTTCTCAGAAACAAAATCAAGGTGTTTCACTCATGGCGTGAGGGGAACCAAGTCGCGAAATACCTTGATTCTCTGGAAGTTATGGGTTCAGACTCCATTTTACTTCATAATTTGAATTACATAAAACCTTAAGGAGCCAACCTGGTTGGAGGGGATTCCCTTGGCCTTCAC
This sequence comes from Viscum album, assembly GCA_963277665.1. NCBI lineage: Eukaryota > Viridiplantae > Streptophyta > Magnoliopsida > Santalales > Viscaceae > Viscum > Viscum album. Next base: position 521,166,698 of record OY728139.1, on the reverse strand, counting down.
CATTACATACTTCCATAGGTCCATCCATCTGTGTGTTTCTTGATTGGATTTGGTTTTATATCTTCTTTCTTAATAAAAATATACATGACAATGATGAAGATTATGGGGAATTCCATGGAATAAATCCTCACAATTCATCCCATCCCTTGATTCTGTATCCTCATTGGAATCATGCAAGAAAAAATTATCAGGAGATTCCCTTCAGATTACCATACTCAAAAGTGATCATTAGAACCATGCTTGCATACCCTAAAGAACATGATTACAACAATGAGGTCTGGGAGGAGGAACTTTTAGTTTATAATATGATCCACAACAAAAAAAATTAGGATGTGTGTGTACCCAAAACCATAGGCTTTCATTAATTATGGAAATCCCCTCATCCACTCCATTTCAACCTCCTCATAGAGAATCCACCAAAAAGAAGCCATAGTAAGGTTTTCCCTCACCCACCTCTTGAAGATGTTGAAACCCATAAACTTGATGAAATATTTTCTTAGTAAGAGTTAGTGATGAAAAATTAAGAAGAATAAATGCATAAATACTCTAACGTATCATTTCTATTGGATATTTTCTATAAACAGAGTCTAAACTCACACTCCCAACCACCACACTTGAATAAAGAGGGTTTTATATAGTGATAGAATTGGATCCAGGAGATCCACTCTATATAAGGTTACAACAACCAATATATTTTGATATTGTAGCAGCAGATCAGTAGTTCCCTCATACCATCAATGTCTCAAATATTGTTTTGATGGTCAAGTTGGGATGTTTTATGGTGATAAGGCCCCATTCAAGAGATGTGAGTCTCAATACATTGAGGCGGAATTATATCACATGAAGAAAAAGGAGAAATCCATAACAAAGGATATTACCAAAGTTAATGTTCCATATGGTTTGGAAAAAATTCCAGTAAATCCATTTACACATGTGAGTACAGATTATGTGTTGACTATTAGTAAAATTGACAATAAAGACCCAAATCAAAATGCTCTTATGGAAAGATCCATAATGTCAATTACGGCAATCTAGCCAGACAACATAGGAGAAATTGGTAATCTACCAAGCAGTGATGAAAGCACAAATGGTGACGTCTTCATTTCATCTGCTGAAATCCAACAAGTCTATGCTTTGCCAATTAGGACAGAAGAAGTTATAGCAACATTGGAGGTGAACAATGATGTCGATTCTCAATCCATCATCTCCTCTTTATTACCCAAAGAAGAACCTTCATCAGCAATAGGGTCAAAAATGGAAACTTCCTCTTCAAAATGTGTAAATTTTGACATCTCTTCTGATCATGAAAATTCCACTTTGTCATATACTATGCAAGTAGAAACGGAAGAAATAACACATGATGAAGAAGAAGAGTAAGATCTCAGAGATGCTCCTCCAGCATTTGAAGAGGGTATCTCTACCACTATGGATGAACTCAGAGAAATAAATCTGGGTACAAAGGAAGATCCAAGCCCCGCTTTAATCAGTGCAGCCATTAACCTTGAAGAGAAAGAGATGTATATTTCTTTTCTAAAGCGAAATAGAGATATTTTTTCTTGGAACTATACAGAAATTCCCGGGCTTGATCCTAATGTTGCTACTCATCATTTGGGTTTACCAGAAGATCATCGAGGATTTAAGCAAGCCACGAGAATAACACACCCAACTTATGCTTCTAAAAGTGAACCTGAAGTGGATAAGATTATCAAAGATAACTTTGTCAGAGAAGTTCAGTATCCCAAGTGGTTGGCTGATATTGTCCCTGTAAAGAAAAAGAACGGAAAAATTAGAGTTTGCATCGATTTCAGAGATCTTAATCGGCATTGTCCTAAGGATGATTTCTCAGTTCCGATTACAGAACTTTTATTTGATGCAACAGCTGGATATGAAGCACTTTCCTTCATGGATGGATATTCTGGATATAATCAGATCCGAATGGCCCCAGAAGATGAGGAATCTACAGAATTCAGAGCCCCTCAGGGTGTGTTTTTCTACCGGGTAATGCCCTTTGGATTAAAGAATGCTGGTGCAACTTATCAGCGTGCCATGCATCATATCTTCAAAACCTTCTTAGGGAAGTTTGTTGAATGCTATGTAGATGATTTTTTAGTTAAATCCAAACAACGTTCTAATCACTTGGATGATTTGGAAGTCATATTTTGCAAGCTTCGACAACATAATTTGAAGATGAACCCCTTAAACTGTGCTTTTGGGGTAACCTCAGGAAAATTTATCAACTTTGTTGTATGCCATCGTGGTATTAAAGTTGATCTTGAGAAGACCAAGTCAATCCTTGGTATGTAACCTCCTAAAAATTTTAAAGAATTAAGAGGACTTCAAGGACACTTAGCCTATATTTGGTGTTTCATCTCCAATTTAGCAGGAAAAAGTTTACCCTTCACCAAATTGATGAAGAAGGGAGTCACATACCAGTGGACTGAAGAATGTCAAGAAGCATTCGATATTCTCAAGAAATACCTCTTGAGTCCACCGGTACTCATGCCACCTGTTGAAGGAAGACCACTTTTCCTCTACATGACGGCTCTAGAGCGATCATTGGGTGCCTTTATTGCTCAAAAGAATGATCCTGGGAATGAAAAAAACCTCTACTATCTCAGTCGAACCACGCTTGAAGTAGAAACCTAGTATTCAAGTATTGAGAAGTGCTGCCTGGCATTAATCTTTGCAGTTCAGAAGTTGAGACATTACCTACAACATCACGAGGTCCAATTGGTATCTCACAATAACCCGCTAAAATTCATCCTTAGTCGTCCAATGCTTATAGGACGTCTAGCAAGGTGGGCAGTTATTTTGTAGCAATTTGACATTCATTATGTGTCTCAAAAGGCGATAAAGGGCCAAGCTCTGGCTGATTTCCTGGATGAACACCCTTCAGTGGAAGACACGTCTTCAGATATTGAACTCCCTGATGAGGAAGTCTTCTCTATTCAAGAAAGTCCTCAAGCCTGGGAAATGTATTTTGATGGTGCTTCTAGAAGTCCAACAGGGAAGAAAATGGAAAATCCTAAATTCAACAAAGTTGGCTTAGGAATTGTGCTCATTTCTCTAGAAAAGGCAGTGTTACCTTATTCCTTCTTATTGTGGGAAGGTGGTACCAATAATGAAGCAGAATACCAAGCTCTCATCGTAGGTTTGGAATTAGCACTTCAAGCACAAGTGAATCACTTAAAGGTGAAAGGTGATTCAGACCTAGTAATCAAACAAGTCAATGGGGATTATGCCATCAGAAAAGAAGAACTAATCCATTTTTATGATTATGTCAGAGAGTTAATGGCGAAATTCCCTTTGGAACTGACATTTTCTTATGTCCCAAGATCACAAAATGCTCAAGCTGATGTAATGGCTAATATAGCCACAACTTTGGCAGATCCAAATCGGGATGAGACAACCATCAGTATTGCCCACCGTCGTGCAATTTCACCTTATGTTCGAATCAAGATAGAGGAAATTAATGAAATTTTTCCCATTTCTGAACAATATTGTCATACTACAAGATGGATGTCACCTATCAGGGAATACCTTCAAAATGGAACACTTCCACCTGATAGAGCTGAGAAAGAAAAATTCCAGCGATGTGTGGTCAATTTTACTCTTTATGATAGCCCAGGTCACCTAGAGAAAATTCTCTACAAACTTGGTTTTGATAGAGTTCTCTTCAGATGCGTTGATGGGGAATAAACAATGGCTGTCATAAAAGAAGTGCATGCAGGAGTCTGTGGTGCCCACCAGTCTGGACATAGACTGTCTGATCAGGTTCGAAGGCTTGGATACTTTTGACCTTCAATGATACGAGATTGTGTCAATTTCACAAAGAAGTGTCATTCATTCCAAGTACATGCCAACTTCATTAATCAGCCTCCAGAGTTGCTTCATACAGCTAAATACTCATGGCCATTTTCCACATGGGGAATGGATGTGGTGGGACCTTACCCTTCGGTTATCGCTAAGCAGTTTAAGTATATTCTTACTGGTACTGACTTCTTTTCCAAATGGGTAGAGGCAATAACTTTCAAGGAAGTCAGTTCTAAATGAATTGTTAGCTTCATCAAGTCTAACATCATTACCAGATTTTGTGTCCCTCATACCATATTGATGGACAATGGCACCAATTTCTGTTCATTTGAGATGAAGAAGTTTTATCAAGAATACAACATCAAATCTAACCATTCATCTCGGTATCATGCAGCGGCCAACGGCTAGATAGAAGCCTTTAACAAGACTCTTTCAAATATACTACAAAAGATGGTGGATAAAGATAAGAGGTCATAGCCTGATAAACTCTTTCATGCTTTATGGGCTTATCAGACTACCACCCGCACTGCAACTCAGTCAACTCCATATTCATTGGTATATGGAACAGAAGCAGTCTTGCCCATTGAAGTTCAACTACCCTCTCTCAGAGTTTCCATTTGTGATCAATCATATACAGATGGACAATCTCAAAAGTGATTGAATTAATTGGAATGGTTAGATGAGAAAAGATTGTGCACTTTGCACCACTTGGAAGTCTATTAGTGTCGAATAGCACGAGCTTTTAACAAAAAAGTTCGTCTTCATTCATTCACTTAGGGAGAATTGGTATTAGTTCTCAGAACTCTAATGATACCAGGAAAGAAACCTCCCAATCTTGAGACAAAATGGGAAGGACCTTATTCAATACATAGGGTCTACTCCAATGGAGCTTATTCATTAATCTCAATAGATGGGGAACTCATCACTACTCCAACCAATGCCAGATTTTTGAAGAAGTATTTTTTATAAACTGCAATGTCCGTATTTTGTCCCCGTAACATGACACTAAACTGTGTGGCACCAGTTCGTCCTTGCTATATGACGTTAAACTATACAGCAACAGTCCAAGCATATGACCCTAAACTATTTGCACATACATCCAACATGATGTTAAACTGTGTCACCTTCATTGTCCCCGCAACATGACATTAAACTGTGCGGCACCAATTCATCTTACATGACATTAAACTGTACTTTGTCCCCGCAACATGACACTAAACTGTGCGGCACCAGTTCGTCCTTGATATATGATGTTAAACTATACAGCAACGGTCCAAGCATATGACCCTACACTATTTGAACATACGTCCAACATGACGTTAAACTGTGTCACCTTCATCGTCCTAGCTACATGACGCTAAACTATACAAAAGTCCTTACATTCGTCCTACATGATATTAAACTGTACTTTGTCCCCTCAACATGACACTAAACTGTGCGGCACCAATTCGTCCTTGCTATATGACGTTAAACTATACAGCAACGGTCCATACATATGACCTTAAACTATTTTTACTTTCGTCCCATACGACGTTAAACTGTGAAAAAGTTCCCTAAATGGTCCAGTATGACCTTAAATTGCAACTAGGTTCTGTATGAACTTAAACTGCATCATCAACGGTCCATGCATATGACCCTAAACTGTTTGCAAGTCCCTTACATCCAACAAGATGTTAAGAAGTGACGTCCTAACTACATGATGCTAAACTGTATAAAATTACCTTACGTCCAGCAAGACGTTAAACTGTGACGTCCTAACTACATGACGCTAAACTGTATAAAAGTCCCTTACGTCCAGCAAGACGTTAAACTGTGACGTCCTAACTACATGATGCTAAACTGTATAAAAGTCCCTTACGTCCAGCAAGACGTTAAACTGTGACGTCCTAACTACATGACGCTAAACTGTATAAAAGTCCCTTACGTCCAGCAAGACGTTAAACTGTGATGTCCTAACTACATGACGCTAAACTGTATAAAAGTCCCTTATGTCCAGAAATACGTTAAACTACATAATCATCAAAGGTCCTGTATGACCTTAAACTACACCACCGTCCAACATGACATTAAACTGCACCATCCACGGTCCATGCATATGTCCTTAAACTATTCTCACTTTTGTCCAACATGACGCTAAACTGTATCGTCCCTTTTTCATCCAACATGACGTTAAACTGTGGAAAAAATCCCCAATGCGTCCAACATGATGTTAAAATGGTTCACTCTTTTGTCCTCACTGCATGACATTAAACTGCACATTCCCCCCCTTTCGTCCAATATGACGTTAAACTATATTGTCCCCATCGTCCTAACTACATGACGCTAAACTGTACAAAAAGTTCGTGATACGTCCTACATGACATTAAACTGTATTTTGTCCCTGCTACATGACACTAAACTGTGTAGCACCAATAGTCCTAATTGTAAGACTTTAAACTGCATAGTCCCTCTATATGTCCTACATGACATTAAACTATGAATCGTTAAGGTTGTTGTTACCTCTTGTTTATCACACCGAGTATGACTCACGTGATCTTAGAGAAAACCTCAACCATAACACTCTCTCTGAGCCACTAACCATGTGTAAGTCCTAAAATAATTTTTTTTAGGTCATTGTCCCCAAGAAGAACTTGATCATTAATTCATTATTTAATTGAACTACACAGACTTTGATCCTTGCCTTCTAGGCTGGGTATGTAGGAAACCTCCCAAGGTTCAAGCCCAAAACCAATATCTTCACGTCGGTTCATCTCTATCTCATACGATGATAATTCGTGAAACCGCCCTTAGAATCAATATCTTTACATTGGTTCACTTTCATCCATGTTATACGACGTTAAACTATACAACACTTTTGTCCAGTATGACAATAAACTACAAATTTCTTTGATACCCTCACCTGAGAGGGAACCATTATTTTCATTGATTTTTTCAATCATGTTTCATTTCAAAGACTACGTACATACATGGCAACGACCAAACCTTTTATCTTGGGTTAAACCATCATTGCACTAAAGTCCCCTTTCACCCTTCACGTGTACGAACCAAATTTGTACAAAGGGTAGTTCTAGAACTACATGGGCTTGATTCCCATTCTTATGGGATACGTAGGAACGTTCGAGTGTCCCTCGAATCCAGTCCCAAGTATTTGGGCCTAACCCCAAATTCCACATTCAGTCCCTTGGATGAAAATTCCCCATGAAAACACACACTGTGTATTTCTTACAACGGTCCAAGATCTATGACCCTAAACTAAGATCTCTAATCCTTTTGTCCCACATGACGTTAAACTGTAGTTTAAGAACTACGTATGGATTTATTCTCATCCTTATGGGATACGTAGTGAAGTCCAACATTTTAATTCAGGACCCAGCCACAACATGATTATGGTTAACATTGATCTATGTATCTCTGTACACATTTAACAATACCCATCTTTATGTGTTATAATCCTAACATTAAATATTTTTAGATCCTCATAACCCTTTTCATGACTTCTAGTCACAAAAATGTCAAACATCTGAGAGTTCTTTTGTCTGACTATGCAGCACGTGCCCATAGGCGGCCTTGCATAAACAGTCTACATACCAGACTTGTTAGCCAAAAGATACTATTATTTGACTATGCAGCCAATGCCCTTAGGTGGCCCTGCATAATTCAACCCCCTAACGGGTTTTTCAGATAGTGGTAACTTCATTATTTGGAAGAATGCCTCTTTTGTCCTTATTTGTCTTAAATTACAGTATGTAGGGATCCGTAAAAATATCCATCCTTAACATATTTGTCCCATATCCTTTTTCATGATCTGAAAGTATTCAAGTCTATGGTTTATATTCTCCTTCCCTACGTTTGGGTCAGACCTTCGTAGGAGTGATATTCATACAGTTCTTCGATAATTTTGTTTGGAAATATTTTCTCCATATTCAAGTACCTCTTTTCATACAGAAAACTCTATACTTTGGAAGATTTGAATCTCCATAAACTTTCACTGGATTTTAGCACTAGGAAAGTAAATTTCTGAGAGTTCTTTTTCCTGACTATGCAGCACGTGCCCATAGGCGGCCTTGCATAAACAGTCTACATAACAGACTTGTTATCCAAAAGATACTATTTTATTTAACCATGCAGCCAATTCCCTTAGGTGGCCCTTCATAATTCAACCCCCTAACGGGTTTGTTAAATAATGGTAACTTCATTCTTGGAAACTACTTCTTCTAATACCTTTTAGCTCTTTTTCATATCATTACTCAGATTCAAATATTCTTAAGTCATAGATTACATATTTTCCCTCATACCTGAGTATGGTACTATGTTTTCAGATGAGTTTTCAAAGAATTGAGTCAATTCTAATCCATTTCGGTCAAAGCTATTTCGACCTTAAACATTAGCCTTTTTATATCCGACGTGCATGACTTTAAACTGCTCACAAAAGACAAGGGAAATCTGAATAAAATTCAAGTTCCCAACTCACTAAACATAAATTTTTGTATGATTTAGGAACATTGAGCAATTAAAAGGTTTGAAGTTTGAAGGGTTATTTACATTAATCCTTGTAAAAATCAAACTATGATTACTAGGCCCATTGACTTAGGTAAAATCTAAAGCATATAGCAAAAGAGAATGCAGGTAAAAATAAGTGAAGGTGAAAGTGTTTTTCATTGATGCACAAGAGTTAGAAGGACATCCACAGACTGGAGTCTCTTCTCTTTTTCAAGAATTACAAGAGGCTTTCAACATAACTCTTCATTTGATTTACGGCACCCCGAGATTCATCAGCAATCACTTCGAATTCATTCATTCAAATGGATACAATAAGAGATGCAGTGATACTAGCTCTTCTTGGAACAATTGTAAAAGGATGTTCTTGAGTGCGGTTTAAGAAAATTTTCTACTGATCAAACAGTGACTCTTTTTTTGTCCAAGAAACTTGGAAGATGGATACATGGATTTGAGAATAGAGCATTGGAAGTAAAGATCCATTTGGAGAGAGTACTCTTTTCAGATATTGCTCTAATACCATGTTTGTCTTATCTCCACCAACTGGCAGTGGAAAACATTTCATCCCATGGGTTTTCCATTTTCATATCTGCAAGGAAATGACATGGAGGAAGAATTTGAAAGTTCACACCATTGTTGTTGCTCTTAATGGACAGCATAACCGAAATGAAGGAGTAGCAGTGCAGCTGCATTTCAGGTGTATAGTTCTTTGCATCTGGAACATTGACTCCTTGCAGATGACCATGACCATATAGAGGCAGGTAGATGCTCTGTGGGAAATTAAGATGATATTTCTTCAAGTACTTAGCCAAATCCGGGAGAGTGCTGTCGCAGATATCATAGTAATCATGACCAATGATGTTCATCATGTCATCAATCTGCTTGCTAGCCAGTTCATCATACGTTTCAATTCCCTTAGGATCCATTGAATCTGCACAAAAGTTAAATAAGTTAAACTCTTAAATGAGTTAATTTTTTTAAATTTGTGAAAGAATTAAAAAAAATGGCTAAGGAATTAAGGTGTGCAAGTCTAAAAATGACGCGCAAGTGTTTGTGTGCCGTGCTAGTTTTTGACGTTCAAGTATAAACCACACAAGTACAAATACCTATACAGTAGCGTGACATCAAGGAAAACACTAGAAAATAGAGAAACCTGTGCGGCTAAGGTGACCTGCGCAGCGAGAGCTCGAAGGTATGAAGTCCGGAAATCTGGATTCTTGTACGGAAGTGAGGCCCTCTATTTATAGACATGGCTGGGACCCTACGCGCCATACCCTGTGCGATCAAGGGCCGTATTCCTGCGTGATGCGCACTTGCGCGCCGCCCTCTGCGTCATCAAGACTTACGCGCCACCTTTCCTTTGGATGTCTTCGATTTCCTCAGAGTCAAATTCTCATTTCTTTCGGATCCAACTCTGAGGGGGGACTTTTGTTGATTCTCCTTTCTTCACAGAATCTAAAGATCAGAAAAGGGGAATATCTGAGATCAACGTGATTCAACCTTTGAAGAAAATATCAAAAAATCGACAAAGGCATGAATAAGGGATCAAAAGCACCTGTGCCACGCAAGTTCTATCACTGGCGCGCAAGTCCACTTGCGCGACGCCTTATGGTCGCGCAAGTGAGTTGCGCGACCAAAGTGATAACCGCCCAGTAACCGCCCAAGGTCTTCTCCTGCATATAAATAGACCCCGTGGGCCCCCCATTTTGAGAGTATTTTTTCCAGAAACTCAGATTTGAGCTCCTAGTGCACTAGTCTCTTCTCAAAGCTTTCGAAACACTTCTAAGGTAATTTCTTACCTAGAACGGAAGATCTAAAGAGGGGGAGGAAGGCCTAAGTGTTGAAACTCATCAACACTTGCACGCCTGAGTGGCCAACCCTTAAGGGAAAATGGCCACACTTGCGCGCCGCCTTACTCCTTCAATAGATCTTGCGCGCCCCTCCTCTGGAAGAACCTCAAGAGGATTATAAAGGCTTTAATGAAGAGTCGCTCAAGTATTAACCTGCTGATTAACCATCGCACAATTACATCATGTGTCGCGCAGGCGTATACCTATGTGACCAAAACTGGCGCGCCCACGCAGTACCTGCGCGCCTACCAGGACTTGCGCGCCCCTACCTTTTTGGGTGCCTTTCTTTCCCATTTCACCTCTCTTAAGCCATTACACCTTTCCTATTCAGGATTCAGTCCTCAAGACACTCTTCAAAGCCATTTTATGGCATGATTTCTTAATTTGACTTCCTTATCTGAAAGGAATTTTGTGGAATATCTCTAAAAACCTAGTGATTTATACATCTTTATGTCACTAAAGACTGAGATTTAATTCATTCAACCTCATACTTTAAGATTAGAGAATCCTTAACCTGGGTATCCTTTTTAGGAATAATCCCCAGTCATAAGTCCTCTAATATGGGCATCCTCTTTAGGAGTAAGCCCCAAGTCCCTTAATTTTTGGGCATCCTCTTAGAAGTAAGCCCTAGATCCCCTAACCTGGGCTTCCTTTTCAGGAGTAATCCCCAGTCTCAAATATGGGCATCCTCTTTAGGATTAAGATCCAAGTCCCTTAATTTTTGTGCATACTCTTAGGAGTAAGCCCCAGATCCCATAACCTGGGCTTCCTTTTCAAGAGTAAGACCCAGTCTCAAATATGGGCATCTTCCTTAGGAGTAAGCCCCAAGTCCCTTAATTTTTGGGAATCCTCTTAGGAGTAAGCCCCAGATCCCCTTACCTGGGCTTCCTTTTCAGGAGTAAGCCCGAGTCTAAATATGGGCATCTTTCTTAGGAGTAAGCCCCAATTCTTAAAGTTCCCAAATCTGGGCATCCTCTTTAGGAGTAAGCCCCAAGTCTCTCAATTTTTGGGCATCCTCTTCAGGAGTAAGCCCCAGTCCCCTAATTTGGGCATCCTCCTCAGGAGTAATCCCCAAACCATAATTCCCTTAACCTGGGCCTCCTTTTCAGGAGTAAGCCCCAGTCATAATCCTTAACCTGGGCCTCCTTTTCAGGAGTAAGCCCCAGTCTCAAATCTGGGTCTCCTTTTCAGGAGTAAGCCCTAGTCATAATTCTCTTAACCGGTCCTAATTTCTTCTAATTTGGGATTCATTTTTAGGATTAAAACCCAAGTTAGAGTATTCAAAATCTCAATGAAGCACATATACCTTTATGGACCCTGTTCCTGGATTTCATCCCTAAAGTAAATCCTAACCTTCATTTATCTGGGCAGTCATACATACATAAGACCCACATTATTTCATATGATTGCATCTTTCATGTAACAATTGTATAATTTTTACCAATACCTCTTGTTTCTCACACCGAGCATGACTCACGTGAGTTTAGAGTGTAAAAGTAATTGTGACATCCTTCTTTGAGCCATCAATCATAAACATCATACTCCCTTACTCGAACTACGTGGGTTTTGATTCCTTTTCTAAACAAAGGATACGTAGGTAGCCCGTCTACGGGTTTGATCACAACTCTAAAATAATCCATGTCCTTTTGAATGACAATAAACATCAAGTGCCCCACTGAGTGGCTTTAAAACCAGTATGGTCATCATAATGACAAAGAGACTTCTATATAAATGTGTCAAAGGGTACCATTGACCAAGAATCTCTAATAAATACAGATGATTCTCTATCGATGAAGAACCTCGAATACATACAAAAGATTCTCTAAATTTTCTACATATTTAATCATTGATTGTCAGATCTGAAGGAAATCACATTTTATACTTGGTAATGTAATAAGGATTCACAAACATAACTTAAATCTATAAAGAGAGTCCCGGAGTAGACAATAATTCCCCTAAAAAAGGTTTGATGAGTCTGACCTCCCATCCTCTCGACCAATGAAAATTCCTAAGCCACATCGGTCCACAAACTAATGAGCACCTACCTTTGGAAAGTAGGTCCTAATGGATGTGGAATCATTGGATGTTTCCGGTTCTATGAACAAACCCGTTAGAAACCAATCGGAATGTTTGAACCTCCCATTAAGGCGGTCATCCTCGGATTCTGAGGAAAACAATGTCATCATTGAATCAAAGTTGACCCCAAAAGGAAAATGGATATCTCAATATGTCACCACCTCATAACCTATATGACTTTAGTGGTTTATAGTGAAACCTTTCCTACATCTTCCACTTTATATCCAACATCACATGTAAGTGTTTTACCTTCAACATGTTTATGAAGAAGGGGTTCACATATTAGTTGTTCAATGATTTTTAGGAAGAATTTAAAAACTCATGAATTATATCTTGAGACCACCAATGATAAAGAATCATGTTGAGGGAATTCCACTGCTTCTATATGTGAAGACCCTATAGAGATCATTTGGAAATTTCCATGAACAAAATAATAATGTTGTGAATTAAAAAAACCTTTATTATCTCACTCAATTCATGATCAGCAGTGAGACTCATTATTCAGAAATCATGATGTGATGAATGGCATTAATATTCATAGTTTAGAAAATGAGGAACAAACTATAGAACCATGAGTTCCATTTAGTATCATTCAATAACCCTCTAATTTATATCCTCATTTATCCTATGTTGACATGATTTTTTTCACCATTGGAGGTGATCTTGTAACAATTTGACATATATTTCATGCCTCAAAAGCAGTGAGTGGCTAGGCTTAGGAAACTATTCTCACCGAACACATACCAGTAGAAACAAAATCATTAGATACTTAATTTCATGATGAAAAGATTATTTATATCCAAGATAGACCAAAAACAATAGAAATTAATTTTAATGATGCTTCTATGATCCCCATATAGAAGATAATGGAAGATCCTAAACCCAACAAAGTTGGTTAGGGATTCGTGATCATCTCTCAAGAAAAAGTGGTCTTTCCTTACTATTTCCTATTATAATAGGGATATAAAAAAAATGAGGTAGAATATCATTCTCTCATTTCAGACATAGAATAAGAACGTCAAATACCAGTGATCCACCTATAGGTGAAAGGAAATTCATATTTTTTAATCCAATCGATCAATAGGGATTATTCCATCAAAAAATAAGATATAATTCCCCTACTTGAATATATTTGAGGGTTAATGGATAAATTACCCATGGAGCCAACAATGAATCACATTAAATGATCATATAATTCCCAGAAATATGAATTAAATAAGAAAGCTATGACATTAGTAGATCCAAACTAGGATAAACCGTTCATCAATATTGTGCACCGCCAAATGGTGTATCTGTTTTGACATTTTGGCATGGAAAAAATAAATGATGTCATTTCTGTTCCTAGACCAGATAGACCCATGACTGGTTAGATGATACCTATTGTGGATTTTCTTCACTATGTAAAGTTATCATTAGATATAGTAGGAAAAAAGCATACCTAATGATGACTGCCTAAATTTACTCGTTATCACAGACCAAATCAATATAAATTCTTTTATAAATAGAGCTTTGATGGAGTCCTACTCAAATTAATTGATAGAGAATGGACCACTATTGTAGTGACATAGTTACATGTTGAAGCATGTGTCACACAAAAAACAATATTCTATCTTTCCAATAATATCTCAAGGCTTATATATTTCTGGCCTTCAATGATGTAATATTCCACAAAATTCGATAAAAAATTTCATTCATTCCAAGTTCATTCCAACCTCAACTATCTACCCCCATATTTTCAAAATATATCCAAATACTCATGGAAATTATACATATGAGGAATGGATGTTCTAGGGTCATATAATCTAGCTATGTCTAGGAGAATAAAATATTTCCTAACTTCTACACACTTCTTCTCTAAATTGGGTTAGGTGATACCATTCAAAGAACTCGAGACCAAAATCATTTTCAGCTTCATGAAATCCAACATCATTACTAGATTTTGTATCCTTCATATAATAATAATAGATAATGAAAATAATTTATGTTCTATGGAGTTAGATAAGATGTATTAGGAGTATAATATCATATCCAACAACTTGTCTCTCTATCACGAAACAGCTAATGGATAGATTGAGGATATAAACAATAACCTATAAAACATACTCCATAAGATTATTGATAAGGATACAAATTCTTGTCCTGAAAATCTTTTACAATCCTTGTGGGCCTACCAGACCACAACCCATACCTCCAAACGGGAATCCCCATATTCACTCATATATAGAACAGAAGTAATCATACCCATTGAGGTTAAATTTCCACCACTCCACATTTCTATTTGTGACTAGTTTTCCATGGTAATAAATCCTATAAATTATTGGATGAAATAGAGTGACTCAATGAGAAAAGATTAAATAACTTGTATCACTTTAAGGTCCATCAAAATCAGATAGTGTGGGAATTTAACAAGAAGTTCCACATCTAATTTTTCCTCCAATGAGAATTGGTATTAGTCCTTAAGACTTTAGTGATACCAATAATGAAGCCTCCAATGCTTGAGCCAATGTGGGAGGAAATATATTCTATACACAAGGTCCACTCTAACATAAAATATTCTCTAATCTTGATGGATGTAGAGCTCATTACGACCGCTGATAATGCAGGGATTCTCAAAAAGCAGTTTATGTGAAAAAAGGTGATATATCTTAACTGCATGATGTTAAACTAAATTGTCAGTCTTTTTCATGTGACCTTAAAAAGTGTGACATTCCATAAACATCACAAGATGATAGAATACACGACACCAACATCCTTACTATATGAAATAAAATTACATAGAATCATGGTCATGTATGAATGAATATAAAAGGAACATCATATAGTCCTAGTCATATGAACATAAACTAAAATACACCGTAGTATGATATGTAAGACTTTAAACTACATATCCTAATGTCCTAGTCAAAATATGTTAAACTTTATGCCAAATTATTTTCTGCATGACTTAAAACTGCATTGTTCACATCCTCATTGTACGATGTAAAACTATGTAATATTTCAATTAATTCTCGAGTGGATCAAAATAATTATTGATATTATCCCACCACACATTTAATTCAAGAATAATGTGTGGAATAGAGGATTTTTGGAGATCTTATTTTCAATGGATTAGGTTTCTCTATGATTTTATTTTTATTATTCTTTATTCAACAACAAAATTAAGGCTTAATGGAATCTTATGTATGGTATTCTCTTATTTAACTTTACCTTTGTACATTGATGATCTTATTTCATTGTATCCTAATTGTACATGATATGTAGTGAAACTCAGATCTCCAATCCTTGTTCTATCAGAGTTATAATAAATTCCCCTCCTTATATATGGGTTAAACCTGCATAGAGAACCTTTCGAGAAATACGTATGTCCTGATTATCACTATAACGAGACATTTAGTAATGCATGGATCTTACATCCTATTCTAGCCACCAAGAAATTAAAATTGCCCTATCCATTTATTTATCAACTTTTTATGGTGTAAGAAAAATTTTCCACTATGTCTTTCTCACAACGAGAATAGATCACATGGGATTAAGAGTTTTAGTAAAGGATCCCACACACGATCAAGTAATATCAACTCATATTAGGGTTACTATGGACCTGATCACAAGGCATTAAAAGGAACACAATATGTCTATGTTCTATGGATTTAAAAATTATGGTTCCTAAGAAATTTATATATATTGATTCTCATTCTCATGATATGTGTAGTGATGCCCAGATGTTATTTCCTAGTCCAGCCACAATATGGGAGATTTCCTCACTCTTCTATGTATGACTCATATCTATATAAGAGGATCTAATATTGGTTCTAACCACTTCCATGAGCTCGTGTTAAAAAATCCCATTATCCATGAAATAATTAAATTAGTATTGGGAATATTTTCTAGAATTTAATGTATGTTTATTCTCATTACAATGAGATATGTATTAATATCTTGTTATTATACCCTAGTCTAACCATAATATTACTTTTTCATATCAATCCACCTTCTTCCTTACTGCGAGACATTAAAATGTATGGTTGATGTCCATGCGAGGTGAATTTTAAATTCATGGGTCCTTGTGAACTATTTGTGGATTGATTCTCATTTCAATGAGATACGTAGTAGTTCCTAAAAATCATGTAATATTCCCATCAATAGGGTAAAGAAAAATTCCCCCTCTCCTACATAAAAATAGTGATCTGTAAAGGATATCATAATTTGGGCTCCCTAATTCAAGTGTCTATTTAGGAAATAGAAATGTCCCCTCCAACATATGAGTCAGATCTATGCAAGGGAATCTAAAATTCATGGAAACTTTTGGTCAAAATTCTTCCTTTTTTCTTGGAAATATTCTTTTCTCATGTCATACTCATAATCTTAGACAATATCAGATCACCACATTATTTCTCTAGCTATATAAAATAAAATATTTGATACTTGATGAAACCTTTTCCTGACTTTGTATTAATACATGTTAGTTTTATTTTAATAATTCTCCCACATAAATGGAAAGTTAGAGAATGGATGATAGTTTTTTACTATGAATTAATACTACCTAGTTGTATTTTCATAAAGTCACCCATAAAATTATTTTATCAACTAGTGACATATTTGGCCTCATGATACTTTCTTCTCTATTTTTAAGCCTTACCGACATCATGTTTGAACCTGATATTTGACAGCGGTCTATATAAATCCCTTGAAATCTTAACTCACGTCACATATCCTTATTTGAGAAACCCCAAGATCTTGGTTTAAAATTTTCTCCCCCATGTATGAAGTATGATGGAAAAACCGTGGTCTGGTAGGCCTCGTATTAATCATCATTTCCATAATACTACGGTCTTAGACTTATGTCCTAAAACTAAAGTCACCATATTGACCTCATTTCATGATGTAAAAATACATGATAATTCATTATAGAAATATATTATACTGTGTGGTTTTCCAAACACTATGCATAGATAGATTCAAATTCAAATGACATGTGTAGTAAAACCTGAACCTTGTGGTTCAAGCCCAACCCCAATAAAAAACCTCACTATGTTCCTACGATTTTTCCAGACCTATGTAGGAAACCTTTTCCCCCAATCTTGGGTAACTTTGACTTGAAATTATTCTCTTATATTCAGTCACTTTTCTTCAGAAGACCAAACATTATGTCTGAGGAAATATAAATATCCATAAATTTCCTCTAGCCATAAGAAATAGAATGTTAGTATATAGTGAACACTTTTTTCTGACAATTTATTAATACTCCCCAATTTTCGTTGCATAAGTTTTTTTACCAAAAGGTCATGTCAGCCAAAGGATTCCACTACTTGACTATTTAGTAACATGCCCCAGTTTTCATTGCATATATATCTCATATAAAGGATCATTCAACAAGAGGTACATTCATCCCCAAGAGAAATTTTTTCTATATCCATGATCCCTTTCCTCCAAAGAAACCCCAGATTCCATCTTAAAAACTTCCCTCTTTATACCAGACAATAATGGAACATTCTTGGACATATTACCATAAAATGGAGAATCAATACTCTTTCAGTAAGAGATAAAGGACCTTAAATTATAGCCCCCAATATCTTTAATGTATGACATTAACCTACATATAATAAAAAACTATTCATAATATGTAAAAATTTATAATAAATTCATCACTATAAGATGTTAAACTACATGGTCTATGACAACCCTGATCTTTTATTACACAATTAAACATAATTTATTACATAAAATTCATTCGATACAACATAGAAGATCTAGAGGTCTAGTGTTTTTGGGGCTTAGGATCATTACATAACAACTAAAAACATGAAAAACAATATCTTTATTGAAAACTACCTTTACATGACCACTACATTCCCTCATACTTAGCATTGCATGGGATAACCTGAGGACATGCATAAGAAAACGGTGAGATATAAAGACCAGTAAGGGAATAATAATGGAATAACACGAGGAATAAAATAAATGTTAGACAATAAGAATATCAATAGATTACAAGAGAAGCATAAACATAAAGTAACGATAAAGCATGATAATCATAACATGGAAATGCGGCAACAACACTTAGCATGGAATTAGCATGAGCCAAGGATCATTGCACATGGAGCATGAGTAAACCCTCATTGCACATGAAGCACAAGTAAACTATCATTTCACTTGAATTATCATGATTAAAAACCCATTACACATGATGTATCACGATACTATACTTTACCCAATGCATTGAAGCGCTATAAGGGATTACCCTTCTTAAACATTTCATTTCATGCATAAGTGTGCCACATGGATCATATAACATGGATCCATAAAACATCATCATTTATTCCATGATAAAGGAATGATTAATTAATAAATGAAACTTTATAATCAATAAGTAAATTTTCATAAAGGTGAATACCCTTGATAGAGAAATGGGCATGGTATTCACTTCACAATGACATTGGCTTAGAAAATCGGTGCAATTTCGGCAGTGTAACAGCGTGACGTAAGTATTCATAAAAAATGGTTGATGGGATATAAAGGGGTGTCTCATCATATGTACATGAAATGGAAAGTACGGGGGTCATATAGATACATGTCCCAACAATTGTAATGGAATTTAGATTTATGATACAATAGAATTGCTTGAATGTAAATGAGGAGAGAGAATTTCCTTTCGGAATTTTGGCATAGTAACGGGCATACATGGGAGGAATTTAATGAGAGAGAAAGGGGTCTCCCATCATTAAAAGATAAAGAGGGAATTATGAGGGAGGTGAGAAACCATACCCAAACATTTATAATTGAAATTAAAAGGGTATAACAATATTAAGAAAATTGGACAAAAATGAGAAAGGAAGAAAAAACCCTTACTTAGAAGTGTGATTCCAAAGGATTGAGAGATGATTCTTGGGAGCTTGGGGCACCATAAAAGGATTATAGAGAGAGTAGGGATGATGTTGGACGAACTCAAAAGGATTTTAGTGAGGAGGAAGTGGGATATTGGGTGGGTTTATATAGGAAAGGTGATGGAATTATTTATTATTTAGGTTTGGGACACCTCACATTAAACTAATCCAAACCACAAACCAGCCCATGGTTTTTGCCCATATTTTTTAGAAAAGGGGAGTGGAAAACAATATTTTATAAGGAAAAATTCCTAACTTCTTAAAATAATGGGGTTGCTTATGTGGAGGTGAGTCACACTCCCATGGAAAACAGTTTAAAAAGACAAAATGTTTAATAAGTCTTGAATGGTCCACTAAAGCTTTGTAAAATAAATCAAACAAGCCCAAAATCACATTATTTTACTGGTAAAACATATATTGGCCGAATATAAGGTTTATAGTATTTTATTAAATCACTATTGGGTCATTATGATGTCATAAAACACATTATATATTTAAATGATATTTAATTTTTACCCAAAAAATTGGCTGTCTCAGAAAATTATGAAAAATTCACCATTGGATAATTTCTAAGTCTTGATTCTAGAAATAATATTAATTTTATCTAAATAATTTTCTAAATATTTTAATTTTCACTTTTAAAATAAAAACCAACATTTATCGAAAATTCATGGGTTTTGAAAAAAAATGGCTTTGAAACCTTAATAAAAATTATGATTGCATTCATAAAATTATACGATCATTGATATTTAATAAAAATTAATTTAATAAAAATAAAAAAATTTTATTAAAATATTATTTAATTCAAAAATCCATTAATTTATCAAAATATATTTCTTAGTTGAACATTAACTAAAAATACTATTTGTGCTTTAAAAACTATTTACTAGGTAACAATAATAAAATGAAAGTATATTCATTATTATATAAAAAATAATGTAAATAACCATAATGATAAGGTCTTGTTACATAACCCCTTATAATACCCGCATAATACCGAAGAGTAAGGTGTGCGATGGTGATAGACTCTTGGGGTGGCTCGGATAACATTGCTCGGGTGGTAATCTCTATCAACTTCCACTTCTATCATATGCGGTCCCGCTCGAGCTTAACATATTCAAGCTCGGATTGGGCTTGGTTAAGAGAGAAGCCCCAAGAAACAACCTTCTTTCCAAGATCTGACAAATAGGCTTCGTATGGGGCATGTCTACTTGATGAGGTCATCGCTTCCTTTGTCTGAGTAAATTGGATTTATTAAAGCCCAATATTTATACTACTCTCGTGATCACTATTCAAAGTCTATATTAGAAATGGTCACAATTCATAACAGTATTTTAAAATCCAAAGACATAAAACCAAATAAGTTGACATTTTATATAAACATTTTACATTAAGATACATTTAATTAGATCAAGATGGATTTACATTAATGAATGTTTGGGTCATTACAATCTTCCCCCCTTAAGAAATTTCACCCACGAAATTTCATTTTCCCACACTAAAACAGATGTGGGTAACTCTACTTCATAATTTCCTCTGATTCCCACGTTGCTTCTTCAAACTTGTGATTTCACCACAACACCTTGACGAGGGGAATTGTCTTATTTCGTAGAACTTTTTCTCTACGATCTAAGATCTTCACTGGTTTCTCCTCATAAGAAAGATCATCCTCTAGCTGTACTACCTCTAAAGAGAGTACATGTGAAGTGTCTAGTATGTACTTCATTAAGAGGGATACATTAAAGACATCATGTACTTTGGTCTTGGTAGGTGGATGTGCTATTCAATAGGCCACATCCCTGACACGATCAAGAATCTCGAAGGGGCGGATGTACCTTGGACTTAACTTCTATTTCTTTCAAAACCTCATGACCTTATTCCATAGAGATATGTTTAGAAATACCGTGTCTCCAACTTTAAACTCAAGGTCTCATCGACGGTGATCTGCATAAATCTTCTATAAACTCTGGGCTACCTTGATATGCTGCTGAATGGTTTTCACCTTCTCTACCATTTCTTCGACCATTTTTGGTCCAAGCAGCTTATGCTCACCAATCTCATCCCAACACAATGGTGTTCTGCACCTTTTCCCATAAAGGGATTTATATGGTTCCATTTGGATGCTTGATTGGAAACTGTTATTATAAGAGAACTCAACCTGAGGAAGGTGTTGAAACTATCATACTTTGAAGTCCATTGAGAACGCTCTCAACATGTCTTCAAGTGTTTGGATAGTCTGCTCAGATTGGACATCAGTTTGAGGATGATATGCCGTACTGATGTTCAGTTTAGTATTCAGAGCATGTTGAAGACTCTTCTAAAACTTATAGGCAAATCTTGGATCTCAATAGGACACAATAGATAGTGGTACTCCATGAAGCCTTACCACTTCCCTGGTATATATCTGTATCAGTTGATCTAATGAGAAATCCTCCCGAATAGCAATGAAGTGTGAAACCTTTGTAAGACGATCCACAATAACCCAGATTTCATTATTGCCTTTGGACATCTTCAAAAGTCCAGTGAAAAAGTCCATGGTTATGTTCTCCCATTTCCATTCTGGTATGGGAAATGGTTGCATCATCCCCTTAGACTTCTGCCTCTCTGCCTTCACTTTCTGACACACCGGGCACATTGATGTATATTCAGAGATCTACTTCTTCATATTATCCCACCAATAATTCTCTCAGATATCTCGATACATATTTGTGTTTCCTGTATGAATTGAGAAATTTGAACTATGTGCATCATCCAAAAGTTCCTTCTTCAGCTCCGGACTTGATGGAACACATAGTCTTTTCCCAAATCTCACAATTCCTTCTTTATTAACATTAAAATTTGAGGATTTCCGTTTTCTGATAGCTTCCACTTTTTCCTAAATTCCTACATCATCCTTTTGAGCATCCTTTAACCTTTCCAAAATTGATGGTTTAGAAATAATTTGTGAAAGGATTGATGATGTTTCCTTCTTTATGATTCCCATGTCCATCTTCATCAAATCTAAGAAGATTGGATCCTTTTTAATTCTCATCAATGATAGAATCGCGGGGTCCTTTCTACATAGGGCATCTGCCACCTTGTTCGCTTCCCAGGGTGGTAATGGGTTGATCAGTCATAGTCTTTGATCATCTCTAACCATCTTCGTTGGAACATGTTCAAATATTTCTGTGTGAATATATACTTGAGGCTTTTGTGGTCCGTATATATTTCACACTTCTCCACAAAGAGATAATGCCGCCAAATTTTCAAAGTGAAGATCACTGCATCCAACTAGAGTTCATGTGTTGGATTGTTCTGTTCATGAACTTTCAATTTCCTTGAAGCATAGGCAATGGATTTTTCATTTTTCATCAACACACATCTCAGGCCCTTCTTCGAAGCATCACTGAATACCACAAAAAGTTCTCCACTTGTGGGTAAATTGAGCACGGGCGCAGTGATAATCCTCCTTTTTAACTCCTTGAAGCTTTCTTCACATTCATCAATACAAGAAAACTTTACTCCCTTCCAAGTTATCTTGGTAAGAGGGTTAGACAATCATGAGAAATTTCTCACAAATCGTCGATAATATCTAGCTAACCCCAAGAAGCTACGGATATCTGTTACCGATGTTGGCCTCAAACATCCCTCAATTGCATCTGTTTTGGAGGGATCCATAGACATCACATTTCTTGTGATGATATGGCCCAAGAATGAGACCTCCTTCAACCAGAACTCACACTTGTTGAACTTTTCATAGAGATTCTCCTTCTGCAAGGTCTCTAGTATAGTTCTTAGATGCTCCTCGTGATCCTCCTTAATTTTGGAGTATATCAAAATATCATCTATAATGACTACCAAAAATTTGTCAAAGTAATCTCTAAAGACTCTATTCATCATGTCCATGAGTATTTATAAATAATTAGTGAGTTTTAAAGGCATTACTATGAATTCATAGTTCCCATATCTTGTAAAAAAAGCAGTCTTGGGGATATCTTCCTTCTTCACCCTTACTTGATAATATTCCAACTGCAAATCCACCTTGGATAAGTATTGTGCTGCACACAACTGATCAAAAAAGTCATCAATTCGTGGGAGAGGATAATTTTTCTTTATCGTGATTTTGTTAAGCTCACGATAGTCGATGCAAAGGATCATTGACCCATCCTTCTTTTTGACGAAGAGGACTGGTTTACCCCATGGTGAAACACTTGGGTGTATAAACCCTTTATCTATATTCTTCTGTAGTTGTTTCTTCAGCCCCTCAAGCTCCACAACAGCCATTTTATATGGAGTCTTGGATATTGGAAAGGCCCCAGGTATAAGATTAATTGATAATTCAAAATCTCTTCTAGGAGGAAGACCAGGCATTTCCTCGGGAAAAACTTCAGCGAATTCCCTTACAATATGCAAGTCTTCTAGGATAGTTTCCTCCTTATAATCAATCATCTGAGCCAGATACATATGATCATAGGGTATTAATATCCACACTTGAGATGATAGAGCTAAATAAGATTCATCTTCCTCCTTGAACTTGTAAAGAATCGGGGGTCGATTCTCCACATGGAGAGTGATTTCCCTCTCATGGAAATTTATGTTGGATCTATATAATGAAAGACAATCCATGCCCATAATTGCATCAAATTCCACCAGAGGGAGTATGATAAGGTTCTCCAGGAAGTTCAATCCACAGATTATGATAGGGGAGGAGTTATATTCATGGGATGCAATGATTTCCCCATTTTCCGTACTCACAGACATCTTCACTTCTATGATTTGTGGTGGTGCTGGGAATGTTCTACTAAACTTTCGAGATATAAAAGAATGTGTAGAAACTGAATCAAAAAGTATGTTCACTATTATTGAATGAATAACTAGTGTACTAGTCACCACTTCATTTTTGTGGTTCACTTCGGTAGTATTGATGGAAAAATATCTCCCTTGCTGCCTTGGAGGTTGTTGGTTGCTTCAGAAAACCCTTGGCTTAGGGCATTGATTTTCGAGATGCCCTGGATCTTTGCATTTGTAGTAATGAACCATGTGTTGAGGTTCAAACGGAGAATTCATATCCTCTATCGTAGCCGCGAGTATTTCTTGCTGATAGTTAATATCCAGGTGTCCTTCTCTTCCACACCTAAAGAATTTCCTCATCCCCTTCAGGCAATTTCTGAGGTGCTTCTTTTCGCACCTTTGGCAAGTGGGGCGCTAGATCTTCTTAGCACTATTGGATTTATCCATCAGACTTCTAGCATTGAATTCCACCTTATTATTCTTATCCCCATGATACCCCTGAGATTCTCCAATCTCCATTTCGACCTTGAGGGAACATCCGACAATTTCTTCATAGCTGTCAAAGTCACGGATCACCAGCTCTTTCCGCAGGCTAGGTTTCAGCCCACCAAAGAAGCGATCAACCTTGCATTCATGGGTAACAACAAATCCAGAGGTGTATCATACAATCCTTGTGATGTTTTCCTCATACGCTCTGACAGATTCGTCGTCTTTTTTACTTGAGGTCAAAGAAGTCTCTTTCCATCTTAAGCCGGAGGGTGCGTGGAAAATATTTATCGAAAAACATCTTTCGGAAATACTTCCATTCCAACGTCTTAATCTCCTCATCAGGGTTCGTATTTTTGATCAAAATCCACCATTGATCAGCTTCACCCTCCATAGGATAAGAAACCAATATAACCTTATCTTGTTCAGAACATTGAAGGATGGAGAAGATCTTTTCAATGGAGTTGATCCATTGTTCAGCGATTGAGGGATCAGATGATTCATTAAAAGTAGGAGGCCTTTGTCTCATGAATATCTTGATAGCGACTTGTCCTTTTCATTGGGGGGGGGTCGAATGTTCCTCTTGACCCATGTTTCTATTCAAATCTTGAGTTAGATGAGAGATAAGCATGACAAAGTTCATAATTCCCGCTCCCATTGGATTGGGCATCTCATTAGTACAGTTATCACATTGATCTTCACATCAGTTGTTAGCCTGAGTCCCCCTATTAACGACCATTGGTTGGAATAAAAGGAATGTTAGGGGTAACACATAAAGGTTAATACAAGGACAAAACTGATGACTTATAAATAACTTTATTTCCTTAACATATGAATCTATTGTCTTCAGTCTATGTTATCCATGATCTACTTTCTAACATATATTCTTAGGGAATTTTTTATTCCCTTAATAATGGTTCATACTAGGCTTGTGAATTTACCAAAGCATATCCCCCAGGAGTGTCGTAACCAAGAGTGCATCAAGGCCCATTGTCATGCACTAGTTCCCGTTCGAGTCTATCTCAAAGCGGTGTTTTCGGGTTTTACCCCTAGGATACTTATGTGCCAAAGCCGCCTCTACCTACTCGTATCAAGACAGGGATGTATTTTCTTAATAAAACACTTACTCAATACTCACAAAAACTTAGGGATGTTTTTATTATACTTAGTCTTGTCTTTAAGGCTTTACCAGGGTTTTCTTATCCTATTCCCAAAAATAACTAATCCTATCATTTGATACCAACTATGACAACCTTGATCTTTTATTACACAATTAAACATAGTTTATTACATAAACTTCATTTGATACAACATAGAAGATCAATAAGTCTAGTGTCTTTGGGGATTAAGATCATTACATAACAACTTAAAACATGAAAAACAACATCTTTATTGAAAACTTCCTTTACATGACCACTACATTCCCTCATACTCAACATTGCATGGGATAACCTGAGGACATGCATAAGAAAAGGGTGAGATATAAAGCTCAGTAAGGAAATAATCATGGAATAACCTGAGAAATAAAATAAAAGTTAGAAAATAGGCATATCAATAGAGCACAGGAGAATAATAAACATAAAGGCATGGTAAAGCATGATAATCATAACATGGAAATGTGGCAACAACACTTACCATGGAATTAGCATGAGCCAAGGCTCATTGCACATGGAGCATGAGTAAACCCTCATTGCACATGAAGCATGAGAAAAACCTCATTTAACTTGAATTATCATGATTAAACACCCATTTCACATGATATATCATGATATTATACTTTACCCAATGCATTAGAGCGCTATAAAGGCACACCCTTAAACATTTCATTTCATGCATAAGTGTGCCACATGGATCATATAACATGGATTCATAAAACATCATCATTTATTCCATGATAAAGGAATGTGGAATTCATACATTAAAATTTATAATAAATAAGTAAATGTGCATAAATTTGAATACCTTTTATAGAGAAATGAGTATGGTATTCACTACACAATGTCATTGACTTGGAAAATCAGTGAAATTTCAGCAGCATAACTGCGTGACGTAAGAATTCATAAAAAATGGTTGATGGGAGAGAAAGGGGTGTCTCATCATATGTACATGAAATGTAAAGTAAGGGGGTCATATAGATACATGTCCCAACAATTGTATTGAAATTTATATTCATGATAAAAAATAATTTCTTGAATGTAAAAGAGGAGTGGGAATTTTCTTTTCAGACTTTCAGCATAGTAACAGGTGTACATGGGAGGAATTTATGAGGGAGAAAGGGGTCTCCCATCATTCAAACATAAATAGGGAAGTATTGGGGAGGTGGGAAACTATACACCAACATTTATAATTGAAATTAAAAGGGCATAACAACATTAATAAAATTGTACAAAAATGAGAAAGGAAGAAAAAACCCTTACTTGCAAGTGTGCTTCCAAAGGTTTGAGAGAGGCTTATTGGGAGGTTGGGGAACCTTGGGAGGATTATAGAGAGAGGATGGTATAGGTTGGACGAAATCCAAATACTTTTAGTGAGGAGTAAGTGGGAGCTTGGGTGGGTTTATATGGGAAAGGTGAGAGAATTCTTTATTATTTAGGTTTGGGACACCTCACATTAAACTAATCCAAATCACAAACCAGACAATAATTTTTGCCCATGGTTTTTGGAAAAGGTAAGTATAAAACAATATTTTATAAGGTCAAAGTCCGAACTTCTTAAAATAATGGGGTTGCTTATGTGGATGTGAGTCACACTCCCAAGGAAAACAATTTAAAAAGACAAAATGTTTAATAAGTCTTGAAGGGTCCACTAATGATTTGTAAAATAAATCAAACAAACCCAAAATCACATTATTTTAATTGTAAAACATATATTGTCTGAAAACAAGGTTTATAGTATTTTATTACATCACTATTGGGTCATTATGATTTCATAAAACACATTATATATTTAAACGATATTTAATTTTTACCCAAAAATATGGTTGCATCAGAAAATTATGAAAAATTCACCATTGGATAATTTTGACGTCATGATTCCAGAAATAATATTCATTTTATCTAAATAATTTTCTAAATATGTTTATTTTCAATTTTAAAATAAAATCCGACATTTATAAAAAATTCATGGGTTTTGAAAAAAATGGCTTTCAAACCTTAATAAAAATTACCATTGCATTCATAAAATTATGAAATAATTTATATTTAATAAAAAATAATTTAATAAAAATAATAATATTTTATTAAAAAATTATTTAATTCAAAAATACATTAATTCATCAAAATACATTTCTTAGTTGAACATTAACTAAAAATACTATTTGTGCTTTAAAAACTATTTACAGGGTAACAATAATAAAATGAAAGTATATTCATTATTATATAAACAATTAATGTACATAACCATAGTGATAAGGTCTTGTTACATAACCCCTTATAATACCCACATAAGACCGAAGAGTAAGGTGTGTGATGGTGACCAACTCTTAGGGTGGCTGGGATAACATTGCTCAGGTGGTAATCTCTATCAACTTCCACTTCTCTCATAGGCGATCCCACTCCAGCTTAGAATATTCAAGCTCAAATTAGGCTTGGTCAAGAACGAATCCCAAATACGCAACCTCCTTTCTAAGCTTTGACAAATGGGCTTTTTATGGGGCATGTCTATTAGATGAGGCCATCGATTCCTTTTTCTGATTAAATTTGATTTGTTAAAGCCCTATATTTATACTAATCATGTTATCATTGTTCAAAGACTATATTATAAACGGTTACAATTCTTAACAGTATTTTAAAATCAAAAAACTTAAAAACAAATAAGTTGAAATTTTATATAATTTTTTTACATAAATAGACATTTAATTAGATCAAGAGGGATTTCCATTAATGAAAGTTTGGGTAGTTACATGGTCCATGTCCGGGTCACATGACATTAAACTGCATGACACATCAACCCTTGTCAGAGAGGGTTCTTCGCCCCTGATGTTAGTTATTAAATAGAATGAAACCTTCTTTACATAAGGAAAATTTGTGTCGGACTAGTTTTATATTAATGAATTATGCCAATATAGATACTCTTCTCATTCTTAAGAACCTTACCTTGGAAAACCACCCATCATGGTTTTGTGAAATTTGGATCTTCACACACTTCCAAGTCATTGGTGGTAGAATTTTGGAATTCCGATGGATTCCTTTTTGGAGTATGTATTAATACACCCCTAATTGACTTCAAATAAAGTCTTTAAAAAAGTATTTTTTAACTAGTAGAATATATTTCCTCAAGAGACACCTCATATTTTCGTATAATCCTTAACAATATTTTTTTTATGGAAATTTATTTTCGAACATGGTCTATGGACATTCCTCACATACTTGTCTTGTTTCATGTTTTAGATCTAGGAATCATGATATCATGACTCATTATTCCCCTTGGTCTATTTGAGTAATGTCAGATAATTATTTTCCAACAATCCTTTTTGGGCATCATTCCAAAACCAATGTTAAAATATATTCAACCTAAAACACCAGTCACATTAGTCTAGCTTGAAGGACTTCAAATTTCCCATAAAAAGAGACATAGTGATCCTCAAATTGATAACCCATAAAGGGAAATCTGGGTAAAATTAGAGTCACATCTCTTTAGTCCTATGTTTGGAATGGTTTAGGGAATAATTGAGAAATGAAAATATAAAAGTAACAAAATGTTTTAGGCTAACAATCCACAATGGTAATACTAATAAAAATCCAAGTATCACCCTCTAAGTCTTATTCAAACTGGACATAGAAAAAAAAGTAGGGCGATGACACAAAAGACATAATGTTTTTAGGGATTTCTATATCACCCTAGAAACATTTCAACTATTATTGCTTGGATCCATGGATTATGAAAACATTAGAGAATTCTTTTACATTTGAGATAGTTCAAAATCCCACCAACTAATGTTATAATAAATCAAAGTGACTGTTTCATAGTTCCTTGAAACGTGTGTTCTAGTTTTAAGAATCATTTCTTCCAGGTGGTTTCCATTGGATTTATTCATTGAACCGGAAACATAAAAATGTTATTTTTCTAAAGGGGCCTGCTTTACAAAGGCAGATGTTCATTAATTTTGAACATTACGATACTTAGGAACATACATTATTCTAGAGGATGGGAGTTCAGACTCATCACACCCTTTTGAGGGGAATTATTGTCTACTCTAGGACTCTATTTGTAAATTTAAGATATTTTCATGAATCATTATTAATTCACCAAGCATAACATAAGTTTTACTTGGAATTTACAATCAATTATTAACATGTGTAAAATTTAGAATCACCAGTATGCATTCAAGGTTCTTCATTAATGAAGATATACTCAAGTATTAGATGTTATCCATCAATGGTATCCTTTAATATACTATTTCAAGATTCTTTTTATCGTCATTATGATGATACTAGTTTTTAAGCCGCCCAGCGGGGCACTCTGGAATTTATTTTCATCCAGGGCGACGAAGGATTGTTTTGATATTGGGATTGTACCTATAAAATGGGATACCTATATATCCTTGTGAAAGGAATCCGAATCCTCTTAGTTTGGTGCTGATTAATGGGAAAAATCATACCTTTTGAGGTCCGGTGATAAGGACCTAACCATATAGTTTAATGTCATGTGGTAAGGACATATAAGCGAAAGGTTCATTAGCTAATGTTTGAGTGTGGGACTCATGCTGAAGCAGCCCAATGAACATGGAAAAGATATGGGTTTACAAGTAATATTAGACCCTGTTGGGAATATGGACCAAGGAGAACTAGGTTTATTTTATGTGTTAGGTTTCAACCTCAAGGAGGATTCCTATGTATCCCATGTGAATGGGAATCAAATCCCATGTAGTTCAATAAATCTCATAGGATAATATAGTTCTTTGAGAGAAATGGGTTTGGGATTACTTTTGGAAAAGGATGCCTTGATGTTTTAGGGATTTAATTTGGGGTTATTCCTAAGGAGGATGAATAGATTAAGGTAATTATGTTTGGATAACTAAAGAGGATGTCTAGTGAGTTCGGGCCCTAAGAAGGCTTCCTATATATCCCAATTATGGTGGGAATCAGAGTTCTCATTGTTCATTCATCATGATTTTTTGTGCACTTGTTGTAATCATCATGAATCTCTAAGCCCATGTGAGTCATACTCAGTGTGAGAAATAAGAGGATGTGAAATATTCAACAATGGAACATGCACTCTTCCTCCTCTTCTATTGGAAGAGGGTGCACCTATGGCGGTGAGAGTGGACGAGGCCTGAGTTGACCCAAGAAGAGGGTGAGGTGACGAACCTTACCTCTATTAACTTTACATTAGACAAGGGTCCAATGAATAAAATAAGGGATGGAGGTTAGTGGCTTACACTAGGATGGCTGCCCATGGGGACAATGCTCAACAGTATAGGGAAAGGGTAACAAAGTCCCTATGCCCATCCCCCCTCTAGTCTTTGGCACCGAATAATAGAGAAGAAATGATGCTACCTCATACAAAAAAATTTATGGGCTTATGCCAAGATGGTTCCCCTAAAATTGATCCTGGTAGGGGAGAGATACTTCTACTTTGTCTAAAAGGATGAATTAGGTGTGAACTTTACCTTCAATACCAGATACCTAAGGTTCTGGGTCATCTCTTTGAGAAGGGAGAGGCCTGGACCCAACCCTCCTCCAAACCAGGAACTTCCCAGCACTGTTTCTGGGAGAAAGTTCAATGTGAATGTGGATATAAAAACCCACAGACATTCCATGAATCCTAACTCCCTTAAAAAATGTGGGAAACCTCTAACTGTGGATATACAATCCCAAATTTGAGACACACTAATGTGCCTTTCCCAATGGTTTGATAAGTCATGAGGTTTTGGTGGAGGTCTCAACAGAATCCCTTTATGACAAGGGATCCGGGAAGAAGAAGCCTTTTTATGAATGGATTTGAGGAAGGCTTGATGGCTTGTAGACTTAAGAGATTAAGTGAATCAAAGAGGGGAACCCAAGTAGGTATGGGCGCACAAGTATGGGTGTGCAAGTAGACTTGGGTTACATGATATTCACTTAAGAAATGAACAAATTTTATGGTAATACTTGGGGGAAACTTGGCTCAAGCCTTCAGGAGTATTCACATGTTGTCCCAGAAGTTGAGCGCTCAAGTTCCTATAAAAGGAATTGGTGGCGAGAAAGTATTTATGATTTGGGGAGGTTGGGTGCTTTAGGTGCCCAAGTGTTATGGTTTTCAAACACTAAAAGGACTTAAGTCCAATGATCCTTCCTTAAATCCTCCGCTCAAGGTGTTAAAGAACTACCTTGAATGTTTCGAAAGACTAGAGTGAAGTACTAGGGTGAGTAGAGCATCAATTACACTGGGGAAATTTTTTCATACAAATGAAGACCCCAAAGGTCTATTTATAGGAAAAAATAGGACCTAGGGAAAAAGTGTAGGGGAGGAAAAGTAGGTTGCACGACATTTTGGGGCTCACAAGTGGGCTGCGTGTCGACACACTTTTAGTTTGACTAAGGAGACCCAAAACTCATGCCTTTGAAAACCTTTATTTTCTTCACGTATTTTCCCATTTTTATTCTAAGGTATTTCACTTTTTCATTTTTAGACTCTTTTACAGAACAGAATGTCAACAAAATCCCCCCCTCAGAATTGGATTCGGAATGAATAGAGGATCATATACTGAGGTAAAGTAAATAAAAGAGAAAGAAAAGAGTACTGGGGAATGCAAGTATTATACACGTTGAGAAACTAGTCGCACAAGCTAGCAGCGCGTAAGAATATGGCATGCAAGGTGACAAGTATCATCTATATATAATGACTTTACTTCTGCAAATTTTTTTCTTACTTTCAAAATTTCATCTCTCGTCAAGCAGGCTCTTTCTTTCTCAGACGCTTCTATTTAGTCGTGATTCCGCCATATATTTTTTAGTTGTGCACTATAAGTGGGGATCCATTCATGCACTCTGCCTTATAATTTCATTCCAAGTTTATACTTGTGCGTCTTAAGGTCTTTTACAATTTTTTGTAAAGAAACAAAAAAAAAAGAAATTTACTTAAAAGATGATTTCTATCCTTTTTGTAGGTTCAATGGCTCCCAAAAGAATTGGAACTGCTTATGAGCTCTCCAACAAGAGGATTTATGACATGATGAATGTTTTTGGTCATGATTAATTTGACGTCTGAGACACCACCCTTCAAAACATAGAAAAATATTTGAAGAAGTTTCATTTCAACTTTCCTCGAAGCACCTATCTACCTTTGTATAGGTATGGCCATCTGTAAGATGTAAATATTACAGACCCAAAGAACTATGTCCCACATTCTTGGTTTCAGGATTATACTAACTTTTCATCGGCCAATGTTTCTGTTGGAGGATCATTTTCTAATGTTGGGACAATAGAGAAGGCTCATATCATGCATCATATCCTGTATGCTCTAGAATTGAAAGCATATATACCCGAGCTGCATCCAAATTGTTATTCCTCCATCTTTTAGGATTCCAAGACAGATCAGTCCAAGGTTTGGAAGAAAAGTTGGGATTTCCACCTAGGAGGAGGTGTAAAACCTACGTGGATTTGGGCATACTGAGTTCATAAGACCTATGCAGAATTTATAGGATACTTGAATAGCGTCAGGATTTATGAGGCTATCTGAGTTGGGAAAAATTATGTGTACATGAATGATGATTTTGTGCTAGAATTATTAAGATGATGGAGTCCATAGACTAACCACTTCAATTTAACACGTGGAGAGGTAGGTATCAGCTTATGGTATGTTTACAAGATTTCCAGAGCTCTAATCCTTAGAGACATGTATGACGAGTTTATTCCTTACAAGGTGACATGAAATGACTAGGAGAAGACAACAACTTTGGTTCATGAGTTAATGAAAATATTTAACAAGATCAAGAACACAACCACCACAAAGTCTCTCTCTGGGAGAGATATTCATATAGAGGTATGGATTTAAATATTTATAATAAAGAAGAAGGAAAAGGGGCCCACTTACACCCGTCCTACCAGCTATACAAGGGTAGAGAAGATAGGTACTCTAGACACCTTCTGGCCAACATTGGAGAAAGGATAATTTGAAAAATTGGGATATGAATTCAATCCAAAAATTCCTAAAAAGACACGTCTAGCAGGTTTCTTGTCCACGTGAATTAGTGTGTATTTTTTACTAGTCCGAGACTCCAAAGGAGGTGTGAGGCCAGAAACCTTTGTTATTGTGGCCAAGCTGATGGAGAAAAGGATGGTAGGGTTGGATACTCCTGTTTTGGCCAAGATTCATAGGAGTTTGTTTCATATTTACAATGGTAAGTATCCCTTTAGAATAGAAGGACCATTTGAGGTGTTGTGGGGATGGATCAATACTCACTTCAGAAATTATGTTGTACAAAGTGGGGTACAGGTTTGTGGAAGTCCTTTTCGACCATCTGTTCAGGATTTTTCTGGTATTTCACCCTTGTCTCTGAATTCTTATGACATCAAGGATAGATTGAGTATACATAAGGAGTTCCATTTATTTCCTTATGGGAATCTGCCTACGAGGTTATTTTTTGATGATGGGACGACCAGTTTGGAATTGAGGGCATATATGCTAGCTTGCAGAGATGGTGTGTTGGCCACCAGAATTGAGGGAGAAATCATATGTGAGGCCTATGCTCCTTATAGATTTGTGCATCATTTCAAATTTCTACAACCGAATACTGTATCCCCTCTTATGCATGTCAGATTAGAGCAAAACCCAATGTTTTCCCGACAACTATGGTTGTTGACATCTGCAGAGAAGACTGGGGCACTTTTTAATTTACCTACCACTAATGCAATAAGAAGATTGACTATCTGGTATGCTGAAAATTGTGTTGTATCTTACCCTGAAGTGGTATTGAATCATGTAGTCCCTCGAGTGGGGGTGAAGAGAAGTAGCAGGAGAGAGCCCCATCATTTGGAAGGTAACTCTTCATCATCAGGGGCTGACTCGCAAGAATCATAGGGTGGAGGTGATGGTGCACCAAATTCACTAAAGAGACCTCATGCCAGATATAACCCTCCTATCTGAAATAAGAGAGCCACTCCATCAATCCCTACTGAAGCTATATTGAAGCAATCAAATCACCATCATTCTAAAGAGCGATGAGTTCCATTTTCTCATCCCTCATATGTGACTATTGGGGTTGGGAAGAAACTCAAATCCAAGGTTATAAGATCCTCCTCACAACCCTCTAACATAAACTCTAAATATATAGGACCAGATGCTATTCAAACAAGGAAGAGTCTATACTTTGATGCTGAAACCATGTGGATGGATCTGCATGAAGGACTAAATATTCCAGGAGTAGGGAATTTACAAGCTTCTTCTAACATTATTTTCAAGGATAATCCCAATGAGGTGAGGACCTACATTTGAGAGCTAGAAATGATCACATATTCCATCGATGAATCAATTACTACCACAAATAGGGTGAATGAAATAATAGATCTTGGTACTACCAAATGGATTAGTCCTTTATTAGAGGAATAATGACATGACATTGTAGATCCTGAGGATGTAAGTTTCATTTTTCTCACATTCTCTTCTACTTTGAAATTTGAATTTTAATCAAAACATTGTTACTTAGGGGAAATATCATCTTACATTGTAGCTGGCTAAAGGAAATAAAACTAAAGTTCCTTTTCCACGGTATAGCCCTGGAGGAACTTCTCTTGGAGCTACCAGATCACCCTGTGAATCTCAGGAGATATCTGTGGGACAAAAAGCCATGAAGATTGAAATAGAGAGGGTATTGGGATCTTTAATACCTGTATTTGTAGATGATTATGTAAGCCCTCATAACAAGGAAAATAAGAAAAAGCACTGAAGAAAGAGATCTGTGGTTAATCACTTTCTTATTAGTGTTAAATCTCCCTGTTAATCATGAAATTCAGTCTATATTCATGAAAAAATGATTACACTTCTTGTAATTACAATGGATTCTTATGCTTCTTCTTTAAAAGAAACTACTAATAAGCTTTAAGGATCTATAGTGGGTTCTTCTAAACAAACACAAATTCTTGAAAATTTGATGGTTCCTGAGGAGGGATTAATGCTTGAGGAACCAACATCTATTCCCAACATTTATCTCGTTCCTGCTATCAGAGGAGGGGAGGCTTCTGGTATATCAACAATACATCATAATGAATCAAATGTAACAACAAATATCTTCTATCCTATGATATTTTAGGTTCATCACATGCAACATAACATCTAGAAAAAACTGATGCTAACCCCACTACTGTTGCTGAGGAAGCTACTTGGGGTCAATGGTTGTCAGAGGAAGGTTGAGAAGAAAACATGACAAGTGTTCCCATAGGTGTGACTAACCTGGGCTCTGAGATATAATTGGATGAAATGATGAACCTTGGAATGTATTTTGAAGAAGTATTAGAACATGTTAATATACCAAATGATTTAGAATATTTTTGAGTTCCTTATATAGAATCAACTGGACATGATTTTTCATTATTCTTCCTGTTAATCTTATTATGATTAACTTTCTAACCATGGTTTATTGAAATATACAGTTGCATATAAAGAAACTGCTGCCACAACGATACTTGAATAAAGTATTGATAATGATATCAATCCCATTATTGTGGAGACATTGGATCAGGTGGATCTTGAGATGGAAGATCAACCTGAGATTCATTGTAAGGATCTTAAGCACATTAAAGATATCACTCCTCATATAGAGACATCAAAAAAAATTGCTGAAACTGAGAGTATTGGGGAGGATTATTCTCAAGCTACTGACCTACTGTTAGGTAAGAGATACTGACATTGTGATTGCATTCACTTTTTTATCTCTTAAATCTAACCATAACCATAATCCATGATTTTCCATATAGGGCTATCGACTTCAATGGATAGGTCCAGATGTGAAGCCTCTGCAACATCCCAAAAAATATTGGAAGGCGAAGCAACCAATTTTTACGAAGGAGAAGAACAAGGAACTTCTTTAAGTGAATTAATCCCAGAATACATCCCTCCTTATGCTAGTGATTCAGAATCAGACCCAGAATTTCAAAAGGCTCTACATATTGCATGCTTTAAGGAATAGAAAAACATCTGGAAGATAATATATGAAATTCCTTTTGAGGAGCTGCCTTCAATAATTCCATGACTTTCATCTCTGTTTATCACGTCGGGATTTGGCTGTTTCGAATACCATGAAATTCATACTACGATGAAAGAGATTATTCAAAGGAGGGAATAAGATAAAAAGCTTCGTCAAGAATTGATAAAATCCAAACTATCAATCTACATTGAAGAGTTTCAAGCAGCGCTATCCCAAGATGTGGATAATCATAATAAAAATTTGAAGGGACTGAAAAAACAATTAAAGAAAAGACTTTTCAGTAGTTTCACCTTCAACTAGAGTTAGATATCATTATAGGGAAGCTTGACCAGCTTCACATGTCATTATAAGAAGTCCAAAAAGATGGTTCAAAATCCATTTCAGATGCTAGAGAAGCACTTCATCATTCTTAAGAGAGTGGAGCTGGTCAAATAAATGATCTTCGACAGGTAGCTGACGGGGATCAAGAGGTTGTCAATCAAATGAGTAGTTATGCAGAAATCCTGTTATAATTTTTGATTTCTGACAAGGGAGAGACTCCCAATTTTGGATTCCCCTCTTTGAAAATTTTCATAAATGAAAAGCATTTTGTTTTCAATCATTTATATTTTCACTCGTTCTAACTTTTTTTTATTTTACCTAGGCCACTGAGCCTAATAAGCATAGTTTGATTTTCTATAGAGTTATATTGACAAACCTTCAATATTTATATAGTTTGAATTTTTATTTCCCAATATTACCTAAACCATACAAAATGTACATTTATTGATCTAGGACTTGAATTTTCTTCAGAGTTCCCTTTACGAGTAATCAATTTGGTGTGTATCACGTCTTTTGTTGTTGGAAGTTTATAGTCATGCATGCTGGACTATAAAGGGCTAGTGTTTAAGGTCAAAATAGTTTTGACCATAAATTTTGAAATTATATCCCAAACAAGACTCAATGACTAAGAATTGCCTTAATATTCTTCAAATATTTCCAAGGGGAATCTTGAGCCATGATTTTTATGGTCCCCAAATTTAAAACTTGTATCAACATAAGGGGATTATTTTCCAAGAATGAAGTTACCATTATTTTAAAACCTATTATGGGGGTTATATTATACAAGGCCAACTAGGGAATATGCTACATAGCCAAAAAATAGAATCTTTTGACTGATAGGCCCATTATGTAGGAAACTTATTCAAGGCTACCTAAGGTCACATACTACATAATTATAAATAAATTCAATTAAAAATTCAACATTTTACTTCTGATATACAAGGGAAAATAATGTTTGGTTGGATTAATACCACAGTGGGTGGTTTTTCCAATGATATGAGTTTTAAGAATAAAAGGCTATTTTTATGCAGACATATGTCATGAATAGTAAAACCAATTCTATACAAATTTGGTGTATGAAGAATAGTTGAAATTTATCAGAAAGGGGAATTTATGATATGAAGCTGTGCAGTTTTAAGTCATGAAGTGGAAACATTATACTGTGTAGATTTAAGTCATGTAGTGAGGACATTGTGGGGATTTAATTTAAGGTCTTTAGCTTCAACCATTGGTATGATACTCTCCCAATTTCTTGATAATTTATTTGGAAACATTATACCATATTCAGGTATGGAAGGGACAATTGTAAATTGTGATTTGGGAATTGATAGATCTAAAGAATGATATGAAAAAGGGGATAAAAGTATTAGAGGAGCTATTTTCCAAGAACGAAGTTACCATTATTTGACAAACCTGTTATGGGGGATGTATTATACAGGGCCAACTGAGGCATATACTGCATAGCCAAATAGTGTAGTATTTTTTTTGACAGGCCTATTATGTAGGAAACTTATTCAAGGCTACATAAGGGCACGTACTACATAGTTAAGTAAAAGAGCTCTTATGAATTTTGACATTCTATTTCTAAAAGATGAAGAAAGTTTACGAAGATTTAGATTTTCCAAACCAAAATGTTTTGTTTATGGAGAAATGTACCTAAATATGGAGAGGGTATTTCCATCCAAGATTTTCAAATAATCAATGGAATTGGACTTTTACGAAGGTCTGACCCAAACGTAATAGTTATGGTGTTTGTAGTTTTAGGTTATACAACAAGGACTAGAAATGGAAACCGCATATGATATGTGGGAAAGTGATTCCAAGGTTATATTACATTGCTTTGAAAACATGTAGAGGGAAATGTGTAACCCATATTCTTGAAGTATTTTAGATCGAGAGAAAGATAATGGGACAAATATACCTGAATGGCTATTTTAAAATACAATTCTTATATATTTTCATCAATGTTTGAAGGGGAAAAATATTAAAACCAAGAATTAAATTACCATCATTTAACAAACCCATTATGGGGGATGTATTATGAAGGGACAACTAAGGCATATTCTATATAGCCAAATAGTGGCATCTTTTGACTTACAGTCCTGTTATGTAGGAAACTTATGCAAGGCCACCTAATGGCATGTGCTGCATAGTCAAGAAAAAGAGATCTCAGGTATAAGAAGTTATGTCACCAAAAACTGTAAGAAATATTTTGAAGATCTGGATAGTATTCATGATTAAGAGTGTGAAATATAGAATGGGGTTATGCTCAATGAACATAAGATATATTTTAATCAATAATGTCCATGAATCTTATGTCCTTTACATAGATCTAACTCATATTTAAAATGGAGACTTTCTTTGTTTTTTTTTAATTGACATTCTATTGCACAGTATAAAGTCATGAAATGAGGACATTATACTGTGCAGTTTTAAGTCATGCAGTGAAGACATTGATAACCCCATGAGAAATTAATACACCTTATTTATATAAATAATTTTTTTACCAAATTCTTACACCCACTTGAGCAATGCTTAGTGTGAGAAACAAGGAGAAGTAAGGGTTTCTTCTATAACACAAAGGTGACACGAGTGAAGAATAGGGGTGTTGGATTTCCATGTAGTTTAACGTCATGTGGTAAGGATGAATATGAACAAATGTGATAATAAATACTTGTTGTAGATGGATTAAAGGATAAATCCCAAGTGTCACTATGTGTCTTTCTCAGGGCAAGAATCAAGTCATACGTAGTTCTTTAAATATTCCCAAAGTAGATTTGATTCTTATATATGTAATAAAGGTGGGTTTTTTATATATCATGGATGTGACCAAGATTGAGGATTTAGGTATCTCTACGTATCTCATATATATGAGAATGATGCCGTATTTAGTTCTTTAGAAAATCATTTCCCACACCAATCGAATTTGACATGGGAGACATGGGGGGCTTTAACACATTCTAGAAGAATGCTTAAATTTAAGACACAAGATTGTATGAAAATAAAATCATGTATCTTAAAAGGTATTTCTATATAGATCTAGTTCATATACAGGAGAAGAAAAGAAGGTAAATAAATTTTTTAATGATTTCGGTTGGGACAAAGATTGGAGATCCAGACATCTATACGTATCTCAAATAGATTAGAATCAAGCCTCACGTAGTTCTTAAAACGAGGTCCATATGCATATATAAATCAGACATAGGTAAGAGAGGGACTCATGTGCCACTAAGGAGAAGCAATTATGCCCATGATTCTTGCTT
Source organism: Viscum album (assembly GCA_963277665.1). NCBI lineage: Eukaryota > Viridiplantae > Streptophyta > Magnoliopsida > Santalales > Viscaceae > Viscum > Viscum album. Next base: position 521,126,617 of record OY728139.1, on the reverse strand, counting down.
ATGTCCACTCCTAATGTCAAATAGAGAAGAATTTAATCGTACAATATAATGTCATGTAACGAGGAAAAATGGTTTCATGCAGTTTAACATCGTGCGAAAAGGAAAAAGATGCTATGCATTTTAACATCATGAATCATGGAATCTTATTTTTTTATGCGGTTTAACATATTGCAACTAGGAATTTGTACTATAAAGTTTTAAGTCTTGCAGTAAGGACATAGGGGGCTATGCAATTTTCAGTCCTATAGTGAGGACAAATGTGTGAAACTACACAAAGTATTTCTTCATGAATCTCTCATTGGTTGGAGTTGTAATAAGCTCTCCATCCATTGAGATTAAGGCATAAGATCCATTTGAGTAGAACTTATGTATAGAATAAGGTCCTTCAAACTTTGTCTCTTTCTTTGGAGGTTTCGTTCCTGGTATCATTTGAGTCCTAAGGACCAATACCAATTCTCCTTGAAGAAATGAATGGAGGTGAACTTTCTTGTTAAAATCCCACACTATTATATTATGATAGACTTCTAAATAATGAAAAGTATGCAATATTTTCTCATTTAATCATTCTATCTCATTAAACCATTTCTGAGACCTCTCATCGGTAGAAAACTGATCATAGATTTCAAATATGAGGGAAGGAAACTGCATTTCAATTGGCTAGACTACCTATGTTCTGTATACCAAGAAATAAGAAGTTTCCAAGGTGGAAGTACTAGTATTATTGCGATAAGACTAGAAAGAAATGAAAAGATTATCAGGACATGGTTTCTTATCTTTATCCACCATTATCTAGAGTATATTTGAGAGGATCTTATTAAAGGCCTCTATCTGTTCATTGGCCACTGCATGATAGTGGGATGAATGGTTGGATTTGATATTGTGTTATTGATATAACATTTTTAACTCAGTAGAACAAAAATTGGTGCCATTTTCCATCAAAATAATATAAGGGACATCAAATCTAGTGTTGATTCTATTTTTGATGAAACAAAAAATGATTTTGGCTATGAGTTCTTAGAGAGGTATTGCCTCAGCCCATTTGGAGAAGAAGTCAGTTGTAGTAAGAATATACTCAAACTGATTAGTTGTAGCTGGAGGAAAAGGTCCTACTATATCCATTCTCCATGTGTAAAATGGCTTGGAGTATTTATCTATATGTAGCAACTCTGGGGGTTGATCAATGAAGTTGGAATGCACTTGGTTGGGATGAAATTTCTTAGTGAAATATGTACAATCCTGTGCCATTGAAGGCTCAAAGTATCCATGCCATCAGATATGATCAGAGAGTCTGTGCCCAGACTAATGGGCACCACAAACTTTTGAATACACTTCTTTCATGACAGCTATAGTTTCTTCTCCATCTACATATATGAGGAGGATTCCATCGAAGCCTCAGTTGTAAAGGATCTTCTGGTGGTCTGGACTATCATAAAGAGTAAAAGTGGTAGCTCATCATCAGATCTATTCTTTTTCATCCCTATCTGGTATCACCTTCTAAAAAAAGGAATGAGTAAGGAAACACCACCTTTTCTTGGGAAAGAAGGACAATTTCTTAACCCAACTTTGTTGAGTTTTGGGTTTTCCATTATCTTCCCTACTGGACTTCTGGAAGCACCAAAAAAGCACCTCTCCCATGTTTGGGAATTATCCTGAATAGAGAAGACCTCTTCATAAAAAAGTTTTGTATTTAATGATGTATATTCCACAGATAGATCTTCAGCAAGGAAGTCCGCTAGATGTTGGCCATTTATTGCCTTCTAACATACAAACTGGATATCAAACTATTGAAAAATAACCTCCCACCATTCCAGACGTGTTGTAAACATAATATGACTGAGGATAAATTTAAGTGGGTTATTGCGAGACACCAATTGGACTAAATGATGTTATAGGTAGTTCCTAAATTTCTAAACTTCAAAGATTAATGTCAGAAAACACTTTTCAATACTGAAATACCGAGTTTCTGCATCAATTATAATTCGACTGAGATAGTAAAGGCTGTTCTCATTCCCAGCATTGTTCTTTTGGGAAAGGAAGGCACCTAGTGATCGCTCTAAAGTTATCACATAGATAATAAGTTGTCTTCCTTCAACAGGTGGAATTAATACCGGTGGACTCAAGAGATATTTATTGAGGGTATCAAATGATTTAAGGCAGTCTTCATTCCATTGATAGGCGACTCCCTTCTTCATTAATCTGGTAAAGGTAAAACACTTTCCTACCAAATTGGCGATAAAGTGATAAAAATAGGTCTAGTTTCCTTGAAGTCCTCTTAATTATTTCAAATTTCAAGGAGGTGACATACCAAGGATTTATTTTCTTTTCCCAAGATCAACTTTGATACCAAGATGGAATACAATGAAGTCAAGGAACTTTTCTGAGGTTACCCCAAAATAAAATTTCAAGGGGTTCATCTTCAAATTGTGTTGAAATAGTTTATGGAATATGATCTCCAGATTAGACAAGTTATTGGAATATTGTCTGTATTTGACCACCAAATCATCCACATAACATTAAATAAATTCCCCTAATAAGGGTTTAAAGATATGGTGCATGGGACGTTGATACATTGAACATGAATTATTTAAGCCAAAGGGAATTAACCTATATTAAAACAAACCTTGAGGGGCTCTGAAGGCTGTATATTATTCATCATCTGGGGACATACAGATTTGATTATACCCATAGTATCCATCCATGAAGGAAAGAGATTCATAGACAACTGTTGCATCAATTAGATGCTCTATAATCGAAACTAGAAAATCATCATTAGGACAATGCTGATTAAGATATATGAAATCAATGAAAACTCAGATTTTCTGATTCTTCTTTTTCACTAGGACAATTTTGGCTAACCATTTGGGATATTGAAACTCTCTGACAAAGTTATCCTTTATAAGCTTATCAAATTTAGTTTCAATTTTAGAGGCATGAGTTGGGTTTGTTCTTCTTGCTGCCTGCTTGAATCCATGATGTTCTTTTGGAAAACCCAAATGATGGGTGCCTACATCAGGATTAATTCCTGGAATTTCTATATAATTACCAGAAAATATATCTTGATGTTGCTTTATAAATGAAGTATAACCCTCTTTCTCTTCAAAGGTCATGACTGCACAAATTAGAGTGGTGCGTGGATTTTTATCTGCACCCATATTTATTTCTTTGAGATCATCCACAGTGGTAGAGACACCTTCCTCAAATGCTGGAGGAGAATCCCTGAGATATTTTGCCTCTTCTTCTTTATGTGTTACCTCTCCTATTTCCAAATTCGTAGTAGATGACGAGGCAAAACAAATAGAGTTAAAGGAGGAGTCAGTATTTGAACATCCTGAAGAAAAGGCCACTATATTTGACCATACTGAGGAAGAAGGGTCTTCTTGTTGTGATAAAGATAAGATGATGGATTGGGAATCAACATCTTTGTTTTCCTCTAACCTTGATACAATTTCTTCTACTCTAATTGATAAAGTAGGTTCTTATTGTAGTTCAGTGTATGAAATGAATACATCTCCTTTTAAGCTTCCATCACTACTTGGTGAATCAATAGTTTCTACCATGTTTTCAGGCTCAGTTTCAACAATCGAAATTATGGAAGTCATTAGACTAGTGCTTGGTTTTGATTTTACCCTTTCAATTTGATTGATTTGTAACACATAATCTTTACTCAAATGTACAAATGGATTTTCTGGAATCTTTTCCAAACCATTTGGAGCATTAACTCTGGTTATCTCATTTTTTATGGACCCCATTTGTAACATCCCAAGTAAGTAATGAATAATAGATATTTTTATCTATGTCTATTAATGAATTATATAGTGTTTTAGAGGCTTAAAATAAAAATAAATCCAATCTTAAGCATGGAATACACTAATATTTTTAAAAGATTGTTTTACTGCCTTTTGATGTCAAACCATTTTTGAATCTATCTTTTGACAATTTTATAAACTATGTTTGTCAAAATAAACTTATTATTTATTATCGGGACATCAAAATTTACTTTGTGTTAATTTTTAGTATTTTTATGACAATGTTCATTTTTTAATGAATAGTGAAAAATACTGCATTTTACATCAAAACTGCTTTTTAATCTAATTTATTTATATGATTAGATTATCTTTTGAATTAGTTTTAAAGTGAAATTATAATATATTTTTACCATTTAATCCAATAGTGGTCATTTTAATTAATTTCACTTTGAAATTGGACTTAAACAAGTGTCAATCTTTTGATACTTATTGTTTCATAAAAACACGCTATTTGCTCTGACATCGGGAATTAATTATTAAATTAATTAATGCAACTTATATGTTTTGAATTTTGTAAAATAGACAACATTTTTGAATTCAGAATATCAAATATAGCTTAGGGTGAAGTTTTGGTATTTTTTTGAAAAACTTCAATTTTTGATGAATAGTGAAACCACTAAGTGGTACTTATAAAAATAGATTTTCCATTTAAATGAAAATTTTCCACCTTTGTGTTTTGAATTTCAAAAATCCGACATAGATGGTTGTCATTAAAAAGTAAAATGTGGTTCAATGGGATTAAAATAAATTTTGGTGAATAGTAACTTATTAAGTTTTTAATCGCGATTAGTGGTAATTAGTGTAGTTTAAGGTAAAAATAATGTTTTAATAATATGAAATGACCTAGAAACATGTCCTAACCTTATTGGATGTGTCAGGGCCGACCAAGACAATCCATGGCTTAACTTGGGGACCCCATAGTGCCACTTTGGTTGGGAAATGACATAAATAACGTTTTATTTAATGTAAAAGTAAAAATGACACAAACATAATATGTTTTATGAAAAAAAAATTTAAATGGGGTTATACATGCCAGATTTTTGAATATAAATATTCATTGGAAATCTAAAAATATTTACTACATCATAGTATTTTTTTATAATTTTTTGACATTAAATAAATAAAATTATTTATGACATCATAATGATGTAGCGATTACCTCATTAATAAAGGATTTAAATAAAATGAAAAGATAATGTAAAATCTATGACCTACACATGTCCAAAACCTATTGGGTGGGTATATTTCGAACCCTTATCACCTTATCCGCGAATTATATCAATGTGGGACCTTTTAAATCTGAAACTCATTTTCAAATAAAGTAATGTTTCTTTACTTTCCAAGAGTGCCCCTCCTCTCCTCTTATAAAAGGCCCCCACCTCTACCTCCTTACCCACACTCCCAAAGCCTTTGTATTGGCCAACCCCTTCCCATTTTGTCTCTCCACATCCCTATATTACTCCTTGAAGCCTCACTTTGGGCAGAAGTCTTCCCAAGGAAACCTTTGAGCTCAAACAAAAGGGAGTTACCCGATTTTAAGGTAATGTCTTCACTTGAGTCCTTTTGTTTTATTTTGCTTCTCCAACCCCTAAACTCATTTTATTTATCTCTTTTGTAACAAATCCAGTATCTTCAACATGCTAGGATGTTTTTATAATAAGTATTCAAGCTACACTTACACACACCTACATCTAATGGTTAAAGAACATACTGTTTCCGTGGATGGTGAATTTATGCCTCCCGAAACGATGATTGTTCAACATTCCTTTAAAACCTTCAAAGGTGGCCATTAAGATGTCACTATATTTATATATGATATATAATATGTTTATGTTTTCCTTAAGCTTATGTATTTTTCATTTTGGGCATACCTTTATGATTTCCATTATGGGTAAACGCGATATCTTCATTTAAGGAAGTGCAGACTACCGCCCCCTCAAAGTGATTTGATTTCGTTAATGCCATATGTGGGACATATAAAGGATTTAATTAATGGTATTATATATGATATTATACTGGAATTATTATATATCTTTATATAATTATGATTCCATTCTATAAAATATGAAATAGAAATGGAAGTAGCGTTCATGCGTACGTACGACTTACCGCCTCCATGAACGGTGCATTTCATTTCTTACCTCTAAATGATTATGTAATATTATAAATTCATTTATATACTGGATATATATGATATATATGATATATACATCATGATTATAATTATGGATATAATGGATACATGAAAAACTTGTAATTATAAAGGGTTTATTTTTGACTCAAGTACCAATGATCATTAAAACGACCGTTATTAACTTAAATAATTACATAGTGTTCATGACATGGAAATAAGTGATATAAAAGGAATAATGAACTTTAAAAAGGTTCTTAAACAATTAGAAATTAACTCAAGTTTATTATTCAGGATATTAAAGAACGACCGAGTCAAGTCGGACCCGAGGTATGGGACTTCGTCTCAATCTTCTTTCATTGAGGCATATTTTGTTTTATACACAACATTATTTTATACGGTGTATAAACCCCTTTGAATTTTAAGTTTATTCAAAAGGAATCTTTTTTATACGAAGCGTTTACTAAACGACAAAAGGGAATGTTTTTGTCATACGTATGCGGTGACAATGACTTCTCCGCCGCCATGACCATTATTTGAGTTTCGACTTCCTCTACAAGCCATACTTTTTTTTAAAAGAAAAATAAATACCATGTTTTACTTTTCTTTTATTTTGGTATTGAAAGTGGTTTTCATAATATTTTTATATCAATGTGTGGTATTGATATCTTGTGATTGAAAGGTGGAAATGTTATGTTTCCTGTATGCATGTTTTATGTGATACGATTATGTTGAGGTTCTTGGGAATTATTATGAAGACGGGTGGTTCCGGGATAGACTAAGGGCGGGTGAGCCCGATATAGCTCTCCAATGCATTGGGTAACGTGAAGGAGTGAAATGTTAAGGTTTCTACGAAGAGATCTAGGGAATATACTGTGATGGGTATACCAAACGTAACCAAGAGGGTTACTCCCTACGTAATAATGTTATGAATGCCTCAAGTTACCTTTATGTCTTATGATTTCTATGATTTATTCATGATTTGATGAGGTATGTTAAAGTGCTTATGTTTTATGGGTAAAGTATGATTTCATTCTTATGTATATATGTACCCTTGTTTCCATTCCATGTTTTTATAACCCATACTGAGCTTTTTATGCTCATCCCAAGTTTTTTTGAAATGTTTTTCATAGGTCAAGGGAAAGGTACATGATATGATGATAGTGTCAAGGAAGTGTCAAGAATGAATCCATGTTTTATTTCAAATATATTTCCATTGATGGGAAAAAAGAATACTATCTTTATGTAACCACTTTGTTTATATGTGAAATTTAATTCAAGTTTTCTATTCTAATTCTCTAAAAATCTAATCCTGAAAACATCCTCAATGTGTAATCTTGTAATAAATCAAGATTAAGTAAGGTTTAAGGCTGGGGCCTTATAGTTGGTATCAAAGGTCGGTTTAGATAACTTTAGGAGTTATAATTCTATTAAATTATTATCCAAAAATATTTTTTATGGTCAAATTGAAATGATATAGCATTTGAAGATTCCCATGTTGCTTCATCTAAGACATGTTTGTTCAGAATGGTTTTCCACAGAGGAAACAAGGAAGAAGTGCTAGGAAGGCATGCACAAGGAAATATCCTTCCGAATCAGCATCCTGAGATGATCGGAATTGGAACTGAACATTTTGTTGCAGTAATGGCACAATTGACTCAAGCGATAAATGGTGGTGGAATCCATGCATGAGATCAGCTAGTTAAACCACAGAGGAACATGTCAGTGGTGGAACATTTCATGAGGCAACATCCCCCATCATTCAGAGGATCATCTAACCCCATGCTAGCTGAAGGGTGGATTAAAGCACTGGAGAAGATTTTTGATGTCATGGGGTGTTCAGACAATCAAAAGTTTAGTCTTGCTATTTACCGTTTGGAGGGTGAAGCAGATCAGTGGTGGTCGATGGTTAAAAATATTTGGGATGCTAATGAGATTGATGCTCTTGACTGGGATGAATTCAAAGGTATGTTTCTTGAGAAGTATTTTCCTAAGGCTGTTCGACTTAGGATGGAAAATCAATTCTTGGAATTGAGGCAATAGGAAGACTCAGTGGCTGCCTATGAAGAAAGGTTCACTCGATTGGCAAGGTATGCTCCAAATTTTATCTGAGACCTTGATAGTAAAATCAATTGTTTTTACTCAGGATTAAATCCAAAATATCGAAGGGAATTAGCTTCTCGTGAGTTTAAAAGTTATGAAAAGCTTGTTCGATGTGATGAGAAGGTGGAAATGGAGTTTAATGATGATCAAGTGTTCTATAACAACCAACAAAATAAGAGAACGAGGTGGCAGGATAAAGGTAAGAATTCTTCAAAAAAGTCTGATGCTAAGAAAACTAAGTTTCCAGTTTGTGATAAATGTGGAAAAAGGCATGATGGGGAATGTCTTCTGAATTCCAGAAAGTTCTACTGATGTGGTAAGATGGGACATAAGGCTCGTGATTGCACTGAAAAAGATCAGGGTGATGGTAAGACCAAATTTGA